>CM028138.1:57362500-58562500 GCA_016271365.2 Neoceratodus forsteri
TATAAGTATATACTGCATTGCGACACTGTCGAACTTTTTGTTAACTTTTCCATTGACTTATAATGAGAACTTGTTTTGAATAACTTTTGAACACGTATAATATTTTTCACGAAATCTTCAAAAGGCACATCAGGGACCCCAGCTGCACGTTCCCTGAAGATTTCGGACCGGTCCGCAAACTGTGCGGCCTCTAGAGACGACCAAAGAATTCCAAAAAAGTGTAAACGTGCGTGTGGATCATGTTTAATAACTCCACAGCCGTATATCTGAACAGTACGAAGGTTGGCAGATCCCAAGATCTATGGTTCTTGATCACGTATTCCAAATTTCAGGCAAAGCCGTTGAACGGTTGCAAAGTTATTAAGGTGCACAATTTTAGGTTTCACATGTAAATGGCTTATATATACATATATATACATATATATATACATATATATACATACATACATACATACACACACACACATACCGTAGAGGCAAAAAACTCCATTTAATGCACTAGTTAGGGTTGTTCCACAGTGACAAAAGTGAGGAAATTAGCTGTTAGGGTTGAAAACCCCTTGGACCCCACCCCCAACTGGCACTGGGGTCGTCAGCCTAACTCTCACCCCATCACATGTGTAAAGCAGCAGAAGTATAGGAGAATGGGCGAGAGTTAGGACCCGCGACACCAATGCACACCAATGCCGGTTGGGGGGTGGGCGAAAGATCAAAAGTTTCAGCAAACAATAATTTCCTCACTATCGCTATGAACAACAATAATCATTAAATGGAGTTTTTCCTCTTCTTTTTGAGAATGATAACGAGAAATAGTGAATGTAATGCAGCGGCGGGAGCCTGAGGCCACGTGATGGCTTGAGGCATAGTAACAGGAACAGCAAGCATAAACAGAAGCGCTAACAGTGGGCGCGACACGATAGCATAACGAATGAGAACAGAAAGGGTAATGCCACACAGTGGCGTAGAAGGAGCGGTCTGCCACGTGATGTGTTGTCGCATAGTAACATGGTGCCTGCAAACGGAAATGTCAATGGGCATGGTGCGCAAACTAAAACAGAAAGAGGAACAGTACTGTAGACACAAATGGCAAAAAATAACAGAAACGCAACCGAAAATGAAAACGCCAAGGATAACGCACACGGTGGCGTCAACGGTAAGTGAAACGGGTACGGAACCGCAAGCAGAAAGGGCAACAGTAACAGTGATGTAAGCGCACAGGCTGGTTTTCCCCAAAACCTGCATAGAGAAAGACAGTGAGTACAAATAATGTATGCATAATAATGAGTATCGGAGCAGAAAATGAGAACTTGGAATACTAAACAGGTTATATCTCAGGAACCGTCTGACGTGAAAAAAATTTTAAAAGTCATATTATTTACAACTGTCCTGGCTAAGTTTGTATTTAAGGGGCTAAGAAATTTTCCGACGAAAAGTCCGTATCTCGCACCGTTTCCGAGATATGGGCCCTGAAAGGCGCGGTGAATGCCATAATGTTATCCTATGGGAAAAAAAGAGAAGTTTGGAGTGCCATAACTTTGCCTCCCTGTAATATTTTTTCACCAAACCACTGAAAAGCACATCTGTGGGCTGTTGGCCGTCTTCCCTCCAAATTTCAGGAAAAAAGACCAAACCGTTATTTTGCAGCAGGAATCCAAAGGATTTCTGTAATGCGTCGAGTGCCGTAATGTTATCCTATGGGAAAAAACGTCAACTTTGGAGTGCCGTAACTTTGCCGCCGTGTAATATTTGTTCAATAAAACACTGAAATGCACATCTGTGAGATGTCGGCTCCGTTCCCTCCAAATTTCAGCCCAAAACTCCCAACGGTTCTTTTGCAGCGCAGTGCCAAAGAATCACTGTCACTTTCCCACAGATGGAAAACTACTGTCGCAATTTGCGAAAGCTTTCGCAAAAAAGTTCGACACTTTCGTAAGCACGGAAGTACTTTTTCCAGAAATTTGAAAAACATATTTCTGGGGTGTTTTACCACAAAATAAAGACATGGCAAGCATCCTCAGGGTCCGACTAGCTGAATACAGAAAGAACTAGGTTGCTAGAGGGTCCCAAATTTAAATGCCAACCATTTTTCTGATCACCAACTGAAAACATAATGGCCGACTTGCGAAAGTAACAGGCCCATTTGCGAAAGTAAAAATGCATTTGCGACACTGTCGAACTTTTTGTTAACTTTTCCCATTGACTTATAATGAGAAACTGTTTTTTGAATAACTTTTGAACCGTTTAATATTTTTCACGAAATCTTGAAGGCACATCAGGGACCCGCCGCGCACTTCCCTGAAGATTTCGCCCGGTCGCTAAAACCGCATGACACCTGTAGGCGACCAGAATTCCAGAAAAGGTGAACGCAAGACAGATCACGCTAATAACTCCGCAGCCGTATATCCGACCAGTACGAAACTTGGCAGATCCCAAGGCCTATAGTTCTTGATCGTGTATTCCAAATTTCAGCCAAATCCGTCAAACGGTTGCAAAGTTATTAAGGTGCAAAGTTTTGGGGTTTAACATAGAAATGGCTCCTCAACCCTAACTATGGTAGCACTACCATGCTACCATAATTATATATATATATATATATATACACACACACACACACACACACACACACGTGTGTGTGTGTACTATATATTATAGTGGCACGGTAGTCCCACTATAGTTAGGGTTGAGTACCCCATTTAAGGTTCAAGTGCCACCGTAAGACAGATTTGCCTGAAATTTGGCAGGCACAGAGCAGTACCACAGATCTCTGGATCTGCCAAGTTTCGTAACAGTCGGCTATACGGTTGCAGAGTTATAAAGCAACATTCCGTAGCGCATTTACGCTTTTTTGCGCACTTTGCTCGTGCCTACAGGTCACACAGTTTGCACGACTGGTCCGAAAACTTCCCTGCGTTGGGGTAGTCTGTTCTCTCACCCCATTCTCCTATACTGCACCACTTCAGCTTGTTTGCAGATGGGATGGGGTGAGAGGACCGACGACCACAACACGCACCCTGATACCTGTTGGTGGGGGTGGGATGCAAAAGGGGTTGGGAGCCCTAACATCGAATTTCCTCATTTTTGTCACTGTGGAGCGACCCTAACTGATGTATTAAACTGATATATATATATATATATATATACACACACACACACACACACACGGATATGCAATGGAAGCAGTGTTATAATGATTTATCTGCACATACAGTTTGACCTCGGTAACCTCATGAGTGGCGCAAGCCACTATGAGGTGTCCGAGGTCAAACTGCTCTAGTGCAGATAAATTATTTATCACACGAAGTTTTCCACTGCATATTCCATTTACATAATTCTTTTGTTTTTGTAGGGGCATTTGTTAGTCAAAAAGTGAATAACATTTTAATTTTCTGCCATTTTTGCTGATTATAGAAAATCTAAAAGGAATGTAGAAATGAAACACCTAGCATTTTGAGATATTTTATGCTGAACAACATTTGTGCTCAAAGTACCATACTATCATGTTTTGTTTTAAGTTATTTACATTTGTTTGGGACAAAATGAAAAAAAAATAAAAAATAAAATAAATTTCTGCTGTATTTCTGCAAATTATCAAAAATCTAAAAGGTATCGCGCCGGTGGCGCAGGGGCTGAGGAGCTGGCGCCTTCACCTCAAACCACGCCCGGCGACCTGGGTTCGGGAACGGACTCGGGTCGCTGGGGGTCGGCAGGGGACGGGAGAGGACTGAGCGTCCTAAGGACTGCTCTCCTCCCCGGGGGTGGGTTAGGGTCACGCCTCACTCTGTAGCGGCCCCCGGTGGAGACCAGAGGCACTACAAGAAGCGGCACTACATCAGGGGAAAAACAGAAAAGTGGAAAAATGGCGTCCCAGCGACCGGATGACGGCCGCCTGGACCCCCTGCCTCCATGGAACCCCCGAAGAGCCAGGGGAGAACCGAATCCCAGCAGCATCAGGGCCGAGAGCAAGAACGCCTGAAGGCAATTTCCCTTCGGAAGGAGGGACCCGTCCGACAAAGGGTTACGTCGGGCTACCCTGGTTGGCTGCGATCTGGGGAAGCTGGCACCAGGAGGGTTTGGAATGGAACACGGGGGTAAGTCCTTAGAGAGGCGGTCAGGCGTGGAGGCGATAAACAAATAATGCAAAAAGAAAAAAAAAAATCTAAAAGGTATCAATAAATAAAACACCAGTCATTTTGTAGATATTTCCGTGCTGAACTACTGTTGTGCTCACAGTACTATACTACAATTTTTCATTTTAAAGTTATTTGCATGTGAATATGGTTAATATTGCAACTGAGGCCATACATTCTAAATGACAAAAGCACTGTATAGACAAATGGCGGATAACATAAGCACTGAGTGGATAAGCGGCTGATGACATAAGCACTGTATACATAAATGAAATGTATGTATACAGTTACTCAGATAAATGGATTCATCACACTGTTTATCTTCACCCACTGCATAAATATATACACACACACACACATACGTATATATATATATATATATACACACATATATACACACACACACACACACACACACACATACATACACACACACACACATATACACACACACACATATACATATATATATGTATTATGTATGTGAGGTAAAACTACACTGGACTTTTTTTTTTTTTTTTTATGTAGTTTATGCTCCTCTCTCCTGACTGGCCCTTATCTGGTCCATCCCCACAACAGTCTTGTCACCCACCATCTCCAGGTACTTATACACGCTCCTCTGTTTCCCCATGGTGGGGGCCTTTAGGACTCCGTAATCATTCAAGCAGCCCTCTTGCTTGGGGATCAGAATCTGGTGGAGGAGGGTGCTGTGGTTGGTGATGCAGGCCCAGCGGAGTGGATGGCTTCTTTTCGGCACTGGTTGGGCGTGTTCCACCATTTTCTATCTGGCTCCTCAGGCAGTATACACAGTACATGTGGAGGAGTGCCCTGACTGCATGCAGCCTGCTCCTGATGGGCATGCAACCCCCCCCAACCCAGCATACACACAGGACACGACGAGCAGGAGCCTCCAAGGGGCTGGACAGGCTGCCTCCCTCCCCCTGGCTGGGACACACTGCCATGAACTGCGTGTCTCCCCTCAGTCAGCAACAAAATCGGTAGAAGGGGCGCACAGCGACACTGTGATGTGACAGAAATAACTATGTAACAATCAACAGGAGACCCTCGCACTCACACACCCAAGAAGATAACCAACTCCAAGAAATGTAGTATAAAAAAGGAAGACTTGGTTTGCTGGCCAAGGCACCTAGCTTCACCTGAGCTCTTTCCTTCTAAGACTGCTTGAAAGGCAGAGTAGAGAAACTTACCAGAGCAAGGGAGAAGGATTAAGACTTAGTTTGGCTAAGCAGATTTACTGTGTGGTGGTGTTTTATTTTTACTCACAGGGATTGCTACTGTTTGTTGCTAACATTTCATTGCTTTATTTTCTCTCGATTCAAATTGTTGTTGCTGGTATACCTTCTTCTGCATTATTACAAGGTGTGCCTACAGGTGTGTGCTAACAGATTACTGCTGTAATCTTCTGATTCAAATTGTCTTTTGCAAGGTATATCTTCTGTTACTGCTTTATTTTTCTCTGGAGCAAAGTGTTTCTTACAGGGTATATCGTCTCTGAAATTATTACAGGTGGTGCTTTACAGGTTTTACAGTTTTATCTAACATTAGGATAAGCTTTCAGGGTTACTGCATTCGTTGTTGACTGATTGTTTCTGCTCTTACCTCCTTGTTCTTTCATCCGTGGTTCTTTTTAGGCAGGGGAAGGGCCCAGCCACCCCACGCTACACTCCTTTTATAGGGTACCACAGTTGTGACATTTCCTGTGGCAGAGCAGGAAGGGCGGATCAGTGGGGCCTCCACAAAAGGTGATCTCATTTACAGGGGCACTAGTAATTTAACTTGTTATAACAAGTTAAAAAAGCACAATTAAACCATTACTTGCATTTTTTTCCTTCTAATTACTCTGACTAGGTTACAAACCCAGCAACTTATTTGGAATGGATTTCATTAACTGCAGGTACTGTGGAACAATTTTCAGAAGGACAGTCTTACAGGATTTAGGACACTGTCCTACATGCTGGGCCTTTGGAGATCTTAGGGCTCAGCTCCGGCAGCATGGGCAGAGACTGCACGCCTCAAATTTCATATTGAAGAGGAAATACATTATAAGAACCACCCGCCATTTCCCCAGCATCCAACAGAAAAACCTCGACCGCAGAGGGTAGTTGGTCCAGGTGGTTAGGAGGAGCAAATCAGGTGCCCCATCACTCTCTGCTCTCCAACACATTGCCTCCAAAACCATATAAACACTACAAACAGGTATCTGCCTCTATCTCTGAAATCAAATAAAGAGGCAGAAGACACTGCAGAGCAGGACACTGCGTGCACAGAGCTAGCACAACAAAACTCACCCAAATCAGGAACCAAAACTAAACAAGCACAAGAATCCAAAAACTTCTGATCATAGGAGACTCCATGATTCGGGGAGTTGATACCCATCTCCAGCCAGGGGTGATGGTCAGATGTCTCCAGGTACATCGGCATGGAGAGACACTGACCGCATTGCTAAAAGTGTTCACAAAGCAGGAGAAAACATTGATGTCCTAGTACACATAGGGACTAATGATCTGCCAGCCGGTCAGTTGTGGAGACCAAGAACACCTGACTAGGCTGGGTGACAAACTATCATCTATTTCGTCAGCATCTCCTTCTCTGAGATCCTGCCAGTCTGGGAGAGGGGAGCAGATGGACGGAAGGTCAGAAGGGAGATAGGGGAGCTAAACACGTGGCTCAAGGACTGGTGCCAGGAAAAGGACACAGATTTGTAGGAACTGGCAACAGTTCTGGGAGTGAAAGTTCTTTAAATTTGATGGACTGCATCTGACTAAAGAGGGAGTCAGTGCATTGGGGCAGAAGTTTGATGTCTTTGCAGAATATTTAAACTAGCAAACGGGAGAGGGGTGCAGCACCCCATACGTCGAATGGGAAGAACACCCCTCCCCCCTCAGCTAGTGGTCAAACAGGAATTCAGCGTGTTTGCAATTCATTTGCATCACCAGGGAAGAAAAAAGGTTTGTCTTCCCATACGATGCACAGGGGTAATGCCAAACTTCACCCAACAACTAACACACCAAAATCTGGCCAATGGAAAATCATGTACACAAATGCTCACAGCCTGTGAAATAAGATCCCAGACCTGCAGGCAATAATGTCAGAGGCTAAACTGGACATAGTAGCAATTAGTGAGACGTGGTTTACCAGTAACCACACTTGGGAGACTTCAGTACCTGGCTATGTATTGTTCAGAAGAGACCGAGGTGCAAAAAGTGGGGAGGAGTGGCCCTGTATGTTAATGGAAATATCAAAGCTACAGAAATTCAGAATACACGTAAGGAGCCAGAAGAACTGTGGGTCACCCTGGAAACAGGAAATGGGACAGCCATAAGAACTGGGGTTGTCTACAGGCCTCCAGACCAGAGGGAGGACATAGACACATTACTGTTAAGATATACAAAACATGACAGCTAAAGGGGAGGTTCTGATAATGGGAGACTTCAACATGCCAGATACAGATTGGTCAATACCAGCAGGAACATCTGCCAGAACTAGACTCATAGTGGATTCCCTGCAGAGGAGGCCTCAAACAACTGGTACAGCAACCCACAAGAGGCAGGGCTATCCTAGATCTAGTACTGACTAACAAAGAAGGGATCACAGATCTCAGGTAGATGGTCACCTGGGGGCCAGTGACCATCACATGGTATGGTTCAATTTGGCTACTACATCTAAATCTTCCCATTCCAAGGCAAAAATATGGGACTTCAGAGGAGCTGACTTTGATAAGATGGCCAACAGAGTTAAGCTAGCCCTGGCAAAAAGAAACACAGGTGAGGGGGTACAGGCAAAGTGGGCAAGCATTAAGGATGCAATACTTGAAGCAACATCCCATTGTGTTAGACAGAAAAGGAAGAGCAAAAGAAGAAGGAAACCACTTTGGTTCTCAAATACAGTAGCAGAAAGGTCAGAGCCAAAGGCTGGCCTTCAGGAAATATAAAGGAACACAGCGGGATGAAGATAGGGAGGCATACCAAACTGCCCTAAGGGAAGCAGGTAAGGCAGTAAGGCAGGCAAAGTCCCAAACTGAGGAAACACTAGCACGAACAGTAAAAGAAGGTGACAAGACTTTCTATAGATACATTAGTGAAAGGAGAAAGTCCAGAGGAGTATTGCTAAGCTTAATGGAGAAAAGGGAGCATGTGAGGAGGAGGACCCTGTAAAGGCATCTATCCTAAATAGATACTTTTGCTCAGTATTTACTGAAGAGAAGGTAGGGCAGGGCCCACAGCTCAGCATCATGGACACAGGGGAGGGAGGTGAGCACTACTCCCTCTCACAAAAGAAAGGGTCCTACAAGAGCTTGCTAAGCTCAGGGTGGATAAGGCAATGGGACCTGATGGCATACATCCCAGGGTACTTAAGGAGCTAAAGGAGGAACTAGCAGAGCCATTAGCAGAATTGTTTAGTGAGTCTCTGAGCACAGGAGGGGTCCCAGAAGACTGGAGAAGGGCTCATGTGATCCCGCTCCACAAGAGTGGTAGCAGGGAGGAGGCGGGGAACTACAGACCCGTCAGTCTTACCTCAATAGTGGGCAAGATTATGGAGGCACTCCTTAAGGAAAGGATAGTGCCACACCTGGAATCCATAGGGGCACAGGATCCAAGACAGCATGGGTTTACAAAAGGAAGGTCCTGTCAAACTAATCTCATAGATTTCTTTGACTGGGTAACCAGAGTGGTGGACCAAGGGGGAGCAGTTGATGTCGCCTACCTTGACTTCAGCAAAGCTTTTGACACTGTTCCACATAGAAGATTAATAAATAAGCTGGGTAGGCTAGGGTGGGTCAGAAGTTGGTCAACTGGGTGGCAAACTGGTTGACGGGCAGAAAACAGAGTGGTGGTAAATGGTATACAGTCAGAAGAGATGCAAGTCACAAGTGGGGTACCTCAGGGATCAGTCCTGGGGCCAGTCCTATTCAACATCTTCATTAGTGACCTTGCAGATGGACTAGAGGGTAAGGCTTGTCTGTTTGCAGATGACACCAAGATCTGCAACAGAGTAGATGAGCCAGATGGGGTGGGCAGAATGAGAAGAGATCTGGATAAACTAGCAGAATGGTCAGAAGAGTGGCAACTGGGATTTAATGCAAATAAGTGCATAATCATGCACATAGGGAAGAGAAACCCTGAAGCCACTTATAGGCTGGGAGGGGAGTTGCTAGCAGTCACAAAGGAAGAAAGAGACTTGGGCATCATCATCACTGATGACCTAAAATCATCCAAGCAGACCTCTAAAGCAGTAGGTAAGGCTAGGGGGTGTTAGGGTGTATTAGTAAGGGTATCACAAGTCGTAAGGGAGGTAATAATCCTCTGCAAGACATTGATTAGGCCCCATCTGGAGTACTGCGTGCAGTATGGAGAGCCACACCTTCACAAGGACATTAACCAAATTGAGGCAGTCCAGAGAAGGGCAACCAAAATGGTGCAGGGACTACATCAGAAGACATATGAGGACAGATTAACGGAGCTCAATATGTATACCCTTGAGCAAAGGAGGGAGAGAGGTGATATGATCGAGGCATTCAAACACCTTAAGGGCATAAACAAGGTGAAAGAGTCTAACATGTTTAAATATAAGAAAAATAGCAGCACAAGAGGACAGCATGAGATTAGAGGGAGGCCGATTAAGGGAATGTGAGGAAATTCCTTTTCACAGAAAGGGTGGTGGATGCATGGAATGGCTTACTCACAAGAAGTGGTGGCTATGAATACAGTGCAGGGCTTCAAACAGGCATGGGATAGGCATAAGGGAGCAATACAAATGACTATGAATAGATAGGTCACTGACAGAGCAAAGGCCGATGGCACATTTATAAGGTAGAAAAAGAAATGGGCAGACTGGATGGGCCTTGAGGTCCTTATCTGCCGTCAACTTCTATGTTTCATTTATTTACTCACATTTCAAAAAAAGTGCAACAGCCATAAATGCATCCCCAGCACAGACTCCAAAGGTACCTGCCCACGTACTTTCTCTAGGAGAATTCCTCTTCAGAAAGTACCTGGGCAGGTACTCCATTTACTGGAGTTCAGTTATCTTTTTCAGTGTGTGGCTGCGAGGTCTCCCGTTACCCCGTCCCCCAGCCAGGCCATTTGAGTGCCAGCTCATGAGTTCTAATTCCAAACCCAGGCTACTACAGTTGTGAAAGCATAATTTACTTCAGTTGGGCAAAGGGGCAGTCCTGAGCCTGGACTATTTAAAGGGTAATGACACCTTCACATGTTGTGGAGTTCATCAGTCACCATTTCACCAGTCAACTTCATTTCTGTAACAGCTTGGGATATAACTTTTGATTTAGTTTATTTTTATTATTCATGGTAGCACTCTGCGCCTACCCTGGAGGCCCCCATTTATTGATCACCAAAATCAGTTTGTTCCTGGGGGCAGTGTCAATAGTGATAACATAAAGCAACACTGCCAATTTAAAAAAAAAAAAGTCACCATAGTAATCTTTCTTCCAAGGTGTCCTTTAGCATCAGTAACTATATGCAGTGAGATGACTAGACAGTACTGTGCCAAAGGGGGAGAGTATGGTAATGAGTTTATGAATTAGCCAATCAGAATGAAGCTTGAGGGTGTGCAGAAGACAGCTCCAGAATTTTTTCAAAGCTAGAATGGGCACATGCCCACACAGGTATGAACCAACAGGATTCAAAAATATATAACAATAACCAGAACGACTGCATAAAACTTTGCTCAAAATGCAATCCAAAGTTTAGTATAACCAAATTTATAGAAGGCAAGAAGCACAGCCCTCTTCTGAAGGTTATCTGGGGAGGAGGGTGGGAGCTTACTGATGCTAAGAGACACCTTGGAAGAAAGAAGATTACTACGGAAATGTTTTTCTTCTTATCCCAGGGGTCCTTTAGCCTCGGTAACTATATGCAGAGCAGTACAGTTGGGAGGAGGGTAGAGAACCTACTTAGGAAAGAGGCTCTGCAGCACCCCCTTGCCAAATCTGGCATCAGAGCTAGACTGTACATCCAAGCAATTGTGCTTAGTGAATGTGTGCAGAGTCTTCCAAGTAGATGCTTTGTGGACGTCCAGTAGAGAGGTATGTCTCTAGCAGCTGCCAGCGAGGCAGCAGTGCCCCAGAAGAGTGGGCCCTGAGCCCTTCAGGTGGTTGCCTATCAGCCCTGTAACAGCAGAATCGAATACATGAGACTATCAGGCAAGAGACAGTTTTCTTAGTGGCTGGTCCTCCTCTACCTACCTCCCCATAGGTGAGGAATAACTGTGTGGATGGGCCCCTGAACTACTTGAGCTGTAAGGACCACATAGTAAGGATTAGGAAGGAGGGGGGTTGGGTGGAAGCAGGGTGCGATAAGGCGGAAGCACTAAATGAGTACTTCTGCTCAGTATTTACTAAAGAGAAGAGGAGGGAGACACCCAAGGTGGGAGAAATGGCAGAAGCGGGGAGTGGTGACAGATGGGAAATCATTGAGAACACAGTTAGAGAAGGTTTGAAGGCACTGAGGGTGGACAAGGCGCCAGGTCCAGATGGCATCCACCCCAGGGTACTGAAGGAGCTGGCAGAGGTCCTTGCAGGACCTTTGGCAGACCTATTTAATGCCTCACTACATTCGGGGTGTGTACCTCAGGACTGGAGGATGGCTCATGTGGTGCCCCTAAACAAGAATGGCCCCAAGAATGAACCGGGAAACTACAGACCAGTGAGCCTCACACCCGTCGTGGGTAAGCTAATGGAGACTATCCTGAAGGAGAGGCTGGTGGCCCTCCTAGAGGCCAAAGGACTACAGGACAGCAGACAGCATGGCTTCATACGTGGCAGATCCTGCCAAACCAACCTGGTCGAGTTCTATGACTGGGTAACTAGGCAACTGGACAGGGGCCATGCAGTGGATGTCCTGCATCTGGACTTCAGTAAGGCATTCGACTCAGTGCCACATGGAAGGCTGGGAAGGAAGTTAGTAGGCACAGGGGCAGGTGCAAAGCTGGTGAGATGGGTAGGAAACTGACTGCAGGGAAGGCAACAGAGGGTGGTGGTGGGTGGGGGAGCTCTCACACCCAAGGGCAGTGACGAGCGGTGTTCGACAGGGCTCAGTGTTGGGACCAGTGTTGTTTGGGATATTCATTGCAGACATATCATGGGACTTCAAGAGCAAAATCAGTCTGTTTGTTGATGATACCAAGGTAGGCGCGGTGGTGGATGACCTAGGGGGATGGCAGGGGTTGCAGGATGATCTGGCAAAGCTTGAAACCTGGTCAGATACCTGGCAACTGGGCTTTAATGCCAAAAAGTGCAAGGTGCTGCATTTTGGGATGAAGAACCCAAGGAGGAGTTACCAGCTAGGGGGAGTGCAGCTAGCCCAGACTGAGGAGGAGAAGGATCTGGGTGTGCTTATTACAGGGTCAATGAACAACTCGGCACAATGTAGAAGGCAGCTGCAAAGGCCAACAAAATGTTGGGTTGTATTGCAAGGGGTATATCCTCGAGGAGGGAGGAGGCGATTCTGCCACTGTACAGGTCATTAGTTAGACCACACTTGGAGTACTGCGTGCAGTACTGGCGTCCGTATCTGAAGAGGGACATTAAGTTACTGGAGGGGGTGCAGCGCAGAGCGACAAAGATGATCAAGGGGCTGGGGACTTGTCATACGAGAGGAGGTTGAAGGAGTTGAACATGTACTCACTGGAGGAGAGGGAGAGACAGGGTGACATGATTGAAACCTTTAAATACATGAAAGGAATAAACAAGGCGGGTACAGAGGGCTGTTCAAAGTAAGGGAGGGACGCCACCAGGGCCATGATATAAGACTGGAGCGAGGAAGGTTCAGGAGGAGATGAGGAGACACTTTTTACAGAGAGGCGGTGGCAGGGTGGAATCGTTACCTGCTGAAGTGGTATGCAGTAGAACAGTGGACTGCTTCAAACGAGGATGGGACAGGACCAGGGGGAGGGTTAATGAAGGGGAAGGGTGGAAGGGAGTGGCAGCTGCAGAATAAGGGGTGCTAGCTGCACATTCGAGCAGACTTGATAGACCTCTAGGCCTTTATCTGCTGGAAAATTTTGTATGTTCGTATGTAGGTAGTAAAGCAGGGCCCCTTTGACATCCAGACTGTGGAGCATCCGCTGCCCTGGAGTGGGTTTCTCAGTAAAGAACACAGGTAAGGGCTGATTGAGGTGAAACTCTGAGACCACCTTAGGCAGGAATTTTCTGCTTGTCCAAAGCTCAGTCTTATCCCAGTGAGGGATACTGTAGCTGGGCTCAGTACAGACAGCCTGCAACTCAAAGCCTTCTTGCAGAGGTAATGGCTACCAGAAATACAGTTCTCCAAGTGACATACTTGAGGTGAGAGCCCTAGCCATGGGTTCACTGGGAGGCTCCATGAGCTTGGCAATACAGACGTTCAGACTCCAATGAGGGAAAGGTTCCCTGACCAGAGGCTGGAGATGGAGAAGGCCTTTGAAAAACTGTTTAAACACCGGCTGTGAAAAAACAGATTTAGTCTTCCCAATATAAAGGTAAGTAGAGATAGCAGTCAGACGGAGTTTCAGGGAGGAAGGCCTTAGCCCTGTAAATGCACTAGATAATCCAAAAGGTCAGGAATCAAAGTCTTAAGAGGATTGCTGTGCTTCTACTTGCACAAAAAAAAAAAAACCTTTTCCATTTGGCTGCACAGGTCTTTTTTTGTACTAGTCTTCTTAGCCATCCTCAGGATCTTTAGAACTTGTTCGGAGTACTGAGTGGCAGGGAACTCTAGCTCCTCAAGAGCCAAGCTTTGAGATGAAGAGATTTTAGATGCAGACAAGTCACCCCTATCTGAGGGAGAGTCAGGAGGGAGAGACTGAGAAGAAGGCGAATGGGTTTGCTGCAAGACAGTGTTAGCAACAGGGAATATACCAGACTTGCCCTGGCAAATCTGGAGCCACCAGTACCACTGCCGCAGGCTGCTCTTTGAGTTTTTATAAAACTCTGAAAATCAGAGAGAAAGGAGAAAAGGTGTAAGGAACTTTCCTGACCAATACAGAACTAGGGCATCCATTGGAAGAGTCCCCGGGGCTGGAGGCCTGCAACAATACAGAGGAAATCGATGGTTTAGGTGAGAGGTGAAAAGATCAATTTCTGGTGTGCCCCACCTTCTGAATACTGTGGCCGACACCTGTTTGTTCAGGCACCATTCGCTGTGCCCCGGCTGAGAGCATCTGCAAAAGTGCTGTCCTTGCCTGGAAGATGAATGGCTGATAGGCTGACTCCCATGGAGTAGCCCAAGCCCCAAATCCTCATGGCTTTCAGGCATAGAATGCTGGATCTTATCTCACCCTTCTTATTTAAAAAAACAAACAAACAAAAAAATACATTGCAGTGGTGTGGTCTGTTCTGATCTTGACTGTCTGACCTTTCATCTGTGAGGCAAAAACCTTTAGAGCAAGACAAATGGCCCAGAGTTCCAGCAGACTGATGTAAGCCTGTGACTCCTTTGGAGTCCAGGAGCCACCGACGGAAGTACTGTCCATATGGGCTCCCCATCCAAGCAGAGAAGCATCTGCAGTAATGACTCTTGTAGGGGGAAGGTGCTTGGAAAGACATTCCCACTGGAAAATAAGCAATTTTCTTTCTCCAGACCAGAGACTGAAGGAATGAGACTGGGAGCAGTTTGGGCAGTAAATTTTTGCTTAGGGACCAGTGAGACCTTAGGTGCTACGGTATGTCCCTCATTCCGAATCTAGTTCCGGGGAGCACGGCTGTCTTTGATGCAATGTGTCCTAGGAGTACTAGGACGTTTCTGGCTGGCCTGGGCTGACCCAGGATGAAGAATGTGCCACTGACAAGAAGCTCTGAATTCCCTCCAAAGGAAGGAAAGCTCTGCTCTACAGTATGTCCAGCTGTGCTCCTATGAATGTAGGGAGTTTCAGATGGGATTTCTTTTGTTTTTTAAGAAACCAAAAGGAATGCACAGTGTCCTCTGTCAGGGAGAGAGCCATTTCTACTTGAAGAGGTCCCCCCCACTATGAGCCAGTCGTCTAAGTGGGGGTAGACTGAACCCCCCCCCCTTTTTTCTGATGTACTGCCACTACAGCCAGACATTTTGGTGAACACTCTTGAGTAAATGTCAGGCCGAAGGGCATGGCTGCAAACTGATAGTGCCCTGATGGAAGTTTGAACCCCAGAAATTTTCTGCACGACTGCCTTTTTGGGATGGGAAAATAGTCATCCTTGAGGTCTAGGGAGGCTAGCTAGTCTCCCTGCTGTAGGAACTGAATTACCAATTTTAGGGTGACCATTTTGACTTTGGGTTTCAGAAGATGCTTGTTCAAGTATCTGAGGCTTAAAACAAGTCACCACTTCCTGTATTTCTTTTGTATTATAAAAGTACTGTACCTGGAGCAGAGACCCTTGCCCCCTTTTATGGGCAGGTACTCTCTCTCATGCTTGCTTCCAAAAAGTAATTTACCTCCAGCTCCAACAGGATTCTTTCTATTGAGGTTAATGGTTTGAACAGCTGAGTGCCCTCGAGGACTGACAACTTTAGAACTGAAGAGACCGGCCCTTTTTCACTACCTCCAGGGCCCACTTGTCTGATGTGAAAAGGGTCCAAGACTGGAAATAGTGGCAGAGCCTGCCCCCTACAGGTAGCGGGGAAGTGACCTGAACGGAGGTATCAGGGCCTTTGCTGGGTAGCAGTAGCAAGGATAGAGGTAGCTCAACTCTGACCTCTCCCTCTAATAAGTGGTTTATACTCATTAACCGTTCTCGTGTATCCCTCAGTTCTGGGATCAATAACACATTGTTGTCGGAGAGTAAGCCAATGGCTGTGGACTGGATGTCCTTCATCAAATTTGTTGTTCTCAGCCAAGCAAATCACCTAAGGGAGACAGCCTGGGCTTTGACCCTGTAAGGTACGTTATTACTGTTACCTGCCGTATGGAGCTGGTACTTAGTGACTTCCAAGGCAGTTTTAGCCATCTCCACCAGGTCCTTTGCCAGAGTCAGAGCACTGCTCAACTATGGCTAGGACTGAATTCCAAACAGCCTTTTAATACTTGGCTACATAAGCCAGGGCTTGCATTAGCACTAGTAAAGTGGGAGTCAGTTTGACCACCTGATTCAAATGCTGGAGGTCAGACCAGAAAATCTTGGGGTCAGAAATTTCTGGCGTGGCTTTGTACAACATTATAGGACACTTTTTCTGCTAACGATATCTGTGCAAACCTTTCAATATAGAGGGTCAGTCCTGAAGCACTGTTTTTATTTTTGTGCTTCAGAATCCTCAAAAATCCCATATGAGGACTTCAGAAGAGGGTTAACGCAAGCCCTGATAAGCCATGTATGAGCTAGGTGGTGGAGAAGAGAGGCTGAGGTATATGTCTATCTGGCCACAGAAACTAGGCTTTAGAATCATTTACAAGAGGCTAGCTTCCTCTATTACATGCTGCCTGTTGCACCACACCTTCATGACTGGGGTGTACAAACAGGAACTCTGTCTTTCTAGACAACACATACGCATCTTCTCAACCCCTGGCAGAGATGTGGGAGTCTGAAGAAGGTTCATGGTAATTTTTCTTGAAAGGGGTGACACACACACACACACACACACACACACACACATATACAGATATATATATATGTATATAAAAATGATAGAGGAGCCATTTACCTGTTAAACCTAAAATGTTGCACCTTAATAACTTTGCAACCGTTCAACGGATTTGCCTGAAATTTAGAATACACAATCAAGAACCATACATCTTGGGATCTGCAAACTTTCGTACTGTTCGTATATATGGCTGCGGAGTTAAGCGTGATCTGCGCGCGTTTACGCTTTTTTGGAATTCTCTGCTCATCTCTAGAGGTCGCATAGTTTGCATGACCGGTCCAAAATCTTCAGGGAACGTGCGGTTGGGGTCCCCGATGTGATTTTGAAGATTTCGTGAAAATATATTAAACGGTTCAAAAGTTATTCAAAAAACAATTTCCCATTATAAGTCAATGGGAAAAGTTAACAAAAAATTCGACAGTGTCGCAAATGCAGTTTTTACTTTTGCAAATGGCCCTTTTACTGTCGCAAATCTGCCATTTTGTTTTCAGCTGGTCATCAGAAAAATGCTTAGCATTTAAATTTGGGACCTTCTAGCAACCTAATTCTTTTTTTGTTCACCTAGTCAGACCCTGAGGATGCTAGGCATGTCTTTATTTTAGGGTAAAACACCCCAGAAATATGTTTTTCAAATTTCTGGAAAAAGTACTTTCGCATTTGCGACACTGTTGAATGAATCTGCGAAAGCTTTCGCAAAGTTCGACAGTACTTTTCCAGGCTTTGGGAAAATGACAGCAATTCTTTGCCACCCTACTGCAAAAGAATGGCTGAAATTTGGAGGGAACGCAGCCAACATCTCTCAGATGTGCCTTTCAGTGTTTTGGTGAAAAAATATTACAGGGCGGCAAAGTTACGGCACTTCAAAGTTGATGCTTTTTCCCCACAGGATAACATTACGGCGTCCGCCGCATTACAGGAATCTTCTGCCGCCCTGCTGCAAAATAACAACGGTTTGGTCTTTTGGGTTGAAATTTGGAGGGAAGAAAGCCAACATCCCACAGATGTGCCTTTCAGTGGTTTGGTGAACAAATATTACAGGAAGCCAAAGTTATGGCACTCTGAACTTCTCCTTTTTTCTCCATAGGATAACAATACAGCGTTCGACGCGCCTTTCAGGGCCCGTATCTCGGAAATGGTGCGAGATACGGACTTTTCATCGGAAAAATACTTAGCTCCCTAGTGGGGACTAAGTGCAAAACTAGCCAGTAAAGTCATAAATCATATGACTTAAATTTTTTTTTCTACGTCGTACGGTTCCTGAGATATAAGCAATTTAGTATTCCAACTCCTCATTTTCTGCTCCGAGACCCATTATTACGCATACATTCTTTGTACTCATTGTCTTTCTCTATGCAGCTTTTGGGGAAACTAGCCTGTGCACTTACATTACTGTTACCCTTACAGCTTCTGCTTGCGGTTCCATAACCGTTTCACTTACTGTTCCCGTCTATGGCAACATGTGCGTTTCCCTTCGCGTTTTCATTTGCACTTGCGTTTGCGTTACTTTAACCATTTGTTCTACATTACTGTTTATCTTTCTGTTTCACTCTGCGTCACCATGCGCATTACCATTTGCGTTTGCAGGCACCGCGTTACTACGTGACAAGACATCACGTGGCGGAAGCACGGGGCCCTTTCCCGGCGCCGCATTACATTCACTATTTGTCATTATCTTTCTCAAAAAGAAGGGAAATTGGAGGCAAAAAACTCCGTTTAATGCATTAGTTAGGGTTGTTCCACAGCGACAAAGCGAGGAATTTGGTGTTAGGGCCAAAGCCCCCTTGAACCCCCGCCCACACCCCCCGCATCGGGATGCATGTTGGGGTTGCCGGCCCTCTCACCCCATCAGATGTGTGAAGAAGCAGAGGTATGGGAGAATGGGGTGAGAGTTAAGACAGACAACCCCAATGCGCACTCGGCGCCGGTTGGGGTGGGGTCCAAGGGGCTTTCAACCCTAACACCGAATTTCCTCGCTTTTGTCGCTGTGGAACAACCCTCACTAATGCATAAACGGAGTTTTTTTGTCTCTAATATAAGTATACATAATGAACTTTTGGGAGGAGGAAGACCGTTCATTTCTCTGTAGTCTTGGTCTTCTCCTTGTGGTAGGACTCTTGAGAAAGACAGTAAAGAGTGTCTAACATATGCTGCATGAAAGTCAGCATGGAGGAGGTATCATTACGGTCGTGACCAGAGATCTTACTATGAACGTTATGCTACTCCTGACATCTGTGCATCTGCCCTACTTGCTTCAAATCGTACTCTGTATGTTCTTGGATTTCCTGTACTCTCCTGGGTCGTACCTGAAAACAGGCATGTGTCTGTCTAGTGTACTTACCTGGTTAACAAAAGCTAAATAAATAAATAAATCCTGGTCTGTAGGGGGATGCTCCCCATTTAGGGTCCGGTGACACATCAGGTACCGAAGGGGCTTCACCCTCTAATATGTCATCTGGGGTATCAAATAGAATTTTTATTCTCATGCCCCTCAGACTCCTGACTCCAAGAGAGCTTTTTTTTTTTTTTTTTTTTTTTTTTTTTTTAAATGGGGCATCGAAAAGAAACCCTAAATCTTGTAAAATTTAGTACAGATGCCAGGCTTTAGCCATATCCTCCAGTGAGGGTAAGTCCTATGGGTCTTGAGGTGTACCACCTGGGGTTCCAGATTTTGGATTTATCTTCATAACTTTTACCAGCTGCTGCCTCACCCTTAGCACCACTTGGATGTGTAGCAGAATTTTTTTTTTTTTTTTAAACAGCCACTTCATTAGTGACTTGTTCAGGCTTCCTTTTTGAACTAGGCACTTCCACCAGCACCTTTATGTTTAAGGAACTTCATCAGCCCCTTTTGAAGCCTTATGTTTAAAAGGCACGTCATCAGCACCTGTAAGAGACTTAGATTTAAAAGATACCTCAACAGCACCTTATTATTCATTGAAGGCCCCTGACTGGTAGCCTTGGGTCTGTGTTGGGCGGTTGGTTCCCTCGCGGTTAAGAACCGTGACTTTTCTGAGGTGAAGAAAGTAAGAAAACCGCCAGTTACCACTATAAAAAAGGGAATGGCGATAAGAAAAAAGGAACTGCGAGAAACTCCGGACGTTATAAAACGGAACCGTGGGACCGAGCGAAAAACATGGTTCCTGGGAACTGCGAAAAAACACAACTCGGCACACTACAAAAAGTAAAATTAACAGTTATAGGTACCAAGTACAAGAAAAAGTACTTTTGTTCTTGGCCGAGAGAGAACACCTCAAAGGTACTGTTGCTCAGTCAGGCGGAGAAAAAATTCTGGCGCCTTACTCACTCTTCCTGCTCAGCACACCCTCAAGCTTCATTCTGATTGGCTAATTCATAAACTCATTACCACAATCTCCACATCCAGGGCAATACTACCTAGTCAGCTCACTGCATATAGTTACAGATGCTAAAGGACCCCTTGGGGAAGATGGTACCATCTATCTCTTTACAGCTTGTCTGAATATCTTATCTAGCTCTCAGGAAACTCTCACAGATATAAAAAAAAAAATCTACAACGAAAGAACCCTACTCTACCACTCCTAAGAAGGTGTTGAAGCCAACTAAAGATAAATTAGTATTCTCACTGCCAGTGATGCATGTAGGGACCCAGTGCCACAGAAGCAGTGATATTTAGTGCTGCACCTTACACTGGTGTGTCACAGCCAGCACTACATCATCGATTCTGTGCCCACTTACCACGACAGTAGCAGGTGCAATCTTTGACCCTGCCTGCCAACATCTGGAATGCCAATTTTCTTTGCAGTGTATTCTTGTTGAGAAGGGGAGAGAGAGATGACTTTATGCAATGCAAAACAGCATTTGTGTGTGCCAATTTCAGGTAGCAGCACAACAGGTGGAGGCAGTACAGCACAGTGGTTAAGGCTCTGAGTTGCAAACCCGGAGACCTGGGTTTGAATCCCAGAGCCCCCACTTGCATATTGTGTGACTCTGAGCAAGCCACTTAACTTCCTTGTACTCCCAGGTTGCACCTGTAAACAAGCTTTCAGCTTAGTGTCTCTCTCCTGGTTTAAAAAAAAAAAAAAAACACCACCACACACAACAGCATGTCAAAGGGCTCCACAAAGTCACATTAGGTACTGACTGTACAGGGATTGATATTTAAAGGTGTCAAACACTAAACATGCACAGTCAACTGCACTGCTAACATGCTTCATGGGCAGGGAGGGATGCTAGCCAGGACATGGGGGATAAACACTTTTTTTTTTGTTAATGGAAGGTGCCCATGGGATCTTTTATTTCCAACTAAACCCCACCAAAGATGGGTAGATGGAACATCAATGTAATGTTATTTATAATATCCTTTATATTAGACTTGCGTGACTTCAGCCAATCAGCACGCAAAGCCACTGTACCCCACTATCCTGTATGTAGTGGTCTCTTATGCAGGAATGCAAGGAGTGGCCTTTTCCACCTCAGTGATGGGGACAGGACAGGGTTTATTTACTTTCTGAAACGAAGTTCAAAACTTATTATAAAATCACTCTAGTGATCTATAATAAGTTAGCAGGACCTTCGCCGTGTGTTTCTTGTGGTATAAGAAACTCCACTCATGAGGCTGGTGCAGCCAGGACTGATCAGCATCGCGGTCCTCTCACCCAAACCTCATGATCCGAGTGCCTTGTACCAGAAGATACAGCAGTGGAGGCGCTGTTACCTTATAAAATACAGCTCTCAGGGATGCAGCGGGTAATCACGATCTTTACACACAGCCAGCTGTTCAGGACATGGGCGCTTTCTCTATACTGCAAAACCCAGACACTCACAATTTACTGCAATTGAGGTAAAAAGATTACACTGTGAAATTATTTTTTTTTGAATCGCAACTGCATTCATTGTTCTTGCAACTGAGGTATGAAGTGCTGAATTGTGGCAATCTTCGTCTGCGACTAGACACTTTTTATCTCAAGTGCACACTCCGGGACTCAAAAACTCAACAACAAAAAAAGAAAAGTCAAAGGAGAAGGTACCCCTCAGGAAATCGGAGATATGTCTGCATATGTATCTTCTAAAATACAAGTGTCTTACTTATTACCTATACTTTGTAAATTTCTGCCACGCTGAGGGGGAGAAGGGGTTGAATCCTCCTCCATTTCACAAGTGCCGAGACATGATCTGCTTACTGTAACTCATTTAAGCTCTTGACTACTCACTAGGGGGGCTGTCAGAGATTCCAAGAGTGAGTTTAAAATCTTCCGGCAGCAGAGCATTTTCTTATGCTGCACCCACTCTTTGGAATTGTCTACCACGCTGGTTAAGGGAGTGCACCTCCGTGGAGGTATTTAAGAAGAATTTAAAAACTTACCTGTGGAAAATGGCCTTCTTGGAGGATTAAGTAATTTGAACTAAAATATTGTGTTATGAGTCTATGGAATATTTTATTTTTTGATTTTAATATTTGATGTCATGAAATCATTTTATTTATATGTTTTATTAATTGGTATTTGATGTGGTTTTAACATGTTCAGCGCCTTGATACATTGAAAGGTACTTTATAAATAAAATTATTACATACGTTTTAAATGCTGCAATACTAGAATAAAAATATCACGAACAGATTTGTAAATAAATTCACCAAGATAAAACTTGCCATAGAAACATAGAATTTGACGGCAGATAAGGACCGCTTGGCCCACCCAGTCTGCCCATTTCCCTACCTACTGGATAAGCTGCAGATCCTAGTTAACCAGCAGCCTACTTCTTCCTACCCCCACCCCCCAGAATTGCCTTATGACTATCCCATGCATGCTTGAATTCCACCACTGATTTTGACTCCACAACCTCCTCCGGAAGGCCATTCCATGCATCCAAAACCCTCTCTGTGAAAAAATACTTCCTTAAATTACCTCTGAGCCCCTCTATCTTCAAATTGTGCCCTCTTGTTCTTGCACACCTCTTTTGAAAGATGCTACCCTCTTGGACTTTGTTGATTCCTTGAGGTACTTGAAAGTTTCTATCATGTCCCCCTCTCCTCCTTTCCTCGAGGCTATACATATTAAGCTCCTTAAGTCTCTCTTCATATGTCCTCCGTGCAGACCCTGCACCATTTAGTTGCCCTCCTCTGGACAGCTTCCATCCTGTCTATGTCTTTAGGAGACTGGGTCTCCAGAACTGCACACAGTACTCCAGATGGGGTCTCACCAACTGTCTGTACAGAGGGATAATAACTTCCTGTTTTCTACTGGTGATGCCTCTCCCTATGCATCCCAGTATCCCCCCAGCCCTCCTTGCTGCCTTCTCACATTGCTTGCCCACCTTTAGGTCATCTGATATGACTACCCCCTGCCATTTTGGGCAACATGAGCAAAAGAAATTAAGTTTGTTACTAAGCATGCTCAGGAATTTATTCTCATATGTGAGGTGCCGTTTACTTTCTGACTACACTTATTAATTGCTCTGATGCGGAGCCACTGAATGGATGGGGGGGGGCTCAATGTACATTACATACTTTTTTCCTTTTGCAACTTTTTACCATTTTTATCACAAAATTACCTAAACATCTGTTGTATAAATTGAACATGACATGATCCGACTTAAAAATCATCCACCCCCCCCCAAAAGGATTCTATCCTGTCTGTCCAGGTGGCCTCCCCTTCCCCACCAACCTACCCAGCCCTATCACTCATCTTTTCCGGGTCTCATGCATCCTTTATGAATTGCCATCAAGTGGCAGGCCCAGGGAGGGAGGGTTGTCCCTTCTGGTGTCAAAATCCAGATGATGGAACCCTGCTCAGTCAGTGGTGTGGGGCCTGCAGTGGGTCGGAGGATCATCCTGCCTCTTGGAGATATTCCTCCATTTCTCAGCATTCCATACAGATGGAGCTGCACTGGGAAAAGCTTTGTCCCCACACTGCTTCAATCGAGATCTGGGGACATACAACAAGTTAGTCTTGATGGAGCAGAGAGGGCAATCTCAAGTATATAAGGCTTAGAGATCTTTCCCCAGTCTTGGCCCCCCTGGAGATGAGGAGTCTTACCCTTCCTGCTGTCCAAGGGACGCTCAATCCTCCCTCCCTTCCCTGGCCAGCCCCACCGAGCAACCCAAGTCAGTTCCCCAAACCAGAGTTGCCAGCACAGCACTACCACAGTGCTATCGTGCCAGCAAGCACAGAGTTCTTTTAGGTAGCCTAGATCCAGTTTCTGCAGCACTATCCTCGGAGGTTTTAACTCAGCCAATACATCTGGTCACAGAGTTCTGTACCAGTTGCTGGTGGTGCACCAACTTTCTAGAGTGCCCCCATGATGGGGAGAGGTAGAGGATCAGGGCCCTGTAACAACACAAGGACACGATGACAGAACGGCGTAGCTGTGAAGGCATGCCATCACACTGAATTTTCCAGACATTCCTACTTGTCATAGCTAGCCTTTAGAAACAAACAATCTCACAATACACACATCTGTGGCAGCCCTCTGTCCTGTATCTGAAACCCAGGGAAGGTATAGGCTGACCTGCTCAGTCAGTGGCTGGCATGAATATAGAACCCACTTCATGACAAGGTATCTTCTCCTGACATCCCCAGGCTTTCTCCAGTATCTCAGGAGTTATAGTACACTCAAAGTATGGTCTTAGCATGACTGGTATGTTAATCAGCTTTTTTCTACAGATAGTGGCTTGTGTGTGTCCCTCTGTTTCTATTATAGGTCCTGTCCTGGATCCGGAGGCGTGTCCCGGTAGGTCTTCAGACGACTCACCAGATGCCTTAAAGCACAACATGTAAGCTCTACCTAGCAGAGCCTAGTCAGCTGAAGTGGTAGTTTGAAGACCCCCATTGTTTTGATTGGCCTTTTATATAGCTGACACCTGTTAACCGCTAGGTATCACTATAGCACAGGCTCTGGTGGGGACAGGACATACATAATCCTCCATAAGATATACAGTAGAAGGTGGTAAGCATAATACTTACAGCCCTGTGTACAAGATATAACCTTTACTGGACTGAAAAAGTGTGCTTTTTCATGTAATGTTTGTCTGAAATTCAAATAATAAAAATAACTTAACCACAAAAAGAACCAAATGATCTGTGGCCATTCAACCTTTTTTCAGATAGAGCTTCCGGAAGCTCAGTTTTTGAAAAGCCATACCCTCAGACCGATTTTCAATGGTTCAGTGCAACTGATTAAGAGTTCTACTGCAGCTAAACAGCTTCTTTGTATGGAAACAACAAGAGGAAAGTCCATATAAAAGTTGAAGGAAAAATTAAGTGCAGCTTTGGACCCCTTACTCCTCTAATCAAACGTTTCAAGCAAACAGTCAGGGGTCATGACCAAGACCTTTCCCAAAGGGTTAACAGAAGCTCTGCTGTTAGTGCAAAATAAATCCCTCGCTGGGGTTGCTTTTGTAACTCTTCGTTGTCAAGTATTATCTAGTTCCTCTTTGAATGCGGTTTGATGGTGGGGCAGGCCTCTGAAACCACACAGTCCCATTTTTGCAGTTGTGAGGCTTGACAGGTGTGTGTGGGTGTGTATGTGCCTACTGCAGACACTACAATGCAAATACCACTGTCTCTATATGAAAGCAGGAACATTCATTCTGAATGCTCTGTAATCACACCCTCACTGGAGTGTGGTGACTTGTAAAGCTACAATTAGGTAAAGCACCTTCATATAATGAACTGAAATGTGATCCTCTGAGGATGCACTTGAGATCTGTTACCTCCAAAACTAAAGAGCTCCCAAGGGTAAATAAAGCATTTGCTGTACCAGGCTCCACAATGGAACATTCTTCCTCCCTATGAAACAGTCTCCCTGGCACTGTACGGTCTTAGTGAATATGCTACGCATCTTCTTTATTTAACTGGTAATCATGACTCCAATCAGAAGAAGAAACATGCCCTTGATACTTTCAGAAAGAACAGAATGAGATTAGAATTTATTTATTTATTTTGTATTGATGCTTCCAATCTTCCTGACCGCTTCCTCCAGGCCTGGTACAGGCTGCATTCGAACCTCAGTCCCCAACCAACCAGGCAACCCCACGGCTTACCCCGTGGCAAGGCTGGCAGGGGTGGGGGATACCATTTGACTGTAAGGCACCATTATCTGCTCTGTATGTGCCAGGCGCCACATGCCGAGAATACCCAGGACCCCAGTGCTGCATGCCGAGGATTTTCCACCCCCCAGGGCACCACACTTTTGAGGACTACACGCAGAAACTTGCATTGACAGAGCTGAGCCAGAAAGCCCCAGCACCTACACTTCTAGCCTAAGCTACCTCCAAGATCTGGTCATCCAGCAGCAGTGTTGCCATGTGACAGCCCCAGGACAGCATCCTCTGGGATGCTCAATCCTCTTCTTCCCAACCCTAAGATGACCCGAGCTCATGCACAGGCCTGTGTCCCTGGCGCTGTAAGCAGCCATGTTGCCACTGTGCCGTCAGGCCAATCATATTATACCTTTCATAAGCAATGTGTCCCAAGGTGCTTTCCAAAGCAATTTGCATTAGACACTGTCGGAACTTTATACCTGTAGTAGTCATTGTGCACGTACATAATACAAAACCAGCCACACTGCATTACAACCTGTGTTACTGAGCAAGGAACTGTTGGCCAAGACGGTGGGGATAGTACACAATTTCTTTCAAAAAGTGCCACAGGTTCTTTAACTTCCATTCTGACTATCATGGGACGTGAGCAGAAGGGATCACAGACTGTCATCTCATCTAAAGGACGGCACCTCATAGTACAGCCCCGTACCGTACAGCTGTGACGATGCTGGCTATTAGCCCAAGCACAATGCTGAGTAGTTTTAAGTAAAAAAAAAAAAAAAAAAACCAGGGGCACCGTCTTTCTTGCAATTTACTGGCTGGGACATTCCTGGAAAGGGGCAATGTTCCAGATGCTGACAACAGCCAGGATAAATCCCCTGCAGAGACGGCAGTAAAGCAGCCAGCTATTAGCTCTGCATCTCTTGTCTAGCCTTCCTCGCCAACTCCATTACTCTGCTTTACTTCCATTACTTCCCCCTCCATTCAAACAGCTGTTTCACACGTCTGCAAGTGTAACAGATTGCCTCTCCTACACACAGCTTACTAGCCCCTGCCTTGTCTGACTATTACCCCAGCAAGTTGTTTCCAACTACAGTTGCAATACCTTAACTGTAATTTAGTTTACTCAGTTACCAGTTCGTCTATATTTTTGTTACTATGTGATCAATTTTACATCGGCTGTATGTTGTAACCTACTCGCTGCTCCTCAGAACACACCTGGAAATGAGCCAATGCCAGCTTGGTTTGCCCTACTACCAAATATTTTGAAAAAAATAAATTTCTTTCTAAATTATTAATGGTGGGGAAGGATACTCACCTTTACAGCTCTCTGTACTGACAGGCATCTGGAATCCCAACATCGTAAATAAATAAATAAATAATACAGGGGCTCTGGAAGACAATACCATAAGTCCCAGCCTCTTTGTTTGGTGCCGGAATATGGAATCTTGCTAAATAAAGACAAAAATCGAGTCCCTGAGAGGTATGACCACACAGCATGAACATGTTCCAACCCTGCAATAATGTACCACTAGGGCAAGCTGTGTTCTTTGGATCTGAAGAACCTCTGCTCACCAAAAGCAGGTTTTCCTCATCCAATTTTAAAAACGGTGAGTAAATTACTCTGCACAGCACCCTTCTGAATAAAAGCCGTGCTTTAGATCAGTTTGGAAGGGCAAATATATATATACTGGATACAAACTGACTTAAGAAAGAAAGAAATTAGCTAGGAGTTAAACCCAGGATGCTGAGAATATCGTTCTATTGCGCTACCAGCTGCACCACCAAGGCAGCTGGAAACCTGGGACTCCCAGAAGCACCTTACTCTTTCTCAAATGCACAACCTGGTGCTGCAAATTACACCTGAATAAAAATGTAATTTGCAGATGGCCCGCTGGTGCAGCAGTAATGCTACCGCTCTCAACGCAGACTCGGTTCGGGAACGAGCATGGGCTGTCGGGGTGGGCCAGCTGGGGGGGCGAAAGGACTGGCGTCAGAGGATTATCTCCTCCTCGGGGTGGGGGAGAGGTATCACGTCCTGCTGGTTTACCACTAGCTGGGTGGCGACAGGTGGCGGTGAAGGGACAAGCGACTGGTAGGAGGGGCCACGGGCGTATCCATGGACTGGATGCATCAGGGCCTCGCCCGGCAGCACGCTCCTGGTGTGTGTGTTTTGGGGGAGAGAGAAGAACAGTGGAAAATGATGCAGGACTGGGAGGATGAAACCTTCGCCAGCCCATCATGTCCCACACTGGATTCACACCACCGTCCCCCAGGGGCACAATCAGTCTTCACCTCTGCCGTGGGTGGCCAGACTGATGTGGAGAGGAAATACAGTGGAGCTGAATGCGGGGGGCGGCTGGGGCAGCACAGCAGAGTCGGGCATCCAGCACTACATGAAGGGAGGACGTTCAAGGGGAAAATGTAATCAACTTGTGTGCCATGATACAGCCCACCACTTAATATAAATAGTATGTTGTAAGCGCAACAGAAAGGTATTTCAAGCAGTCTGGGTTTATAACCCAGCTAAGGCCTTTCTCTCTTCTGTCTGTCTGGAACACTGCTTAGTGCAGCCTGCTTTCAGTCTACAGTCAGCAGGTGAGAACTTTTAAGACAAAAGCAAACCCTCCAGGTGCAAGTCGTTGCTACCATGTTAAATTCTAAAATTAACTTATTTTGTTGCAGCAAATCACCCAATTGGGGGTGGGTGTGGGGAAATCAGTAGTGCCACCACAAAACAAAATATGCCTCTTGGTCTTCCTCCCAACAGCGGACTTCTTCATGTGATCTCAGCGGCAAACAATCTCTACAATGGACTGTCATGCGACTGCCTCAACACCAGTTCTGTGATGCTGGCGTGCTGATAATTCCTCAGCTGGGCCACAAATAATAAATAACAGAAAACAGCATCAGATGCTATTGCGCAACCCAGCAGACTGGATCAAGATGTTTCAAAACACCACATGTTAAATGGAGCACATGCTGCCAAACGGCTACTGTTTTGATGAGTCACAGATTTTTATTTTTTTTTCCTTTTGTGACGAGCCAAAATGGTTTTAAAATTAACTTGAAATGTTTCCATTAGTAGCCTTCTGCTTGTAAGGGTTCAACACATTGAAACATGGCTGGCTCTGTGATGCCGTGGCAGAGGGGCATTGCACTGTTGCCGGAGTGCTCAAGGTTCAAATTCAACATTTAAAGGGGTACATTCATCACAAAGGGCCCCACACGCAAGTGCGTGGCTGGTCCCAATGTGCATTTTGTGTGCAGAAACATTTTGGTTTACTTTCTGTTTACTGTAGTGTGGCGGACTGTATCAGACTAACTATGCTTGCTTGTAGGCGGACATCTTCTGTTACTATAAATCCAGAATTCCACTGCAACTGACATCAGAGCAGTAGGAGATTCAACAGCCTGCAGTGCATGTTAGAGCTCTTATAATCTTCATTCAGATGTTCCAGTTCTGCCTTTCTCCAGGAGCAAAGTACAGTCCTCTGTGACTGTACTTTGCCTAGGGATGACAGCAGGACCAGCAAACGAAAGATAAGAACATTACATGAATATGCACTCCCGCTACTGCCAACTGCCCGGATATCAGCTACTGTGGAATTCTGTAATTTATAGTAACAGAAGATGTCAGCCTGCAAGCAAAATTAGTCTGATACAATCCAGTATACTACAATAAACAGAAAGTGAACCAAAATATTATTTGCACACAAAGTGCACACTGGGACGAGCTGCACACCTGAGTGCGGGGCTCTTTGTAATGACTATTCCCCTTTAATGCAGGCCATCATTTAAATGGAATGTGCAAGGTGGTCATAAGCAGAGGTGGGCAAGCTTAAACTTTACTTTGTAAAGAACATCGCACAGCATTAAGTCACACAGTTCTTCATGTGGCAAAGGGGTACATTCACTTAGTAAACCACCTCAGTTAGGTGGAACTTCACGTAGTGGGGTTTTAGTAAATAAAAAATAAAAATCCCTTCCTCCCAGACTCAATCCCTCCATCTCTCCCTCCCCAAAGCCCAGCGAAGTGATACATTGCAAGTCTCACAAACTTTCACTATTCGTCTGTAAATCAACTTCCACCCCGACAGCAAAAACCAATCCCACTCCACCCCAGCATTTTAAAGACATACCTCCACACACCACCCCTACCCTATAAGGCACCCAAGCCCAGCCTCCTCCCTCCCATACTACCAGCCCTAGCAACAAGTCCACTAGGCCAGGATGAGGGACAACTGGCACAGCTCTCCTCTAACCACCTTGAATGTCTGCCATCTGATGACTGAAAGCACACATGAATAGTAATCCGCCAACTACCACTTTTCGCGTGTGCTTTCATTTATCAGATAGCAGCTGGCCGAGGTGGTGCAAGTTGGGCTGTCGTCACTCCTCACTCTCCTGTATCCACTGGGGCTGTAGCATTGTGGGGGGGGGGCGTTCCTAAAGGATGGAGAGAAAGGTAGGGAATATTACAGTGGTGGGGGTAGTGAGCTAGGGTTTTGCTAGGAGGGTGGGAAGAGTTGATTTAGAGACATAGTGAATTAAAGTTTGTGAACTTTCAAAGTGCAGTTACTTTGCTGAGGCTGGTGGGAAGCAGGAGGGGACTGAGAGCTACAAAGCTGGGGGGAAGGGTTCAATTGAAATATTTGGGGTGACAGAGGTGCTACAAGTTAATGTTGTCCTTCACCAGTTTTTAAAACAAAACGCAGTGTGCATATATCTCTATATACATCTATATCTAAATTGTCAAACAACTCAAAATTTCTTTGACTGGGTGGCTAGAGAGGTGGATCAGGAGACGACAGTGGATGTGGCCTAGCTGGACTTCAGTAAGGCCTTTGACACTGTGCCACACAGGAGGCTAATAAAGAAACTTAGCAACCTGAGGGTTGGGGAGAAAGTGGAAAGCTGGGTATCAAAGTGATCGAAGGACAGGAGGCAGAGGATGGTGGCAAACAGCAGTCACTAGGGGGATGGGAAAGTAACCAGCGGAGTGTCACAGGGATTGGTACTGGATCATGACCTCTTCAATGTCTTCCTAAGTAACACTGCTGAGGAACTGGAGGACAAGGTGCGTCTCTGCAGATGACACAAAACTCTACAACAAAACAGACACCCAGGAAGGGGTGCAGAGAATGCAAAGGGATCTGTGGAAACTAGAGGCGTGGTCTAGTGTGTGTGTGGCAGCTGGGTCTGAATGTCAAAGAGTGCAAAGTCATGTACCTCAGGTGGGGAAACCCGGGCACTGTGTACAAGACGAAGGAAGGCACATACAGCCACCAGGAGAGAACTCGGAGTACTCGAAACTAATGTCAAGGTGGTAGGGCAGTGCAACACGCCAGTAGGCAAGGCTAGTAGGATGCTGGGGTGCATAGGGAGGATGATTTCCAGCAGAAGGGAGGTGGTGCTGCCCATGTATCACCCACTAGTGAAACCCCACCCAAAGTACTGTGTCCAGTTCTGGAGGCTGCACCTCTGCAAGGACATCAACAGGGTGAAAGCAGTCAAGAAGAGGGCTACCAAAATGGTGAGGGGCTGTACGAGACACCATATGAGGAGAGGCTGCGGGCGCTCAATATGTACTTCCCTTAAGGAGGGGAGAGCGAGAAGAAACATGACTGATGCCTGTAAGTGCCACACAGGGGTGAATAAATTGCAGGATGGGAGTCTGTTTCAGAGGAGGAGGAGGAACGCCAGGATATGGGGCCATGCAATGAAGCTGGGGACAGGGAGTTTAAGAGGGATGTGCAGCAATACTTCACAGACAGGTCAATGGCCACCTGGAAGACGAGATGTTGGGGCAAAGACAGTGGGGAGCTTCAAGCATGCATGGGATAGGCACATGGGCATAGCAAGTAGAGAAAAGGGAGGAAGAAGGGACACCACTGACCAAACAGGGTCCAAGGTGGAGTAATAGATTATTTTCTGCCAACAAAGTCTATGTTTCTATCTCTATACACATACATATATTCAATAAAACTGAGGAATGCAGACAAGTGTGTTTAGCCCTTTCACTGCTCCTATCGCAAACGCTCTGGTGACTTCTTTTTGTATTTAAAGAGACTTTATTTAGTGCTTGTCAATTAAAAATAACCTAACAAGTGCTGTGTGCAAACTACATTTTTATTGAAGTGGTATTTCTGATGCTGAAACAGAAAGTACAAGGCTTTCTTAAACTCTGCTAACTATGTACTGTATGCTTACCTGAGGTGATCAGTTCCATAGGGCAGAGCCAGCCATCCCTCTCCTCAGTTATACTGTGTACATTAAAGAGGAGGGGCTGTGATGCGAGGAGGCAAGAGCCCCGCAGTTCGTTGATCAAAATAAAGCTTATTTCATTGAAATGGAAAATGGATCACACAAAACAAAGATTGATATTGATACACAATCCATACTTGCCTGTGATCCACGTTTTACACAAGAACAAGGGGACATGACATGAAACTAGAGAAATGTAAGAATTATGTTAATAAGCTCTTCTTCACAAAAGGGTGATGGATTCCTGGAACAGCTTACCAGCCAAAGTAGTTGGTGTGAAAACAGTGGAAGGGCTCAAGAAAGCTTGGGATAGGCATAAGAGACTATTAGGGAGAAGGAATGAGGGTGGGAACAAGAAGCTGGAGGGCCAAGTACTGTCTGCGGTGAGATAGGGAAAATGGGCAGACCAGGTGGGCCAATCAGTCCTTATCTGCAGACAAATTCTGTGTTTCAAGTATTATATATCCCTGGGCCAATTATTTCAGTTTTCAACACGTGGGTTAAAACAAAATTTGCAGTTTTTAAACCTGCACCTGGAAGCCAATTTTTCATGAAAAAATATATATATATTTTTATCTACTTTATCATGCAAAAAATCCCACAAACGTACCAGCTTTTTTTGCCCCCCCCTCCCCATTTTGAGCCAACGTTTTGTACAAAACATGCCAATTTGCCTTCAATTTTAGGGGAATAAATTAGGATTTTAAAGGGGAGCAAACAGCACTATGTAAGAGCTCCACACCCACACGTGGGGCTGTTCCCAATTTGAAGTTTGTGTACAAAAAACTTCTTTTTCCACTTATACTTATTTACTGTAATACTAATAGTAAATTGCATCAGACTAAATTTGTTTACATGCAGACTGACATTTTCTAGAACTACAAATCCCAGAATGCCCTGCAGGTGATACAAGAAGAGGGCTGCAACAGTGGGAGATTCAACAGCCTGCAGTGCATAAGAGTTTATAAAAGCTCTGATCATTTGTTTGCTGGTCCTGCTGTCCTCCTGGGGCCAACTACAGTCATAGAGGGCTGTTCTTAGCCCCAGAATAGCGTAACTGGAAAAATATCTGATCAGAGCTTGTACTAGCTCTAACATGCACTGAAGGCTACTGTATCTTCCACTGCTGCAGTTCTGCTCTTCTGTTAGCTGCTGGTGGTGACTCTGGGATTTGTAGTTCCAGAAAATGTCAGCTGGAAGTAAACAACTAGTGTGATAAAATTTACTATACTACAGTAATGTTCCTGCACACAAGGTGAACTGGGAACAGCCCCACTGGTGCTGATTGTTCCTCTAAGATTTTATCAACCAGAATTGGCCAGTTATGAAAACGGAAACTCACTGGCCCCAGTGAACAACTGTTGTTCAAAAGTACAAATTTTGCACAGCTCTGTTGTGCAGTTTCACTTAGTGATGCCCTAGTTAGGTAAAAGCATGTCCAGCTTAAAGGTCACTTAACCCCACAGATTGCTGGGAAGCTGCCTACTAAGTACTGTAGCTCTGACCAATGTTTCCTTATTAACGAAGGCTAAATAATTTGCTGGTATGCTGTGACTATGGCACGGTGCAAACCAACCACCCAGATGATGGCAGATACAGAGTTTGTGCTTGCCAACACGCTGGTGTGTTCCTGCGAGTGCAACACAGCATGAACTGAAACAAGTGCCTTTCGCAAGCTGCACACCCGATATAGTGACAGGTACATGGCTGTTTCGCTAAAACATGTCCCCTTCCTCCCAACCCATCACGTTCTGCCACATCCAATTACTGATGTCCCAGGAGGTAACCCCTTCCCGTACCCTGGGGTCATTCTACATCTGGTGGGCCCCTCTCACAAAACGACCCGGCTCCTTGGCTTCCTTGAGTCCCTGTTGCCACTTAAACAGAAAGAGAAATTTAGGTTTAATGGACCATGCAAGGGCTAACATATATGTGTAAAGGCCCTTGCTGACAGTGCCAGCCCAGCCCCCCCACCGAGCATCCACAATGCTCCTTGCTGGCACACAGGAACAGGTTTCCAAACCCCAATGTACAAGTTCTGTGTGACTATTTAGAGAGGTCCTTTGCAACAGAACAATGACCGGTCCACAGTTCCAAACACTTTCCAAAATATGTTGCTTGGGGCTGGCAGTATAGCCTAGGGGTTACAGTAACGAGATGTGAATGAGCTTGGTTCATCCGGCAGACCTGGGTTTGATTCCCACAACCTCCACTTGCATACTGTGTGACCCAGAGCAAGTCACTTTAAACCTCCCCAGTGCTCTTGGGTCACCCCTGAAAACAGGCCTTGTGCCTAGTGGGCCTTACCTGGTTACCAAACAGAATACAATAAAATAAATCTATTATGATTAGCACCAGCTGGGTGGGCAATGAGTGCACTGGTCCTGCCATGTCACAGGGTTCTTAAAGACCTCAACGCGAGCACCATCCAGGTCCTTAAGTAACTGGTATGCATGAAAAGGGCATCAGGATGTGCCGGTAATGTCCGCAGATGCTATTTGTACTGCCTGCAGCTGACAGAATCACACAATCACTCCCCCCCCCCCAGGACTTGATGTACACTTGCCAAAGAAAAACAATTTCACAGTATCTCCCGAGAGACCAGGGTAACTCCAACATTGGGCAGAGCGAAGAGTGCTGCCTGGCGCTGGCACACCCTCTGCTGACTGGTTAAAGTGTGGCATTAGTTGTGAAGGCAGCCCCCCACCCCTTCCACAATAAAGGCACAGCTATAGAGGCTCTGATCATGGGAGAAAACAGGCAAAATGAGAATCAAATTAAAAATAAAAAAATAACAAAACCACCTTCAGCAGCCTGATGCCAGGTACAGTCATTTTTATTAACTGGATTACTGTTTCTACTTTTCCAACAAGACCAATAGAAAATTTGAGAGCAGCACTTTATTCAGTGCCCCATAAAAAAAAACGGATCTACTGTTCACTGCTGGCTTACCAAGCTTTGCAGTGGGACAAGTAAATTCAATTTATTCCAGAGCTCTCTGGTTAGTAGGTACCCAAAAAGCCGAATGTACAACAGAATGCAAGTGCTTGCCGAGATGCACTGTTGTGCCAGCCAACTGCCAAGGCAAAAATCTGCACTTTTTACAACTGTGATCATTTTTCCAGCAACTGTAGTTTTCCCTGCAACTGTGGTACAAAGAGTTGAATTGCTACAATTTTCCTCCCACAATTCAGCATTTTTTACCATAAGTACACACTCCTGGAGTGGAGTGGAGTGGGGGAAGAGATGACCAATTGGGAGTCCAGGACCTTCAGACTGAAAATCCTACCAAGAGCCCTGTATCCACTTATTATGGACAAGCACACTTTCTCTCATTCTGCTGTGATGATAGAAATGATTCTGCTTCATTATGCTAATCATGTGTTACAGTGATAACTGGAGGCATCGGCAGGTGTATGATGGAGTAACGGCACTGAGCACTGTGAACAAAGACTGAAACTATGACTCATGATACCCACTGCCAGTATTCCCTCGTACATCTGCTGATGCACAAAATTATCTTGAGGTTGGTCAACAAAGTAAGAGACAAAACTGTTGCTTCAAACCTGGGTTTAAACAGAATGTTCACAAGGTACACGTTGAGTCAGACATTGTTAGAATACTTAGAATATCCCACTGTTCATTTGCATCTGTCAGAGATTGCCTCCCCCTAGTTGCCCTCCGGCTGGCCATTACCTCTTCCGTTCTGTCGCTAATGGACTATGGCTTGCCCAGTTACGCAACGGCGGACAATACCGCCTTGACTAAAATCTAGCTCTCAATCAATAAGGCCTTCAGGCTCCTGACTGGAGCCCCTAGCTGCACTCTCACTTGCCTGCTCTACTCCACTGCCAACCCGCTCACCTTTGAGGAGCGCCTGCGCTAATAGACCTGCCTACTTGCCAAAAAATCTCTTCTAGGCCCCCGGTCTCTGCTTCCCTATGGCATGCGTCCTCTTCTGCTGCCACCCGTAGCTCTGTCAAGGCCACCTTTCTGGTGCCAAGAACCAAGACCTCGCTAGCCCAGAGGTCCTTCCATTACTGAACCCCTGCTTGGTTCAACTCCCTCCCAACCCTGCATCACAGACCTTGACAAAATTGGTCCCTTCAAAATCGCCCCCAGGAACCAACTCTTCGATGCTCCTTGCTGTAGATGCACCTAATTAACCCCACTGTGGGATCTTCCTGTCAGGCGTCCCTGACTTGACGTCTTCTGGACATCCTATCCTCTCCCCTCCCACCCCACTCCCATTTCTACCTCCACCCTCTCCAAATATTATCTAGGTATGTCCAGGGCTGTACTCCCCAGTGTAACCCTTGGGTACCTTGCATATGACTATAACCTATTATAAGTAACACTATTACGTAATCTATGTGTACTCTCTGTTTAAGGTTCTGCACCTGTACTGTTCTCACTGTTGTAACCACACTGTGCAACTCTGACTACCCCCCCCCCGTGACGAGGTGCCTTTGTAAATGAATCCATGACTCAAAGGTTGTAAATCCGACTTTCTTAATAAACAAATAAAAATATTCCAAAGTTGTTTACGGCCTAATCTGCATGTTCCAAAGGCATGTATTGCCTAATCTGCTTGAGCCAAATGCACTGTCTGTTTTACTTATTTACAGTGCAGGTTGCCACACAATGCCCTGTAAAAAGAAACAGAATTTGTTGGCAGAAAAGGACTGCCTGGCCCATCCATACAGTCCCTGCCTAGTCTCTCTCAGCATACCCTAAATAGTCTCCGGCTACCCTCCCTCTTCCCTGCCCATTTCCTAATCTGTCCCTAGAACTACCCCACACATGCTTAAAGGCCCCTACTGTTTTCACCTCCACCACTGCTGGTGACCATTTATTCCTGGCGCCCACCACTCTTTCAATGAAGTAGTACTTCTTCACATTTCTCCTAAACCCCCCCCCACCAGCTTCATCACATGCCCTCTGGTTCTAAAGCTCTTCCTCATTTGAAAAAGACTGCCCTCCTGCACCCTGAGGCATCAGTAGGCTTCTATCATGTTCCCTCTCACTCTCCTGTTCTCCAGGGTGTATATGATGAGTTCTCTCTCTCCTCATAAGGCTTTTGGTGCAAAAATCTCTGCACCATTTTCGTTGCCCTTCTCTGGATTGCGTTCACTCTGTCTAAGTCCTTTCTGAGGTGTTGACCCAAGAAGTGGACACAGCACTTCAGTGGTGTCTCAACAGCGAGTGATTTAGTGGCAACACCACTTCCCTCTTCTTGCTGGAGACACCTCTCCCTTCGCATCACAGTATCTCAGTGCCCTACCAACTGCCCGGCTTACCACTCTAAGGACGCAAGATACAATACCAAGGTCCCTTCACTGCTTGGTGACAGACAGTACCCCCCGCCCTCTACTCAGTTCTTGGATTCCTGTGCCCTAGGTGCATGATTTTGCACTTTTTGGCACTGAAACCCAACCGCCATGCTCTTGACCACTGCGTTTCCCAAGATCCCTACGCATTCTTTCCACCCCTTCCTTGTTTGTCCACTCGATTACAAATTCTAGTATCATCTACAAAAAGGCATACATTACCTTCCAGTTTACCTGCAATGTCACTTGAAGACAACAAAAAGAACCAATCTCACTACCGAGCCCTGCGCGCCCCTCCAGTCACGCTCCCATCATAAGAGCGTGTGCTATTAACCACTTCAGTGCCTGGGTTGACGGCGAATCCTGGCTTTTTGGACAACACTGGGCTTCACACAGGTTGTTTCCTCAGTTACCCACAACGATGGTCACTCTTGATTTGGTCTTCCTCCTGGGGATCGAGGCCTCCGACTTGGAGGTGGAACCTGTCAGTTGGTCCGATCACTACACCATGAGGTTCAATTTTTCTGCCCCCCCTGGGTAGGTCAGCCCCTGCGGAAATGGTCAGTTACCGCCCTTTGCAGGATGTGGTCCCTGAAGACCGGATGGCAGTGACTGAACTCTCAGTGTTCGCGGAGACCAGCACAGATCCAGAGCTGTTAGTCATGGCCTATAATAAGGCTATTTCTTCAGCTCATGACCCGATTGCTTCTGTCCGTGTTTGCCCCTTCCACTTCGCCCCCCGGCCCCATGGTTTGATGGGTCTCTGAGGGCGCTGCGGAGGTTGGGGCATAGGTTAAGAGCGTCGCTGGTGGAAATCTGCCTTAGATGCTGACCATTTTATTTCGTTAGAGCATTATAAACTCTATTAATCAGCGATTTCCCGTAAGAGGGCAGAATTCCTGTCCAGGGAAAAATTGCTGTTGCTTGGGAATCGACCGGCTCAACTCTTCCGAACTGTGGACAGGTTGTGCAACCCAGCCTGTCTGCACTTGTCGAGTTTTTTCACAAATGGAGTGTGAGGAGATTGCTAGATTCTTTGCGAACAAGGTGGCCCGACATCCGGCAGGAGGTACGTCAGTCTTGTTCTATGGGGATGCGGTTGGTTGGTGCTGGGTCACTATGTCCGGTGTTTCCCGGAGTACTTTTGACCTGCCGGAGTTCGCCGACATTATGAGGATTGTCCAGAGGATGCGCCCCACATGCTGTAGTTTAGATTCGGGCCCTACTTCCCTGATTTTGGGTTGCACTGTTACCATTGGCCCGGTCCTAGCTCAGACTGTCCGGTGTTCAATGGAATCGGGCGAGTTTCCAAGCTCCCTGAAGGAAGCGGTGGTGACACCTCTTCTGAAGAAAGCTTCTTTGGACCCGGAGAGTCTAGCAAACTACAGACCCATCTCAAACCTTCCTTTTGTGGGAAAGGTTATCGAGAAAGTTGTGGCAACTCAACTGGAGAACCATTTAACCATCCATAATTTATACGAACCTCTCCAATCGGGTTTTCGTTAAGAGGCACAGTACTGAGACTGCTCTGGTTCAGGTGATCAATGATCTCCTGATGGCGAGAGATCAGAGAAACTGCTCCATCTTGGTCCTCCTTGATCTACCTTCAGCTTTTGACACTGTGGACCACGGGGGTCCTGCTCGAGCGCCTGAGGTCCATCTGTGGGCTGTCGGGTACAGGGCTCAGATGGTTTTCATCTTTCCTCACCGGTAAAACTCGGAGAGTTGTCTCTGGAATAATTTCTTCAGAGTCTTTCTCTCTGTCTTGCGGGGTGCCCCAGGGCTCGGTGCTGTCTCCCATGTTGTTTGCAGTGTATATGCTGTCCCTCAGAGACATTGTAAGACGGTATGGGCTGAGGTTTCACTGCTATGCTGAAGATACCCAGCTCTACCGGTCTTTTGCCGCTGACCAGGTTAGTGCTATCTCAGTATTTAACAGCTGCCTTGTTGAAATCCAGGACTGAATGAGCTCTAGCGGGTTAAAGCTGAACGCAGGAAAGACTGAGGTTTTGGTGGGGGACCCAGGTTGCAGGACAGAGGGTTGAGGACTGATCTGCCTCTGGTTTAGTCTTTGGGGCACTCAGATCCTTACCTCTGAACGGGTGCGTGACCTGGGAGTAATACTCGACGATAGTCTGACCCTTCATCATCAGTCGTCAAGTTACCCATTTACCATCTTAGGAACACTGCTAGGATCAAACATCTCGTTCCATCCAGCGACTTGCCTGTTTTGGTCCACACCTTTGTGACCTCGCGCCTTGACTACTGTAACTCTCTTTACTTAGGGCTTCCTGGGGTTGATATCCACTGCTTGCAGCTAGTGCAGAACGCTGCTGCACGTTTATTGACTGGGGTATCTAGGAGATCTCACATTACCCCAGTGCTACGCGATCTGCACTGGCTGCCAGTTCAGTGACAGATCACCTTTAAGGTAGCGTTATTAACCAACAAAGCCCTACACGGACTTGGCCCCGACTACTTGAAAGAGCTCCTGGCTCCTTACACCCCTGTGCGACAGCTCCACTCGGCTGACAAGGGGTTGCTGGAGATTCCGAGGGTTAGCTTGAATTCATCTGGGGATCAGGATTTTGTGTTCATTGCCCCTACCCTCTGGAATTCTCTGTCTTGACAGCTATGGGAGTGCAGGACAGTGGACAGCTTTAAGCAAGCACTGAAGACTTTCTTATGGGGCAAAGCTTTTCCTGAATTTCTACGATTTTATTGATATTTATTGAATTTTTAGAATTTTATGTATCTGTCAAGTGCCTTAATATTATGAAAGGCGCTCTATTAAATAAAGTTATTATTATTATCCTCTAACCCCCTCCCCAATCTATTAACCAGTTTCTAACCCAATTCACCACTCTGCATCCCACCCCAGGCTGATCAGTTTCTTCATTGGTCCCCTGTGCTGTTCACTGCCAAAGGCCTTGCTGAAGCCAGAAAGGCCATGTCCACTGCCCTTCCCTGATCACCCAAAGAACTCAGAATCATCAGGTATGACAGCCCTCTGTAAATCCATGCTGCCTTTGGTCCTGCAACACACTGGATTCAAAATACTCTACCAACCTTTAACAGTGCTTAAAAGAAGAAAAAAAAGATGGATAAAAGAAAAAGGAAAACACTTCTTACAAAAGGGGACCACTTGTTGAGTGGGGTAGAAGGGAAACCCCTATCTAGGGTAACGATAAAAAGGAGAAAAGCAACAAAAAAAAAAGGGGGGGGGTGCAAGAAACACCCTGTCAGGGGTATGGGCACAAAAGTATTTCCAGGTGACATGAAGGGTAGGAATTTGGAATGCTGGGGGTGGTGCAGAGCAGTGGTTGTAGGGCGGCAGTTTCCAGAGAGACCTTCTGGTGACTGTCATACTGCCCCATCTGTACACACCTTTCGGGGTTGAGGGAGGGTCACTAGACTCCAGGTCGAGTTGGCTAGGATTTGGGGGACCTCCTCCCCCACCCAGGGGCCACAAAATGTCTGCCACCATTACCCCAGAGGATGCCAGGGAGGAGAAGTAACGGCTGGACTATGGTGGGCTCCGGTAGGGAGGGAGTGGTGGGTCAGAGGCACATTCGTTAAGCAGTGCCACCATGCAATCCCTACGTCACTCTGGCGAGGCTGGACTGCCAGGAGTAGGCACCCATGGTTTTGGCCAGAAAAGGATGTGGGGGCTTTCTGTAGTGGAGACTCCAAGGACGGTGGCAGAGGACCCCAGAGGAGAAAGCAATTTCTGGTGGGGGACTGGATTGTGATAGGGATAGATTTGGGAACAGGAAGAAAAAAGAGGGAGGCAAGGTGCCTAAGCAGCGACACGACCTGGAGGGACAGGAAGCGGATCCTGAGGATTACTAGGGCAGGAGGGCGAGATGGAGGTCATTGTCCACGTTGGGACTAATGACATGGCTAGAGATGGGGCTGGGATAGTGCAGGGGGAGTTTAGGGAGCTGTGGCGGGATCTTAAGTAGTGCACTCTGAGGCTTTTGCTGAGGTGCTGCCCATCTACAACAGGGGTAAGGAAAGGGTTTTCTGCACCATGAGCTTCAACTCATGGTTGAAAGAATAGTGCAGAGAGGAGGGGTTCGGATTGGGGACCTACCTGGAGGGAATAATGGCCTGTACAGGGGAGGTGGCCTCCCAACTGTCCAGGAGTGGAATCAGAGTCCTCATTGGACACTTTGAATGTTACTTTGATGAACATCACCCTCCATCACCACCTGCTCCTCTCTTTCATCACCCATCTTATCCCTCCAATCCCCCAACCCCTCGGTTCTTGCCTGTCCCCTACTTCCTTATCCTCTCACCAACTACCTCTGGCCTTCTCATGCCCTTGTTAGATCACCTGACAAAGCATTTGGCAGCTCATGCATTCCGTGATGTTTTTCCTGTTACTAATTCTTTTGTCTTATCTTGACAAAGCCACTGGCAGCTCATGTACTGTAACTGTAGGAATTGTTATCTACCTGCCTGTTCTTGCCAATTGTCCAAGACGTGGAACCTTTCTAAAAGAGCACCGTTTGCTCAAAGGTGTTATCCGAAACTGTCATAAATAAATAAAAACATTTAAACTAGCCGGGAAGGTGGGGGGCAGAAAAAAATCAAGGAGGCATAAACTGCCCCCCCCCCAAACACAGACAGGAGTAGGGAGGACCAGAGGGGAGATGAATCCCCAGGGTGCTAATTAATTAAAAAAAAAAAACGCAAGGGGGGGAGAAAGTTAGCAAGTACAGTGGTAACAAAATCAGCAAGACCATGTGTGCAAATGCTAGAAGTCTAGGAAATAAAATTCCGGACCTTGAGGCCATCATGACAGAAGCTGACCTGGATAATGTGGCCATTACCGAGCCATCATGGCACACTGTTACTCTGCCCCGCACTTTTGGAACTCCCTGTCCATGTCCACCCAACTCTCCCCTTCACACGCCTGTTTCAAATGGGAGCTACGCCACTACCTCAGTCTCTGACCTGTGCACCTGCTTCCTTCCTCGATTCACCTCTACCTACATTACCCGATTACTGCTTGTCCTTGCTGCTCAACCTTATACACTTATATGTGCTGTTTCTTGCCTGTTTTAGCCAACTTGTTTTGTTTCATTGTCTGGGTTTGCTGATCTTGTACTGTTTTTCTCCCAATTACACTATCTGCTTTTTCTTTCTTACTCTTTGTATTTGCAATTGAATCACTCTCTACATTCTCGTAACACTGTGTATGAGTTTTCCTTGTTACACTGCGTTTACTCACTCAGCTACTTTTGTATTCGTTACTGGTTTGTTTGTAACCAGTCCATTTAAGTCTCAGTTGGCCAATAAGACACAAGAGTGGTAGCAGGGAGGAGGCGGGGAACTACAGACCAGTCAGTCTTACCTCAGTAGTGGGCAAGATTATGGAGGCACTCCTTAAGGAAAGGATAATGCAACACCTGGAATCCATAGGGGCACAGGATCCAAGACAGCATGGGTTTACAAAAGGAAGGTCCTGTCAAACTAATCTCATAGATTTCTTTGACTGGGTAACCAGAGTGGTGGACCAAGGTGGAGCAGTTGATGTCGCCTACCTTGACTTCAGCAAAGCTTCTGACACTATTCCACAAAGAAGATTGATAAATAAGCTGGGTAGGCTCGGGGTGGGTCAGAAGTTGGTCAACTGAGTAGCAAACTGGTTGACGGGCAGAAAACAGAGAGTGGTGGTAAATGGTATACAGTCAGAAGAGATGCAAGTCACAAGTGGGGTACCTCAGGGATCAGTCCTGGGGCCAGTCCTCTTCAACATCTTCATTAGTGACCTTGCAGATGGACTAGAGGGTAAGGCTTGTCTGTTTGCAGATGACACCAAGATCTGCAACAGAGTAGATGATCCAGATGGGGTGGGCAAAATGAAAAGAGATCTGGATAAACTAGCACAATGGTCAGAAGAGTGACAACTGGGATTTAATGCAAAGAAGTGCAAAATCATGCACACAGGGAAAAGAAACCCTGAAGCCACCTATAGGCTGGGAGGGGAGTTGCTAGCAGTCACAAAAGAAAAAAGAGACGTAGGCATCCTCACCACTGATGACCTGAAATCATCCAAGCAGACCTCCAAAGCAGTAGGTAAGGCTAGGGTGGTGTTAGGGTGTATTAGTATGGGTATCAAGTCGTAAGAGGGAGGTAATAATCCCTCTTTACAAGACACTGGTTAGGCCCCATCTGGAGTACTGCGTGCAGTATTGGAGGCCACACCTTCACAAGGACATTAACCAAATTGAGGCAGTCCAGAGAAGGGCAACCAAAATGGTGCAGGGACTGCATCAGAAGACATATGAGGACAGATTAACAGAGCTCAATATGTATACCCTTGAACAAAGGAGGGAGAGAGGTGATATGATCAAGCTATTCAAACACCTTAAGGGCATTAACAAGGTAAAAGAGTCTAACATGTTTAAATATAAAAAAATAGCAGGACAAGAGAACACAGCATGAGATTAGAGGGGTCGATTAAGGGGAATGTAGGAAATTCTTTTTCACAGAAAGGGTGGTGGATGCATGGAATGGCTTACCACAAGAAGTGGTGGCTATGAATACAGTGCAGGGCTTCAAACAGGCATGGGATAGGCATAAGGGTGCAATACAAATGACTATGAATAGATAGGCCACTGACAGAGCAAAGGCCGATGGCACATTTATAAGGTAGAAAAAGAAATGTGCAGACTGGATGGGCCTTGCGGTCCTTATCTGCCGTCAACTTCTATGTTTCTATGTAATATTAATTCGGACGTGCCCCAATGATCAATTTTTGGAGCCCGTTCTTTTTAACACCTATTTAACGACTGGAAGATGATGTCAAACATCATCTATTTGTGGATGACATGATCATCTATGCAGAGGGAACGACACCTGACCATATTAATGTTAAACTTCAGCGGGCATTTGTTCAAGTTCAGAACTTTTTCAATAAACACCTTTTGATAATCAATGACAACAAAACTCAATCAATCAATCTCATTTGGGAGAAATTAAACTTTGGACAACAATAATTTATTGTTCATCCCCGGAGAGCATCCAACAAGTTAGTCAATATAAATATTTGGGGCTATGGTTGAATAATACTCTAACGTGAAACAAAAACATCGATAAGATATTAAATAGTATAAATAGAAAGTTGGATCTCTTGTATAAATAAAATACAATATGACCTCTGAAGCGAGACTACAAATAGTAAATTCTATGATTATACCCATCCTTAACTACTGGGATAGTATTTACTCCGAGGCTTTGAGTACCCAGGTAGAAAGGATAGACTTGATGTTCAATAAATTGGCCCATTTTATTTTGGCCATCTCTTGCAGAACCCATCGATGCATACAATATAATACCTTAAAGTCGTCTATAGCACAAGAAATATGACATTTCCATCTCCTCCAATTCACGTTCAAGATATTCCTCTTGATTTCCTCAGCTTCACCCTCCCCCTATACCTGTCCCAGCCCCTCCTGAACCCCTCTACAGTATCTATCTCCACCAGATCCTTGGGCAGCGGATTCCAAGGTTCCACCACCTTCTCAGTGAAGTAACACCTCCTCCTCTAGCTTCTGTCTCCTCTGGTTGCACCCCCTCCTCTTTCCTTTGGAACACCCCAACTGAGCAACCCTTATTAATTCCCCTTATGTACTTGAAAACCTCGATCATGCCCCCCGTCCCTCTTCTCCTTCAGAGTGCACATGTTGAGCTCCTCAAGCCTCTCCCCATAAGTCCTTCCCCCCCCACCCCAGATCATTTTGGCTGCCCCCCTCTGAACCCTCTCTAGGAGTGCAATGTGCCTTTTTAAGTGCGGTCACCAAAACTGCACACAGTACTTGAGGTGCAGCCTAACCAGGCAGTTATAGAGAGGAAGGATCACTTCTTTCTGGAGGTAATCCCCCAGTGATGCATCCTATTGGCCCTGACCGCTGCTTTTATACAAGTCTCAGGGTTGTTCATTTGACATCCACCCCACCCCCCTGGTCCCTCTCAGCCTTCGAGACTTGCAGCACAACTCCCCCCAGGGTGTACACCTGGCCAGGGTTTCTGGCCCTCAGATGCAGAGTCCTGCTTTGAACTTCAGTTTCCACTCTCTCGTCCACCTCTCCAGAGCCTCCAGGTCCTCCTGCAGGGCCATTCTCCCCTCCTTCCCATCCACCACCACTCCCAGCTTCGAGTCATCCACAAAGAGACTCATTTCACTCCTGATAACCCTTTCTTATATCAGAGACAGAGGCGTTAAACAGGAGTGGCCCCAGGACCGATCCCTGGGGGACCCCACTAATGGCCCTCCTTGGAGATGAGACTATCTCCCAACCACCACCCTCTGAGTAGGCTCCAAAAGCCAATATCCTATCCATCTTATCTGCTTCCCACCCCCATTTCCCCCAACTTAGCCAGCAGCCCACTGCGAAGTACCGAATCAAACGCCTTGCTGAAGTCTAGAAAGAGGAAGTCCACTGGCCTACCCTGGTCCAGGGCACTCGTTACCCAACTGTAGAATTCCATCAGGTTCATCTGACACGATCTTCCCGGGACAAAGCCATGCTATCGTCCAGGTACCCCATTTACTCCAGTACCCCCCCAACCTCGCCTTGATAATACCCTCCTTCACCTTGCCCACCACCGTCAGGCTAACAGGCTTGTAGTTCCCCACCTCCTCTCTTGATCCACCCTTGTGGATAGGCATGATATGGGCCACCCTCCAGTCTTGGGGTAACCATCCCGTCTTCATAAAGATGTTAAAAAGCTCCACCAGGGATGCCACCAGGACATCCGCCATCCCCTATATGGACAGTAACCCCAGTGCCTGTCTCCAGGATGACCCAAAGCACATCCAGTCCTTCCTATTTCTCTGCGAGCCCCTGCATGTCTATAGCCTTGACTCCTTCTCTCACATATAGTACAACCCCACTAGCTGTCTCTCTCGAGCAAAGAGAAGCCTGGTATGGCCACATCCAAGTAATGGCTGACAGTGCACCACGACTCCATTACAGCCACCAAATCCAGGCTAATCTCTACCATGATGGCCTCCAGGACTGGAATTTTACTTCGCAGACTCCTTGCATTGTCATATACGGCTCTTCACACTTTACTCCCCCGTCTGCCTCCCTGCTTTCTCCTCCTCCCACCTGTGCTGCTTCCTGAAGTTATCCCAGACCCCACTCTTCCCTTGTTGCCCTCTCCTCTACCTGTCTCCTTTACTCCTCTCTTCTTGCGATCAGCATCTGATTGGCTCATGGGATGCCCCCTTAGGTCAGATGCCTCAGATTCCGCGTCGAGTGCGGGGTGTAATAGGTTCCTTATACGTAAACTGGACACAAGTTTGCTGCTGGCAGCCTAGTCTGGGACTGAGGTGGCTATACAGTGGCCATGCCAGGGACTGGCGTTAACTGCAGAAATCCTTGCACCTTTGTTTTATACTCCACTTATTTCTGCAAATGTTCAGGACAACTTTCTTCCACACGTTACCCCTCCTCTCATCCAGAGTAACCCTCCTCTACCAAAGGACCCCACCTGCCCCTTATAAAAAAGACTCTGCAGGCTCCGCCTCATTACGTCGGAGCTCACCAGACTCCCTTTTAGGCTACTGTGCAGGACAAGAATCTGCCGACAGAAGGAGCAGCGATACATTCACGGAACAAGTGGAGCGGCCCCAGCAGACAAGGGAGCACTCATCTGCCTCTGCATACTCTCTTTTTCCTTTCAGTCTCTACCATAAAGCCACCACCCCAGAGAGGACACCAAGATGAAACTGCAGAAACTTCAGACACAAAACTGACGGGTTCCCCACCCTCCCTGCCTTGCAAACACTCCCAGACGAATCATCATTAGTGGCCATCCAGTCCTGGTACTGCAGCACACGTCACTGCTGGTCTCCCGGAGAGGGTCCTGTGGGCTGCAGCGCTTATTCTGCCAACCAGAACAACATCTTAAGAGAAAATCGTATACTACCAAGCAGACCCTAATACTGTATACCATAATATCCTTTTATCCACTCACTTGAACTGGAACATGGGATTCTGAGATTTTGGCCCTCGAGCCAGACTCGCCAAGTTTTCATTCTGGGAATCCCTGCCCCTAAAATGTATTTATTAATTTTCTTTTAATTCTATTTTTTTTCCACCCACCATCGCTGAACTCTCTCCGGTGATCTCCCTGGTGCACTCTCTACTTCCTTGCATTGCTCGGCACCTGTCACCACTCCTCTCCAGCACTGGGCATCCCCGGGTCTGCCCTCCGGGGAAGGGGTCCACCCCATGGGGCACTCTATCTTATAGTTTTGAGACACCAGGCTGGAGGGAGGAGGAAGCAGAGGGTTCTCGGACCAACTCCAGGAGTGTGGAATTGGCGGGGGCGCCATCTCCTATCAGCGGTGGAGGGTTTTCCCCCCATGGTTCGTTCCCTGTGGAGCCCTGGCAGCCAAGGGCAGCACAAGCCTTAGCTCCACTCCCTGGCGTCGCCTGGCATGCTGTTTGGCCACCCCGGCCTCTGCCAGAGGTCGCTGGATGCTGATCGCTACCCAGCCCTCCCCAAGGGAGGAGAGAACAGTCCTCCAGTTGCTCAATCTCTTCCTCCACCTGCAGACCCCCGGCTGCCTGACCCGGTCGCCGCGTGATGGCAGTGTGCATCCAGTGCCTCAACCCTCTGCGCCACCAGGCCGGCCCAAGGCCCCTAAAATTTATAAAACTGAAAACCCTGAAGGCAGGGCTGAAATGCACTTGAAAGAGAAGTCAAGGCGGAAGTAGTGTGGGGTTGGGGGTAATATATCCGTTTTCTGATGCCCAATTCATGCCTGGTTCACAGATAAACAGAGGGCCCTTTATTCCTTCCCTCACAGTTCACCTGCATTTAACACTTCAAAGTGCTAGAAAGTCTGCAATGCACCTGCCTATTCTTCTTGGATAATTGGAAGTCTGGTAGTGGTTTAAGGCTCAGGCTGCAAACCTGGATTTGAATCGCACAGCCTCCACTTGCATACTGTGTGACCCTGGGAAAGTCACTTAACTTCACTGTGCTCCCAGGTCGCACCTGGAGTCAGGCTTCGGCTTAGTGTGCGCCTCCTGGCTAAACAATTTCCCCTTTAATGCCTCACATCATCAGTAATGAAGTCAAAGTAAGTGTTGGGGAAGCATGACCACTGCCCGTCCACACATGGATGCAGCTGGTATCTAGTGGTGGGGCAGAATTTAAGTTGGGGGGGGGGCAGTTAGTTGTGTCCATCAGCCACTGGAAATGCAACTAACAAAAACAACCTGGCCAGAAAGAAAAGAGACAAGGTACATGAGGAGGGGTTCACAGTTTTACACATGAAAAGTGTTCATCAGCTGTGAAAATGCATAGCACTTGGCACAGAATGGTTAGCAAAATTTCAAGAAATATATGGACTCCCGCTTTAAAAATGGGATAGCAGTCTACTGCTATGCATTTGTGGAACTGGTTAGTATTACCCAGTTTTGCGCAGCATTTTGCAGTGCTATGCCAGCAATTTAATACCATGAAAAGCCCAAATTATTCTAGCTGTTATCATAGCACAAGTTTCTAGACTCATCAGGAAGACGCAAGATTTTTTTGTGTTGTTAAACGTTCACCCATTTTGTTTGCACTTTGAACTGGAGAAAGAGGCAATCCTGTTCACGTACCCATAGCAACCAGCAATAAAAAAATAAATCTAAATGATCATGGTAAAATTTACTTATTTGAGTCTTTGGTAACCAGGTAAGAGCACTGATCCAGGGGACCGTTTTCAGGCACAACCCGGGCCACACAGATGGCAGTTACAGAGGTAGTGACAAATTATACAATGAGTACAAACCATCTGGATATACAGACATCACAGCAATACTAACATAGCAACGTTCAATTTGGAAGACTCTAGTACTCTCTCACTTCATTATAAGCAGGGATTAAAAAAAGTATAAGATTTAAAAAGTTGCGCACGCTCAGCTTTGGTCTGTAAGCTCAAAAGGTACTGGGTTCTAGTATCATACCAAGATCCAGTGCTTGCATTAAATACTGCTACACTGTAAAAACAGGATTTCTGTTGTGCTCCTTTCCCTGACGAAGAGGCATCCACCTCGTAGCACCAGGGATTTGTGTTCACGCACCTCCTTATCTTAGCCCAATAAACCTAGCGCCATGTCATCCAGACTCTGGAGTTCTACGTTTTTTTTTATTCATTCTCAAGCTGTGTGCTCCTGAACTGTTGCGGTGCCTTCCTTTGGATGAGACAGTCCAAAATCCATTCTGCCCATCTCTGGTGGTGGTTCAGGGAAGTTAAAGATTCCACGGCACTTACTTTTCTGTAAGAGTATGGTATTTTCTCCAGTATCCTGGCCAACATTCCCCTGCTAATCAAACAGTTCTGGGTAACCCACTGCTCAAGACATACCTAGAAATGTACTGCCACAGCTCAGTGAGAATGTCCTGCTAAAAAACTACAAATAAAATAATAAAACAAGCATGCTGTGCAAACACATACAAATCTGTAAGGATTTCCCTTTTCGTGCACCCTGTGGAAAACAACAATGTCTAGGCTTACCATTAAGACATATAGTGTCCAAATATGCACTGGCAGGCTGTTACACAGGCCCACCACCTTCTGGGAAAAAAAACACCTCCTGGTTTTACCTCTGAATTTACCAAATGAAATAAAACAAAATTCCAGGTGAATTATTTCAAAAGTACAATGACTGTAAGCCTACCCCCCATAAAACCTGGGGCTTATCTTGCTTTCTTTGGTGCTGCCTAAATCTTCATCCTCCAGTCCCTCAGAGCTGCTGACGGGGGACTGGTAGGGCCCGCATGTTCGCAGTCAGAAGCCCTGGTAGCACGTTAACCAGGGCTCTACCATCAAAGTCCTCGGCAGTTACCATCGGTTCCCCTCTGTCGTCGGACCCCTCCAGTGTCCCTGGGGCTGTGGCCGGGGGCAGGGAGAAGCAGGAGCACCAACGGGTCACGTACCCTGAGCCACTGAGCAGCAGCAGGCCTTGAACAGAACACTGAGGAGCACAGTAGCACGTCAGGCTGACACACGTGCAGAAAAGTACACACTGGAGCAGGGGCTCCGAAAGTGAAATTGGGCAGTGTGCCCGCAACTAGTCACTGTTCAGGCTCCAGGGTAGGCAGTGGAGCTGGGATCCAAATATAACCACGCCATAAGATGTCTTGCTTATAAGTTTTCCAGCCAAGGGAAGACAGTGGGCTGGGAAGAGAGGGTGGACTAAGTGTGTATGGGCACACAGTGGTTCCTACAGGCCATTTTGCAACAGAGCATCCCACTTAGCAACGGGCTATGTGCCAAACTAATCACACATTTCCCTGGCCGCAGGACAGTCAGCTGGGCCAGTAGAGGCTACACCACTGTATAGCAGGGTTCATTTTTTGGGTGAGGGATTCGGACAATTGGCACGCAGTTTTTAATTTTGACCCACCTTTTCCTCTTCCTTGGGGACAACCTGCTAGCTATTATAGAGGTTTTAAAACAACTGTTTTACGAATCTGGACTCAGCATAACAATAAGACCCACTGTTTTTTTTTTTCTTCCATTTGACCCTTACTTTTTAAACCCAGTGGGTCAGTGTCCCATGTAGATAAATATCTGAAATGAACCCTGGTATAGGCTTCTTTTCTGGCTCACTGCCTCCTGTATATACTGTTTTCATGCTTTTGTGTTTTCATGTTCATTGCGGTCAGTCCGAAACATGTCAGGCTGATGTTTTAAGTCACGGTTTAAAATAAATGATTTTATTTATGCGTCCCTCTCTTTTAAGTTTTTGTGTGCCAGAACCTTTGTCTTAATAATTCAGTTGGCTGGTTCTTTGTGCACCACATCCCAGTGCGCACTCATTTAGGAATAAAAAAAAAAACATATACACACACACACACACATACGTACATACACATATATACACACACATACACTATTATAACAATTGTAATTCAAGAACTGCACTCTGTAACAATGCCAATCCTTATGCTATACTCTAAATGTATGTACTTACAATTAATGGGTTTCCTTATGTGTACTCATGAGCTCCGCTATGCAACACTGCCAATTTTTTATGGTATATCTTGAATGTATGTATGTATAATTATTGTTTTCTTACGTGTACTATGACATGGAGCATTTGGAAAGGAGTCCATGACTCAAAGGATTGTAATTCCGATCTCTGACAAATAAAAACGAAATACATAAAATATCTGTTAAGGACAGCATTGTGGGATTATAAGTGGTAGAAAGTTGGGAACAGATTGTAAACAAAGATGGCGACCCCCATCAGTTATCAGTGACTGCAGAGCATCATAGGAAGGGCTTGTAGGTCGCACCCACTTTGCCCACAAATCTCGGCCAAATGGGGGAGCCAGCTCGTGCCAGAGAGAGTTTGCAAGGAACAATCCTGACCATTCAGGCATCAAGTTTCAGCCAAACTAAAACGGGCTGCTTTTCAAAGTTTGTTGCCATCAGGTCAGACCTCACGGAAAGTGACTGTGTGTCAAGGTGTGGGCTGCATGGCCACCGTCTAGGCACTGCAGGCCTGGCAGACTGAAAGTGCTGAGATCCAAAGTTCAGTGGCTGTGTAAAGAAAAGAAGTAGTTTTCCATGTTAATTACAGTTTAAAAGACCAGTTAGAGCAAAAGTTTTCCTGACCCACCACAGACTTTTCCCCTCTGGGAGAGCCGCTCCCACAACATCTCCAATCCAAGATGCCCTGCCTTGTTCCAGGTCCCGAGTCTCAACATCACAGCCAGAGAGTGAGAAGTAAAGCAGACAGAAGCCAGCAGCAAACCTGGGGAACCCTGCGTCCTAGCCAGGAGCAAAAGCATCCAGTCAGTTCCAGCAAACTATGCCAGAGGTATCCACTGAGGCATCAAAACCGTGATTAAAACCAAAGGTTTGATCCTTTAACTGGGGAGAGAGTTACTGTGTGAGGAGTTGAGGGAGTAGACCTGTGTAGGAGTGTGCCAGTGAGAAAAGCCCAGGCAGAGAACCTGTGAAGGCCAGCCAGTCACCAAATCCATTTAATTACAAAACAGGGTCCCCATTTCAACGTGTTTGCACATTTAAAGTTTGTGTTCAACAACAGTTGGTATTTTTCTGGCTACATTCCTATGTACGCCACCGAGCTCCTCCCTGCTACCAGCATCTGCATCCCCCGTGTAGTTCCCATTGCAAATTAAGGGAGATCTCTTGCTCTGGCCTTTGGGGGGAATTAAGACAGGTGCACCCACATTGGGGTTTGCAGACTGCTGGGGTGGCAGAGGCTGAGGGGCAAATAATTGAACCGCTGCTTAAAGTATTTGCAATTTTACCGCTTAGAGCAGGGTTTTATTTAACTCTAAAAACTGATTAGCGTTTTGCTTATAAAAGTTCTAAAACATTGTGAAAATGCATAGCACTTGCCTGACTGTATTTAACAAACATGACACTTCTGGAAAACCTACATAAATGCTTTCTGTACAGTTAGTATTGTCCCAAGGAAAAAAAGTGCCTAATCACTTATTTAAAACCCTGTACAGTCTATAGTCACTGCCACCATAGTGAATCTGATCCCCATTTTCCTTACTGCTCCTTGCTCTTTCTGTGCCCTCCCTTTTAAACAAATTGTTTTAATTGCATTTCAGGGTCTGGGACTTGTCGTTGCTTACTGTGTCACCTGCTTTGGGCTGGGACTGTGTGGGCAGTTTACGCACCATTTCCTGAGGAGGGTGACAGCCTTGTGCTTCAGCACCCAGGTGCCCCATACTACCACCCCCAGGTGGAGGTACTGCAACACGTTAGGCCACTGTAGCAAGCACATCCTTGAGAAACCTAGGCAGGCCTCCTCGGGAGATATGGAGAGGTGAACTCCAAAGAGCCCCAGTATGGTGACCGCTTACATTTATAGAATGTGATGGCTCGATTTTCTTGTGGACATGAACTGAAATTTAACTGGCCAGAAGGCAACTTCACTGGAGATACCATGCTGGTGGCCATGTAGAGTACTGGGGTCGACTACCTTCGCCCTCCTCAACACACTCATTCACTCACTCACTTTTTGCCCACATTTAATTCACACAAACATAGAAAATTGCCAGCAGAAAGCCTCAGTTCTCTCCAGTCTGCCCAAAGAGGTGGCACATTCACCCTTGAGGTCCATAACCATCCCGTCACTCCATCCTCTCCAGATAAATGTGGGGAAGCTGGCACTGTAGTTAAAGCAAGAGGGTTTAAAAGAGCAAGTCATGTTATACAGAACACTTGTGCCTACATCATTTTTTGCCATTTCTCTGCAGTTTTGTAAGCCACCCCAAGTCTGCTTTAGCATTTTGTTTGAAATTATTTGAGAGCTTATATGTTTGCCCGGGTTTTCACCAATATTCTCAGCTACATCTGAACACCTATCACTTAACAAGCAATTCGACATATTTGTTAACCAGGTGATTACACGGAGCATAGCTGCTCCATTTCAGGTACAACCTGGACGAGGTGGTACAGGATAAGGAAGTATGCTAAAGACAGCACTGCTTTCTTGTGACTAATTGGGCTGGCAGTATAGCCTACAGGTTAGAGGAATGAGGTGTGAACGAGCTTGGTACATCCAGCAGACCAGCGTTTGATTCTCACAACCTCCACTTGCATGCTGTGTGACTCTGAGCAAGTCACTTAACCACCCAATGCTCCCAGGGCGCCCCTGAAAACAGGCACTTGTACCTAGTGGGCCTTACCCGGTTACTAAAAGACTAAAATAAATAATACAAACTGGCACAAGGCAGACATTGCTTCCTGTCCTCACAGGAATCTGGGGCCATCAGGACTCACTAGAGCCACGGAACTGAAACTCTAACATGGGACACAATTATAGGATTAATGGTCACCCAGGGGGTAGCAACAAGGCTGGAAGGTGTCAGGTATGTGGTTATAAACCCCGTACAGAGACTAGGTTCCGGTGGAAGGATATGGTATTACAAGCAGACTAGATGGACCAACGCAATACCCCAAGAGGTCGAAATTGGCACTGGCCCACTAGTCAAATGCTGGTAGACTTTGTATTGAGCTGGTATGATTTTTCTTTAACTAGCCCTGCAGGCCTGTACTGGAAAAGGTAACACTGCAATGAGAACACCAGCTGGGCCAGTGGAAAAAGCCCGTGGGGCTGCTGGATCTTTCCGGTCACTAACCCTGCTGGCTATTGGCTTAGGGTTCATTTCAGATATCTATATGGGACCCTGGCAGACTAGGTATAAAAAAGGGTCAAATAAAAAAAAAATTTATGGGTCAAATTGTTCAACAAAGCCCAAATTCATAAAACAGCAATTTAAAACCTCTACAACAGCGAACAGATAAGGTTGTCCCCAAGGTAGAAGAAAAAAGTGGGTCAAAATTAAACTGTGCCAATTGCCCCAATGCCCCACCCATAAATGAACCCTAACCCTTTTTTCTACTGTCAACCTCTATGTTGCTTGACATAGCATGTGGCACCATATAAATAGATTTAAAAATGGGGTTTAAAAGGGGTGTATAAAGCATAGTGCACAAAAAGGACATGCACTTCTCTTTTCACTAGCGTTAAGTCCGTTTTTCACCAGAACTAAATCCCATTACTGTAATTAAGAGGGGAGGGGGGCAGAAAGTGAGAAAGGTGGTGGCACTAAACCCAGGTACCAGCCAAGATGAAGTGCCGTCTTAACTAGCTTAATAATCCTTCGGTTTTCACCAGTACTAAATCCCATTACTCTAATAGTAAAAAAAAAAAAAGGAGAGGTAGTTGCACTAAACCAAGTTACAGTACCAGCTAAGATGAACTGCTGTTTTAACTAGCTTAGTCCTTCGGTTTTCACCAGCACTAAATCCCATTACTCTAATATTAAAAAACAGAAAAGTGGTGGCACTGAACTAAAGTACAGTACCAACCAGCTAAGATGAACAGCTATTTAACTAGTTTAAGCCTTCTTTTTCCAGCAGCACTAAATCTAAATATACATTCCATAATGCTAATATTAAAAGAGAGTGAGAGAGATGGCGGCACTAAACCCAGGAACCAGCTCAGATGACATGCAGATCAGTTTCAACACCAATTCTGCCATCTCTCACCTTGTCATCGTGGACCCCCGTCCACTTCTGGGGGACGGAGTACTGCTCGTTGACTGCGCATCATGGCAAAGTGAAACGGACATTATCAGCAACTATAAGGCTCAAATGCACCCCCCTCGCCCCTTTGATTCTTCTGCGAGTCAACCCATAAGATCAAATTGCACAGATGGGGCAGGGTGGATACAACGTTGTGTAAGTAACTTTGATTACAATCTGACACATAAGTGTTCCATCACACTGCACTTCACTTTGTTTTGCAAAAAGTGATCTTTACAAAAAAAAAATCCATTCACTAACACTTCAGCTTGTAGTTGCATCAGACTGTTTATAGGACCTGTCATAAAGAGGACGTCTCCTGCAAGTAAAACACCTGGTGGGACAGGCCTACTAAAAATCAAATGATAAAATCTAGCTACACCATCATTTAACCCGGCAGAAGAAAAACAACAATTCTGACATTCATTAGGCAGCCTTTAATGCCAAACTTGCACATTTCCCGGGGTCTTTGTTGACATTTCAGGGTAAGCTTCTGCATCATCAGCTCCAGTTCTGTACCATGACACCCCCTGGCCCCACCCCCGTCTGCGTCTCCAAAATCATCATGCCCCCCCTTCCAGTTTACATAGAACAGCAGAACCCACCGACTCAGCCAGCCCCCTTACAGACTCGGCACTCACTTCCGACAGCTTGCATTTCCATGATAACTCCAACCAGTTTTTTTTTTTTAATATACCAATGATCCAACTTCCTTTGAAATAATAAAAAAAAAATACTAACCCTATATTTGCACCGTGCATTTCAGCAAATGCATCGTCAGATCAAGTGCGCCTCCCGTTTTTATCTTATTTTGCACCAAATCAGAAATATTAGTGAAAAACAGCAATAAATAGAACGAGCAATGATCGGATGTGCATTAATGGTTTAATTTTTTATAACACCTAAAAAACACTCCCGATCGCTGCCCAGACCCCTGGGTGCTGCTGCCTGCCCGAGCCCTCCATTTTGGAGCCGGGGCCTGTATCTACTGTGGTGGGCCCGGCGGCCTTACCTGGCGGCGGCTGCTGCGGCGGCACTGGCGGGGTCCAGGCTCGGATCAAGCATGTCCACATGGACTGGCTCGTTGGTGGAGGAGCCTGCTCCTCGGCGGCTCACAGGCGGCTGCTAAAGGGAGAGGGAGCCCGAGCGCTGATCACGGGGACAAACACACAGGTCATGTGAGAGAGCGAGCGAGAGATCCCCCCCTCGGTCCGGGACACGTGAGGAGACACTCAGTGGAACACAGGTGGAGAAGAGAGGCACGCAGAGAACCGCAGCGGGCGGCACGGAGAGCCAGCGGGCCGGGGTACTACGAGGGCTGGCGTCGTGTCGCCGTGGCTTTGTTCCAGCGCGAGTCTGTAATGTCGGAACGGGGCGGCTGTTGTTTGCTTCTTCTTCCTTTCGACCAGACGGGAGCGAGCGCGAGCCAGCCAGTCAGCGAGCAGAGACCCGAGACAGGGAACGCGAGCGAGGCTCAGCCGTCGCAGGAGGGGGGGAAGGGCGCGCGGCGGCGTCTTCGTCGTCGTCAGACAGTCAGGTCCCCACCGCAAAGGGCGCGCCTGAGGAGCGAAGCGGCGAAACCGTGGAGTAATGGCACACCGCGCCGTTCGGGAAGGGCCGCGGATTCGGGAGAGTAATGCGCGTTCTCGTGCCATTGGGTTTTACAGAGCGGCGCGTGCACGTGGGACTTGAGGCGCAACTGAGCGCGTGCATACGAGACTAATGGACGTGAGGTAAGTTGTGGCGCGTGCATGTTGCGGGTTTTGTTGGAGGGAGACGAGTGTACGCATGCGGGTCAAGTTGGGTGGGCGCGTGCATGTTTTGATTGGTTGAGCTAGGCCTTGGTGTACGTAGCACAAGCCTGGGGGAGGGAGTTAGGGTTACTACCCGTTCTGATTTGGGCAGCTGTGTCCTGCGAAAAAACATGGAAAAATACTACGTCCTGACTTCCTATGGCAGAAAAAAATATTTTCTAATTTCCTGTAAATGTTATAGAAAACTATAATACCTTAACTAAAATATTTTAAAATGAGAAACTACAACACCTCGTCTCAATTCTGATTATTTTGAGAAAACAAGTCTGTTGCATTGGTCAGGGTCATATCTTGTACTGTGAAAAACTATGTTTCAAGAGGAAATGTCCCACTTTTGGGTTCTTGAAAGGTGGTAATCCTAGGAAGGGTATCGTTTTGGGGAGTGAAATTAAAAGGGTGACCCGGGTCCAGGAGCAAAATGGGGGAGGGTTGTTTTGTAATATGTATCCCTAAATAAAGTGGGAGGCAGTATAGCGCACTGGTTTAAGGCTCTGAGCTGCATGTCTGGAGCAGTGTTCCCATTTACCCCCATCTGTACTTGATTCAAGTACAAATTATGAAATGCAAGTACATTTTTGTGTGAGGGGAGTATACTGTACCCCCTTAATGCTGTTTGAAGTATATGTACCCCGGAAAATGTTTGGAGAGGGCGCAGTGCACCCCCAGATCTGCAACCATAATGGGAACACTGGTCTGGAGACCTGGGTTTGAATTCCACAGCTTACTTGCATACTGTGTGACCCTGAGCAAGTCACTTAACTTCCCTGTGCTTCCAGGTCGCACCTGTAAACAAGCTTTCAGCTTGGTGTGCTCCTCCTGGTTAAACAATTGGGGGGGAAAAAAATGTAGCGAGGAAAGGTGTCCCCAGACTTGGCAGGTAGTTTCAATTCTACCTCAAAGGTGGTGGCTTTTACACTAGTGAATTTGTTTCTATTTCCAGGATTGGTTGTGTTAGTGGGAGAGGCAGTATAGCGCAGTGGTTTAAAGCTCTGAGCTGCAAATCTGGTGACATCCAGCAGACCAGACCTGGGTTTGAATCTCACAGGCTTCCACCTGCATACTGTGTGACCCAGAGCAAGTCACTTAATTTCCCTGTGCTCCCAGGTCGCTCCTGTAAAAAAGCTTTCAGCTTAGTGTGCTACTTCTGGTTAAACAACTAAATGAAACATTAAATAACAGGGTTTTAAATAATTGATTAGCAGTTTTTTTTTTTTTGGGACAATGCTAACTGTACAGAAAGTATTTATATAGGTTTTCTAGAAGTGTTATGTTTGTTAAACACAGTGAGGCAAGTGCTATGCATTTTCACAATGTTTTAGCACTTTTATGAGCAAAACGCTAATCAATTTTTGGAGTTAAATAAATCCCTGAATAATAAATAGATTCAGGTTGAGAGCGGACGTTTGTACTTGTGCGATCAGTGAGGCATGCACATCAATTTCTGTTTGGGAGGGTACACGATGTGTGCGATTCTGGTAGCGAGGGAATAAGTGTGGGCCTTTAGTGATTAGATTGTTAGGTTTCATACTGGTGTGGGGTGGAATAATTGAATGAAAAAGTAGACTTTGGGAGGTGAAGTTTCTTTGTCTCTTCTCTCCCACCCCCCCAAACACACACACACAGCGTCAGCATTGCCTGTTGCATTACTCTGCAGTTGAAAACTGCATGTGTAAGCCAAAGTATGTGTAGAATGTGAATATTGTCTTTTTTTGGGAAACTGGCAACTGCACAGAGATATATGGAAGTGATCCGAGAGAGACAGGCAGATTCTGAAGCAGTAAGAGGCAATTTCAGTAGGCCTAATCGGATTTGGGTAGGAGTGGGATGATCTAGTGATTTGGGGCACTGATGGTTCTCGGTGTACATAGCGTCAATAACCGAGACTTGGACAACCCCACACCATGACTGGGACCTTGCTATCCCTGGATATAAACTATGCAGGAGGGGCAGGGTAGTCGGGGAAGGGAGGCGGGATGGTATGACAGGGAGATCCTGCCACCCTTGAGGACCGACCTTTCTTAAATCTGTTGCAGCAGTTCTTTTGTTTCTTTATCTAATCTGATATTTATAATTTCTAGTTCATAAGGTTGGCTACCTATGCCCCCCACTTTCTTAACTAAACTATAGTGTCCTCTTTCACTTTCCTTTTCCCTCTTGGGTTCTTGTACAGGAGGATATTGTGGTGATCTCCGAGCTTACGTAAAATAACGGTGTGTTTATCCTTGTTGGATTTAGTATGCAATAGCATTGTCGTAAAATACATTGATATATATGTCTTACGTTTATGAAGCCTGTAAATAGTGAAACTACCATGGCACTAGGTGTTTTTGATAAAGGTAAAAAGAACTAGGTGACTGTACTATAGAAATTCAATTGGTTGTGTTGTTAAATGCATGTAAAGTGGTACCATGCATTTCTGCTGTAAGCTGAGCCAGTCTGAAATTTCATAGTGATTGCATATATCCCACAGTGCTTTGCATTACGGACGTATGTGTGGTGATGTGTTTCTAAAAAAAAAAATGAATAATTTTTAACCAGGAGAGACACTAAGCTGAAGCTTGTTTACAGGTGCGACCTGAGAGCACAAGGAAGTTAAGTGACTTGCTCAGGGTCGCACAGTATGCAAGTGGGATTAAACCCAGGTTTGCAGCTCGGAGCCTTAAACCACTGCTCTATACTGCCTCTTTAAGAAACCTGGCTTATTGTCAATGCCCTTTGGGGTAACCCTGGTTTTAGTGCTCCTGCACTGAGGTGCTTTGTAGTTTGTTTTTGTTTTTTTCTTTTTGAGCCCCCACCACCCAAGCAAACAAGGCAATCATAGGGATGAAGGATTTTCACTGAAAAGTTTAGATCCGTGAGTCAGTAGGTGCTGACAAGTGCAGAGGAAGGACCCCAATATCGGGCTGCCTCGCCTGATATTGATTCAGCCCTGGAGTACTTTGTCAGTTCTGCCTGTGACCTTTTTGCACCTTTCTGCAAACAAGTCATTAGAGGAGCTGACACCCCTTGGATGTTCCAGTCCCTTCTGGACCACCGAGACAATCTCTGGCACATAGCCTTGGAGTCTGGGAGGCCCGCTGATAGGCAACGCTACCATGAGGCCAGGAACCGCTGCACCTGGCAGGTCTGACAGGCAAAGGCAAAATACTACAGAGCAGCCCTCACCGCCTTCTGGGGGAAGGGGTGCAATTTCTGGGACTCCATCAAAGATCTTAATGGCAAAATCTCTAATGCCCCCACCCCCTCCCAGATACTGGTATCAATCAATCAAATCTTTATTTATTCAGGTGAGCATCATTGAGCAAGGCTCATTTACAAGATGGACCTGATAAGGTCAAGGTTCAATAGTTGGTACACGACAGATACATCAATGCACTTATGTATGCATAACAGATACAGAAAAAAACACTTATAAATACAATTATCAAGGGTAAGAAGTCGATTACAATTGATATCTCCACAGACTCTGACACAATAGCAAATGTACTGAACTGCTCGTTCTGGGACCTCAGTGGTGTGCTCCCTGCCAACTTTTTTGCACCCACCCAAGTACCCCGTTTCTACTTCAAGCTCATCTCCCAGCGTGATGCTGCCATCCCCTTTCTGATAAAGGCACTCAGCAAATCCCGGTTCAGCAGTGACAATCTCGATCTTAAAATACTAAGGCTCACTCTCCCTGAAGTACTCTGCCCCTTCACTGTCCTGCTAAACCACTCCCTTGCCCTAGGTCAGTTCCCCTCCACGTGGAAATCTGCCCTCATCACTCCTCTCCTGAAGAGTGGTGACCGAACCCTGCCTAGTAATTATTGTCCCATCTCAGTTCTACCCCCTCTCTCCAAGGTTCTTGAAAAGATAGTCGCCACCCAAGTCAGAGCTCGCGTTGCTCAATACAGTCTTCTCTGCCCCGAACGGCATGGTTTCCGAAAAAACCATAGCACCACCACTGCGCTTTTGGAATATACCAACACTATCCATGTGACCCTGGACGCAAGCCAGATTGCTGGTGCTGTCTATATAGGTCTTTCCAAAGCATTCGACACCGTCCACCACTCACTTCTCCTAACCTCGCTAACCCAAATAGGTTTCTCACAGGATACCACCACTTGGTTCTTAAACTACCTGTCTGACAGAACCCAGAGAGTCAGACTTGGGCATACCTTATCATCCCCCCTCACTTACATCTGGGGTCCCCCAAGGGTCAATCCTTGGCCCCCTACTTTTCACTCTGTTCCTTAACTCCCTGCCCAAGGCCTGTTCTGGGAGTCTCCTTCTATACGCAGATGATGTTTTATTCAGCACCCACACCAACCCTACCGCCCTCCAAGGGTTGTTTAATGAGGCCAAGTCTTGGTTTACTGATCATAGGCTTCTTCTAAACTATAAAAAAACCAAAATCTGTGCTGTTTGCCCATGCCCAAAATGAGTTCAGTAACCCCCGCCCCCGCTCATCCATGACTCCCATAATGTGACCCTGGAACAAGTTTCTACCGTTAAATATTTAAGGGGTTACCCTAGACTCAGGGCTAACCTACCATGAACAAATCTGCCAACTTAATACGGCTGTAAATGTGCGCATTGGTCTGCTCCACCACTACAAGCACTGTCTCCCTCCTGAAGCCCTACAGCTAGTCACCTCCTTCTCCATCCTACCACTGATTGATTATGAGATTATCTTCTGTAGTGCTGCCAACAACCCCTCCCTCAACAAAATGAGGGTTTCCCTGAATAAAGCCTGCAGACTGGCCACAGGATGTGACTGGCTTATGCACACCTGTACGCTGTTTACCAGTACAAACTGGCTTAATTTTGATGATCGCCTAAAGTACCACACCTGTCTCCTTGCCAAGAAAATCATGACTGACCTCACGCCCCCTGCTCTTGTGACGCTGCTCCACCCCTCTAACAGCACCAGACGCACATGTCACGCTGAGAAATCGCCCTACCAGGTTCCCCGCTGTAAAAACGTTCATGGGGCAAAGAACTTTCAGATACCGCGCCCCCAATTGGCTGAACTCACTGCACATACCAGTCCTCCTGGCGCCTACCCTGGAACTGTTCAAATCCCTTCTCCATAGCAATATCTTGAGTGACTGCACCTGACCTACCCACCACCTAAAATTGCCATGACAATGGACCCACTTGGTCCTGCTTTTAGAGTGACTGTCCCTGGTTTCGGTCTTACCTGAGCCTCAGACTAGCTGACACTCACTGGACTGCGCTGCTTGCACGTTCCAGTCATAAATACTTTTCTACAACAACTAATGTACTGTATGATTGCCCCTATTGTTACTGTATTTATTGTATTTTGTCACTGTACTGCATTGCCTATGATTATTATCTGTTGTACGTTACCCTGTATCATTCATAAGGTGTGATATTTCCCGCACTGCTGTTTATACTGAGATTTGTACACTGTATGCTCTGTATTGTTTTCTGTGATGTGGAGCCTTTGTAAAGGAGTCTCTGACTCAAAGGTATTCCGATTGTATTAAATAAATAAAATGCATAGTCTGTTGCTGCAAACTGATGTATTGAAGGAGGACTATGCCTTTGCTGAAGGTTATCTCTTGGATTTTTGAATAATCGTCACACAGCGATTGTGTGTTAAAACTGGAGTTCAGTGTCTGGTCCATCTGTTATCCCGCACCCCCTCCACAGGTGGCAGTTTACATCGGGGAGGGAATAACTTGCACAAGGGAGGAGTCTGAGGAAGGGAAGTTGGAGGCATTATGGGTTCAGTTACAGTCCAATAGAGGGAGAAAGGTGGGGCTGGGGGATGGTTTCCAGACCACCCAGCCAGGATGAGGAGAGGGACAGGGAACTGAGTTTGCAAATATCGGAAGCTGCAGTGAAAGGAGAGGTGGTAATTGTGGCTGACTTCAGCCTGCCCAAGGGGTGAACTGGAGTATACCATCCACATGTACTAGGAGTCGGGTGATCCTGGAAGGACTGCAAAGTGGATTCCTGACTCGGGGTATCACAGAACCAACAAGAGTGGGGTAGTTCTTGACCTAGTGCTCATGAATGGGGAGCATGTACAAGAAATAACGATCATGGAGCCCCCCTAGGTGGGAGTGACCATTCCACAGTGTGGTTCCAGTTCGATATGGGCAGGGAAAGCATCTCAACTAAGATCAGAATCTTGGATTCTAGGAGGGCGGACTTCAGGAAGATGGGCAAAGTACTAAAGAGTCACCTGGCGGACATCAGAGCAGACATGGGGGCGGACCAAAGGTTCATCATTAGGGAAAGAATACTGGTTGCCACAGAGGAGTGTGTTACGCTTATGGGGAGACAGGGCCAAATCCCCTAGCTGGTCCAGTTCTTGGGTCGCTCAGGCAGTAAGGGAAAAGAGGATAGTCCTATAGGAAATTCAGGAAGACCAAAAGAGAGGTGGATAGGAAAAATTGCCTAAGGTTGGCTAGTGAGGCAAGTAACGAAGTCCGCAAGTCAAGGTATAGAAGGAGCTACAGATCGCTGAATGAGTTAAGAGGGGAGAAGGCCTTCTTTCACTATATCAGTGAGAAAAGGGACAAGAAGGATGGGATTGTTGCGATTAAGAAAGGGGAGGAATGGGTGGAGAATAACAGGGGGGGTCAGAGATTCTAAATGAAAACTTCTGTTCCATCTTCATCAGGGAGAAGGACGGACCAGTGCCTTCAGGGCGAGAAGAGCAGTGGGGGCAGATGTAGTAATAGAGGAGGGTGTAGTGAGGGAGGAGCTCCTAGCATTGAAGGACAAATCACCAAGCCTGGACAGATTATATTCAAGGGGTACTAAGGGAACTGACTGAGGAGCTGGCAGGCCTGTTTAATAGTTCACTGGAGTCAGGCATGGTACCGCAGGATTGGAGAACAGCACATGTGGTGCCCCTCCACAAAAGCGGTCCCAGGGATGACCCAGGGTACTGCAGACCAGTCTGACCTCAATCGTGTGCAAGCTCATGGAGACCATACTTAAGAAAAGGTTGGTAGGATATCTAGAGAAGCATGGTCTCTAGGGTGTGAGGCAGCATATGTCCATGAGGGTGAGATCGTGTCAAATGAATCTGATTGACTTCTTTGACTGTGTCGCTAAGACAGTAGACGGGGGCCAAGCTGTTGATATTCTGTATCTGGCTTTCAGCAAGGCCTTTGACTCTGTCCCCCCACAAAAGGTTGATCAGGAAGTTGGCTGATCTCGGTGTTGAGGAGAAGATCACCAGATGGGTGGAAAACTGGCTGAGGGACTGAACCCAGAGGGTGGTCATGGGGTGACGATTATCTTGCACCAGACAGGCCACCAGCAGGGTCCTGCAGGGCTCCCTGCTGGGGCCAGTGTTAAGTGTCTTCATCAGTGACATTGGGAATGACATTAAGGGCAAACTGTACCTATTCGTGGATGACATCAAGCTCTGCCGGAGAGTGGCCATGATCTGAAGGGATACAGGACGATCTGGAAAAGCTGGGGAGGTGGTATGGGATCTAACAGCTATTGGCTTCAGTGACAAGAAATGCAGAGTTATGCACATTGGAGCCAAGAATCCCAGGACAGAGTGCTACCTGGGTGGAGTCCAGGTATCTGCATCAGAGAGGGAGAAGGACCTGGGAGTGATGATTGCTAATGACTGAAGCACTCCACATAGTGCAAGAAAGCAGCAAGGGCAAATGAGATGCTGGGATGCATAGCTAGGGGGGATCAGTAGTAGAAGAGAGGAGGTTATACTTCCCTTGTACAGGTCACTGGTGAGGCCACATCTAGAGTATGGAGTTCAGTACTGATGCCCACTCCTCAAAAATTACATTAACCTGCTGGATAAGGTCCAGAAGAGGGCTACAAAGATGGTAGTGGGTCAGCAGGGTAAGGCATACGAGGAGAGGTTGAGACCACTGAACATGTATTCCCAGGAGGACGGGAGAGAGAGAGAGAGAAGGGACATGACTGAGATATTCAGGTACTTGAAAGGGATAAATAAGGTGGATAAGGAGGGTCACTTTAAGCTAAGTGACAACCATATCACAAGGGGGCACAGTCTCTAACTGGAGGGGAGGTTTAGGAGGGAGGTCAGGAAGCACTTTTTCATAGAGAGAGTGGTGGACACTTGAAATGTGCTGCCGGAAGAGGTGGTCTCATTGAAGACGGTAGACAGCTTCAAGAGAGGCTGGGATAGGCATAGGGGGAAGGTAAGTACCGTGTGTAGGGAGGATGGAAAGGGTTGGAGGAGTGGGAGGCAGGGTCAGTAGCTAAAGCTGTGGACCTTGCAATACAAGCAGACTAGATAGACCAAATGGCCTTCTGCTGGCCTGTTCCTATGTTCCTGATGGTCTGGGTTTAAGTAGCTAAGTTCACAAGTTTATGTAAATTTTATTTGTCCAATGTTTTCCTTTCTTTTCTTGCACCTCCCCCAAACAGTCTGGGCCCCCCTGCCTGAATGCACCCTTCCCCAGCTGGGAGGACCAAAGAGTGGCTGGTTGTGGGAGCACAGTGCTGTGAATCTGAAAACTAGGTTTGAATTTCACCACCACCACTTAACCCTTGGTTGGAGCACTGAGCAAGTCCCTTCCTGTGCTTAACTTTTTTTCTCTCTACCTGATCTCTCACACATTCTTTAAAGTAAAGTTGTAAGATAAGACTGGGGGCTTCATAGCCCGCTACCTGTGGCAGCGATAGCCTGTCTGTGCTAAAAGTGTTAAATTGTAATATGCTCTGCAAAGTTTGGGAAGGATCTTAATTCTGGCAGAACTGCCAGCCAGCCGATCCCTTCCCACTTTCTAGTCTGTTTCAAGCCTATTTCAAGGCCTCCCCTGTATTGTGACGCTTAACCTGGGAGAGCATCGGGACGACCCCATACAAGTCTATGGGGCTGATTTTCAGAATGATTTTACAAACGTTAGACTACCTGTTGAGAAAAACGAAAGCCAGTGCTCGGCTAATAGGATTAGTTGAGTGTTGGTTTTCCCTGGTTAAACGTCACAATATGGGGGAGCGTAGGGGCAGACGGGTCAAAATTAAGTTTTGTAGCCACTCGCCAGCAGGGCTAGTGACTGGTAAAATCCACTGGCCACACAGACATTTCCATTGGCCCAGTTGGTGTACATACTGAAGTGTTGCCTTCTCCAGTACAAGCCCACAGGGCTAGTCAACTGAAAATCTTACTAGCCTGATACAAAATCTGCCAGCATTTGGCTAGCGGGCTGGTACCAATTTCAATCCCTGGGCAGAGCGGGCAGACTAGGAAGTGGGAAGGGATCTGCTGGCAGTTCTGCCAGAATTATGTTCCCTTCCCAAACTTTACAGAGCAAATTAAAATTTATACTTATAACACAGAGGGCCTATCGCCGTCCCAGGGTAGCGAGCTGTAAAGCACAAAATCTTACAAAAATGAAATCACACCTTTAAAGCAGCAGTGCAGTGAAAATTGTCTTTTGAAAAGCTCGTTTCAGCTACAACTCGGTACCTCCTGTGCTGAACACCATGTTTTCTGTTGTTGGTTTTGCTTTGCCGATCCTAGCCTGTACCAGGTTTGCTAAGCAAAATTTGTCGGTCATCTTTTTTCTTGCGAAGAAACCAAATTAAAACATTTTATAAAAAATACTCTAATTTTAGTGGAACTTGAACATTGTCCTACCAACTAAAATTGGAAGATGCCAGGAATATTTTACAATGGAAAAAATGCGGGGGTCAGAATTGTTGCCCAATTTCGTTGCACTGCTGCTTTAACAGCAGCTCTGCACTTGTGTGTGTGCATTCATAAACATCACATTAAACCTATTTCGGTGTACTAGAGCATGCTTTCCTTAATCTCCAGTTGCCCTTGCCAGAGTTTGACATCTCTTAGTAGCCTGTTCAAGAGGTCTGTATACATTTTTTTTTTTTTGACAATTCCCAACCAATACAGGGCTCTTGTCTGTTGCATCATGGTGCTTTCTGTGGCGACAGGCTGCAGTGTTCCCAACACAGCTGCGGGGTCAGCTGGGAATACTCGGATTCATTTGGAACGACATGGTGAAATATGTACTAGACTGTCTGAAATTTGTAGAAGACCAATAAGCGAAGAAAGTAATGAAAAGCAAACCAAAACTAGGAAGTCTCACATCATAGCTGTAAATTAGACCATTTTAGTTCTGTTATTTTAGTAATTACCTACTCCCTCTGTCTCCCGGTTTAATGCTTGTAAAGCACTTTGAGATACAGTGTATAAGAAATGCTTCATAAAACTAAGGGTCCAATTTTCAAGTTGAAATGTGGCACAAAGTGAATCACAGCTTTGAAATGGGGTGACTTTGTGACCCCAACAAGGGGCTGTCTTGCCTTTTATCTGCAAAGGCCAGTTGCAGGCGCTTGAGAAAGCAGGCTTGGTCTGCCATTCTCAATGTAAAATGGCCCTCATGAGCCCACTGGCATGCAACTTCCTGTACGAGATCTGAAGGATATATTGCAGTTTTTAGTTTGGGTGTTGTGAGGGACTTTGTGCAGGGGGAAATAGTGGACTAAACACTAAAAACAATTTATAGCGCTGTATCATTCAGTATTGTGAAAATGGTTATTGTGTTGCAGGAAAACACACAGTATTGGTAGTGCCAGTGAAAATCATCCCAGCTATTGCAAAGCAAAAAAGGTTATCGTGGCATCCTTTTAGGTTGGCACAACTGGCAGCCCCCAGTGGTAACTAACAATGGTGCCCCCCTTTTTTTATTTTATTTATTTTTTTGGCAGGGGAAGGGGGCTCTGATGTGGGGTAGATGTCAAGCCAGAAGGTGGTTCCGCAGTGCTGAGGGATTAATGGCAAGCATCACCATAACCCTTACTTAAGAGAGCTGGACTTGCTATGTTTGAGAATTCGGGTATCTCAAGAATGGGTTCCACATTGAAAGAAGCTTATTATTTTCCTTGATCAAAGTAATCCTTTCATTCCAGTTTGCAGCAGTATACTAACATACTAATGTGTTAGTATGGTGTTAAGCCCTTCTTTGGCAGAGGGAGGATTTTGAGCCTTCTAGTTAGTTAATGTGTTTTGTGTTTTTTTTTGCCACATGGAAAGCCTAAAGAATTAGAGTGTCAGTTACATGAGAGGTAGGCCTATAAAGGCATTGTCTGGGTTAAAAGGGGAGGTCTCCACCAGTCATCCTCCAGAGAGTGTGAAGGGTACATTCTTGGTAAGTGTTTAACATGGGGCACAATATAAACAGGTGCATGAAGTTGCCCCTGTTGTTGAGGGGTGGGGGGTCTGTCCGAGATGGTAGAGTTGAACTTCTGATCATGTTAAATTAATCTGATTGACTTTTTTACATACTAATATACTAACATACTAAAAGCCAGCAGAATAAGCCTGACGGTCTTTCGCGTCTGCTCGGTAGCCAGCCCCTAATGGGCGCTAGCTCCCCCCGGCCCCCGAGAGGGTCAACCCTGGCTTCAGTACACCCATGCATCTGTCCCACCCCCTCTTGAAGCCCTCCACAGTGCCTTGCTCGACTAGGCTCTTGAGCAATGCATTCCATGGCTCCACCACCCTCTCAGTGAAGTAATGCCTTCTATGTTCTCCCCTGTAGGATCCCCCCCCTCCAACTTCCATTCATGCCCTCTGGTTGTGCCCCTTTCTTTAGCCTAAACAGGTCCTTGGCTCTGCCCCTGTTAATCCCTCTCACATATTTGAATACCTCAGTCATGTCCCCCTGTCTCTCCTCTCCTCCAGTGAGTACAGCCTAAGGACTTCCAGCCTTTCCTCGTAGGTCCTATCACTCATGCCCCGGATCATCCTGGTTGCCCTCCTCTGGATCCTCTCCAACAGTACTATGTCCTTCCTGAGGTGAGGTCTCCAGAACTGCACGCAATACTCAAGATGCGGCCTGACCAAGGCATTATACAGAGGTAGGATCACCTCGCGCCTCCTGGATGTTATTCTCCGGGCTATGCAGCCCAGTATCCTGTTTGCCTTTGCTGCCGATCTTCTGCAGTTCTCAGTGTTCTTCATTCTGGTGTCTACCACCACCCCAGGTCCCTTTCACTCGATGTGGCTTGCAGTGAGATCCCTCCCAGGGTGTATACGTGACCTGGGTTTCTGACACCCAGGTGCAACACCCCACACTTCCCTGGATCAAACCTCAGCTCCCACCTCCTTGACCAACCCTCCAGGGTATCCAGATCCCTCTGTACTGCCACCCTCGCTTCCTCCCCGTCTGCCAGTACTCCCAATTTTGAGTCATCCATGAAGAGGCTCATCCTACTCTTAACTCCTGTCCCTATATCAGAGACATAGGCGTTGAACAGGAGTGGTCCCAATACTGAACCTTGTAGCACCCCACTGAAGACCTTCCTAGAGGAGGAGACTATCCCACCAGCCACCTCCCTCTGTGTTCTATCTGCAGGCCAGTTTTCACCCATCTAAACAACTGTCTTCCCACCCTCTCCCCCAACTTTGTCAATAACCCGAAGTGGGGTACCGAGTCAAACGCCTTATTGAAATCCAGATATAAGACGTTCACCGGTCTTTGTATGTCCAGGGTCCCAGTCGTAAAAATCTATGTGGTTGGTCTGGCACGATCTCCCCGGGACGAAACCATACTGTTTGTCATCCATGTGCCCCAGCCTTTCCAGTTGCCTCCTGAGCATCTCTTTGATGAAGCCCTCCATTAGTTTGCCTACCACTGACGTTAGGCTGACAGGCCTGTAATTTCCCATCTCCTCCCTAGACCCCCCTTTGTGGGTAGGCACTACATGAGCCACCCTCTAATCCTGGGGCACCCTTCCTGTCTGGAGAGAGGCGTTGAACAGCGCAGCTAGTGGAGCTGCTAGTTCGTCCGCCAGTTCCTTCAGCACTCTTGGATGCAGCCCATCTGGTCCTGGTGCCTTGTCAGTTTTCAGCGCCTGTAGGGCCTCCCTCACGCTGTCCTCTCTGATTTCTCACTCCCTAACCCCCCCCGCCGCCCCAAATAAGGCACCCATCCCCTTCTAGGCCTGGCCCACCTGGTACCCCAGCCTCTTCTGATCCTCTCATCTCCATCTGTCCTCTCCTCTCCTTTCAGCTATCTCCCCCCTCCTTTCCGGTTGAATGAATCCCATGTCTCCTTCCCTAAATACCGAGGCAGAGTACTTGTTTGGTACCTCTGTCTGCTCCCATGCTTCCTGAGCCCATCCTTCCCCAGTCCTAATCCTGGAGGTCTGTGCTCTCCCTTTCCTCTTTTCCCCTATGTATCTATAAAATTCCTTTTCACCCCTTCGGATATCCCTAGCCAGGTTGTGCTCCATCCTGCCCTTGGCTCCCCTCACCACTCTTGTGACCCTTCTAGCTGACAACTCATACTCACCTCTCTTCTTTTCCCCCCTGGAATGCTTAAAACGCGTGTAGGCAGCTTTCTTATCCCTCACCGCCTCTTGCACCTCCCTGGTCCACCAACATGGCTTATTGGCAATACCATTTTTACACCTTACGCTTGCACACAAGCCAGTAGCCTTCTGTACCCCTTTTTTAGTGGTCTCCCACAAGCTGCCAACATCCATGTCTGGCCTAATCTGGCTCAAGCTCCCCTCTCAGTATCCTGCCCATGCTCATGAAGTCTGCCCCCCTGAAGTCCACTACTACTGTGCTTGAGCGGTTGTCCCCCCCCAGACACAGCAGAAACCAGACCTTGGCATGGTCTCCTCCTGCCAGCGGGCTACACACCTCCAGGCCCCTTACCTGGTCACTGTCTGCAAGGACAACGCCCAGTATCTCTCCCCCAGTAGGTTCCCCCACCTGTTGGACCAGAAAGGCATCCTGAACACATCCATCAGCCTCTGCTCCCTGGCCACCGCTGATGTCATGGTGTCCCAGTCCGCCCCCGGCATATTCAGGTCCCCCATGACTACCACCCTACCCTTTCCACGGTCACAGTGCCCCTTGATGTTCTCAACCAGTTTTCCCTCCAGTTCCTCATCCATTGTGGGTGGTCTGTACACCACCCCTACTTGTCTCCCCCCCCGATTGTAGGGTTACCCAAATCACTTCCACTCCCCCTTCTGCCTTCTCCGCTCACCAATATGCCATTCTTGACTATCAGTGCTTACACTCCCTTCTCTACCCACTTCTCTATCCCTCCTGAATATTGTGTAGCCCTCCAAGTTTAGGTTCCAGTCAGTCTTTTGGGTGGCCCATGTTTCTGTAATTGCTGCCATATCCGCTGATCCCTCTGCCAGCATCGCCTGGAGCTTGGGCATTTTGTTGCCCATACTCCTAGCGTTGATCAGGACCGTCCTCCACCCCATCCCCTACACAATTGTCTCGGCCCTGCGCACTCCCTATTGCCCTTTCTTGCACAGCTCTTGCTTTGTGTACATCGCAGTCACCTGCTCTCATTTGCCGCCCTAGACCAGGGACCTTTGTCAGTCCTCCTGTCTCCATTCCTTCACTAGTCCCCCCTTACAAGTTTAAACCCCATTTCTCGTTTATGAATTCAGCGAGTTTCAGTTTTAAAATCTCCTTCTCCTCTAGTTTATCTTATCCCTAGCATAAAACCCCTTATCTGATGTGTCCCCCACCAGCCCATATCCTTCTGCCCTGCACCAATCCCTGAGCCACTGATTCACACCTCTGAGTTTGTGCTTGGTCTCCCCGGATGCCCTAGGCAGTGGCAGGATTTCCTAGAAGGAAATTGAACTCCCTATAGTATGACAGACTCTGGCCAGTTCCCGAAACCTCGCCTGGATTTCCAGTTTGCTATTCCCTTCCAAATCGTTTGTGCCCAGATGTACTAGGAAATCCGGGGATCCCCCCGCATTTCACTGCTAATGAATATAGCTGGAATTTGGCCTTGAGAACGGATAGGCCCGGAATACATTTAGCTCTGACCGGACTTCTTTTACTCTCCCCTACTCCCTCCCACTGGATGCCCCTGGTCATGGAGTCCCCCAACAGGATCACCTTCACCCCCACCTTACTGGCCCTTTTGACCTCTTCTAGGCTCTTCCTTCTATCAGAGGCCCTTAGCTTACTCCTCCTACCCCCTTCAGTCCAGGTATCACTAGTCTGTACGTGTCCTAACATGCGGTTCCTATTATCTTTCACCCCCTACCTCCTGGTCGGTACTGCTGGCCCCCGGACTTTTTAAGTCAGAATCCACAGATTCCCTCCCACACCCTTCTACTGCTTCCCCCTGCCTACCTCCAACCCTCCCAGTCTTGTCTCCCTCCTTCTGGCATATTTCTCCTACCCCTCCCTCCTTAGCAGATTTCTCCTCCCAACACTGGCCTTCCTAGAGTGCTCCCTACCACCCTCCCCTTGGCTGACTTCCCAGCCTGAGTGCCTGCTCGCCTCCCAGGTTCCCTCCCCATCCCTGCACCTCTTGCCTCCAACCCCCGTGGCTTACTGATCACACACTCACTGCCTGCCCACCCTCCTCCAGTGTCACTACCCCTCCTACTCCCACCCTCTCTGGCTTTCTGACCACCTGCCCACCCCCACCGTCCTCCTCCTCTTCTGGGTACAGCATGGTGAATCTTTGTCAAGAGTGATGCCTGCCCCCAGCACGCTGTCTCCCACCCCCTTGCTCCCCTGGTCGCCTCCTGTGAGGTGTTTTTCATCCATTGCTCATATTACTCCCTACCCTCCGGAGTTTCCATAGGGCCCATGCCCCATGCCTACCTGCTCCCTGGGGTATGCTGTAGTGGCCTCACCTCCCTCACTCCATGGGACCATTTCCACTCCCTTTTCGCCCGCCCCCCTCATGCCTTTTCTCTTCTGATCCCCTCTACCTCCTCCGTAAGTCTTGCCAGCTGGAAACACACTGGACACCCTCTGTTCTTCCATGCCCAATTTAGGATTATTGCTGCCCCGTACACCTAATCACCCTGCCGAAGATGCCTGTTTTGGCTAGCCCCGAATCCACCCTCATTCTGGTGTGAGCAGTACCAACCACTTGCAGCCCAATAGTTCTTACCCACCTCACGAGATCAGACAGCAATATACAATTCAGTAGATATCACGGTTCACAACTATCAAATCCCACAGCTGTGTGTGTGTATTCGTGTGTGTGTGTGTATGTGTATGTGTATGTGTATGTATGTGTGTGTGGGTGTGTGTGTGTGTGTGTATGTGTATATATATGTGTGTGTGTGTATATATATATATATATATATATATATATATATATATGCACACACATACATACATATGTGTATATGTATATTTTATATTATACGTTTATGTATATAAAATGTATATTTAGCATGTATTCAATGGTGTCCAAGCAAACACAGCATGCAGTCCCCCTATCCTGCAACAAACCAGAACCAGCTCTGTTTTTGCCTACCCCCCAAAGTTCAGCAGCAGTAAACAGTTCAGCCCAAAATCGGTTCACATTCATCATATCTCGCAGCTGTATAGTAGGCACAGCATACAGTCACCCTTTCCTTTAAATATCCACAGTCCAGACCCACTCACTCAGCTTGCTCTTCCCAAATGCTCAGTGATGCCCACACAGGCACAACGTATAGCTCCCTTGATCCCGGATCCAGTCAGCAGCAGCAGTCCAGGACACCCACTCACAGCCCCACCCCCCCAAGGCTCCACCCCCACTGACTAATAGCGGTCGGGGCCGGGTGGGTGGTGTGGAGCAACGAAGCCTCTCTCACGACTGGGCTACTGGCCTTTATAGCCCAGTCACTCAACCGAGGTTCGCACGCTCTGCGCTAATTGGTCCCACCACTCCTTGCTCCTGAGCTGCGGCGGCCCTCCGACTCTTTCAGCACCGATGCGGCTCCTGCAGCCCCCAGCCCTCCTGCGACCACCGATGTGGTCCCTTTGCTTCCCGCCACCGATGCTGCCCCAGGTCTCCTACCCCGTCTCCCCCACGGCAGCTCCCAAAGAACACAGCAAAGAAGCAGCTGTGACTGTGTCACTAAGACAGTAGACGGGCCAAGCGGTAGACATCCTCTGTCTTGATTTCAGCAAGGCCTTTGACTCTGTGCCCCACAAAAGGTTGATCAGGAAGTTGGTGGATCTTTGGGGTTGGGGAAAAGATGGCCAGATGGGTGGAAAACTGGCTGAGGGACAAAACCCAGAGGGTGGTTGTGGGGGGAAAAGTTATCTGGTACCAGAGAGGTAACCAGTGGGGTCCCACAGGGCTCTGTGCTGGGGCCGGTGTTTAGTGTCTTCATTAGTGACATTGGGAATGGCATTAAGGGCAAAATGTGCCTATTCGCAGATGACACCAAGCTCTGCAGGAGTGTGGACACAACTGAAGGGAAACAGGAAGATCTGGAAAAGCTGGGGAGGTGATCCAGGATCTGGCAGCTTGGCTTCAATGCCAAGAAATGTAAAGCTATGTATAGTGGAGCCAAGAATCCCAGGACAGAGTACTACCTGGGTGGAGTCCGAGTATATGCATCAGAGGAGGAGAAGGACATGGGAGTGATGATCACTAGTGACCTGAAGCACTCCACGCAGTGCAGGGAAGCAGCAGCAAAGGCAAACAAGATGCTGAGATGCATATCTAAGGGAGATGAGTAGTAGGGGAGAGGAGGTTATACTGCCCTTGTACAGGTCACTGGTGAGGCCGCATCTGGAGTATGGAGTTCAGTACTGGTGCCCACGCCTCAAAAAGGACATTAATCTGCTGGAGAAGGTCCAGAGGAGGGCTACAAAGATGATAGTGGGTCAGCAGGGTAAGGCATATGAGGAGACATTGAAGGCACTGAACATGTACTCCCTGGAAGACATGAAACACAGAGAGAGGGGGAGAGAGAGAGAGAGAGAGACAGAGAGAACATGATTGTGACCTTCAAGTACTTGAAAAGGATAAATAAAGTTGATAAGGAGAGTCTCTTTAAGCTGAGTGGCAACCATAACGCTAGGGGGCCCAGTCTTAAGCTGGAGGGTGGGAGGTTTAGGAGGGAGGTCAAGAAGCACTTCTTCACAGAGAGTGTGGTGGACACTTGGAACGCACTGCCCCGAAAGGTCATCTCGTTGAAGACAGTGGGCAGCTTTAAGAGAGGCTGGGATAGGCATGGGAAAGTAAGGATCATGAGTTGGGAGGGAGGTCAGGGACATTAGCTCGAGCTGTGGACCCTGCTATACGAGCAGACTTAGTAGACCAAGTGGCCTTCTTCTGCTGGCTTCTTCATATGTTCTGGAGGCTTGCTGGAGTGTAGTGTAGTGTAATTGGTGAACCACACTGAACTAGATTTGATTGTTTAGTACTGATTGCAGCATTGACAGGAGACCTTGTTATCTAAAGCCAGTGGGCATCAGGTAGGCTAAAGCCAATGTCCCTTTCCCAACCTTGTTTGAGATTATCAAGTGTTGTGAGTGTGCTATCCCTTAGCAGATTATAAAGTTTGAGGATGAGTTTCTGAGTGTGTTTGAGGTTACAGAATAGGTCCTCCAATTGGGAGTCCAATAGTAGTGAGAGATTGTGCATGCTAATTCAACCGCCGAGGCGCACATTCCTAGGGTATGAGAACCGCAATCTGTAGGTGCGCAGTTCTGATATCCCAATGATGTGAGACCACTTTTAAAACTGTGAGTGGTCTCGGTGATTGTATCATTGCACTTTTGACCGAAATCGATGAGTAATATATTAAAATGTAAAATAAAGGCCCTGAATGTGCCCATTTCCAGAGCAGCTGCATGCGAGACACTTAATAAAATAAGAGTGTCTCGCATGCAGAGGAAAGGAGCGCACTGATTGGTCAGGAATGCTCTCTTGATCTACAATTTGTGTTATATCTGATGAAGTCTCTTTCCCGGTAGTCTTTAATAAGGGTTCCCTGAGTTAACCTGGAGGTGTTTTTCAGATTCTCGTAGGCAGGAAAACTCTCTCTGAAAAAAAGGACCTTGACCAGAGCCAGATTGTGTAAACTCCAGACACCGTGAACCCTATCTGTATTATTAAATCAGTAGTGAAATCCCTGCATCCTGACTGTCCAGGACCCATGCATAGTGACAGTACTACCGATGAGTAAATATTTTTCTTTTAAGTGTTTTATTTTTAAAATGTATCTCTCAAACCCATTTTATAAGTACAGTAAGACGCTCATGGCATTGGAAGTACTGTGACAACTGCACGTGCAGGGGCTGAAGTCACTCAGCCTGTGGCTTCATGCCTTACTAGGCCCCGGGGTGTGTGGTTGTCACAGTACTACCAACGCCATGTTATGTTTTATTGCTTACTTGGGGGATCCGGTTACAGTGAAGTGGGGAGAATTTAGAAATACTGCAGTGTGTCGTACTATCCGGGATGTCTCCTGCCAGGCTCTCAAGATACTTGTAGGGACTTCATCACATTGCCTGAAATTAGGTTTGGGCCCTAGGTGAGTGACTAGTGCTCTGCTAATGTCATTGAATGGGAACAGATGTTTTCCAGGGGCTTCCAGCTTTTCCCGCAGGTTTCTGGAAAGAACAAGTCGTAAATACTGTATGTTCCAGTTATGCTGCTAAATAGTACCACCACGTGTTGGGGATTCCAAGTCCTATGTGGTTGGTGATGTACTTTATCCAGGTAGGCCCTTGACCTCCTGATTTTTCTGTTTATATAGCCTTTTAGTTTCGGAGGGAGGCTTTCCCATTCAAGTTGGATGTAATTTTGGATATGAGAGGTGGAAAGTTGCAATGAAAAAGTTTGTACTGTTTATGAGGAGGACTCCCAAGATATTTCATTTCTGTTTTGGAATGAAAATGGAACGAGTCATCAAACTGAGGCCTGACCAAAGGAATGGACAAGATCCATTATATTCGGGATGGATTCTGAAGTGGTACTTACGTAGAGGAGTAAATCATCAGTGTACAGTATCTGATTCAGTATTCTTTAAACTGTGATGCTCTTGATACCATTGTTTTCCAAATGGCAGTGGTCAGAGGTTCAAGTAAAAGAGCAAGCAGTAGAGAAGCACAGAATCGTTTGACAGTGTCAGCTAAAAGACTACTGGTCCATCCAGTCTGTCCTGTTTTACCCAGTCTTACCCCGTGACCCATTGTCTAGACAAGGTTTATGCCCTTACTGCTACCCCCCGCCTTACTGCTAACTTCCCGAGTAACAGGTAAGCCCCTACTGTGTCCCAGCTGTGTTTGAAACAGTAATGGTTTTTGCACCCACCTCCTCTGCTGGTAGGCTGTCCCATGGCTCAGCCACACACTCTGTAGAGTAAAACTTTGTCACATGCCTCCTGTATTCCCCAACCAAAATCTTGACAGATTCCACTCATGGCCTCTTGTTTTTGCACCACCTGCAACTGCTATTCCTAACCTCTATTTAGACCATGAGCTGCATATGCTACCATACCTGACTTAGCATTCTTCGAACTAGCCTCACCAGATTTGCCCTCCTTAACTCTAAACGGGTACGCTTGTGCCAACTATCCCTCCGCAGTTTATCTCAATTATTAAAGTTATACCCCCTTCCTTCTTTTATCTGTAGTCAGGCTCCCTGTTGCATAGGGCTAATATCCTTTGCTATTTTTTCTGTTTCTTAACTTAAACGCATCATACTCCATATGCTGATTTGCACTTTGTCCGATGTAAATATGTATGCACTTTATGTATAATTTCTTGCTGTTTTAAATTCTGTGTTGTAACGTAGTAGCGTTCGTGGATTTTGTAATCCCTGTGTATCATGTCCAGGTCCACTTTGTAAATGAGTTCACTCGGTGGTGTTGCACCTGGTAAAATAAAGGTTGATTTTTGCCCCACCATTTCTGTTGAATTGTTCATCATCTATCTCTATTCCATTCATGAACTTGAAGGTCTCTTATCATTCCCAGGGTTCCTCATAGCCTGCTGATATGAGGCGGTGGTTGTGGTGATTGGGGCTGAAGGTGTATTCCTTGGGCCTCCTATATACGTTGTACGTGTACCTGAGTGGTTATAAGTAAGATTTAGAGTACTGGTGTCCAGGGTAGACGTGCAATAAAGGATGGTAGTAAAAGGCAATTTTGGAGGATTTTATAAAAAAAAAAAATTAGACTCTTGGCTAAAAAGATAGGGTGGTGGCAAAAAAATACAGGGTGGTGGTAGCAAAAATATAGGGTGGTGTACCACTGCGCTAAAATAATGAATGGGGAATGCTGATTTCACCCGTCTCACCTCCACTGACTGTGTTCAGTGCCCTAAACCAGTCCTCAGAGGATCTGCCCTGTTAGCCCTGAATCATTTTGGTTACCCTACGCTGCACCAACTCCAGCCTGTCCCTGTCTTTCTTTAGGTGGGGAGTCTCCAGAATGGGGCACAGTATTCCAGATGGGGCCTCAGCAGAGGAGAGAGGGGGAAGCCCCTGCTTTGTGCCCCTGTGGAGAAGGAATGAATTGGATAGCAAGGAAGTGGTTTTCACCTGCGCTGATGGGAAGGAAAAATTATTATACTATAGGTGTCTAAACAGGTTCACGCGTCTTTGAGTTCAAAGGCTTCTGAAGTTACAAGCATACGATTTATGCGACCGAATGCCTTTTTAAGTGTTTAAAGATAGCAAGGCGGTGTCAGGAGTGGGAGGTTTGTCCAGGAAAAGCAGTGCCTTTCTGGTATTGTGGAATAGCTTTCTTCCCTGGATGAAACCAGTCCTGTTTTGATGGATGGGACCACCATCGTTGCATGGATTTCATAATCAAAATTTAATAAGGAAATTGTTCTAAATGATTCACATGTACTAGAGAGTTTGTCAGTTTTTTTTAATTGGGTAAATTTCATTGAGGTTAAGTGGGAAGACTAGTTTTGCTTCTTTGAAAACAAGCAAGAGGCATGGTGCCAGAATTTCCTGGAAGATGTTGTAGAACCCCTATGTAAAGCCATCGGGCCGGGAGTTGAGACTTTCTGTTTTATAAAGCTTTGATAACTGTTGTGATTTCTTCGATTTTCAATCGGGGCAGACTAGATGGGTCAACCATTCCTTTTCTGCCAGCGTAATCGATGAACGTGATATACTTGGTAAGGGAGTCTGAGAGCTGTGGTGTAATCTGGGGGATCTCTAGGTCACATAAGAATTCCCATATCGGTAGTTTGCTCTACTGCAAGTTTTTGTAAAATGCTCTGAATGGGATCATTGAAGGTCTAATTGTCCCTGGTTAGGCTACCGTTGGTCTGACTGATTCTGGTGGTACTGTTGGTGTGCCTTTTGCTGCACAGTAGATGGGCAATGAGTTTATCTAGTTTGGCTGAGAAGTAATACTTGGATATGGCACTGGTCATGGACCTCTCAGCTTCTTTGTTCGGGAAGGGAATTAGAAACGGATAAAGACTGCTTGGCCCACCTAATCTGTCCATTTTCCCTGCCTACTGCAGTGTTGTGGGCCCCTCTTGATCTCCGGCTGATCTCCGGCTTACCCGCTGTTTCCCATCATTAGGGTTCCCTTATGTCTATCCCATGCATTCTTGAATTTCCTACCGTTTTGCCCCCTCCCCCACCTCCGCTGGGAAGCTGTTTCATGCATCCACCACCTTTTCTCTGAAAAAATACTTCCTCACATTACCCCTGAGTCTATCCCGTCTCCTGTCTTGCCCCCTTTGTTCTTGAACATAATTTTTTCTGAAAGATGCTACTCTCTTGTACCTCATTTAAGCCATGGAGGTATTTGAACATCTCTCTCATATCCACTCTCTCTCGTTTCTTCTACAGGGTATACGTATTGAGGTCCTGTAGTCTCTCCTTATATAACTTTTGGTGTAGACCCTGCACCATTTTTGTTGTCCTCCTCTGAACTGTGTCTGTATCCTTCTGGAGATGTGTCCAGTTCTGTAGGCCACAGCACTCCAGATGAGGTCTTACCAATGATTTGTACAGTGGTATCACCATGTCCTTTTTTCTGCTGGTGATCCCTGTGGTCCCCAGCATCCCACCGGCTCTCCCTGCACTCATTTCATTTTATTGTCCTCCTGACCTGGAGAAGATGGACAGAGTCATGTTCCTGGTTAGAAGTTGGGTGTCTAATATCAGCGGTGCTGTGCTCATTCTCTTAACTTGTTGAGCTCCCTAAGTTTTCCTCTTTATTTATAGAAAGAACATGACATATTCCAACTCCTCAGGAAGACTTTCAGGGAATCCCCAACAGTGGCTTTAGCGGTCCAACCCTGGAAGTGGTTGTTAAGGAGGTAGTTACGGAACCCTCAGATCTGCTGGTCCTTCTCCAGCCCCTTGTGTTAGTGTGATCTGAAGTGTGATTTGCTAATGTTTGTGACAGGGCAGGCTATTCTGGTGATTTTCCTACGGAAGGAGAGATTGTGAAAGGAGGCAGAAACTGATCCTGGGGTATAATTTGTGAAGAATGAGAGTTGTATTAGAATATGGTAAGTTGTGGGAATTTGGTTTCAGACAGGACTAGCAATTTAAAGTCCCCCATGAAGTCAGTTACTTTTTACCACTCCAGGGCCCAAATTTCAAAAGATCAGGGTTGGTGCAAGAGGTTTGCATTGAGGAAAAATGGTGCAGAGGACTCCTTATAAGAGTCCCAATTTTGTAAGTCACCCTGCGCCACTGGGGGGACCACGTGCACCAGCTAGGGTTGTACCGTCCTTGCAGTGGCCGCAATGGTGTGCCAAGGTGGAAGGGGGTTGCAGCATCCCCTAATTTGGGATTTTGAAAGCCCCGAAATTGCCGCAAGGTATGGCTTTGGTTTGACCAACCATGAGCTGGTCTAACAGCCCTTGCAGTGAAAGTTGGGTCTCTGCTTGGGGGGGAACCCTTGGACAATGATCCTGTGGGAGTGCAATATTGGGCGCTGTGTCACATGGCATGCTGTGGCAGGGAGAATGGCAGCACTGGGCAGGTGTGCCTGCAACAGTCCAGTAGACCTGTAGACGAGGTACTTCATTGTATGCAGGCACGGACCTTGTCCTGGATCCCCTGGTGATATCAGCCCTGACAGCTGTCCCATAGTCTGCAAAGTCCCTGACAAGCGAGGAGTATCCTGGGCTTGCACGGTATGTGGTGCAGCTTTGCTGCGTGTGGGCAACCCGCATGTACAGATGCTGTTGTAGCATTGGATGGTTGGTGGGCACACCTATAGACAGGTGACTTACATGAGTGTGGGTGACGGAATGAGAAGGGAACTACAGCCACAGTTACAGGAGTGGGGAGACGCCGTCCCTGCCACCGTGCTCTACTATGTTGGAACAGTGTGTCAATGTGTCAGGTGGATGGGTGCATGCTGTACAATGGCCATGTATCTGACTGTCAGGGATTGTCACTGGTTAATACCTGGCCACTGTACAGTGTGGACCCACTCATCCGACACGTCACTGGTCTGTGGAACTGTTGTCGGCTCACCTTTCTGGTGCCATCATTCTCCCTGCCACAGCAGCATGCTGTGTCATACAGCACCCAATAGGGCACTCCCGCAGGACCATTGTCACTGTCAAGCTGGTTTGCAGGGTTCCTTCCTCTCTCTTCCTTTGCCCCAAAAAAAAAACATTGAAGTGCAGATGCCGGCTATGCACGGGGGTTGGGGGTGGCGGCGGTACACTCCGTCAAACCCCTCCTGTGTGCCACCTGTTTAGATTCCTTCTATGCTAAAATCTGGTGCAGGGACCTTGGCACACCCAGAGTTTGCTGCAGGTGGAGATCGGTGCAACTTGCGCTGATCTAGTGGCCAGGGGTCCAGATAAGATTTAGGACTGCTAGCATCTTCAGCCTGGTAGTATTTTCATCTAAATGGTAGTACTGTAATGCCATCGGCTGACCTGTCTCGAACCCTACCTCTAAACCAAGTCCTAAACCCACTGGGCACCCGCAGCCACTGCCTCTCTTTGACTGGTGCTGCCATGGAATTTGAGATACCTTCCTGATGCTACAGTGTTGTGGCCTTGTTTTTAACATGTTGTCAGGTTCCAACAACCCTTCTGGCCAGCCACTTAGCAACTTTTGACACTGTGTCCTGTACTGCAGCACCAAATGATACTCATGTGCTTTTCTGTCTCCACCTTGTATGCTTCCACTTTTTTAGTTCAGTCTTTGGCAACTGAACTACAAGGGGGCACAGTCTAAAGCTGGAGGGGGGGTTTAGGAGAGAGCTTAGGAAGCATTTCTTCATGGAGAGGGGTGGTGGCCAGATGGAATGGGCTGCCAGAGGAGAGGTGGTCTTGATGAAGTCTGTAAGCAGCTTCAAGAGATGCTGGGATAGACATGAGGGAAAATATAGGGCTTGGGGAGCAGATGGAGAGAATGGGGGGGGGGGGCACGGTCAGTAGTATAAGCTGAAGACCCTGCAATACAAGCATACTGGATAGACCGAATAGATTTTTCTGCTGTGTTCTTCATAGTGCATGGTGCAGGACTGCTAGCATTGCATAGTGTTGCCAATACTGTGTGTTTCTAAAGAACATACTTTAAATGTGTAAGATGGGAAGTAAATTCTTAATCAGAAAGTGGTAGTAAATTGGGCAAAACTGGGAATAAAATACTCCTTTACTCCCCCTTATCTGTTCCCCTGCTAGTGGCCCTTTTTTAATCTGCCCCTGGTCTTCTATTCACTGGAGTGGGGAGTTGAAATAATTAAGAATAAGTAAACGATTGAGAAGAAATTAGTTAAAAGTGGGACATCTCTTCATTAGAGGTGCAAAAGTATTCTAGTGTGAAGGTCTGTGTGGCAGATTTTACTGTTGGTAGAAAGTACAGAGGAGCTGTAGTTGCTGGAAGAGCTGTGAGCTGTGTCCTGGGGGCCATATCGGCAGCGGGGGAGCGTCAGTAGTAAGGAACGCTACGTAGGCTGCAGGAGCAGGATGCGCAGGCAGCAAGTGGAGCGTGCCAAGGCGGTGGGCTTTCCCGGCAGTGCAGTCGGCAAAGGCTGGAGCAGGACCGCTGGGACAAAACGGGCAACAGCAGGAGTGGGCCAATTGGAGAGCAGGGCGCCGGATTTAAAGGCGTCCCTGCCTACACTACATCAGAGGAGCTGGAGGAGTTGTGAGCTGTGTCCTGGGGGTCGCGTCGGCTGTAAGGAGCGCTACGGAGGCTGCAGGAGCAGGCTGCCCAGGCAGCAAGAGGAGCATGCCAGGGTGGTGGGCTTTCCCGGCAGCTGCAGTCGGTGTGCCGGGGCTGGAGCAGGGCTGCTGGGATGAAACCGGCTGCAGCAGGAGTGTGGGCCAATCTGAGAACAGGGCACTGGATTTACATACTAACACACTAAAAGCCAGCAGAATAGGCCAAATGGTCTATTATTGTCTGCTCAAAAGCCTGCAACCTAGTGGCTGCTCACCTTCCCACCCCCCCCCGTAGCCCCCGAGAGGGTCTTCTTTGGTTTCAGTTTTCCGTTGTACGTGTCCCACCCCTTCTTGAAGCCTTCCACTGTGCCCTCCTCCACAGCCTCCCGGGCAACGCATTCCACGGCTCCACCACCCTCTGTGAAATAATGCTTCCTATGCTCCCCCTTGTAAATTCCTCCCTCCAGCTTCCACTAATGGCCCCTGGTTGTTCCCTCTTTCTTTAGCCTAAGCAGCGCCTTGCCCTACAGTACATCAGAGGAGCTATTGGGACCCCACCCTGGCCCCGACCTCGACCTCTATTAAATAGCCAGTGGGGGAGGAGTTGGGAGATAGCAGTAGCCTGCCTAGTAAGGGGACTGTGGCCTGGGACAGATTTTAGTGGATGTTGGACTAGCACCTTGTCAGCTGGGCGGGGGGCTGTTTTAACCTAAATTGCATGCTGTGTGGGAGATTGTCTAAATTGCATGCAGTGTGGGGGATTGTGTAGGTGTAGGCACTGGTAGTACTGTAGAACCACTTGTAGCTCTGACCACTGGGTCACCCAGTGGGGTTGTTTTGACCTAAAAGGACTGCTGTGATGATGGGACCACACATCGCTAGAGCAGGCATCATTAGAGGGTGGTTGGGTGCGCAGGGTATGGTGTGGCCATGATACTGGACTGGGCTTGGAAGTTCGGTGGTTGCCCAGTGTGTTGCCAGCTGGCACAGCTTAGGGAGGAGGTTGGGGAAATCGGGAGGCAGATGGGGTTTTGAGGGAGGACAGGGGAAGATTGGAGGGGTAGGGGCAGGGGTCACCTGTGTGACATCAGGTGCTGAGTACTCCACATTGGGGAGAGTAAAGGAGAGCTCACATTAGGGGAGGAGTGAGGGGGTACTGAGGGGGCCCATGGGGACCCTGGCAGGGGGCCCAAAGTGATGTTTTCAAACAGCAGGCAGGCGCCTAAGGTGTCCAGAAAGAACCGAGATGGGCAGAAGGGGGGCACTGGGGACTGGTCTAAAGGTCACACATCGCTTAACCTCTATGGCTGGTGGTAGAGGAGGGAAGTGTTGGGGGAGACAGCCAGGGCAGGGATGGATAGGAAGGGAGGAGGGGTAAGAGGCAGGGACCGGAAAGGGGAGCATTGGGGGACCCACATAGGCTGAGGGAGGGAGGTTGGGAGGCAGAAAAGGAGAAGGGTTAGCTGAACAAGGAAGAGGATGTGGGTATGGACCGGGGAGCACGGCTGGTGGGGCTTAGAAGGTAAATGGATGATAGCAAACAGGAAACAAAGTAGGCAAATAGTGGGCAGATGGTTTAGTCAAGGGTGGGACAGGAATACGAGAAAGATACTTGGGTGGGGGATGATACCCAGGACAAGAGCGGGGGAGGCAGCAAAATAGTGAGGGCTACCTTCAACACCCATATTGTGGGAGGTGCAAGGAGCCAGTTGGGGGGAGAGGCTGGGAGAAATGGGGAACCAGCAGGGTGAGCATGGAGGCAAGGGGGAGGTTAGAGTACTACTGTTGGGGGACTCTATGATGAGAGGCCTCCAGTGGGAGGGACGGGGGAGGGTAAAACCTGTCTGATTAAAAACCAGATGCCACCCAGGTCTGACGGTGCGCAAGGCCAAGCATGAGGTGTATTCACTGGCGAAGGAATGTGGTGGGACCCTGGATATACTAGTGCACCTGGGTACAAATGACATAAATGGAAATAGTGAATTAGAGATACAGGCGAGGTTTCGGGAGTTGGCCAGGGTATACCTTTTCCATAGGTTGTTCGATCTGCTTCTCGGAAATCCTGCCGGTGCCAAGGGCTAGTCGGGAGAACAAGCAGAAGATTAGAGAGATAAATCAGTGGCTCAGGGAGTGGTGTGAGGAAAGGGAGTGTGGCCTTGTGGGGGACTGGGGGTGTGGGGGAACCTGGGAGGAGACGGGCTGTACCTTAACTTGGGAGAGGGAAGGAAATTCTAAACCTGAAACCTGATGGGTTCAGCAGTGAAAGGTGGGGTTTAAACCTGTGAAGGGGGGAAAGACCAAAGAAGGGGCCGTTCTAGGAGTACGATAAAGGAGGGACGTGGTCTCAAATTCCCTATGGGGTTGGGGGAATACGAAAATAGGCTAACTGGTAGGGTAAAGGAGCTGCTGACCGGGAGCTCAAGGGGGGGAGGGAGCAGGGGAAAGGAGTGGAGGGTGGTCCTGATAAATGCCAGGAGCTCAGGAAATAAGATGCCTGAGCTCCTGGTGATGCTAGTTGAGGGGGCAGTAGATGTGGCAGCAGTCGCTGAGACCTGGGCCACACAAGGGCATGAATGGGACCTAAACCTGGAGGGCTACATGATGATTAGAAAGGACAGGGGGAAGGGAAGTGGGGGTGGTGTGGCACTGTTAGTCAAAAATGGCATAGGTATTGGAGGGGTGGATGAGGCGGGGGGAACGTGGAGGCAATTTGGGTCACCCTGCTAATGCAGGGGGGTTAAAGAGTAAAGGTCAGGGTGGAATACAGTCCCCCACACCAGCAGAGGTTCTGGAAGAAAGTTTGGTGGCAAATGTCGAGGGCCACTGTAGATTGGTGAAAGGATGGGTAGTGGTATTGGGAGACCTAAACATGCCAGGAACAGACTGGTGGACTACGACGTCACCAGTGGCCAAGGAGCAGAAGTTGCTGGATACTTTCCAAGATGTGTTCCTGACCCAGTAGGTGGGTGAGCCAACTAGGGAGGCCAGGAAATGAAATCAGGACAAAATGGCTCTCGACTACATAAAAGTGCAGCACTGCCAAATACAATACAGCACAAACTCCAAAAGAGCACTGCGCAACAAAACTGTGAAAGGTGTAATCATCCAAAATGGACACAGGTATGCTGAGTGCAGAAAACAAATTTATTGGTGTCAAAGTAGAGAGCCAAGGGCAGTATTGGCTAGAAAAATGTCCCCGCTTCCAATCAAACAAGATTCTTCCTGACGGGTCTGGGGAAAGGGAGGCACCACAGATAGGTGGGGGGGCTAGCAGTACAGGGAGCAAAGGGAGGACGAGGTTGAACCCGGTAGAGAGAGAGAGAGTGAGTGTGGAATCCTCTGGTCCTTCAGACAGAGAAAGCACCTGGGCCGAATGAGATGCATCCCAGGGTACCGGCCGATGTCCTGGCTGCCCCCTGGTGGAGTTTCAGCATCTCTCTGAAGACGGGTGGGTACCCCAAGACTAGAGGGTGGCCCATGTCGTGCCGATCTACAAGGGGGGATCAAGAGAGAAGGCAGGGAATTACAGGCCCGTTAGCATGACATCTGTGGTGGGCAAGGTGATGATGGAGGGTATTGTCAAGGAAAGGCTGTGGGGGGGGTTACTAGAGCAAACTGGGTATCTGGACGATAGGCAGCATGGTTTTGTCTTGGGAAGATTGTGTCAGACAAACCTTGTGGAGTTCTATGACTGGGTGACGAGTGCCCTGAACCAGGGTAGGCTGGTGGACGTCCTCTTTCTAGACTTCAGCACAGCGTTTGATTCAGTACTTCACGATGGCCTGCTGGCTAAGCTGGAGGAAATGGGGGTGAGAATGCAGTTGATAAGATGGATAGGAAATTGGCTCTCGAAGCATACTCAGAGGGTGGTGGTTGGGGGGATAGCTTCCTCTCCAAGGAGGGTTACTAGTGGGGTTCCCCAAGGGTCTGTGCCGGGGTCACTCTTGTTTTAACACCTATGTCTCAGACATAAGGAAGGGTATCAGGAGTGAAATGAGTCTCTTTGCAGACGACTCGAAGCTGGGTGCAGTGGTGGATGAGAAGAAGGGGAAGGTGGCCCTGTAGGAGGACCTGGAAACTATGGAGAGGTGGTTGGGAAAATGGAACCTGAAGTTCAGTGCGGGGAAATGCAGGGTTCTGCACCTGGGAGTCAGAAATCCAGGCCAAGGGTATACCCTGGGGGGAGACGCAATGCAAGTCTTGAAGGGCGAGAGGGACCTGAGGGATGGTGGTAGATGTCAAAATGAACAACTCAGAGACCTATAGGAGGGCAGCGGCAAAAGCAAATAGGATGCTGGGATGCATCGCTAGGGAGATTACCTCCAGAAAGGCGGAAGCGATCCTTCCACTGTATAACTGCTTGGTTAGGCCACACCTCGAGTATTGTGTGCAGCTTTGGAGACCACACTTAAAGTGGGATATTGCTCTCCTGGAGAGGGGCCAAAGTAGGGCAACCAAAATGATCTGGGGCCTGGGGAAGAGGACCTACGAGGAGAGACTCAAGGAGCTCAACATGTACACCCTGGAGGAGGAACAGGGGAGACGTGATAAGAGGTCTTCAAGTACATAAAAAGAATTAATGGGGGGGGGCCCCAGTCAGGGTGCTCCAAAGGAAGGAGGTGGGGGGCACCGAGAGGACGTGTGTAAGCTGGAAGGGGCAGACGGGGAGGTGTTATTTCACTGAGAGGGTGGTGGAGCCATAGAATGCGCTGCCCAGGGACTGGTGGAGGTGAGACTGTGGACAGGTTTGAGAGGGATTACACAGGGGAGGGTGAAACTGATGAGGTCCAGTGCGGGGGAACATCTGGGACTGGGGACAGTGTAACTTATGGGGGAGGTGATCGGTGAAATTGGCCCCAGTGGATGATGATAATTCCAGCAGATTGAAGACTATTGAAGTCTTTTCTGCTGGCATTTTAGCATGTTAACATACTAACATACTAAAAACCAGCAGAACAGGCCAAATGGTCTGTCTTGTCTGCTCGAAAGCCAGCAACCCAGTGGCTGCCCGCCTCACCCCCAAGAGTGGCTTCTTTAGATTCAGTTTCCTTTGTTATGTTAGTATATCTGCGTGTGGGTCTATAATAGGCTATAATATTATGAGATTGAGAATTATCTTTAGGATAATTGCCCCCGTCCTCACCTGACTTTGGCCAAGAAGGAGGCCTGTACGTGCATACTCTAAAACAGAGTGCATAAGGGATTGTAATCCTGTTCAGAGAAGTAAGTATACCTTTGGCAGAGGGGTCAGGCTGTCTTGTCACACCCAGAACTTGTAGCAGTTGAGAGATTACCACGCTGATAGTACAGAGAAAGAACTTTTTTTAATTTTTACCTGTCCTAGGACAGCTCTGTCGCATCCATTGTGAGGCAGTAAGCTCAAAATATAATACTAGAATTTAAGCAGAAAAAAAGGAAGAACCCTGGTGGGCCGGGGTCAAGTGTCATTTTTGGACCATGAAACATTCTCTCACCAAATCAGTCTGGCTTCAGGAAACGCCATTCCTCAATTTCCTGTCTTGCGCGTCACCAACCATATCCAAACTGCCTCTGACCAAGGCTTCCTTATAGCAGCTGGATTTATCGATTTAGCAAAGGCATTTGACTCTGTATCCCACTCTCTTCTCCTGCAGAAGCTTGAGACAGCTGGACTTGCCCCCATCACTGTGAAGTGGTTTTTGTCTTATCTATCCACCAGATTTCAATCTGTTAGAATCACTGATATCACATCCCACCCCCACCCCATCCTGGCAGGCATCCCTCAAGGGTCTGTTCTCGGTCCCATCCTCTTCTCCCTCTTCATTAACGACCTTCCCTCCTCCTCATCAATACACATCTATGCAGACGACATCATTCTCTTTATCTCTGGTCCCAAGCTACCCTACAAAGCCACTTCAACAATATTCAGCACTGGTTCAGCCAAAATCAAGTGACATTAAACACCACCAAAACTGTTCCCTTAGTTTTCGGCTCTATCCAGAAACTGAGCCGTACTACCCCCACCCCAGTCGCCTCTCTCAGTGGCTCCCCACTTGGCCAAGTCACCAGATACAAGTACCTGGGTGTTTGGCTGGACCCTCACCTGTCCTTTTCAGCTCACATTGAATCTGTCATCTTCAAGCTATGCCCCAAACTCTGCATACTGCACCAGAACAGGGACTCTGTCCCGTTACCTGCCAGATGTGAAATTGTCTCTAAAATGATCCTCCCCATACTAGATTATGCAGATGTGAGTTACAGCTCTGCCCCTGTAACCACCCTTGCCAGGTTGGACACCCTTCTGAACTCATTTTGTCGCTTCGCTACAAACTCCCCCCTATGCACCCACCACTGCAGTCTTTACTCGCTCCTCGGACTAAGCCCCTTATCTCACATGCGCTATATACACACCCTCAACTTTATATCCAAGTACTGGTTTAACTTGCTCCCCTTCTATCTTGAGGACTGTCTGTCCTCAGATTCCCTATCCCCTATGAACTCAGGCACAGAAATGAAAGATCCTTCCCCCTGCCCCGACCCTGTTCTGCAGCGGGCAAAGCTGCTTTCTCCTACCGGCTTCCTTATTTGTGGAGCAAACTTACCTCTGCTATCAGAAACTCACTCTAGCTGCAAGCAACACCGTCTCCTTCCTCCACCTTTATGTCACTGCCACAACTGAGCTAAACCCACAACTTCTACTGACTTTTATCTTCCTACAATTCCTCCCCAGCACTTATTAAAGATTCATTATGTAGAGCACTTACTATTGTATAGTTTACATCTAGAGATTCATCACATCATGTTTTTGCTCTCACTGTTGTATTATATTGATTGTAATTAGCTGTTATTGTTTTGTTGACTAATTCTCTGCATTTGTCTGTATTTCCACTGCGCCCCCCCTGTCGCACCTGGAATCGAGCCTCGGCTCAGCGTGCCTTTGCCGGTTATCAAAATGCTCAATTGAAAAAAATTAAAATTTGCTGTTTTGAGTTGCATGATACCATAAAGACTGCAAGAAAGGGCTGTCCAGTGGGTGGTGCTGTGTGCTTCCACCCTGGTGACCCAGTTTTGGAATGAGCCCAGGAAACCGGTTGGGCAGCCGTGAGGGCTGAGACGGTGTTGCCATGCAACAGCGCGCCCAGCCAGAAAGGATGTAAAGTTCCACCACTCTAGTGACCCCCTGCAGTGGGCCAGGAAGCTGGTCTCTCCTGCATGGGTATACTGGCAGCCTGTGAGGCCACTTCGGACACAGCCTGACGTCAGGAAGGTGGGAAGGGTAAGGGAAAACAAAAGAAGAAAAGCCCCATTGGCAAAACAATGCCAGCCAACGTGCCACCGTCTCTTGTGCTGCCAACTGGGCCCTGCCTCCAGTATCTGGATTGGATTGCTGGAGGTGGGCAGGATGACCCTCCCTTCCCTGGGCATCACCACGGGGGACAGTCCATGGGGATGTAAGGTGTCTGGGCTAGACAGGATGCGGGACTGAAGCGGGCTGGTGGCGATGGGGCATAAATAAATGATGCGTGTGTGTGTGTGTGTGTGTGTGTGTGTATATATATATATATATATATATATATATATATATATATATATATATATATATATACACACACACACACACAAGAAATCTAATTGAAATGGAGTGAGCTCTATATTTTTCTTTCAAGTTTGCATGCCATTTGACTGAACGATAGGGCATCCCTAAGGCCAAAACCTTTTGAATAGTTTTGATAAGTGGGCAGACCGGCTCTGTGGCGCAGAGAGCTGAGGCGCTGTGTGCCTTGCCTCCAGGGTGTGAAATTCCTATACCTTGGGTGCCCCAGGGCAGGCACTTTTGCATCAGGATACCCACAGCTGTTTAGTGCCTGCCCCTTTGGGCACCTAAGGTATTTTGCAGAGTTCCTTTTTTTTTTGTTTGTTTTGTTTCCCGGGCGGGGCGTGAGGAGCGCAGTCGCAGAGCTGACATTTCGAGAGCAGATCACGAGTGTGCTCGTCGGGATGTCAGCTGACTGAATCCTAGTGCTTGCCTGTCGGCTTCAGAGAGAGGAGTGAAATTTGAGTGGCACAGAGATCAGCAGACACTCAGCCATCGAGTGTTCCGATGAATGCTCTTCACTGCTGAAGGCGGGCTGCAGACGGCGCGTTCACCAATCTGTGATATTTGTCCGTTTCGCCCGCCACTCTAGACAGTGAGATACGAGGACTCTCTACAGCGCACCATTCTTTGGCTTTCTTCTAGCAGGCGCGGTAGTCTGCTTGTCACGTGGTGAATTGAGCATCTTCTGCCGCAAAAACAAAAGCTCTTTTAAGCACTCTGTTGAATTAAAAAAAAAAAAAAAAAAGACAGCAACACAAACTGCAGCAGTGTGAAGGGGGATTGATAGCTGGTAGCCAGGAGAGGAGTGTGTTTGTGAGACCACGAGGGTCTCTCCGCTCAGGAGAGAGGGAAATCTGTGCCAGGAGAGAACTAACTGCAACGGGAAGCTTGATTTTTAAATGCAGAAAGCAGCCAACTTAAGTAGACAGTCCTCCTGAGGCTAATCTGTTTCTGTACTTGGCTGACATTAAAAAAGATTGTGCCTGTAATAGGAGGGGACAACTACAGTCTCTGAGGCAGTAATAGTTGATAGACTGGCGGCTGCAGCAAAGTGAAGGAGGAGGGGCCGGGGGACTACTCGGTTTGCAGACCAGTCTATTTTTTCATTGCAGTTTTTTAATCGGTCCCACTCTCAGCCTAGTAGTACCTGGTGAGCTTGTAGGGAAAATCTGCCTTTTGCAAATGTAAACCTAAACTACTACTACATCTAGAGACTATACCACCTGGTGTAACCTGCTGCTGATAGCTGCTTTGCCTGCTTACTACATAATAAAATCCTAGCCAAATAGAAAACTCTCTCAGCTTCTTTGAGCTGAGGCAGTAGCTATTTGAAAAAGATTGTGGAGGGAGGGAGTCAGGGACAGGGAGCTATTCATGTAGTAGCCACCTACAGACAGTCACCACTCATCTGTATACTTGTCAGTTTTGAATTGTAATTTGTCGCCTTCTGAAATTCAAGGCGATTCTTTTTGTGAGGTGTGTATGGGGAGTACGATACGATACCTGGCTGAAAATCCTAAATAGTCTATTGATTCTGAAATTACAACTACACTTATGCTACATGCTACTTTAACAAAAAAAAAATCCAAATAAAAGGAATTTGTTGTGTTGTTAAATTATTAAAAGTTTAAGTCTGTATTGTTGTGGGACTGGGTAGGAGTTGTCTGGGACTAGGACTACCTAAACTCTAAATTTTGTGGACTATGTTGTAAAATCTGAATACTATTTGATCTGGTTTAATTTCAGTTGCTTTCCATCTGTACCCCGTTGCCTCTGAAAGGAATTCTAGTTCAGTGGAGTTTACTGCGTCAGCATATTTCAACAACAAAAACAAACTATTATTAAAAAAAAAAAAAATCTACAAGCTACACTTTGTGGACTATCTAAAATCTGAATACTGTTATAAAAATCTCTTAAGCTTTTTACAAGCTACGCTGTCTGTGTGGACTTAACTATCTAAAATCTGAATACTGTCTATGTTTGTCATCACCTGTTATAATAAATAATCAGACAACAACACAGTCGGGTGTGTTTTTTTTTTTAAGTTTATTATTATTTAAAAAAAAAAAAGACAACATACTGTTTTCCTTGTGTTGCATTTATTAATACTGAGCAGGGTTTTAAATAATTGATTAGCAGTTTTTTTCTTGGGACAATGCTAACTGTACAGAAAGTATTTATATAGGTTTTCTAGAAGTGTTATGTTTGTTAAACACAGTGAGGCAAGTGCTATGCATTTTCACAATGTTTTAAGCACTTTTATGAGCAAAACGTCAATCAGTTTTTGGAGTTAAATAAAACCCTGCTGAGTTACGCAACACAAATTAAACATTCTCTAAGTCAGTATTCACAAGTTATTGGCTCAGAACAGCCAGGCAGACACCATGAGTCTTTTTAAATTTGGATTTAAGAGAAAACGTCTCGATGAGACACTGGGAGCCGACTCGGATTCCCCAACACCAAGCACTAGTACCAGTAGTACTACTACAGCCATAACCGCACCATCTCCTTGCCCAGACAGTGAAAGTCTTGTGACCACTAAAGTTTCCTCTATTGCTGCTGCTTGTACTGAAACCCCAGTTAAGGCCCCAAAAGTTCGAAAATTTAAAGAATCATGGAAAAAGGGCAGGCAGTGGCTTACCCATGAGACAGATAAATGTGCCATGTTCTGTATATGGTGTCAGAATTATACGTCAGAGCTAAAATAATTTTAGAACTGGATGCAGTACTTATAGGGTACACTATCTCAGCACATGAAGTGTCCGTGGCACACAACAATGCTGAGAGGACATACATAGCAAACGAAACAAAAGTTGGAGAAAGACCAATAGAGAAGTCCATACAATTAATGGAACAAAAAGAAATGGACCAAATTACTAAACTGTTCTGTACTGCATATTATGTTTCTAGGACTGAAAGGCCTTTCAGGGATTTTACTGGGCTATTAGTTGCAAAAAAGGAATCACAGAGATGATGTAATAGGGCAAAGTTACAGTAGTGACAAGCAATGTCGTGTCTTTATTCACTACATTGCTTAAGATATTCAAAACACTATTGCTCGTCCTTTAGAAGACAATGATTTCTTTTCTTCTAGATTGATGCACAGATAAAAGTGTGACACAGGAGGAGGGCATTTACGTGCATGTTTTTGACAATGGCTTGCCAGTTATAAGGTTTCTTGCACTGAAACCAGTTGGTGTTTCTGATGCTGAAAGCATTGTAAATGTTGTCACTGATGCATTAGAGAGTGATGGTGGTCTGAAGGATGGTGGTTGGAAACAAAAGCTGATCAGTGCAGCATCTGATGGTGCTGCTGTCATGTTAGGATCCACTTCGGGTGTCCTTACTCGAATAAAACAGGACTGCTGCCCACACCTCATTGACGTACACTGCTGTGCACATCGTTTAGAGCTTGCTGTAAAGGATTCTTTCAAAGACTGCTCCTTTTACAAGTCGGTAGAGCAACTTCTGCTGAATATTTACTCATTTTACCACAGATCACCAAAAAGTTGGAAAGGCCTTCAAGAAACAGGATCCCTTTTAAATATTAATGTGGTCAAACCAGTTAACACTGCTGGCACTAGGTGGCTTACACACAGAACAGGCCATTTCTGCCCTTGAAAGGAACTGGGCTGCATTAGTGCCTCACCTCGAACTTGTGTCACTGACAAACAAGTAAGATCATGGCCAAAAAGCACTGGGAATACTTAAAGTGCATAAGACTTTAAAATGTGTCCTGTATATGAACTTTCTGAAAGTGTATTTTGGTTATTTACCTGCTCTTAGTCTGTGCTTTCAGCAAGAGGATGCCGCTGTTGACAAAGTTCACAGCAGAGTAGAAAGCACAATTCAGAAACTTAATGGTCTCTCGAGTGACTAAACTCTGCACAACACTTAAGTCTGTAAATGAGAATCTTAACTCACTACAACAGTGCTGACTTAACTAGTGAAATTAGCAGGCACAGGTCCGGTTCTCCGGACATTGTACAAGCCACAATTTCAGAGATTACAAAAATTCTTCAAAAAACATCACACCACATTGCATCCCGCTTTCAGTCTTTCACGACCAATGAAGTGCTACTAGCTGCAAGAACTTTACATTTTCAGTCCTGGCCAACATCCACAGAGGCACTTGAAAAATATGGAGATCAGGCAATTCAAACAGTTGTTGATCACTAAAAAGTGGTCCTACAGTCAAGTGGAGTTGATGTAATTTTGGTACTGCTGGAGTGGCTAGACTTAAAAGCATGTACTCCACTTGTTGTCTGTTGAAAATTGTAAGTCTCTGAAATTGTGGCAGAAAGTGATTCTTGCGGATATACGGGATCAACAATTTCGAAATGTGCTGGCTGTCGTCAAGATCATTCTCCTGATTCCTGTTTGCTGGGTTGGATTACATCCAGACACCCTTCACAACCTCGTATCTCTCAATGTACCTCCACAGCTCAGTGAATATAACCCTGAAGGTGCCATATCACTATGGTGGAAAAATGGCAAACGAAGGCTCACTATCAAAGCTTATGGCTCCAGAACACAGTCACGGCATGCTGCTTCTGCCAGCACCAGTGAATGTGATGAAAACGAAAGTGCTTGGTCCAGTGAAGATGACATGTAAAATAACGTAAACTAAGGGGTGGCATGTAAATAGTCTCTTGGGCATGTACATTTTCTTTTCACATGCCCATGTGGGCATGTACTTTTTTTCATGAATTTCAAACCCTGCTTACCTCCTACTGTACCTGAGACCCAGGTTCAGGAATGAGCTCTGGTTGCTGGGAGTCAGCCGGGGAGAGAGAGTATTAAGTATCCGCTAGACAGCTCTCTTCTCCCTGGGTAGGAGGGCATGTTGTCTCTGTCCTTGGCTGCCACGTGGTGGAGACCAGGTGGTAGGGCCGGAATTACGAGAGACACAGCAGGGAGGGGGCACGGCTCCTTCGCATGTGTGAGCCTCCATGTGCCCACGAGTACATGCTGCCATGGCTGGGGAACGTGGTAGAAATAGGAAAAAGGGTTGGTGTGGAGCTTCTTGAACTCCTGCCTGTCTACACATCCCTGCACTGTCACCTAGACTATCGTCCCTGGTTCTGGATGAGACATCGGGTTTGGGGGGTGGGGGGGAGAGTCATTTTCCCTTCTGGCCCCACCACAGGTGGCAAGCCATGGGAATACATGGGCAAGGTGAGTCTGGGGAGGCAGGAACAGGGCTGAATAGCCCTCCCACATCAACCAAATGAGAAAAACTTTATGGCCAAAAAAAATATACATAGGTGTGGGCAGCCTGACTCCCCATCCCGATGCAGTTTGCTGCTACATTACTGAAAATGGAGCAGCTCCTCAATTTTCATGAAAGTATAACTCATGCATGTGGGTACTGTCATCATCAGGGACACCTACAACCTGTGGACGAGTAGTGTGGAGGTCAAAATCGGAGTAGAAAGGAGACGCAGCAGCAGCCCTGGAGCCAGCCTGTTGGCACTGCGGTTATGCTACCACTTATGATCAGTGTCCAAAGTTAGATCTTGGAGTTGATGACGTGGCAGACAGAACCCTTTTTAAATAGCCTATTTTTAAAGTAGTTCTGTTGTTTTTAATTTTTTGTTAACTATGTCTGATATACAACATAAAATAACGGATGTGCAAAGCTGTACAACTCTTGAGTTTCTAGCGAGGGGTTCCCATGGCATAACTGACCTGGAGAGCAAAGTCAAAGAGGTCTCCAATGTCATCAGAACCCTGAGATGGAAAACACATGCCTTGTCTGTATGTGTGGTTTTCTGTTATTTTTTTTATATATGTGTGTGTGTACGTATATATGGTACGTGATTCCTAAAAATAAATAGAAATATTTTTACAAGCATTTTGCCCTACCACAATTGTTTTATTTGATAATTATCTGTTTTTGTCTGAGCTATATCAGAGACGGAAGCAGCTACAGTGAGGATGTTTTATCAAGTAAACACTGTTAAAATCAGTAGGTTAGGGTTGGGGCTTCAAGTGCGTGGTCACTGAGCAGCTGGGTGTGGTACATTTCTTCCCTAAATTAGAATAATGGTTCAATTTGTGTTTCCGAGGGGATCGGCAGCCCAGCATCTGCTGAATTTTAATAGCACGAGGTTGAAAACTTGTTGTAGTCTAGTAGTGTCATTTTGGTACAACAACTTTTGTGACCTTTGAGCTATGGCACAGAAACGTATTTATTTTAATTTCCCTACACAACACTCAGACTTATACTGTAACATTTTTGTGTGCAGTAATAACCAGCAGTAGTGTTCGTGTATGTTTTTTTTTTTTTTTTTTGGGGGGTGCTTCTGTTACCTGCCCACCCACCCTAAAAAGTAATTATTATACTTTGTGCAAAAGGGAAACAAAATCCTTCGTTTTTATTATATCAGTACTTTTTTCACAGTTGCAACTGAGCTCTTTGGGTGGGGGGGGGAGCGGGGCAACATTGTTACTGATTTTTAGCAGCTGATCAAGTGCGTATTAGGCAATCATGAATAAGGCTGAGCAGGGTGCTAATTCTCTCACTGTCTAGAATTGGCCCCACAGACCCTCATTTTGGGGCCCGGCAGGAAAGTTCCATTTTTCTCCTTTTGTTTGTAGGTGGTTTCGTCCATTTTTGACTATTGTGATATGTTTACTGATTTAATCTTAGAAAATGGGGGTTTTATTTCCTGGCATCTGATTGGCTGGTACCCTTGCCAGGGGTACAGTAACTTACAATAGATCCCAGGGAAATAAAAAGTACCAGACCAAGTGCCCCTTATCCTACTTGGGTATCCTTGTGTCCACCCTGCTTCTCATTGGCCAGAGTATAGGGGCTAAAATTTGAAATCACTACCATTTATTTTTCACCTGCGTGAGTGAGCAGAGCCCCACCCCCACCCCACCCACCCAGTCAAACTGTCATTGGCACAGGCAGTCACCTAATGTAACAGAAAGATGGAAAAAAAGTGATTTTTAAATAAAGAGAGAAAATCAGTTGTGCACACTTTACACTGTACCACACTGATCATTGGAACAGATTCTGATGCTGCTCACCCACTCCCTCTCAAGTACAGCTCCTCTGCTGACCAAATCCAGAACAAATGTAAGGGAGAAAGAATGAAAGAAGGAAGGAAACAAAACTCCAGATCTTACTTCGAGAAGGCTCTTGCGGTAGGTAATTACATATAGGACTGACGTCGGAATGCCATGGCAGGACCCCACGGAAAAATTTCTAGCCAGCAGTCCCTGGCGCGGGACCGCCCACGTCAGGTGACCCGGCGTCAGGAGGCGTCGGTATAAAGGCGGTCCGGACGCCCGCCTTCTTCAATTTTTCCACGCCCGTTAGCTACGTACGGCACCTCGCGGAAAAGTTAGGTGCTTCATCAGCCCTACCTTCGCCGGTTTTTTTCACCCAAAATCCTATTTTTCGACAATCGTAAGTGTTAACGTCGGTGTATGTCGTCCCCTACACCCTCCGAGCACAAGAATAAGTGCGGCTCCCAGCTACTGCACAAGGACGGCCACTCCCTGTGCCTGTTTTGCCAAGGCTCGGATCATCCAGTTGAGAAGTGCCAGCATTGCCTTAACTTTAACACAGCCACCCAGAAAAGATGACAGCAATCCCTGGAGGCCCACATCCTCAAAAAGTAGATGAGCTCTATGGAGAAGGAGCTTAAAAAGCTAAGGCGAGCGTCTACTTCCCCCGGAGGCCATCGAAAGGAAAAGGACAAGGACAGGCACCGGGACAAAGGCTCCTCCACCGCGTCTCCCTCTGGAGTCGCGGGCACTCGATAACATTCCCTCGAAGTTGCTCTTGACCACCTCGGAGGTTTCTGAGGTGGCATCGGCCCGCTCGTCTGGCTCGCGCTCGGGCCTTGCGGGCACCTCTGAGCTATTGGAGGCCTCCGCTCCTGGTACAGCCGCAGAATTGCGGCCTACCTTAGCGGGCGACTCCGGTAAGCCGGGCATTGGCTCCACTGATGTCCGCCTGGAGAGGGCCGGTAAGACATCTGATCCTTCGGGGCGACGCACGGCTTCCCCACCGGACCAGTCCGACCCTTCTTCTCGATCTACCTCCGATGAAGGCCCTCGTAAGTTGGACGTCGGCTCCTCCGGCGTCCGCCGAGAGCTCGCGCCTATGCCTCACTTCGGCTCATCCGGCATCTGGGCCAGGGATGGCCGACGGCTGACCCCAACGCCCATGCCTCGGTTCCTCGCAGTTTTCGCTGCAGTCTGGGGATCCAGAGTCCCCACCCTGATCCCGGGGACTTCTCCCCTCCGTCCCCTGGAGCAGTGGGGGATTTGCAGCCTCCGTCAGTCCCTCCTCTGGGTGCGATGGACCTGACGTCGGTTCCCCCGGCGTCAGGGCCTCCGCCGTCGGCCCTAATGTCGGCCATACTGACGCAGGGAAACTTTCTCCCCATTGGGCCCCCTCCGGGCTCTCGTCTCGGACCATCTGCAAATTTTTTGGCCAGGTCGTCTGCACAGGCATCTCCCCCGGCTCCCAGGTACCCGCCGTCTTATCCGATGCCGGTTTACCTGGGAACACCATATCCAATGTCTCAGTACCCGACGCCAGGCTTTCAGACGCTGCAGTACTCGACGTCTCAATACCCGACGCCGGGCTACCTGCAGCCGGGTTTCGGATACACACCATATGGGTATCCCCCATATTCTTATTCCCCGCCTCCTCCTCCTTCACCGCCCTCGCGGCCGCCGGTGGACCTGCAGGAGACTCTGGCCTCCTGGTGGGCTGAGGCCAAGGCTCAGCTCACCAAGGAGGTCGAGAGCCGCCTTCTGGTGACAGTGCCGTCTCAGGCTCCTGTATGCCCCAGGCGGCACACTTCCTCCCCACCCCTGGATTCCAGGGTTCTTCCCTCTGGATCCAGGGAGGGGCAGGACATGCGTTCCTGGGTGCTACCCAAGGGACCCGTTCCTCCCCCTGGTCGGGAAAGGGAGTCTTATTCTTCCTCTTCACTCTCGGATTCTTACGACGGATGCTCCGAGAGAGACGACGAGCCCCGTTCTCCGTCGAAGCCCCAGCCGAGGACTCCTCCGAAGTCTCCTCTGGAGGATCCTTCTTTTGCGGAGTTGCTTAGAAAGATCCAGGAGGTCCATCAGTGGCACTCTTTGGAACCAGATCCTCAGCGTCTGAAACTCGCTGAACATCTGGATCTGCCCGTGACAGCTCCTACACTAGTGCCACCCTGGATAGAGCCTCATGCCGACCTTGTCACCACGATCTGGAAACAGCCGTCGGCCTTAGCCCCACTTCCAAGGAAGTTGAACAGGCTATACCAGGCTCCTGAGGGTGTTGATTTCCTAGATTCTCACCCTCGCACTGACTCGGTTGTGATTAGTGCCACTCATGGCCGGTCAGTGAACCCAAAACATCTCAGCTCGTCCCCACCCGATAAGGAATCCCACGTTCTGGACCAGTACGGAAGGAAAATGTTTTTTTCCTCCACACTGGGGATTCGGGCCCTGAACTACATAGGCCACATGGGGGACTATCAGAAGGCCGTCCTTACTCAGGTGGAAGCCAAACTGGACTCCTTACCTGACACCCAAGTCAAACAGGAGTTGGCTGATCTCGTCCGCTCTGCTCGTTCTGCCAGTCGCCACATCCTGCGTGCGACATACGATGTAGTGGACACTGCCGGGCGGAGCTCCGCGTTCGCTGTGAGTCTGCGGTGTCATGCCTGGCTCCGCATGTCAGGTTTGGTCCCGGAGGTGCAATACGCCATTCAGGAGGCACCTTTCAGGGGGTCAGTGCTTTTGGGGTTATGTCAAAGACATCATCACCGACTTGCAAGAGAAGGGGACGGCTCTGAAATCAGTGGATTCCATGTACCGTCCCCATCAGCAGCAGCGCCGTCCCTTTTGCAGACGGAATCGGCCAAAGGCGAAACCACAGGGAAGGCGGGCCACCAAACGTCGGGCCCCCGCAGCTGCCAAGCCCCCTCCGCCCAAAAAAGGAGCGGGTGCTTCAGCTGCGGCGCTGACCTACACCACCTGACTTTCTTCCTCTCCCACTGCCTCCAGACTCCCTGGAGGAACCGGTAGGAGGGAGGCTTTCCCTCCACCTTCCGGGATGGGAGAGGATAACCACGGATTCTTGGGTGCTTCAGCTTATAGCGGAAGGACACTCCATAGAGTTTCTTCAGAAACCACCCTGCCACCCCCCTCTGAAGTCGTCGTAATCAAGGGAACATCTTCCTTTGGTCCAGGAAGAAATCTCTGCTCTTCTCATGAAGCAAACGATAGAGCCCGTCTCTTCATCTTCAGGGAACGGTTACTATTCCCATTTCTTCCTGGTCCCAAAGAAGACGGGAGATCTCAGACCGATTTAGATCTCAGTTCCTGAATCTTTTGTAGAGAGTACAAAGGTTCAGGATGCTCTCTGCAGAGCCTTCTGCCCTCTCGGCGGGTCAATGGCTTTGTGCCCTGGATATACAGGATGCCTATCTGCACATTCCCATTCGCCTCCCATCGCAGTCACCTTCGCTTTATGCTCCAGAGGGACCACTACCAATTCAAGGCGCTCCCTTTGGTCTATCCTCGGCCCCAGTATTTACCAATGCTTGGCAGTGGTGCGGCCCACTTGCGTACCATGGGAGTACAGGTGTTCCCTTACCTGGACGACTGGCTCCTGGCGGCCTCATCCAGGTAGGAACTCCTGCGTTTCCTCTTCCTCACCCAGCAGGTCTTTGCTTGCCTGGGTATCACCATCAACCATTCCAAGTCTCATCTGGACCCTTCCCAGAGGCTACAGTTCATCGGGGTGATCTGCGATACGACCGCAAGCAAGGACTTCCTGCCTCCGGACAGGGCGGCCTCTCTTCAGGCCCAGATTTGTCTGTTATCCGACCGCAGGAAGGTCTCGGCGAGGTGGTCCTTCGCCCGGGCTCATGGCGGCCGCGACACCGACGGTCCCCTGGCTCGACTCCACATGAGAATCTCTCAGTGGACTCTTCGCTCTCAGTGGGACCAACTAGTGGATGACCTAGATCAATCAGTTCTGATCTCCTCGCCTATGATGCGAGACTTGCAGTGGTGGATGGTTCGAGAGAACCTGTTTCGGGGGTCCCTTTCTTTCATCCTCCCTCCTCCCAGATTCTAACCATAGACACCTCAGGCGAAGGTTGGGGAGCCCATCTAGGTCCTCAACGGACCCAGGGCTCCTGGTCCAGCAGAACAAGCCTCCACATCAGTGTGCTCGAGCCTGGCAGTGCTGTACTCTTCAAGCCCTTCATCATACATCCTTCTCGGCCACCTAGCCTGCCCTGATGGACAATATGTGCGTAGGTGGTACATCAACAAGCAGGAGGAACTCGTCCCACCTCTGTGCAGGGAGGCAATGAGGGTTTGGGATTACAACACACCACGACCTTCACCTCACGTCGAACCACGCTCCAGGAATCGACAACACCTGGCAGACAAGCTAAGCCGCTCTTCTGCTCTGGCTCACTAGTGGGAACTGGACCAAGGGTACAGACAATATCTTTCAACTTTGGGAACTCCGTGAGGGTGGCCTGTTCGCTTCCAAAATGCAAAACTTCCACCTTGTTTGCTGTTGCCAGAGCCGGTATGCTCTTGAACAATGCTCTGTCTCTAGACTGGAAGGACAGATTCGCCTATGCTTTTCCCCAATTCCTCTGATCCCACCGAGTCTTGCAGAAACTTCAGAAGGAGCGAGATGATTCTGATCGCCTCCTTTTCTGGCCCAGGCAAATCTGGTTCTCTCTTCTACAACAGTATTCAGAGGATCCTCCTTTTCTATCTCGAGGTTTGTTGACCCAGGATCAGGGGACCCTGGGTTCATCCAGGACTCAAATCCCTTCAACTGCATGCATGGCTCCTGCAGACCTAGCCTAACTCGCTTTTGGTGTGTCTCCAAAGTGGTGGAGATTTTAGTGAGGCCAGAAAACCTCCACCAGGTCCACCTCATGCCATGAAGTGGAAAGATTCACTATTTGGGCTGCCTCCAAGAACGTGGAGCCTTTCTCCTGTTCAGCGGGGCTTCTGCTGGAGTATTTACGCATCTGTTTGACCTGGGTCTTAGCCATTCCTCTTTGAAGGTTCACATGGCGGCTGTCTCAGCCTATCATGTTCCCTTCGCAGACTAAGCTTCATCAACTGAGGTCTCTAAGACCTTTCTCAGAGGGGTCCTCCATCTGAGGCCCCCATCGCATTCCTGCCCCCGGACTTTAATTTTGTTCTCTAGAAACTTACACTTCCTCCCTTGAACCTGCAGCCTCTAGATTTGAAGTTTCTTTTTTGAAGACACTCTTCTTGGTGGCTATTATGACTGGAAGAATCTCCGAGCTCAGGCCTGATGTGTAAAATCCCCACCTGATTTTTCTTCAAGGATCGAGTACTCTGCACAAACCTAAGTTTCTACTTTGAGTAGTAGTAGAGTCTACCTTAAATCAGTCCATTGAGCTACCTGCCTTTTTTACGCAGTACTCTAACCAAGGGGAATATTTCCTCCATACTATGGATGTTCATCGGATTCTGAGATACTACACCAATAGGATGAAGGATCTCACAAAGACTGATAAGTTGTTCGTCGACTCTGGTCCTCTTCAGTTCATCATTTCCACTGGATCTATCTTTTATTTCATTTGCTGCTTTCTCCTTGGAAGATCCCCTGAGTGGGCGTTCCGTCGCTACACAAGCCCTCCAAGCTCCCTCCTAACTGTGCTCTGCCAGCAGCCGAGTGGCACCTCCAAAACCGGAGACCACAAAAGCCTGCAAGCAACCACAGCCCTCCAAGACCTTTTAGCGGGGCGACCAGCACCTTCAAAGCCACCACCCACGCCACCCGCTCCAGCCAGCAACAGTGACAGGTACGGTAACTTTTAGACCAGCTGGAAAGCAGTGCTTTCTTACTTCTGCAACCTGATTGGTTGGTCTCCCTGACTGTGTGCTCCTGTTGGCCAGTTTCTTTTGAAATGCCATGGCTCTACAGTACGAACTTCTCTCATTCAAAATTCTACTGCTTAATTCTGGAAAATCTTAATATTAGCAAATAAGATTGTTCATAACTGTTTTAAAGCATTAGAGCATTAATTGCCATTTAGTTTTCAGTGTGTGTGTGTGTGTGTATATAAGCAGGGCCACCTCAGCACTCTCAAAATGTCATTGCTACAGCTTTTGTTAAATAATTTATTCTGTTATTGACTGTTAAGCAGTATCCTGAAACGATTAAATTCGCGCCGACCCCGCCCCCGCCATGCAGAGCACAGGAGGGGCTGGCAGGAACGTTGGAATTAAAAATTCGTCAGCATCGTAGTTTTAATATTACGCTTTGGAAGTCGATAAATTACACAAATCATGCTGAAGTTTAACTTTTAGGTTAGGTCATTTACGTGATCAGGGTATTCAGATAGCAACATAGTTTCTTCTGTGAAACTGGCCACTTCAGATATGGTGCTGCACCCCAGTCTCCCCCATGAACCCTCCTCTCACCTCTAAACTTCACCACTTATACTGCTGTCTCTCCTGTTATGTCTAAACTGGCTAACAACTTGTACATCTCTTGCTACTTATCCCTGCCTTAACAATGAAGTGACTTTCAGGTTTTCTAACATCCTGCTGTACTATTACCTGAATTCTACCCTGCTCACTCTATCCTCATCAAAAGGGCTGTATCTATCTGTCTGTCCACTCCTATCTCTTGAACTATCAGAGACCCAAACGCCAGCTAGGCCCCTCTCTGCTTAACCTACTTTCCTTTCGTCTCGGGCGGCTCCTTATGCTTGCGGAGATATTGAACCCAATCCGGGCCCTATGGTTTGGCGCTCACCTCTGCAACGCTCATGCAAAAAAGGGTCTGCTATAGCCCACATGAATATCCAGAGTCTCACGAGTCACCTGGCTGAGCTCAAGCCTGGGCTAAACTGATTAACCCTGACATTTTATGCCTATCAGAGACTTGGCTGAAGCCTTGGGTGCCTGATGCCACTTGTCTTGTGCCTGGTTATAGCATTCTGAAGGACCGTATGGGTAGTCGGGGTTTATGATTATGTACAAAAATCATCTATCCCTGAACATCCTACCTGCACTGATTCCCTAACGCCTTGTGAAACTCTGCACTACTCCTGGCACTGGGTTCAAACTGCTGCACATCATTTGTGTCACAGTCCACCTTCAGCGGGATGAGTGGTCTCCAGAATTGCTACAATATGTCTCCCAGAATGTAAAATCAAATGAGGCTCTACCCTTGGGGACCTGAACCTAACTGTCTGGGTCCACAGCACAGCATCCTTGAATTCTAATACAGAAGCACATCTACACCAACCATCACAGTCTTTACCAGAACTACTACTCAGCACTCAGGGTCCCTGCTTGATTGGATCCTCACCACCAGACCTGATCATGTATTAGATGCCACAGTGCTTGCTGACTCAATCACTGATCATTCCCCCACACTTGTTGTATGGCGATCCTGTCCACCTCCTCCTCCTCCACCACGTCTGATTAGGTTTTCAAACTATGCTGCCCTGGACAAACAAGCCTTCCTATTTGACCTCTCTTGTGTTGGACTGGTTCAACATTTATACTGCAACCAATGTTGATACTGCCCTCAATTCATTTCTGACTGAATTTGGCAACATCCAAAGAAGCACCTCCCTACAGTCAAAAGGAGGTAAGGGCCAGCATTCGAGGTGGCTGAAAAAGACCTGCTTCAAAAGTTAAAAGTTAGAGACAATCAATGAAAAGTACAAACAAACTGGACTGCAGTCAGATCTCATTCTGTATAAACAATACAGAAATGACTGTAAAGATGCATCAGGCAGGCCAAAGTAACACTGCCAAAACCTGCTGATTAATTCTTCCAATGACCTCGCAAGTTTTGGGGTCACATTTAAGTCCTTCTTGGGTTCTGACTAAAGATGTCACTCCTCAGATATGGTCCCACATGGTGTACACTGTAATGATTCTGCTACCATTGCAAATGCTTTAACCAACAATTTTCTGACTTATCTGCCTACACAGCTTCCCTCCCATCACAATCCTCTGCTTCACAGTTTAACCTCACAGCATCTGAAGGACCCAAACTTAACCAACCCTCTATTTCAGGGAAGTGTCTAGGCATCAGGTCCTAAAGCTGCTCAGGTCACTCTCTGAAAACACCAGTACTGGCTCAGATGGCCTAGAACCAAGACTACTAAAATGGCTTCTTACTATCTCTGGCCCCTGGCACACATCTTCACCCTATCTCTCCAATGGCATTGTCCCTGTAGTCTGGAAGGCAGCCAGAGTCGCCCTGTATTTAAGAAAGGCAGTAAAATGACATATCAAATTACCAGCCTATTGCTATTTTGTCTGTTGTGAATAAAATCCTGGAAAAGTAGTATCCATGCAAATCCACTGAATACCTTGAGAAATTCAATTTACTAAGCTCAGCACAACATGGTTTTAGAAAGCATCACAGCACCATGACAGCACTTGCAAAATTCACTTCAGATATCGTTACTAATATGGATAGAGAAAATTAAGAGGCAGTCTTCATTGACTTAACCAAAGCTTTCATCTGGTTGACCATTCTCTGCTACTATCCGCCCTCAGTACCTTGGGCTTCTTCCCCAGTCACTACCTGGTTCAAAAGCTACCTCTCCAACAGAACACAAGCTGTTAAGTTTAATTCATCCATGTCAGACAGTGCTGTTATCAACATTGGGGTCCCTCAGGGGTCTATACTTGGCCCCTTTCATTCTCATTATTCGTCAATAAACTTCCTGAGCTGGTCACCACAGGTCACTCACTTTTATGCGGATGACCTGGTAATTTATTATCACTCTGATAAGGTCCTGGATCTAAATGCTGCCTCACTGCAGATTTTCGTGCTGTACAACACTGGTTGAACTCTCAACGCTTGGTTTTAAATACAAATAAACAAAAGTTATGATGTTTGGCTCCAATCACAGCTTAGATCTGTCCTCTGACCATCTCTGTCTCTGATATCGATGGGGACCCATAGAAACTGTCACTTTCATACCTTGGCATCCACCTGGATCAAACCTTTGACCTGAAAGCATATACAGGAAACCTGCAAGTCAATTAACTACAAATTGGGGACTGCTATAGAACCAAATACCTGCTCACCCCTGCTGCTAAATTGGCGATAGCCAGAGGCATTCTATTACTAACCCTTACATATGGGTGTCCCATCCTGTCCTTGGCCACCAAATCTTCACTGCAACTATGGGATACTACCTTCAATAATGTGTAGGTATGCAACCAAAGCACCTGGGCTGCAGCATCATTGTCTCTTATATCAGGACCTTGGTTGGCTCTCCTTCCTCTACCAGGCAGTACTACTTGTACAATTTAGTTGATTCCATCCTAAGGACGTCCAAGCCTGTTATCCTGTCTGATCTCCTCAGGCCGCCATTCCCACAAGGAATCTTAGATCGGCTGATCAGACTCTACTATCCATCCCCTTGTCGGACTTAAAAGGCATGGGCTCCTTCCATCATGCTGCCCCCACCTATGGAACCTACTACCTCAGGATCTAAGAGATGTCTCCACTCATGTGACTTTTAAGAGCAAACTCAGGACTTTCCTCACTACTATGGACAAATGTTTGCTTTGACCTACCTGATCCGCTGCATTTGTACTGTTTCCTCATTGCTAGCACTTTTGCCTGTCCAAATGGGTGTTCTATACTGTGCCTTGTAATTAATGTTTTATTTTGTGCCTTGTAATTAATGTTGCCTTTAACCTTGTTTCTTTATAAGCCTGATGTTAGCTGTTGACAATTGTAAGTCAGCATTCTACTCCATGACATTCTTATCTTCACTTCACAGCCTCCCCACTTAACCCCACTGCTGCTCTTCCCCTTCTTCTGTTATATCCTCTTCCCTTTTGCCACTCCCCACCAAACTCACCTTTACCTGTTCCTACCTCATCCATGCCCCTCCTTAGTCCCCACCCTCCTGGCTGTGCTTAGTCACCTCTCCACCTACTACTGCCTACTCCCACTGTCTGCCGACCCCACCCTTCCCTGCCCTGCCCGTCTCTTGGTTCCACTGGCTCGGCTTGACTTTGGCACTTTTGCCGCTGTGCGTAACTCCTCCGCCTCTATCCCCCTCTCACCGGCATCCTCTCTCTCGCCCTGCCGCCGCTCTTCGGGTTCCACCAGACCGGCTGTATTTTCCCTACCTCCTACCCGCTGTTGCGCTACTGCCGCTCCCCACCACCTCTCTTCGCCTGCCGCCTTTCGGCTCCATAGGCCCGGCCGCAGGTTGGTACCTCACCCCGCTGTTGCCGTATCTGACGGCACCTCCTTTCCACTTAATCTCTCCCTCCCGTCCTTTTGCCAGTTTTCACTTCCTTGTGTCTTTTCTACTGATGCCTATCCTCTCTTATTTTCTGCCTTCTACTATTCACATTTTTGAGTATGTTCCATGATCAAGTGCTAAAGTATATTTTTGTTTACTAATGTATGTTACATTGCTATATGTATTTCTCTCTGCATTTTTTGTACTCGTTGTCTTAATAATCTGGCTGTACTCTTTGTGTAGTAATTGTACCTCCCGGGTCGTGCCTGAAAACAGTCACTTGCTGACTAGCGCACTTACCCGGTTAACAAAAACTAAATAAATAAAATAAAAAGGGAAGGCAATGCTGTTTCCAAGCAATGCCTATCCAAATGGTTGGCTCATTGCATCACTTTCTGTTATGACAAGTACCACAATACCCTTCCGTGTCAAGTAAGAAGCCACTCCACAAGAGGAGTAGCCACTTCTGCAGCTTGTTTCAAGATTGTGTCTGCGGCAGACATATGTGCTGCCGCCACCTGAACTTCCGTCCATATCTTTACGAAACACTACAGTTTGGACATTGCCTCTCGCCGTAGAGCAGGCTTCGGGCTAGCTGTTTTGCAAGGCCTCCTGTCTTGAGGCTTGCACGGCTAGAGCTACTTCTTGGAGTAGTTTCCTCCTCCCAGTGCCTTTCTTTGTTCCAGACTGCTTGGGATTCAGTCCTATATGTAAATACCTACTGCATGAGCCCTCTCGAAGTAAGATAGTGCAGTTACGTAAGAACTTACCGTAACAGTAGATCTTCGAGAGAGGCTGTTGCAGTAGGTAATACCTTCCCGCCCTCCATCTCCCTAGGCTTTTTCAGCTCCTTTTCCATTGAGGAAAATCTCCGCTTCTCTCTCGTCCGGCCTCTTTTGGCCTGTGGCGGTAAAGAACTGGAAGGCGGGCGTCCGGGACCGCCCCTTTATACCGACGTCTCCTGACGCCGGTCACCTGACATGGGGGCGGTCCCTCGCCAGGGACTGCTAGCTAGAAATTTTTCCGTGGGGTTCTACCGCCTGCCGACGTCAGTCCTATATTTAATTACCTACTGCAAGAGCCTCTCTCGAAGATCTGCTGTTACGGTAAGTTCGTAACTGTACTTTCTCTCTCCTAAGCTGGTCTCTGGGTTCCCTTACTCCTGGGCTGTACCTCCTGATGTTGATCCACAGGCAGGAAACAGACCTCTGCAGCAGGGGACATCCAGCCCTCCACTTCCTGTTCTCCTCAGTTTACTTTCTGCCTTCAGTCTGGCAGGTACTCTGCAAGCAGAGCTCTGCCGTGTGGCAGAGCTGAAGACAGCAGACTGTAAGTTAAGTAATTTTGTTTCAACGAGGATCAGAAATCACTGCTGTATGTTGGAATCCCAGGGTGGGTGCCAGTCTCGGCCTTCGGGGAGGAAGAGAATAACCGAATGTTTCTCCAAGCTGTTTTAATTTCTAATGGTACCATTCTCCAGACCATGCTGTCGTGCCCCACGATGTCAGTCCGCTGTTTACTGCTGCTTAGTGAGCTCCACACCTCAAGCCACTGCACGGTGTTTTGTATCCAACACATTTTTTTTTTTTTTACCTTGTGTGAGTCACAGCAGGGTAGGCAGTCGGAACCTGCCGATGATCTGATCCAGCGGTAAAGTCACTGAACTCTAGGTGACCTGGTAGATGCAGGCTGACAGCTTGTCCTTTCTGCCATCCTTGAATTTTTAAATTATATCTCTGCTCAAAACCCCAGCTTAAAATGCAAGCGCTAAACCACAGCAAAGCAGACCAAGGTATCTGCTTTTTTGCAGGCTTACTTCTCCCTTGCTGTAAATCCGCGGACCTTCCGTCTTTCCTTGGGCCCCCACTCTCCTGATCAATTGAAATTTTTTTTTTTTTTTGTAAATTGTACCTGAGCTGTAAACAAAACACCTCAGTAAAAGTATGGAATACCTCAGAAATGTATCTGTTTAAACAGTGAATGTAATAGACGTTTTGATTTGACCACCACAAAGGGAGGGTAACCATGACAACCAGTCCCAAAAGTTAACAACTACCGAGGCCCAAGTAAGACAAACGTCCCTAGCTTAAAAAAAAAAAAAAAAGACAGCATTATAATGCAGGCGGAGGAACTATTTTATTTCCAAAAAAATAACAAAATGCAAAACTTTTAACATTCTAACATGTAAATTATTTTTCCAAGCACATACAATGCAGGGTTGCGGAAGTGAGGCAGTCAAAATGGTTTATCATTGTAGATTGTGGTGTACCGTGCTGTGTAATAACTGTGGTGTTCTGTTGTTAAAGATCATGTGCAGACGTTTTGCATATTGTTAATAAAGCTTGAATACAAATCCGTGTCATAATTAGTTTCCTGAACATCTCATGCTATTTGGTTTTGTGGTTTTCTTTTAAATCGGTATTTAGCTTGCTCTACAGTGGCTGAAAACGGTGGAGTTATTTCTGTGCATCTACTGTTTCAAGCACATCCTGTCTGAACTCACAAATTTCAGTTCTTTGGTGGTTTCTGTGTGAAAATACATCATGTCTGTATATAAACAGAAACACTATATGGCATCCCGATGCACTGTGTCTGCTCCGCAGTTGAGGCAGCTGCATTGCGCTGTCACCTTTCCCCTGCCCTACAAGCCACCTGCCCTCTGCTCCACATTCAAGGCTGCTGCCCATTATCTTCTCCCACGCAGTCTGGGATTGTGCACCCTGCTGCCTCCATCCCCTGCCTAAAGAATCAGGGCTGCTGCACCCTACCCAAACAGTTGAGGTTGTTGCACCCTGCTGCCCCTCCAACAGTCGGGGACGCTGCACCTGTTGCCCCCTGTTCCTGTCTTTAGAGTTAGGGCTGCTGTGCTCTGTGAGGCCATGGAGTTCTAGGTCCCTTGCCTCCACAGTTGGGGCTGCTGCACCATGCTGCCCTAGGCCACCTGAGGGTGGGGCTTTTACTGCACCCTGCTACCCATTTCCATTGCTCCAAATGGACCGGGCTGCTGCACCATGCACACCCTGTCTCACAGTCAGGGCTGCTGCACCCTCAGGGTTTTAAATAAGCTAAAAAAATGATTAGCAGTTTGACCCGTGAAAGTACTGATCAGTTGTGAAAATGCCCCACCCCACAGTTGAGGCTTCTGCACCATGCTATCCTCTGTCCCCACAGCTGGGGCTGCTGCACCCTGCTCCCGTCTATACAGTTGGGGTTGCTGTGGCCTGTTGTGCCCTAGAGCCCCATGCCTCTGCAGGTAGGGCTGCTGCACCATACTGCCACTTGCCACAAGAGTCAGGGCATTTGCTACACCTTGTTGTGTGCCTCCACAGTTGAGGCAGTTGCACCATGCTACACCCTGCTGCCCACACCCCTTGTCACAAACGGGTATGGTTACTGCACTCTGTCCACAGTTTGGCTTCTGTACCATGATGACACCTCTATCTTCTGGCTGAACGGTCAGGGCTGCTGCCGCCTGCTGCCCTCTTTCCCCACCCCCCACAGTCACGGTGCCTTGTTCCTCCCTGTTCCTGTAGGAGGGAGCAGCATAGTGCAGTAACCCTACGAGTGACGAGTGCCCTGGACCAGGGCAAGCCGGTGAATATCCTCTTTCTTGACTTCAGCAAGGCGTTTGACTCAGTTCCTCATGGGGGCCTGTTGGATAAGCTGGGGGAAATGGGGGTGGGAAAATGGATGATCAGATGGATAGGAAATTGGCTCTGAGTGTACCCAGAGGGTCGTGGTTTGGGGGGGTTAGTCTTGTCTTCAAGAAGGGTTATCAGTGGGATCCTTCAGGGCTCAATCCTAGAGCCCCTCCTGTTTAATGCCTATGCCTTTGGCATAAGGAAGGGTATCAAGAGTGAAATGAGTCTCTTTGCAGATGGCTCGAAGTTGGGAGCGGTGGTGGATGGGGGGGAGGAGGGGAGGATGACCCTGCAGGAGGATTTAAATGCTCTGGAGAGTTGGTCAGGGAAGTGAAGTCTGAGGGTCAATGCAGGGAAATGCAGGGTTCTGCACCTGGGCACCAGAAACCCAGGCCAAGTGTATATCTTAGGTGGAGTAATGCTTCAAGTCTCGATGGCTGAGAGGGACCTGGGATTGGTGGTGGATGTCAAAATGAACAACTCTTGAGACTTGTAGGACAGCGGCCAAAGCCAGTAGGATGCTGGGATGTATCGCTAGGGGGATTTCATCCAGAAGGAGGGAAGTTATAATTCCTCTGTACAACTGCTTGGCTGGCCACACCTCGAGTGCTGTGTGCAGTTTTGGAGGCTGCATTTAAAAAGGGACATTGCACTCCTGGAAAGGGTCCAGAGGAGGGCAACCAAAATGAACTGGGGCTTGGAGGGGAGAGGCTCGAGGACCTCAACATGTACACGTTGGAGGAGAGGAGGCATAGGGGAACATAATAGAGGTCTTCAAGTACATGAAGGGGATAAATAGGGGAGGCTGTCGGAGTGCTCCAAAGGAAAGGGAGGGCAACTAGAGGACATGGGTGGAAAAATAGGGGAGGCTGTCAGAGTGCTCCAAAGGAAAGGGGGGGGGGCAACTAGAGGACATGGGTGGAAGCTAGAGAGGGGGAAGACTCGGGGGGGGGGGGTGCTACTTTACTGAGAGGGTGGTCGAAACATGGAATGCTGTGCCGAGGAGACTAGTGGAGGCAGAGACACTGGAGGGGTTCAGGAGGGGTTAGGATAGGTATAGGGATAGGGTTGTGGTGGCAAAGTCCAATACAGGGGGAATATCATGGACTAGGAATGGAGAAGCCCGAGGGGGTTGGGTGGACAGCAGGGTCCGCTCCCAGATTGGGCGATGACCAAATGAGCAGACACGAAAGACCGTTAGGCCTACTCTGCTGGCATTTTAGTATGTTAGTAACCCTAACTGCGGAGGCAAGGGGCTCCACGGTGCAGCAGGGCACAATGGTGGCAGGGGACAGAGGATAGATGGTGCAGAATCCTTGAATGTGGAGCAGGACACAGGTGAGCATCAGGGTACAGCAGCCTAGCACATTTGGGGCAATGGAAGTGCGTTACAGGATTCAGCAGCTCCAACTTTGGAGGCGGGGGGCATGGGACTCTAAGGTGTAGCACAGCATAGCAGCCCTGACTATGGAGACAGGAACAGGGGGCAACAGGGTGCCATGACTGTGGTGACAGAGGGCAGCAGGGTGCAGCAGCCCCGAGTCTTTGGGTAGGAGATATGGGTAGCATCAGGATACAGAAGACCAAAATGAGGGACAGGGTGCAGCAGCCATGCCTGTTTGGGACAAGGGATGTGGGTGGCAGGGTGTAGCAAAGGATCAAAGTTGGGGAAATGGGGGCAGAAGTTTGCAACTGCCTTAACTGTGGAGGCACGCAACAGGGTGCAGCAAATGCCCTGACTCTTGTGGCAAGTGGCAGCATGGCGCAGCAGCCCTAACTGCAAAGGCATGTGGCTCTAGGGCACAGCAGGCCACAGCAACCCCAGCTATATAGACAGCCGCAGGGTACAGCAGCATTGGCTGTGGTGACAGGACAGAGGACAACATGGTGCAGAATCCTCAACTGTAAAGATGGACACGGTTGCAGCAGCCCTAACTGTGGGGTGTGCATGGTGCAGCAGCCCTGCCCATTTGGGGCGATGGGAGTGGGTAGCAGGGTACAGCAAAAGCTCCGCCCTCAGGTGATTTAGGGTAGCACAGTGCAGCAGCCCCGACTGTGAAGGCAGGGGGACTTGGGACTCTAGGGCTTAGCAGAGCACAGCAGCCCTGACTGCGGAGACAGGAACAGGGTTCAGCAGGTGCAGCGTCCATGACTGTGGGGGTTGGGGGAGAGAGGGCAGCAGGATACAGCAACCCCAACTGTTTGAGCAGGAGGCAGCAACCCTGATTCTTTAGGCAGGGGATGGAGGCAGCAGGGTGCACAATTCCCGACTGTGTGGGGGAAGACAGCAGGGTGGAGCAGAAGGCAGGCAGCTTGTGGGGCAGGGGACTGTTGGCAGCAGAGTTCAGTTGCCCCAGCTGTAGGGAAGAGACATGGTGCATCGGAATGCCATATAGTCTTTCTGTTTATATATACACACACAAGATGTATTTTCACACAGAAACCACCAAAGAACTGACATTTGTGAGTTCAGATAGTACATGAGCTTGAAATAGTTGTGTGTGACAGGCACCAGTTTGTCAATCTGATATGGGGAAAAAAGTGCTTACATTAATATTTTATGAAGATTACATCAAGGACAAACTGTTTCTATGAATGAACAAAATTTAGATACATTTTACATGCATAAAATAATTCTGTGTTACATAGTTAGACAAAATTGGAGTTTTGATGAGAAAAACCCAAGAGCTGTGATTCAGAGATTTCCACTACTTCAGTTCAGCATTGAAACTCAAATGGTCAAGTTTTATAAGATAATGAAAGATTTTAAGCTAATCAGTCTAAACACAAACCACAGACTGTTTGTAAGAAACCTGGAGAGAAAACCATTACCTCTACAGCTTGCTGTGATGGGGAATCTGAAGCAGCAAGCTACAGTACTCCAAGATGATGTCATCCTCTCCAAGCTTGACTGAGAGACAGAAATAACTTCACTGTTTTCGGTCACTGTAGAGCAAGTTAATAAATGCTGATTTAAAAAAAAACACAAAATCAAACAGTATGACATTTTCAAGAAAAACTAATCATGACACAGGGACTTGAATTCAAGCTTTATTAACAATATGCAAAATCGTTTGCACATAATCTTTAAAAAATAAAAAAAATTAAAGTGAGTTTCCTAGGGGGATCCTACAGTATGTCGCCTACAATACTGAAGAACACACAGTACTGAAGAACACACAAGGAAATGGCTCGACAACTGTGCTTCTCAGAAGTATATTTATTTTTCGGTATCCATGCTGCTTACAAGATCCAATGTTTTGTGAGTTGGATTGGAGGCAATACTTCATTGGGGAGTGGCCTGTCAGTATAGTTGTGTGGTTTTTTATTTAATTTTATTTGTAGTTGCCACCTGTTCACCCGAGCACCCCTAGCTGGCTGGCCCCCCAGCCTCGTCATCTGGCTTCTCTGGGGCTTACATTGCTCCATCTGTCCTCATTACAGAACCTTCCTTGAGGTGCCTGGTCACTGGTGCAGGGCTGCGGGGGATCGTGATTAATCCTGCAGTCGGGTAGGGTTTCCCTCTCAGTTTTTCTCCCCTGGGCCCACCGCACGTGTGCTGGATGAGATGTGTGTGCTTCGCCTCCACGGAGATGCCCCTGGCATCATGTGTGCGTGGTTCCCCATTGCGCTGCTACCTGGATTTCTCCATGTGACAGACGAGCAGCGAGAGACGCACTCCCCTACCCCGGCCAGTTCCGTCTCTCTCCCCCCCCCCCAAGTGACCCTCTGGGATACTGGTGTGGCAGTAGGGGTCGCATGCAGTGCCTCAGCCCTCTACACCCTTGGGCCAGCCGTTACATTCAAGATATTCGTACTCTGCATCATTTTCATAAGCAGTGAGACTTGACATCATGTTTGTTATCTTTATTTATTTATTGAAAAGTTTCACCAGGTAAGGTACACTGAACAACAAGTTGCTCGTCTCCCGGTACGACCTGGGGAAAGGGTGATGGGAGTTGCATAGTAACAATGAGCACATATAAAATTGACACAGTGGCATAGGAGAACATAGGTGTGAGGAACAACACATAGCAAAACAGCAATAAGTAATTGCAGGGTGACATAGGTAAAAATTCAGTAACTATACCCTCATGTAGTGGCAGTCACACCAGTAGGCTAACAGCAGGAGGGACCAATGGACTGGCCCACTACAGACTTATAGTAGCACAGAGCAGACAAGTGATGTGAGATAACAAGGTGGTAGAGGATCGAGTCTACACCTAGGGCTTGGAGAGCAGAACTATAGAGAGAGAGAGATGATAAAAAGCAAGCATGCAAGATGGGAGCCAGGGTTGGCTCCGAGACTGTAAGTGCATTGATTGGTTGAGTTAGGCAACCAGAGCAACAGACAGGGTGTGAGAGAGAACTAGGGGCAAGTACAGTTTACAGAGAGGAAGTTGCGTAGAGCTTGATTTAATGAGTCAGGCAAGGAGGAGGATCGGCTCTGGGTAGGAAGAGAATTCCACAGTTGAGGGAGGCGGTAGGAGGGGGGAAGGCCTGCCCACTAGAGGTGGATCTCCATGGAACAGAGAGAATTCTGTGGTCTTGAGATCTTAGAAGTCGGGACGGGGGGAGATTAGAGAATTTAAGTAGAGAGGGAGTGTACCAAACCAGTACTTAGAGGTGAAATTTATGCAGTGATGCAGTCGCCTGTTTGTCAGGGAAAAGAAGGCTAAGGCTCGGTACAAGTGGCAGTGGTGGTTGAGGGTAGGTGCATCTAGAGCAAACTGACAGAAAGAGTTGAAGAGGGTATCCAAGTTTGCTAAGGAGGTGGCAGGAGCAGAGCAGTAGTATCGCCATAGTCAAAAATCGGGAGGATCATTTTTTAGGATCAATTCACATCTTGTCTGGGGCGGCAGGCAGGAGTGGTTTCTGTATAAAGTGCCAAGTTTGGGGTGAAGCTCTTTTATAATGGCATCAATGTGGGCCGAGAAAGTGAGATGTTGATCCAACCAAACGCTCAAGTACCTGAACGACTCGGTGGCAATTATAGTTGCCCTGTCGAGGGTAGTGAAAGGGGGGGAACTGGAGTTTTGACAGTTTCTGGCACGTGCCAAATGTCATGGACATAGTTTTCTTGGCGTTAAGGAAGAGTTGATGAGATTGAAACCACCTCTGGACATTATTGAAGTCTCTTTGGAGCCTGGAGGCGACAACCCTGGGTGAGGACCCAGAAGCGAAAAGAATCGTATCATCAGCATACATATGTATAGAAGATGAGGTACAGATGGATGGCAGGTTGTTTAGAAAGATGGAGAAGAGAATCAGACCTAGTATGGACCCTTGAGGGACACCAGAGCATATGGGTAGAGGAGGGGAGATGTAGTCGTATAGTTTTACTGACTGTGAGCAGTCATTGAGGTAGGCACTGAACCATTTAATGGCATGTTCAGACAGCCCAGCTGATGAGAGGAAGTGGGATACGGTGTCAAAAGCTTTAGCGAGATCAATAAAAATGGCAGTGGTGATGTGACCGCAGTCCATGCCTGTCAGGATTGCATCTGTGGTTCGGAGCAGCGAGGTGGTAGTGGAATGATGTTTGTGGAACCCAGATTGGTATTGGGTGAGGAAGGTTGTGTCAGAGAGATACAAGAATAGTTGATGTAGGACTAATTGTTCTTGTAGTTTGGCTAGTGTCGGGAGGAGAGAGGTAGGGCGGTAGTTTCCGGGAGAGGAGGAGTCACCGCCCTTTGGGAGGGGGAGGACGATTGAATGTTTCCAATCAAGGGGGATTTCCACCAATTGAAATGAGAGATTGAGAAGGGCAGTCAACAGGGGAGCAATGGCCGAGGCAGACGGGTTTAGTAGCTTCGGGTCCAACCCGTCAGGGGAGTTAACTTTGCATGGGCTGAGGGCCTCCAAAGCCGTCAGGATTTTTGAGAAAGAAAAACCTTATCGAGGCTTAGCAAGACTGCAGCCCTAGCAATCGCTCTACCTATAACCTGGCTTATAAATCGACCTCTCCGGGAGTGAGCCATTCCCAAAGCCTGGAAACAAGCTATTGTGGTACCTGTCCACAAGGGTGGCCCCAGGGAGCCGATAGAAAACTATTGGCCTATCTCCCTACTCTGCACTCTGGCCAGAGTCCAGGAGAGGTTAGGCTACTGCCAACTTCAAGACTACCTGGAAGCAAACCAGCTATTGGCTCCCAGCCAGCACGGCTTCCGCTAAAACCACGGCACCGACTCTGCACCCACCAGATTCACCTCAGATGTCTTCTCCCTACTGGCGCTACCTTCATAGACCTGACCAAGGCCTTTGACTTAGTTGACCACTCCCTGTTGTTAGCAAAATTAAGTAAAATCGGTCTCAATCAACACTCAAATAACTGGCTAAGCAGCTACCTGACTGACTGTTTCCAGAGGGTCAAGTGGAGGGGTGCCCTGTCTGGATGGCTCCCGATAACTATGGGGGTCCTGCAAGGCTCAATATTAGGCCCCCTTCTGTTCTCCCTGTATGTTAATGACCTTAGTAATCACTGTGGGACCTGCTCGGTGGTCCCGTATGCAGATGATGCGGTCCTTTATAGATCAGTGAAAAACACTGAACTGGGGTGGCCCTCCATGCCGACTTTGCTCTGGTCGAATCCTGGCTAATAAAAAATGGCTGGTACCAAATGCCAAAAAAACGAAGGCTGTCATGTTCGGACCTAGATCCCTAGGCCAGGATCGCAGCCCCCTACTCCCTTTTAGCCACAGTGTCAGGCTCTACCATTGTATTGGTAGAATCCTTCAGATATCTCTGCCTAGTGCTGGACCAAGACCTCACCCTAAAATACCACGTGGATCATGTAACGAAAAACATCCACCAGAAACTTGCCCTTCTCTACTGGCTTAGTGCCCAAATGATCCCTGAGACTAGGGTAGCGATTGCCGGGAGCTCCCTCCTCCCTACACTAACCTATGCTGCCCCAATCCTGCAGGAAATGGCAAAGCATAACTCAGCAGCTTACAAACTCTCTACCATAAAATTGTGCGCTTTGCCACGAAAGCCAAACCACAGAGCCACCATTGTGATGCACTTGCCTTGCTTAACTGGTCCTCTTTTCCACCATAGACTCTGGTATCCTCTACTTTGCAATGCCTGTAAGCTCCTCTCTGACCTACCCCCAGCTAGCCTAACTGGACTTCTAACCAAAAAACACACTAGCAGGCCGCTCCGCTCCAATGGGCAACGGCTCCTCGAGGAACCCAGGGCCTGAACCTCAGCTGGTGATAAATCCTTCGCCGTGCTGCCCCTGTGCTATGGAATAAGCTCCCCAGTCACCTTCAGGAAACTAACTCTCATGGGATTTTCCGTGCGGGCCTTCGGGATTATCATATGGACCTTAGTCACTGCTCTTGCAATGGTGGTTAAAATCCCTAAGGTGCATTCCTCTCTCTCCTCTGCCTCCCCTCCCATTGGGAACTAATACCTAGGCCCTGTCACAGGATTGACAATGACTACAAAATCCCTTTCTAATAAACTCCGATTGTAACACTAAGCCTGTTGTAATCAAAATGTTACCTCTGTAACCTGGCTCTTAACCTAACTGTATTCAACTCCTGCTGTACTCTGTGATCTGGATCCCAGTATGATGTACAATGTCTTGTGTTTCCTCCTTTGCAACTACTCTGGGTCGCCCCTGAAAAAGGGACCTTCGTGGCTCAGAGGGCCTATTCGGTTAACAAAATTAATAAATAAAATAAAAAAAAAAAGGAGCTCGCTTCTCTTGCACCTAGTAGTCATGGGTATGACGCTATCTTGACTTTCTAGTCCAGTGGTAAGCCAAACTGGTATCGGGACTTATGTGAAGCACTAGGCGAGGCAGAAGGCAGTATACCTAAAAAAGGTTGAATTGTGAACTACAGAAGAAGCTACTGAAGCTATCTGAGGTTAATGCAAGCCCAAATGCATGGTGAAGCACGAAGTCTTGCACGGAGTACATTCAGTACTGGGAAGTGCATTAACCTCAGACAGTCAACAGCCTGGAATGTTTTATTGTGCTTAAAAAAATGGGCAAACTGCAAAACAGTTTAAAAAATACAAACTTAAAATATCTATTTTTAATTGTTTTTTAATTTGGTCAAAAGTAAGTAAAAAAAAGTAGTCTTATCCCAACTGTCAGTCATCTGTCTTTCCACAGATTCAGTCAATGGATTTTTTTTGTTTGTTTTTTGTTTATGGAATACAGGATTTCAAACTTCTGCAGAATTTTGGCAGAATGTTCATCACTTTGCACACAATAGAATGCCTTATATGTAGCCAGGATCTCAATTTTATCTGTGGCAGGGTATGCAGCAGAGATTGCCCTTGCCAGGTGGTACAAATATGAGAGGGATTTTTCATGGTCATCAAACACCAGAAATTAAAACTGTAGATCCTACATTTTTATTTGTATGCGTAAGAAGGGGGCCATTGGAGGAAAGAATGTTCAATTGTTTATTTCTTAATTTAGGGAGTTTAACTTGTTAGAGCCACGTTTAAGGTTTTCTGTAAATAAAGGTTGCAGCCATGTTGGTAATGGCAGTCAGGGATGAGCAAAGGGGGTCATGAATTGCATATGTGATTTGCCCAAATTCCAAAGCCCCACTGCCTGAACTTGTTCCAGTCTGTGCATGTCTGAGGAATTATCATATGGGTCTCCAAAACCTATTTAACCAGTCAGAAAGCAGGAATTTCCAGACTGAGTGAGTTTATAATTATTGTTTTGTCATCCGGTGCCCATAGAGTTATATATTATTTAATTTGCTTCAGCAGCTTCTTTTGTAATTCACAATTCAACCCTTTTTAGGTATACTACCTTCTGTCTAGCCTAGCGCTTCATGCAGTGCCTGATACCAGTTTGACTTACCAGTGGACTAGACAGTCAAGACGGCTTTGGCCCTTGTATGAACCACTAGGCGCAAGAGAAGGCAGTGAAGAACGCTCCAGTTTCTGTCCATTAGTCTTAAACCACCTCAGCTTCTCACATACCATGGTGAGCTGCGGTGGGAGGTCAAGAGACTGGTACAGAAGGGTGCTAGAGGGAGTCCGAGGCAGCTGCAAGAACTATGTTATCAAGCTCCACACTTTCTCTGCTCCCTGAGCACAGGCTGTCATCATGCCTGAGTAATTGCACCACCAAGAGTTTCCCAGGCTTCATGTTAAATTTTGGGCAGTACCGACCATCTCCACAGGACCAGTATTAAAATGGGGCGGGGCTCCACAAAAGAATGACATGGCATGATGATCCAACCAGATGACGAGGCCAAACCTTGACCATACTTGCATCGTGCCTCGACGAGAAGACCAGGTCAAGAGTGCAACTGTACAGATAGGTTGCAGAGGCAATCAACTGTGTAAGGCCCAATGGGGACATCAGCTGGAGGAGCTGCTGACCAAAGGATGAGGTTTCATCGTCCACCCAGGCATTGAAGTCCCTAGACACTAAAAGCTTGCGGGGATACAACACCTGATTGGGCACGAAACCCACCAGCTCTCGAAGGAAATCACCTTCACACCCAGAGGCCGGTATATGAAGATTACTGTACAGCCTACACCTTCTCCACCACTAACAGATACACACTTAAATGACCTGGAAGTTCCTGTGAGGTATGCTGTGAATCCAGAGTGGAATCTAAAGCAAATGGCCCTCGCACCCCACTACGATCCCACCTCAGGGAAATGTGGGTTGGAGGAATGGCCAAATGTATGGCAGCTTAGATTCAGCGCAAAGAAGGGCAAGGTAATGCACTTGGGAAACAAAACCCAGGGGAAGAGTACACACTGGGGGGTGAGATACTGACAACAACAAAAATGGAAAGGCACCTGGGGGTAATTATCAGATGACCGAAAGGTGGGCAGGCAATGTGAGAAGGCAGTAAGGAAGGCTGGGGGGATACTGGGATGCATAGGGAGAGGCATCAACAGCAGAAAACAAGATGTTGTTATCCCTCTGTACAGACAGTGGGTGAGACCCCATCTGGAGTACTGTGTGCAGTTCTGGAGACCCCATCTCCGCAAAGACATAGACAGAGTAGAGGTTGTCCAGGGGAGGGTAACCAAAATGGTGAAGGGTCTGCACCAGAAGACATACGAAGAGAGACTAAAGGAGCTTAACATGTCTACAGTTGAAAGAAGGGAGAGAGGGGACATGATACAACCTTTCAGGTATCTCAGGGGAATCAACAAAGTCCAAGAGCGTAGTATCTTTCAGAAAAAGAGATGTGCAAGAACAAGGGGGCACAATTTGAAGATGGGGGGGGGGGGTGGCTCGGAGGTAATGCAAGGAAGTATTTTTTCATGGAGAGGGTTGTGATGTGTGGAACAGCCTTCCTGAGGAGGTCACGGAGTCAAGAACAGTGGGGGAATTCAAGCATGCATGGGATAGACATAAGGCAGTCCTGGTGGGGGGTAGGAGGAAGGTTGTTGGTTAACTAGGATCTGCAGCTTATCCATCAGGTAGGAAAATGGGCAGACTAGATGGGCCAAGCGGTCCTTATATGCCGTCAAATTCTGTGCTTCTATGTGCAACGGAATACCCAGCCAGAATCCATGCCTCAAACACAGGCCAGAGTCATTGCCCAGCCAGGACTCTGCAATACAACCAAGATCAGCCAAGGGCTCAAGACAGTATTCCCTCCTCCCACGGCATTTTGAGTGTCTAGACTGTGTTAGGGGTGTTCCCAAGTCCGGGGAAGGAGCTGGAGCTGTTATCAGCTCAGTATGTCCTTCCTGTTAAAACGGTTGAAATAAATCAGGGACTACAAACACGCACTTTGTGTGTGGTAACCCAGTATGGTGGGCAGTTTGGGTTTCACTTTTTAAGAGAGAAAAGGAGCCTGAATCAAACTGCTAGCTTCATCTACGATCTCTAAACAATGCGAGCAATCAAAACAAACCATTTGAGGCCTTAGGGCTTAACAGTGTCCCTTCAAACTTGGAACAAGTATGCAGTAACAAATGTATGGTGTGAGAGGAGAGCATAACTATTCCTTCTTAACTTACGTCAGCTCAATGCTCTATCATCCTGCAAGCTGACTGCATTTGGCTGTTCTTACTTTTGTTTAATTTTCAGGGCCGGAGTTGATTGTTACAACAAAAATGAGCAGGTAAACGGTGAAGGATTGGGTTGAATTCTTTTTTTTTTTCTTCTGACGGTGTTCTATGAAAGACCGTAAAACAGTACAGTCTAGGGCTGTATAGCACATGGTCACTTTTGCCTGTATTTCACATGTTGGAGCCTCTGTCTGTCACTTTCATTGCTTGGCAAAAAAAATGCTTTATAATACTAACATACTAAAATGCCAACATAATAGGCCTAACGGTCTTTCGCGTCTGCTCGTTTGGTCAGCCCCCACACTGCCTTCTCCCTTCCCAGTTCTGGATATTCTTACTGCATTGGATTTTGCTTCCAGAACCCTTCCCCTGTACCTGTCCCACCCCCTCTTGAACCCCTCTACTGTCTCCGCCTCCACCAGCCCCCTAGGCGGCACATTCCATGGCTCCACCACCCTCTCAGTGAAGTAGTACTTCCTCCTTTCTCCCCTGAATCTTCCCCCCTCCAGCTTCTACTCATGTGCACCATAATGACCACATCAGCCGCTACGATTTGGGCGGGGTGGAGTTTGGGGAGAACATAGTATTAAATGTAAAAGAAAAGGAACTTTGTAAACTGCTCTTGACGGGCCTGATAGTAGAAAAATGTGAGTTAAACTCTTCTCAATTTTTTTAGCTGTGTTTTGTTTTTCCTGTTTTCATCTGGTTCCATTTGCAAATGATTTGTACAAGGCAAGAAATGTTTTGGAGCTAGTCTTTAATACTCTGTCACTGCCAAGGGACACATACAGTTAATGCTTTGCTCCTCTGTTCAAAATGACGGTGCACAGTGCTAGGCACACATATTTGTGTGTGCCGGGGTTAACCCCAGTATTGCTGTGCAATTCATATCTTTATTCCAGATGTTAGTATTAGCTGACATCCCAGGGTGCAACATACAATTTCATTTGTGGCATGCAGTATGCCTGGTGCCCCTCGTGATACTGGAAGGTAGCACCATGTTTGCAGGGCCTGTCATTTAGCCATCGGGCCCACTTTATCTCTTCCTTCTCCCCCCACATTATGGAACTGCTGTGATTGCTAGTGCTTCTCTGAGTGAGGCAATCTTCTGTCGTCTTGAAGAAGCAATCTTTGAATACTGTCTGCCCATCTTCAGCTGCAGGACTTGCATTCGCTTTTTCGAAAGAGGGGGTTAGTTTGGCCTGCAGCTTGTAAAGTTGAGGTTCAGTCTAAAATATATGGGGATCAGTAATCTGCTGGAGTGTCTTTGTCCTCCATTACAGGTGTCATCCTTTCGGTACAGAGAGTGTATGTTCGATTTTAACAAACAAAAATGATGTTCTTTGCCCCAAGGCAGTAATTGCTGATCTTCTTTTGAGGATATTTCTTTCATTAAGCCACACCTTTGGAACTATACCCGCGTCAGCACTAGGACCACGTGGAAACTTTAGCTAGCCCCACCACGCCTCCGTTTTTTCCCCCCGCTGTTGATCATACTTGTCGGACCTGCTGTTGTGTCAGCTAGCCATTGCCATTTTGTATTCTTTATTTTACAAACCAAGTATTTTTGTTATCTTGGCATGCCACCAAAATCCAAAGACCCTTTTTGGTACTGTAAGTGTGGAGATAAAGTTTACAAGGAAGACTTACTGGGGAGTTGGAGTGTGTGTGTGCGGTACGTGTTGTTTGTGTCTGTCTCACAACTTAAGGACCTGTAGAGATCTGCCAGAGCTTTAACCAAGCTTACAAGGTGACGCTGCAGGAAAGCTCTGGAAAATTTCCTTCTTAAAACCTCAGCAGCCATGGAGAAAAGAGCAAGATCCAAAATCTGCATTGTCAGACTCTGCTGAGTCGAGGCCGACGAACCTAAAGAACAAGGACCAAGACAGGGATAGGTTGTTGTCGTGACCCTCTTCTTCATCAGGCCATTAGCACAAGCATAGGGATAAGGAGAATTCTGCTTCCCCAGCAAGATCCCTGTCGCCACAAAAGCCTAAAGGTAATTTTACTATATCATCGCTCCAGTGACGCTGATGCCAGGCCCCCAGCTGTTGACACACCAAGGTCGGGGCTTGGCTTGGGTCCTCCCGTACCTGTTGTGGACAGTACATCACTGTTGGGTCAAGGCCTGTTATCAGTAAATGTGGGGCGGCATCGACACTCAAGCTGTGCTGGCATTGTTTTCTGAGACTATGTAGCGTATTTTGCCAGGCTTGCCTGTACAGCCTGTTATCCCGTTGATGGGGTTCATGGTCTCCCAGCCCCTGTCAATGATGAGATGCAGTACACAGGAAATCCCTCTTTCTCAGCTGCTGCCAGTGTCGCAGGTGCATTCAGCAATTCCCGTTGCCAACAGAGAGGTTGATGACAAGGTTGAATACAATTCTGGTCTCATAATGGAGGATTGAGGAGGAGGGCTATGAGGGAGAACAGTATGTTCCAAGATCAGTTCTACTCTCTCCTCCTGCAGTGAGGACTCAGTGGTGTACACCTCCAGTATCCTCGCTCTGTGGATCCAACTTTTCAGCGCATGATGCAGTAGCTGCAAGCTGCTGTGGACTTGCTGTGGAGGAGTAAGATTCCAGAAAAAGGAACCTTATGGAATTTCTGGAGGTTCCTTGTACTCCCGCCTTTGTAATTCCACCAATTTGTCCTGCATGGTACAGATTAATGGAACACATACAAACAGAGGAGAGAAAGAAGTGCCTCATCTGGGACTTGAACCAGTCTGCCAGGAATACTGTTCCAGTCGCACTAACAAGCTGCATCACCAAGGCAGCTGGAACCTGGGCTGTCCCAGAGCACACATTACTGTTTCTCCAGTGCACAGCCTTGTGCTGCACAAATAATTACTACATTTTCAATCACATGGGTGCAGTGTGCATATTTATGGAATGCATACAAACAGAGGAGAGAAAGAAGTGCGTGCCTCAGCTGGGACTCAAACCCAGGCCACCCGAAATACTGTTCCGGTCACACTAACCAGCTGCGCCACCAAGCAACTAGAACCTGAGTTGTCCCAGAGCACACATTACTCTTTTTCCAATGCACAACCTGGTGCTGCTCAAATAATTACTTCATTTTCAATCACATGGGTGTGGTGTGCATATTTATGGAACACATACAAGCAGAGGAGAGAAAGAAGCAAGTGCCTCATCTGGGATTGGAACTCAGGCTGCCAGGAATACCATTTTGGTCGCGCTAACATAATGTTGTAATTATTTATAATGTATGGTAGAACGTTGTTGTAGGTAGAAATCTACCTTTTTATAACAACGTTTTACCATTGATGTGACGTCACAGTGTTCTTAACCCATCGATGGTATGTCACATCAATGGGTTAACAACTGGGAACACTCTGGGCATGCGCGCAGCTGGATCGGACGGTCTTGAAACGGCTGCAGCGGTGAGGGCACAGCAGTGGGGACATAAAAATCAGCAGTAAGGAACTGCTTTCTTGTCTAAAAAAAACGAACTGGTACCATACACAATAAAAGCTAATGTATGGTACATCGGTGGTTAACCGTTTTGTTAACCAATCTCAAGGTTGCCATGGAGACATAAACCTGTCGAGCTTCGTTCTCGAGGTTTACATGGTCGCCCTGGCAACCTCTCGATGGTTAACAAACCGGTTAACCATCGATGACCATATATTATCCTCTATATACCAACATACTAGAATGCCAGCAGAGGAGAGGCCTAATGGTCTTTAGTGTCTGCTCGATAGTCCACACCCATACTAGGCACCGACTTTGCTCCCCCCACATACCCTTGGGTTTCTTTGTTTCCAGTCCAAGATGTTCCCCTTGTATTGGACTTTGTGAGCTTCACCCTCCCCCAGTACCTGTCCCATCCCCTCTTAAACCCCTCCACAGTCTCTGCCTCCACCAGTCCCTTGGGCAACGCATTCCACAGTTCCACCACCCTCTCAATGAAGTAACATCTCCTCCTCTCCCCCCTGAGTATCCCCCCTCTAGTTTCCACCCATGTCCTCTATTTGCCCCCCTCTTTCCTTTGGAGCACCCTGTCTGAGCCTCCCTTATTAATCTCCTTTATGTACTTGAAGACCTCTATCATGTCCCTCCTCTCCTCCAGGGTGTACACGTTGAGCACTTCGAGCCTCTCCTCGTAGGTCCTTTCCCCCAGGCCATTTTGGTTGCCCTCCTTTGGATCCTCTCCAGGAGTGCAGTGTCCCTTTTTAAGTGCAGTCTCCAAAACTGCACACACTACTCACAGTGTGGCCTAACCAAGCAGTTATACAGAGGAAGGATCACTTCTGCCCTTCTGGAGGCAATCCCCCTAGTGATGCATCCCAGCATCCTATTGACTTTTGCCACTGCCCTCCTACAGGTCTCTGAGTTATTCATTCTGACATCTACCACCACTCCCAGGTCCCTCTTGCCCTTCAAGACTTGTAGTGTGTCTCCCCCCAGGGTATACCCTTGTCTCACATTTCTGGCCCCCAGGTGCAGAACCTTGCATTTCCCTGCATTGAACTTCAATTTCCATTTTCCCGACCACCTTTCCAGAGCCTCCAGGTCCTCCTATAGGGCCACTCTCCCCACCTCCTTATCCACCACTGCACGCAGCTTCGAGTCATCCGCAAAAAGGCTCATTTCACTCCTGATACCCTTCCTTATGTCTTAAGACATAGGTGTTAAACAGGAGTGGCCCTAGTACCGATCCTTGGGGAACCCCACTAGTGACTCTCCTTGGAGATGACTAGCACCCCAACCACCACCCTCCGAGTACGCTCGCGAGTCCATCTGATCAGCTGCATCCCCACCACCATTTCCTTCAGCTTAACTAGCAGGCCATCATGTGGTACTGCATCAAACACCTTGCTGAAGTCTAGAAAGAGGACATCCACCGGCCTACCCTGGTCCAGGGCACTCGTCTAACTGCTCTGTCTCTTTCCACTGCTAAAGTTGACCCCAGTAGGGGGTCCATGCCGAAGCATTTGAATCAGTGCTTTAAAGTTTTAATATTTTCTTGTTCAAAATTGTAATATTTGTGTGATTTCAGAACAGCCACTGTGTTGCCACATCAGATGTTTATGTAGCAACAAAATGGACTGTGAAAAAATGTTATATTGGCTCAAATCAAAACAACTTGAGATTTTTTTTCTTGTAACGGTGTATTCTTATGCTTCTTCCTTGCTCTGTGTTCTCCATCAGATTTCTGCAACTTTATAACATATATGTAAGAAGAATCTCATGGACCAGAACACCAGTGCAGCCATGTAATTATGTGCCCATAATTATACACCTGCACTTCTTTCAAGCTGGCAGCCTGTGTACCCAACGTATCACTACACTACTGGGTGCAGATGCTGCAGCAGCCATATATTTGACTGGAAATGAAATTGTTGCTAAACTCGCGCTCATTCTCACCTCCACAGGGGCCCTTGCAGAGATTGCACCACCATCGCTGAGAATCCTTCTGAAGCTGTTTAAAGCTTTATCCTCGGTCGATCGGTACCAGAGTTAGAAGCTCAAACATGCGCTGTATAGCTGTTATTTTCTTTATGACTGTAGTGTTACGTAGGAGTCCCCCGCAGCTGAACCAGTCAGTCACATCATCGAAGGGCTTGCCGCAAGGGACTCTGAAATAATAATAGCAGGCAGAGGGGCGCAGGATCAACCAGATAAAGCACAAGTATTATTTATAAACATCACAACAGGTGTGTTTTTTACCTAATCTGGACCTATAGGTCTCATGTTTTTGCCTGGGGAATGCTGAGAATCCCCATTTAAAATAAAAATAAATAATCAATAAAAGCTCCCGCCCTAGTCATAGGAAGTTTTGGGGACATTGAGGGAGCTGCACTGTTGGAGTTGTGCGGTCCTGGACAGGGACTTTTTTTTTTTTTGCGCTGTTATTCTATAATATCTGTGAGAAAAATTAGTTGGTGTGAATTTTATTTCTTGTACATGCTCTAAGTATCAATAAAACACTCCATGGATGTGTAATTATGGTCGGTAATCACAATTTTGTCTCTGGTGTTCTCGCCTCGTGCCTAACACCCGTGAGAGGCTTGTGATTATTGACCCATAATCGCACACCGTCTTGCTTCATTGCATACTTCTTAATCCTCATCAGCATGTTTTTCAGAGTCTGCTGAATTTTGAGTTAATGGGGGCATTGCTAAAAACAAATTAAGTGATGTATGTGTCTAAACAAGTTAATGGGAGGTGAAGAACCACCATGGAGTAAAGTTTGGAAATTGTGCTTCCAAGAGGCAGAGAGGAGTTGTAGTTGCTGGCTGCATCAACGGCAGGAGGAGCCAGAGCTGCATCGGCAGCAGGAGGCTGCAGCGGGAACGGAAAGTGCTGCGGAGGAGCAGGGGCCGTTGCTGGCCGTGGCAAGGAGAGCGCACCAGGGGCCGCAACGGCAGCAGGAGGAGCACCAGGGCAAGCATTTCTCGACGGCTGCAGTTGGTGGCAGGCCAGGGCTGGAGAGAGCTGGGCTACGGGAGCCAGGAGGACAAAGGAGGGCTGAGGACCAGTCAGCAGCCAGGGCGCCAAGTTTGAACTCAGGGCTGGGCTACAAAAAACAGGCCCAGCCACCTTCACGGATATTGGCAGAGAGCTGTAGTTTCCCACCCTGGCCCTGACCTTTATTAAATAGCCTGAGGGGGAGGAGTTAAGGGATAGGAGTGGCCTAAACTAGTGGTGAACATTTAGCTACTGCAGCTCTGATCATCGTGTAGGTGCTGTAGCGCTGATCATTGGGGAACCTGGTGAATTTAATTCAGAAAGAACTACTATGAGGGGGATGGGACTACATATCATTGGAGCACTCCTCTTTGGGAGGGTGGTTGGGTGCACAGGGTGTGGGGTGGCCATAGTTCTTGACTGGGTTTGGAAGTTCGGTGGTTGCCCAGTGTGCTACCAGCTGGCACAGCTCTGAGAGGAGGTTGAGGGGATTAGGAGGCAGCTAGGGGGATCTGGGTGGGTATGGAGGGGGTGGGAGAAACAGGCAAGGGGTTCTCCACGTGGCTGCACCAAGTACTAAAGACGGGCATAGGGAGAGGAGCACAGGGGGGTACTGGGGAGGCACATGGGGACCCTGACAGAGGGGATCCAAAAAGAGGAAACTCAAAGAAGCAGGCAGGCATCTGGGGTTGGACAGAGGGAACCAGGATGGGGGCTCGGGAGGGGAGTCTTGGGGTCTGGCATTAGACTCAGCAACCGCTTCAGCCCTTTACGCCTGGTGGTAGAGGAGGGGCGCTGGGGGCAGGATGCAGCTACTATGGGGCGGATAGGGAGGGTGGACAAGAGGCAGTGCCCGGAAAACGAGAAGAACGGGGGCATGGAGTATCAGAAAACGGGTGGGGGGCGGTAGGGATCAGAGCAGGCTGAGGGGTAGGGGTTAGTGTGGAGGGGAGGGCGAGGAGGAGGATCATGTGTACAACGGCGAGGATGCAGTACATTGGTCTGAGGGTATGGGTCTGGGTGGGGGCATGGCAGGCAAGGAGGTGTTGAACGCAGAAGGGATGGATGGGAGTATGAGCCAGACTAGGCCAACAGATAGGGTGGAAGGACCAGTCATTAGCAGGGACCGGGGGTAGCGATGCAAAAAGATACTCTGGGGTGGCCACTGTCAATAGGGAGAGCAGCATATGACACCTAGCTGGGGAGGGCCAGGAAAAGGAAGTGGAGGGAATGATAGGAGGGGAGACCTGGGGGTGAGAATGGAGGCAAAGGGGAGGTTAGAGGCACCTGTTGGGGGATTCCATGATCAGGTATCAAATGGGATGGGGAGAATTGGGGGCGGGTGAAACTGCGGAGGGGCGTGACCATTGCAGATCGGGAGCCGTGATGGGTGGGGGGCATCACCGTAAGGAGGGGGAAGGCAGAACAGGGGGCCAATGGGGAGGAAGGGGAAGTGGAAATCCCAGTAGAGAGAGTGAGCGAAGCCCTCAGGTCCCTTAGGATGGAGAAAGCACCAGAGCCGGATGAATTACATCCCAGGGTACTGAGGGAACTGGCGGATGTCCTGGCGGCACCCCCGGCAGAGCTTTTCTGCATCTCTCTGAAGACGGGGTGGGTGCCCCAGGACTGGAGGGTGGCCCATATCGTGCTGATCCACAAGGGAGGATCAAGAGAGGAGGCGGGGAACTACAGGTCCATCAGCCTGACATCATGGTGGGCAAGATGATGGAAGGTATTATCAAGGGAAAGACTGGGGGGTACTGGAGAAGTTGGGGTACCTGGACGATAGACAGCATAGCTTTGTCCTGGGAAAATCGTGCCTGACAAACCTTGTGGAGTTCTACGATTAGGTGACGAGTGCTCTGGACTAGGGTAGGCCGGTGGACGTCCTCTTTCTTGACTTCAGCAAGGCGTTTGACTCGGTTCTTCACGGTGGCCTGTTGGATAAGCTGGGGAAATGGGGGTGGGGAAACAGATGATCAGATGGGTAGGAAATTGACTCTAGGAGCATACCCAGAGGGTGGTGGTTGGGGGCTAGTCTCATCTCCATGGAGGGTCATCAGTGGGGTCCCTCAGGGATCAGTCCTAGGGCCCCTCCTGTTTAATGCCTGTGTCTCTGACATAAGGAAGGGCATCGGGAGTGAAATGAGTCTGTTTGCGGACTACTCCAAGCTGGGAACGGTGGTGGATGGGGAAGAGGGGAGGGTGACCCTGCAGGAGGACCTGGATGCTCTGGAGAGGTGGTCAAGGAAGTGGAGACTGAAGTTCAATGCAGAGTTCTGTACTTGGGTGCCAGAAACCTGGACCAAGTGTATACCCGGGGGGGGGGGTAGTGGATGTCAAAATGAACAACTCTGAGACTTGTAGGAGGGCAGCGACCCAAACCAATAGGATGCATCGCTAGGGGGATTACCTCCAGAAGGAGGGAGGTGATGCTTCCTCTGTGTAACTGCTTGGTTAGGCCGCACCTAGAGTACTATGTGCAGTTTTGGAGGCCGCACTTAAAAAGGGACATTGCACTCCTGGAGAGGGTCCAGAGGAGGGAAACCAAAATGAACTGGAACTTGGGGTGGGGGGGGGCACTAGGAGCTCAACATGTACACACTGGAGGAAAGGAGGGATTGAGGACAAGATGGAGGTCTTCAAGTACATGAAGGGAATAAATAGGGAGGCTCAGTCGGGTGTTCCAAAGGAAGGGGGAGCAACTAGAGGGCACGGGGTGGAAGCTGAGGGGGGAAGGAGGAGGTGCTGCTTTACTGAGAAAGGGTGGTGGAACCATGGAGTGTGCTGCCCAGGGAACTAGTGGAGGCAGAGACTGCGGAGGGGTTCAAGAGGGGTTGGGACAGGTATAGGGGAAGAGTTGAGCTGGCAAAGTCCAATACAAGGAGAATATCTTGGACTGGGAATGGAGAATTCCAAGGGGGGGGGGACAGCAAGGTCGGCTCCCAGGTTGGGGGCTGACCAAAGGAGCAGACATGAAAGACCATTAGGCCTACTCTGGTGGCATTTTAGTATGTTGGTAAGAGTGAGGGGGCAGGACAATAACCCATGAGTGAGTTATGAATGTCCCACCCCCTCACTTATGAAAATAAATTGCATGTTTCAGTATCAGTGGCTCAGCAATTTGCACACATGCCTCTAGGGCCAGAAGATCAGAAGGCTGTGGGTTCCATTCTCACTCCAGGCACTTGGGTTAAATCCCAGTACTGACACTAGCGCAGCATGAGGGGGGTGCTGCACTCCTGAGGTGCCGTCTTTCAGATGAGATGTTAAACTGAGGTCCCATCTGCCGGTTTTGGAGGTAGTTCAGGTGGATGTTTAAAGATCCCATGGCGCTTCTCAAAATAAGTAGGATAATTTCCCCGGTGTCCTGGCCAGATTTCCCCCATTCACTAAAAATACCACCAACAGCTTAAATTCACTAAAATACCACCAGTAGCTTAATCTGGTTCAAAGTCAGTTGGCATTCATCTGTATCCCCCTCCCCCGGGTCGTGCCTGAAAATAGGCAGAATTTGTCTAGTGCAGTTACCCGGTCAACAAAGCCTAAATAAAAATAAATAAAATCTGGTTCAGTTTCAGTTGGCATACATCTGTATCCTCCTCCTCCAGACGAGGATTAACATAGGCAAAACATTTGTCTAGTTCTCCTTCCTGGTCAACAAAAACGAAATAACTAAATGTTTAGAGTCTGGCCATTGTATGTACAATGTTTATTTTGTTGTTTATTTCAAAGGTTTTACCAGGAAAGTCATGCAGAGCTGGTGTTGGCACATTCCCAGATGCTTCCTTAGGGGTAGGGGACGAGGAGAGAACAGTGCAAATACAATGTTCAAAAATTCAATGATATGTAAATAAGTATAACAGAATAAGCAACTGTGTATACAGTTTAGTGATGGAAATGTATTTTAATCACATTTACACTTGTTACTTTAGGTGTAAATTAGAAAAGGAAAAAATCCGGGTGAAAATGATTTGGCATTCTTGTGAGGTCAGCAACCACATACCCTGCCACCTTCACAAGAAGTCCTCCCATCACCCCTGCTTCACTGCATGAAAAATAAATCCATCAAGCATTTGTTTTACAAGTCCAGTGCAGCATGAATATACTCTTCGTTTTGCTCTCACCACCATGCCTGAATACTGGCATTCACTGTCAGTGCAGTACTTGGGCAAGTTTCCTGGCATTTGGGCCCAGCATTCGTGGAGGCAGGAGTGTGAAGATACCCAGCACCAGGCACTTGGCTTATTGTCCAGTACTGTCATTTATTTATTTATTCAAGCATTTCACCAGGAAAGAAGTACTGAGTCAAAATAGCTTGGTCTTACTTTGAGAGGGCTCTTGCGGTAGGTAATAACCTTGAGGACTGTTCCCCCTGGTATCAGGACCACATGGAAACTTTTAACAGTGTCTGACGGGGGGGGGACCACCCACCCGACATCACGTGACGAACCTCAGCGTGACCGTATATAGTGGGCGGACCTCACGCCTGTCTTCCAGTTCTTTCCCGCCATCAGCCTGTTCACGTTGGTCCTCGCGGAGATCGTACGCTGCAGTTCGACCACTTTTTGGATGAGTATCCGCTTTTTTCTCCAAATTTATCAGTATTTTATGGTGTTTGTGCTGTTCTCGTCTAGCATCAAGCACAAAAATATGTGCGCTTCATGCGGCGCGCAACCCCCACACAAAGATTCCCATACTCTCTGCCTAGGCCCAGAGCACAAGGTCGAGGATTGTGAGGCCTGTCCCAGCTTCAACCAGGCCTCATGGAAGCGATGCCAGTTTGCCCTCGAGGCTCACTTGCTTAAACAGAGAATGGCCTCGATGGAGAAAGAGCTTCTAAAACTCCGTAGTGCTTCATCCTCGCCCCAGAATCCAGGCATAAGAAGAAGAAGAAGGAAAAGAAGAAGCGCTAGGACAAAGGCAGGTCCCCCTCTCACCCGTGGCCGCCCTCTGGTGAGCAGCGATCTTCCGGGAATTTGGCCACTATGGCTAAGCATGCCCCACCTCAGGAGCAGTTCTCAGCCCTGCCGCCACCACTTCTTAAGGTGACTGCTGGCACCTTGGCATCGTCCAAGGTCTCTGCCGCGATTAGGCCTCTTTCCACCCATGGATCTAAAGCATCTGGTGGGGCTGATTTGCTCATCTGGTCTCCTGCGAGCGCCCAGCACAGGCTGTGTTGTCGGGCTCCAGAAACCCCAGGGCCTGCCTGGCTTTGGTCGATAAGTCGGGTGTCTGCTCATCTGACATCTGCCCAACCGCTACGGCCGATAAGTCTGGCATCGGTTCTGCTGACTTCCGGACTGATCTGGCGTTGGGGTCCAGCGAGGGCCTCAATGATACCCAGTTGCCAGATTTGTCTCGGCACTCTTCAGTGGGACCCCACCCCACTGGGCCTCTCCTCCTTCCTGTTGGAAGAGGTCCTTCCATCCTCCCCTTACTGGAGGGGGTTGGGGATGGGGTAATCAGTTAGGTGGCATCTTTCCAAACTCACCTCCGGATTTGTCATTGGAGGTTCCGAGTAATCCTCAGTGGTCCCTGACGACAGTTTTCCCGACTGAGACTCGGACGCCACGCCTGCCACCTGCTGGTCCGATGTCTGACCCAGTTCTTCCGTGTCCTTCAGGCTTGGGTTTTGGGGCACCCCAGGGACTCCCATCAGGTCCGTCGGTGCTGCTGTCTGACCCTCCGTTGGATTACCCCCATCGAGATACCCGGCACCACATTTCCCGACATACAACCTGTCGGGCTATCCCCCATCAGGGTTTCAGACGCCAGGCTATGTGCCAGCTTATTCTCCACCCAGGAGCCTGTCGCCTTCTTTTCATACACCAGGTTACCTGACGCTGGGGTTTCTTACGGGTTACCTGCAGCCCCCCGCATCAGCCTCCTTCTCAGGCCTGAGCTGATATCTGGCCGGATGCAGCAGAGACTGTCTCCAGAACTTCTGGAACCGGCCAGATCTGACATCCTGTCCTCCGACTCAGACCCGGACTCTTATTCTGACTTCTCCTCCTCTGCGGTGTCAGGGTTTGAGCCTCATCCTATTGGGGAGCCTCAGCCTAAGGAGTCCCCAGAATCCTCACCTGAGGACCCCTCTTTCATGGACCTGCTTAAGAAAACAGCAGAAGTCTATGACTGGAAATCTGATGCTCAGAACCCAAAACACCGACTGCTGGCTGAGCATCTGAATATGCAGGAGGCAGATCCTATCCTTACTCCCCCCTGGTTGGAACCACATGAGGACCTGGCATCCACCATCTGGATGATACCGTCCTCGATACCGATGGTAGCCAAAAAGGCTGACTGGACCTACCGGACGCCAGAGGGGAAGAACCACCTCAGTGTCCATCCTAAGGCAGACTCTGGTAGTCGCTGTGGCCCATGATCAGTACTCTAAGCTAAGGCATATGAGCACCTCTCCTCCTGAAAAAGAGTCGAGACAGCTTGACCAGTTTGGGAGGAAATTTTATTCCTAATCAACACTGGCCACGCTTGCCTTGAACTATGTAGCCCATATGTTAGTCTACCAAAAAAATCTCTCTATTCAGCTGGAGTTGGACATTGAGGCACTTCCAGACTCTGAGTCAGAATCCATTCTGGCCGACTGCATTAGGTCTCTCAAAGTGGCATGCAGACAGTCTCAGGGCCACCTATGATGTGGTGGACTCCTTGGCCAGGGGTGCCGCTATGGCGGTTAGCCTCCAGAAATTCTCATGGTTGAAGGTGGCTGGCCTGGCACAGGACGTACAAGCAGCCATCCAGGAAGCTCCCTTCAGGGGTTCAGTCTTCTTCGGGGGTGATGCCCAAGACATCACCAGCCTGCAGGATAAGAGCAAGGCCCTTCGGTCAGTCCACACTATATACCACCCCAAGTTTCAGGCCAGAAAGCCTTTTCGTCGCCAAGTGAAGCAGCAGATGGCTAGGCATCAGCCTAAATGTTGGGCTCTGTCAGCCACAGCCGCCCCTCCTGCAAAGGCCCAGAGAGCTTCAGGCGCAGCTCTCCCTAACAGCCCCTCCCCACCCGCTTCACTCATGGTCCACCCTCCCTCCTCCACTTCCATCGGGGGAGCCAGTGGGCGGAAGGTTCGCTAGTTATCTGCCAGGGTGGCAGACAGTAACCACCAACTTATGGGTCCTTCAGTTGATAGGACAGGGCTACACTCGGGAGTTTCTGGAAAAACCTCCAGACAGGCCCCCAGTAGTGTCACACTATCTAAAGGCACACATTCCTCTGTTAAGAGAGGAAATTGAGGCTCTATTACAAAAAGAAGCAATAGAGCCTGTTTTGTCCAACCAGGTAGGAAAGAGGTATTACTCCCACTTCTTCCTGGTTCCCAAAAAGACTGGAGACTTGCGTCCCGTTTTGGACTTCAGTGCTCTAAACCTGTACATAGAGTACACGAGGTTTCGAATGCTGACCCTCCCAGGCCTGCTGTCCCTCCTGCACAAGGGGCAGTGGCTCTGTGTTCTGAATATGCAGGATGCCTACCTGCATATTCCAATCTTTCAGGCTCATTGCCACTATCTCTGATTTGCCTTTCAGGGGAAACATCACCAATTCAAGGCCCTCCCCTTTGGCCTGTCCTCGGCATCTCGGGTTTTCACCAAGTGCCTGGCGGTAGTGGCGGCGGCCCTGAGGGGTAAGGGCCACTCTGCTCCCCTACCTCGATGACGGGCTCCTGTCAGCCCCATTGAGGGAACAGCTGGAACTTTCCCTCTCGGCTACCCTGGATCTGTATGCAGGTTGTGATTACTGTGAACCTTCCAAGATTCCAACTTGCTCCTTCACAGTGTTTCAATTTATTGGAGCAGTGATGACACGGTACAGGGTATGACTTTCCTCCCCCTGGACAGGGTGGACACTTTGCAGAGGTAGGCTCGTTTGGTAGCCTCCAGCAGGAAGGTGTCTGCCAGGTCGATCCTTCGACTGCTGGGCCTTACAGCAGCAACCATCCCCGCTGTTCCTCTAGCCAGTCTCCACATGTGAATCTCGCAGTGAACACTTGGGGCACAGTGGCATCAGAAGCTGGACAACCCGGACCATATGGTCATGGTCTCCGATACAGTGCAGGAACAGGAAGTTGTTATCCCTCTGTATAGACAGTTGGTGGGACCCCATCTGGAGTACTGTGTGCAGTTCTGGAGACCCCATCTCCGCAAAGACATAGAGTGGAGGCTGTTCAGAGGAGGGCTACCAAAATGGTGCAGGGTCCGCACCAGAAGACGTACGAGGAGGGACTAAACCAGCGTCATATGTATACCCTTGAGGAAAGGAGGGAGCGGGGGGACATGATAGAAACTTTCAAGTATCTCAAGGGAATTAACAAAGTCCAAGAGGATAGTATCTTTTAGAAAAAGAGATGTGCAAGAACAAGGGGGCACAATTTGAAGATAGAGGGGGGACGGCTCACAGGTAATTTAGAATGTATTTTTTCACAGAGGGTTGTGGATGTGTGGAACAGCCTTCCTGAGGCGGTTGTGGAGTCCAGAACAGTGGGAGAATTCAAGAATGCATGGTACAGACATAAGGCAATTCTAGTGGGGGGGTAGGAGGAAGTAAGCTGTTAGTTAACTAGCATCTGCAGCTTATCCATCAGGTAGGGAAATGGGCAGACTAGGTGGGCCAAGCAGTCCTTATCTGCCATCAAAGTCTATGCTTCTATGCAGCAGCGGGATTTCTTATGGTGGTTGGCTCTCCTTCCAGTCCCCTCCTCCCACCCAGACTCTTGACTACAGATGCATCAGGGATGGGTTGGGGCGCTCACCTGGGGAAACCACAAAACTCAAGGTCTGTGGTCCCAGTCAGTGCGCTCCCTGCACATAAACGTGTTGGAGATGAGAGCTGTACTGTGTGCCCTTCAGGCTTTCCAGCACCTCCTTTACCAGGGCACACTATACATGGTGTTGGACAATATGTGAATAGTCTGGTACCTCAACAAGCAAGGAAGCACTCGCTCTTATCCCCTTTGCAGAGAGGCGATGCGGGTGTGTAACTGGGCAGTTCTGCATCGGATTCACCTCACAACAGTTCACGTCCCAGGCATGCAAAATGTTCTAGTGGACATTCTCAACCGCACTAGAGTAAGAGCCCACGAATGGGAGCTCAAGCAAGAAGTGGTCAACCGTGTTTTCGACCTATGGGGTCAGCCAGACCTGAATCCATTTGCCTCCCCATACAATGCAGAATTACCCAAGTTTTGCCCGCTCGCTCCTGGGCGTGGTGTTTTTTGGCGAGACACGCTGTCTCTGCTGAAACAGGGAGGTTTTTGTACGCCTTCCCTCACGTTCCGGTTCTGCAGAGGGTGCTGCTTAGGCTTCAGGCGGAGGGGGCACACATGGTTCTGATTGCCCCTTTTTGGCCTCACCAAGTTTGGTTTCTACTTCTTCAGCAGCTGGCAGTGGAACCTCCTGTTCCCCTGCCCCTCTGTCATGATCTCTTGACTCAGGAGAGGGGCACACTGGTCCATCCAGTGCTGAAATCCCTTCACCTTCACACGTGGCACCTCAGGACATAGCTGTTTCACGATTTGGAGTTTCTTCCAGAGTGGCTCAGGTCCTGGTAGAGGCTAGAAGCCATCTACATGGACAGCCTATGCCATGAAATGAAAGCATTTCTCCATTTGGGCCACCTAGGTTGGGATCCCTTTTCGTGTTCATTTCGTCACGTCATGGAGCATCTCCTGCACTTCTATGACCTAGGCCTGGGCTACTCGTCTCTGAAAGTTCACCTGTCTGCTATTTCTGAGTACCACATTCTGATAGAGGGCAAAGCGGTGGCTCAATTGGAGGTTTCCAAAACTTTCCTTAAAGGAATCCTCCACCTAAAACCCCCAGTGCGCAGTCCTGCGCCACCTTGGGACCTTAATTTCATTTGGAAAAATGACTTGCCACCGTCAACTGCTGGTTCATGCGATATGCGCTTATTTGTCCTGGAAAGCCGCCTTTTACTGGCAGTCACATCTGTTCAAGAATTTCCAGCTTCAGGCCCTGATTTGTAAGGAGCCTTATTTGATTTTTCAGAGACTGGGTGGCTCTTCGTATCTAACCCTCAGTTTTTACCGAAAGTGGTTTCAGAATTTACATTAAACCAGTCGATTCAACTCCCGCTGTACTACCCCGAGCATTCTAATTGGGGGCGATTCTCCGTATACTGGATGTTCGTAGAATCCTGTGTTATTACATGAACAGGACCAAGTCCGTCCGGAAAATGGACCAACTTTTTGTTTCATTTGCACCCAAGAGAGAAGGTGCCGCAGTTTCCAAACAATGTTTATTCAAATGGCTGGCAAACTGTATTGTTTATTGTTACCAGAAATATCGATAAACCCTTCCAGGGGAGGTTAAGGGGCATTCTACCAGAAGCATGACTGCCTCTACTGCTTGTTTCAGGAATGTATCAGCCACTGACCTCTGTGCCATGGCTACTTGGAGTTCTGTCCACACTTTCACAAAGCATTACAGTCTGGACATTGCCTCTAGGCACAGGGCAGGCTTTGGCCTAGCTGATCTTACTTTGAGAGGGCTCTTGCAGTAGGTAATTACATATAGGACTGACGCAGACAGGCGGCAGGACCCCAATGAAAAATTTCTAGCTAGCAGTTCCTGGCGAGGGACCGCCCCCACGTCAGGTGACCGGTGGCAGGAGACGTCGGTATAAAGGGGCGTCCCGGACGCCTGGCCCCAGTTCTTTTCTCGCCGTTAGCTGCTCTTACAGCGCCGCGAAAGTTCGTGTTTCGCCAGCCCTGCCTTCGCTGCTTTTATTTTACCGAAAAATCTTATTTTTTCGACAACGTCAGTACTAACGTCGCAGTATGTTGTCCCCTACACCCTCCGAGCACAAGAACAAGTGCGATTCGTGCAGCTCCCAACTCCCGCACAAGGACGGCCACTCCCTGTGCCTGTTCTGCCTAGGCCCGGATCATCAAGTCGAGAAGTGCCAGCATTGCCTTAGCTTTAACGTGGCCACCCGAAAAAGACAGCAGCAATCCCTGGAGGCCCATATTCTCAAATAGAAAATGAGATCTATGGAGAAGGAGCTTAAAAAGCTAAGGCAGGCGTCTACTTCCCCCGAAGACCATCGCAAGAAGAAGGACAAGGAGAGACACCGGGACAAAGGCTTCCTCCGCGTCTCCCTCTGAGTCGCGGGCATTCAAGTAACATCTCTCCGGGGATCACTCCTCGACTGCCGCCCAGAGGTTTCTGGCGCGCTGCCTGGCTCGCGCTGGGCCTTGCGGGCGCCTCCGGGCAGTTGGAGGCCTCCGCCCCTGGTTCAGCCGCAGGCTTGTGGCCTACCATCGTGGGTGACTCCGGTAAGCTAGGTGTCGGCTCCTCTGACGTCCACCCGGAGAGGGCTGGTAAGACGTCCGACCCTTCGGGGCGACGCATGGCTTCTTCCCCACCGGACCAGGCCGACCCTTCCTCTCGACCTGCCTCCGGTGAAGGCTCTCGTAAGCCGGATGTCAGCTCCTCCAGCGCCTGCCGAGAGCTCACATCTATGCCTCACATCGGCTCATCCGACGTCCGGCTGACGAGGGAACTGACGACGGACCCCGAACGTCCGTCGTTCCCGGTTCACCGCAGCCTTTGCTGCTGTCTAGGGAACCAGAGTCCCCCATCCTGATACGGGGACTCCCCAGTCCCCGGGCGCGGCTGGGGATTTTTTGCCTCCGTTAGTCCTTCTTCCATCTGGAGTGACGGACCTGACGTCAGCTCCCCGGACAACGGCTCCGACGTCGGTACCTCCGGCGTCAGGGCCTCCGCCGTCGGCCCTACCGACTCAGGGAGAGTTCCTGCTCCCATCGGGCTCTCTGCTATGGACCCGCCCGTGAGGTTCCCAGCCGGGCCGTCTGCGCAGGCAGCCCCCCCCCCCGGCTTCTGGGTACACGCCGTCTTATTCAACACCGGTGTACCTGGGAATGCCATATCCGACGCCGCAGTACCTGACGCCGGGCTTCCCGACGCCGCAGTACTCGACGCCTCAATACCAGACGCCGGGTTACCTGCAGCCGGGTTTTGGATACGCTCCATATGGGTATACCCCGTATTCTTATCCCCCGCCTCCTCCTCCACCGCCCTCTAGGCCGCCGGTGGACCTGCAGGAGGCTCTGGCCTCCTGGTGGGCTGAGGCCAAGGCTCAACTCACCAAAGAGGTCGAGAGCCGCCTTCCGGTGACAGTGCTGTCCCAGGTTCCTGTACGCCGCAGGCGGCACACTCCCTCACCACCTCCGGACTCCAGGGTTCTTCCGTCTGGATCCAGAGAGGGGCAGGACACGCGTCCCCGGGGACTACCCAGGGGACCCGTTCCTACCCCGGGTCGGGAAAGGGAGTCTTACTCTTCTTCTTCCTTCTCTTCACTCTCGGACTCCTCGGACTCTTCCGACGGCTGTTCCAAGAGAGACGACGAGCCTCACTCTCTGTCGAAGCCCCGGCCGAGGACTCCTCCAAAGTCTCCTCCGGAGGATCCTTCTTTTACGGAGTTGCTTAGAAGAATCCAGGAGGTTCATCAGTGGCGCTCTTTGGAACCAGATCCTCAGTGTCTGAAACTCGCTGAATATCTGGATCTGCCCATGACAGCTCCTACACTAGTGCCACCCTGGATAGAGTCTCACGCAAACCTTGTCACCACGATATGGAAACAGCCGTCGGCCTTAACCCCACTTCCCAGGAAGTCGAACAGGCTATATCAGGCTCCAGAGGGTGTTGATTTCCTGGATTCTTACCCTCGTGCCGACTCGGTCGTGATTAGCGCTGCTCACAGCCGATCGGCGAACCCAAAGCATCTTAGCTCGTCACCTCCTGATAAGGAATCTCACCTTCTGGACCAGTACGGGAGAAAGATTTACGCTTCCTCCACACTGGGGGATTAGGGCCCTGAACTACGTCGGCCACATGGGGGACTACCAGAAGGCCATCCTTACTCAGGTGGAAGCCAAACTGGACTCCTTGCCTGACTTCCAAGTCAAACAGGAGTTGGCTGATCTCGTCCGGCCAGTCGCCACATACTACGTGCGACATACGACGCAGTGGACACTGCTGGGCGGAGCTCAGCTTTCGCCGTAGGCCTACGGTGTCATGCTTGACTCCGCGTGTCAGGTCTGAGCCCAGAGGTGCAATCTGCTATCCAGGAAGCACCTTTCCAGGGGTTGGTGCTTTTCGGGGGTGATGTCAAGGACATCATTACCGATTTGCAGGAGAAGGGGACGGCTCTGAAATCAGTTGATTCCATGTACCATCCCCATCAGCAGCAGCGCCATCCCTCTCGCAGATGGAATCGGCCAAAGGCAAAACCCCAGGCAAAGTGGGCCACAAAACGTCGGGCCCCCGCGGCTGCTAAGCCCCCTCCGCCCAAAAAAGCAGTGGGTGCTTCAGCTGCGGCACTGCCCCACACCACCTGACTCCTTTCCTCTCCCACTGCCTCCGGACTCCCCGGAGGAACTGGTAGGAGGGAGGTTTTCCCTCCACCTTCCGGGATGGGAGAGGATAACCACGGATTCTTGGGTGCTCCAGCTCATAGCAGAAGGACACTCTATAGAGTTTCTTCAGTAACCACCCTGCCACCCCCCTCTGAAGTCGTATTCACAGGAAGACCTTCCTTTGGTCCAGGAGGAAATCTCGGCTCTTCTGCTGAAGCAAGCGATGGAGCCTATCCCCCTTCATCTTCAGGGGATGGGTTACTATTCCCATTTCTTCCTGGTCCCAAAGAAGACTAGAGATCTCAGACCGATTTTAGATCTCAGTTCCCTGAATCTTTATGTAGAGTACAAAAGGTTCAGGATGCTCTCTCTGCAGAGCCTTCTGCCCTTACTCCAGCCGGGTCAGTGGCTTTGTGCCCTGGATATGCAGGATGCCTATCTTCACATTCCCATTCGCCCATCTCATCGCAAATACTTTCGTTTTGCATTCCAGGGGGACCACTACCAGTTCAAGGTGCTCCCGTTTGGTCTGTCTTGGCCCCCCCAAGTATTTACCAAATGCCTAGCAGTGGTGGCAGCCCACCTGCGCATTCAAGGGAGTCACACGTGTTCCCTACCTGGACGACTGGCTCCTGGCGGCCTTGTCCAGGGAGGAACTCCTGCGTTTCCTCTCCCTCACCCAGCAGGTTTTTGCCTGCCTGGGTATTACCATCAACCATTCTAAGTCTCATCTGGACCCTTCCCAGAGGCTACAGTTCATCGGGGCGATCCTTGATACGACCATGGGCAAGGCCTTAATGCCTCTGGATAGGGCGGCCTCCCTTCAGACCCAGATATGTCTCTTATCCGACCGCAGGATGGTCTCAGCGAGGTCGGTCCTTCGCCTTCTTGGGCTCATGGCGAGGCGCTATACCGATGGTCCCCCGCACTCGACTTCACATGAGGATCTCTCAGTGGACTCTACGCTCTCAGTGGGATCGACTAGTGGACGACCTAGATCACTCAATTCTGATCTCATCGCCGATGATGCGAGACTTGCAGTGGTGGATGGTTCGAGAGAACCTGTTTCGGGGGGTCCTTTTTTTCATCCCCCCCCCCCAGACTCTAACCACAAACGCCTCAGGCGAAGGTTGGGGAGCCCATCTAGGCCCTCCTCAGACCCAGGGCTCTTGGTCCAGGCTAGAACAAGCTCTTCACATCATGTGCTCGAGCTTCGGGCAGTGTTGTACGCTCTCCAAGCCCTTCACCAATACATCCTTCCCGGCCACCTAGCCGTCCAGACGGACAACATGTGCGTAGTGTGGTACATCAACAAGCAGGGAGGAACTCTATCCTACCCTCTATGGAGGGAGGGAGGCAATGAGGGTTTGGGATTGGGCAACACAACACGACCTTCACCTCACGGCGATTCACGTTCCAGGAGTCGACAACACCCTGGCAGAGAGGCTAAGTCGCTCTTCTGCTCTGACTCACGAGTGGGAACTGGACCAAGGGGTCCTAGACAGTATCTTCCACATTTGGGGAACACCACAGGTCGACCTGTTCACATCCCCCCAAAACGCAAAACGTCCCATCTTCTGCTCGCTCGTTCCAGAGCGAGGCGCTTTCTGGAACGACGCTCTGTATCTAGACTGGAAGGACAGATTCGTCTATGCCTTTTTCCCAATTCCTCTTATCCCACGAGTCTTGCAGAAACTAGCTTCAGAAGGAGCGAGAATGATTCTGATTGCTCCTTTCTGGCCCGGGCAAATCTGGTTCTCTCTTCTACAACAATATTCAGAGGATCCTCCTTTTTCTCTATCTCGAGGTTTGTTGACCCACGATCAGGGGACCCTGGTCCATCCAGGCCTCAAATCCCTTCAACTGCATGCATGGCTCCTGCAGACCTTGCCCAATCCCGTTTTGGTGTGTCTCCCAAAGTGGCGGAGATTTTAGTGGAGGCCAGAAAACCCTCCACCAGGTCCACTTATGCCATGAAGTGGAAAAGATTCACTATTTGGGCCGCCTCCAAGAACGTGGAGCCTTTCTCCTATTCAGCGGGGCTTCTGCTGGAGTATTTACATCATCTGTTCGACCTGTGTCTCAGCCATTCCTCTTTAAGGTACACATGCCATCTCGGCCTATCATGTTCCCTTCGCGAAGACAAAGCTTTTGCTCAACTGGAGGTCTCTAAGACCTTTTCAGAGGGGTCCTCCATCTGAGGCCCCCATCTGTACTCCTGCCCCCGACTTGAACTTTGTTCTCTAGAAACTTACTCTTCCTGCCTTCAAACCTGCAGCTTCTGCAGAATTGAAGTTTCTTTCGTGGAAGACGCTCTTCTTGGTGGCCATTACTGCTCAAGAATCTCCGAGCTCAGGCCCTGATGTAAAATTTCACTTGATTTTTCACAAGGAACGAGTTGCTCTTCGCATCAATCCTAAGTTTCTACCTAAAGTAGTAGCAGAGTCTACCTTGAATCAGTCCATAGAGCTAGCTGCGTTTTTTACGCAGTACCCTAACCAAGGGGAATATTTACTTCATACTATGGATGTTCACCGGATTCTGAGATACTACACCAACAGGACGAAGGATCTCAGAAAGACTGGTCAGTTGTTCGTCTCTTTTGCTCATAAAAGGGAAGGCAATGCTGTTTCCAAGCAATGCCTGTTTAAGTGGTTGGCTCATTGCATCACTTTCTGTTATGACAAGTACCACAAGACCTTCCCGGGTCAAGTCAGAGGCCACTCCACAAGAGGAGTAGCTGTCTCTGCAGCTTGTTTCAAGAATGTGTCTGCGGCAGACATATGCGCTGCTGCCACCTGGACTTCCATCCATATTTTTACGAAACAGTACAGTTTGGATATTGCCTCCCGTCGTAGAGCAGGCTTCGGGCTAGCTGTTTTGCAAGGCCTCCTGTCTTGAGGCTTGCAAGGCTAGAGCTACTTTGAGTAGCTTCTCCTCCCGGTGCCTTTTCTTTATTCCAGACTGCTTGGGATTCAGTCCTATATGTATTACATTGCAAGAACCCTCTCGGGAAGATAGTGCAGTTAGAACTTACCGTAACAGTAGATCTTCGAGAGAGGCTCTTGCAGTAGGTAATACCTTCCCGCTCTCCATCCCCCTAGGCTTTTTCAGCTCCTTTTCCATATAGAGAAATATCTGCTTCTCTCTTGTCCGGCTTCTTTTGGCCTGTGGCGGTAAAGAACTGGAAGGCGGGCGTCCGGGACTGCCCCTTTATACCGACGTCTCCTGACGCCGGTCACCTGACGTGAGGGCGGTCCCTCGCCAGGGACTGCTAGCTAGAAATTTTTCTGTGGGGTCCTGCCGCCTGCCGGCATCAGTCCTATATGTAATTACCTACTGCAGGAGCCTGTCTCGAAGATCTACTGTTACGGTAAGTTCTTACGTAACTGTACTTTCTTCAGGGTCTCCTGTCCTGATTTGTCTGCCTTTTGCAGATCCATTACTTCAGTTTTTCTTCTGATTTACACTGCTTGGGACTCAATCCTCAAGGTTATTACCTACTGCAAGAGCCCACTCGAAGTAAGATAGCGCAGTTACGTAAGAACTTAGTAACACTAGATCTTCGAGAGAGGCTCTTGCAGTAGGTAACCTTTTTCCCTCCCTCCATCCCCCAAATTTTATTTGTTGCTCTTTGTCTATTGGCTCATTCTGGGCTCCAGTAGCCTCTTTTCCATTCTCCTGTTGCTCCTCCTTGGAGGTCTCCGGTGGGAGAATTGGAAGGCGGGCAAGGGGACTGACCACTGTATGGGGTCATGCTGACGTCCGTCACGTGACAGGTAGGCGGTCCTCCATCAGACACTGCTAGCTAAAGTTTCCATGTGATCGTGACGCAAGGGGGCGCAGTCCTCAAGGTGACTACCTACTGCAATATCCTCTCGCGAAGTTCTACTGTTACGGTAAGTTCTTACATAATTGTACTTTTCCAGATGCGTCCTGGGGGAGGGGAGAGGGAACTGTACTTTTCCAGATGTGTCCTGGGGGAGGAGAGGAACTGTACTTTTCGAGATGCATCCAGGGGAGGGGAGAGGGAACAATTAAAAAATATATACATTTGTGCAGACGTTATAATACATAATACAAAGGTTTTGTGTGTGTGTGTGTGTATACACACACACACACACACAGATGTACGCAAATGACGGTAGATACAGAGGTACATTTATTTATTTATTTATTTATTTATTTATTGAAATTTCAGATAACACCTTTGAGAACAAGCTTATTTCATAGGTTCCACGTCAGACAAACAATACTTATTGGGAAAGTATGAGACGGAGAACAAGCAAAACAAGGAATTATAGAAGACATTACAAGAGTGTTATGCAACATATATATACAGATATACACAAATGAGAGCATGGAAAACAGGAACATAGAGCATGTGTAATACAGTATTTACAAACAGGATGTCACTGGTGGGCAGGAGGGCGATGCAGACATTAGAGCATATAAGGGCACTAAGTTTAGGCAGCAGTGGGGTAAGATGTAGAACTAGAAGAGGGGGGAAGGGAGGAAAAGTAAAAACAAAAGGGGCATGCTGCATTAAGGGCAGTGACAGGAGGGAGAGGTATGGTAGCAAAGTATAGAGTAGATAGAATTTGGAGGAGGCAGAGCGAATGGGTAGGGGGAGAGAATTCCAGAGTTTTTAGGAAAGCGGAAAGAGAAGGCAGCTCGACCAGCAAGAAAAGTGGTCTGGAGGGAGCGAAGCCCAGAGTTACGAAGGGAGTAAGGGGAAGGGGTCGAAGGTGAGAGAAGGGAGGCAAGATAGGGGAGCAGGGAAGAGCACCCGAAATTGGAAATGAGGGAAGCGCAGTGGGTTAGACGGAGGATCCTCTAGGGAGGGAAGGGAGAGAATAAAAAGAGTACAGTAGTGGGTGCAGAGAGGGCAGTTTAGAGCAAAGCGGCAGAAGGAGTGGAAGAGGGGATCCAGTCTGGCCAGGGTGGACCTAGGGGCAGCACCATAGACTGTCGCCATAATCGGAAATGGGGAGAATCATCTTGGTTAAGATGTCACGCCGGGCAGGTAAGGGGATGTAACCTTTGTGCCTTCAGATGGCACCAGGTTTAGGGTGGAGCCTTTTGAAAATGGCATCTATGCTGGGAGAAATGGAGGTGCCAGTCAAGCCAGACATCAAGGTATTTGAAAGAGGGTGCATCGTCGAGAGGGACACCCTCTAATGTGTAGAAGGATGGAAGGGACTGAAATTTAGAAAGCCTTCATCTAGTGACAAAGCACATGGAAACTGTCTTTTTGGCATTAAATGATAGCTGATTTGACTTAAACAACTTCTGGACTGAGTCGAAATCCGGTTGGGTCTTACACTATTGTCATGCACCACTGTTCTTTATACTTTCCCTTCTTTATTTGACATCTTTGTGGTTTTTCATTTATTATACCCTTTACTCTCATTCTGTATCAGTTGTGCTCCTCTGCTTCTCTGTCTTTCTCCTCATTATTAGTTTCTCCTATTAACCTAACCTGTTGCTCCTTTATTTTCCAGGTCTGGCCGGGTGTCAGCTGCCTGCCTATCAGATAAGTATCCTTGTTATTTATTTGTAACTCTCTAGTTCCCTCCTCTAGGATCTGTGACCCTTTGTGTTTCCTCAATATCCTGTTATCTTCCTTTTCAGGTCCCACCCAGACCCCCATGCCCTCCGGATTCTTCAGTTCCATCAGAGCAGGCAAGTCCTTTCTTAAATTAATTTTCTCTCTGTTACTTACTAAGCATAAAAAAGTACACCACATTTAGTACAATGAATTTACCAGTTCCCTTGGAGATATTTTACCAAATTTTGGATTTCTATCTGTAAATGCGACAGAGTTATAAGTCTCCAAACCTTTAGACATTTTAAAATTTGCAAGTGTATAGACTGCAGAATTGGTAAGCTCCTATAGCTTTAAAACTAGAGAATGGAATATCAACACTTTTGTTGGGTTCATTGACCCTAAAAATGAGGCTGTGAGGCCTCTCCAGTGGCTCAGCAGCAGCGAGTCCACTGCTGTGCTGACAGCCCGGGTTCAGAAGACAGCAGGGGAAGTCCTATCAGGAGGCAGGCCATGGCCAAGACAGCTACCACTCGGCAGTGCATCTTGGTTGGGGTAGGTTGGCGGGTTCCACCAACACAGCGATCTCTGAGGCTGGGACAGGCAGCTGCCACTCAGCAGTGCATCTTGGTTGGGGTAGGTTGGCAGGTTCCGTCAACACAGTGATCCCTGAGGCTGGGCCTGGGAGCTTGCTCGTGTCACAGTGAAAGCTGTAGCTTTGTGAGACTGACAGAGGCACTGCCTACACCGGGGAATGGAAGAAAACCCTGGTAGCTATCTGAATGACAACCTGCTTCAGCCTGATCAGGGTATATCCTGAGAGATGAGCTGCTGGCCAGGAGAAATAAACTGGGGGACTTGTCCATATTTCATCTCTCTAATCTCTTGCTCAGAGGCTGGCCAAGTTATATGCAGCCAAAGATTCCAAAATATCATCAGCAATTAAAATTGAATTTCATGAGCCTTTTTGAAATTGTGGAATTTAGCTATACCTTTGTCAAAGCCATATCTTCCATACATTTTGCCCAGCCATACACTTGAGTTGCAATTGTGGAGGATGGTAAAAACTGGGTAGAGTTGGCAGTAAGGTAGCATTCATAGGTTCCATAGTATACGTGTGGTGGTGGCAAGTGTCGGGTCACTATCTTGAGAAGAACCATGAAGAACAGTCATGGGCATCACTTTGCAGTAGCCTGTCTCCTTGCAGCATGCCAGCTAACCACTAGAGCGCACCGACTATGTGACTTGTGGAAGAACATGCATGTGCAGCATTGCTTCTGTACCGCTCCACCTGCTGACCATTGCAGCAACCCTGTAGATAACAATGTATAGTTTTAGCATTTGAAAAAAAGGGGCACCAAGTGATGCCAAGCATTCCAGCTGGTTGCGACTGAGGCCATAGTGATCGACGTATCTGGATATCTTTAGTCATGATGCTGGGCTTCACCGTCACAGGATTGTTGGAGGGGCATTGCGGGTGCCTGCCTGCAGTACAAGTCAAGTGAATGTGATCCGTAGCCAACCCAAGAGGGACTGAAGTCCTGCAGAGAGGGAGGAGGTACGGCCATGTCAGTGAAATGGGAAGTCAGTGGAATTTGGACCGTAGGATTGGGGAAGTAGCTAGTGCAGGGGTCACCAGTGGCAGGAGTAAGATGCATGGGTTCACCAAGGGAAGGACAGCTGGGCTGAGTAGCGAAAGAATAGTAGTCTACCAGTTGGAGCACGGAAGGATACGGGTAATTCTTACTTGAGAGCAGAACGTAAAAGAATCACACACTGCAAACTGACTGGTCTAAGCACCACATATATTTGGAAGTCCATAAATGAGAGGAACTCCCAGAGACCTGACGAGGGAAGAAAATGGCTAGGGAACCAAGAAGGAGAAATTCTGGCTATTGCAAAGGGATAGGTCCTATAGGAAAAGGAGTAGGTGGCTCTATTTGGAAATGAGCTTGTCTGTGAAAAACAAGGAGATCAGCTTGACAAGCATGTCCACAGGGTCCCTCTGGTCAATCTCTGAGAAAAAGGCAGGGGAGGACAATATAATCACCATAAAAGAACTACAGGAATGCAAACAGCTCGGCATAGCTAAATGGATTCAGAGGTTATAAGTGCTTTGTGAAAGTTAAACTCCGCACATGGAATTGTAGTGACATTACCTATTACTGCATCCGTGAATTTTTGATCTTACTTCGAGAGGGTTCTTGCAGTAGGTAATTACATATAGGACTGAAGCCGGCAGGCATCAGGACCCCATGGAAAAATTTATAGCTAGCAGTCTGTGGCGGGGGACCGCCCCCACATCAGGTGACCGGCATCAGGCGACATCGGTATAAAGGGGTGGTCCCCCACACCCACCTTCCAGTTCTTTCCCGCCGTTTGCTTTTGACAGTGCCTCTCGGTTAAGTTCCACTGCTCGTCAGTCTGTCGCCAGTAGTTATACCGTCGTGTTTTTTCAGATTTTTTCACAGATATTCGTCAGGATTTCCTTACCTGCCGTGTATGTCATCCCCTACAATGTCCGAGCACAAAAACAAGTGCAACTCATGCGGTGCCCAACTCCCGCACAAGGACGGCCGTTCTCTGTGTCTTACCTGCCTAGGTCCCGACCACCTAGTGGATTCCTGTCAGCACTGCCTGAAGTTCAGCGCGGCTACCCGAAGAAGAAGGCAGCGGTCCCTGGAGTCCCACATCCTAAAGAGGAAGATGTCTTCCATGGAAAAGGACCTAAAAAAAAAAAGCTCCAGCAGGCTTCCACCTCCCCCAGGGGCCTTAAGAAGAAAGAGAAGCACCGGGACCGGTACTCCTCATCCACGGTTGCAGCGACTTTGGCTGGGGTCGCTGCTCTTCAGGTAATGTCCCCTCTGGGGGACCATTCCCCAACGGCCATATTGGTGGTGTCCAAGACAGCGTCAGCGCCCCGGCTGGTTTGTGCTCGGGCCAGTTGGGAGCCTCCGGGACAAAGGAGGCATCCGCTTCCGGTAAGGCCACTCCTACGCGGCCCTCTGCTTTGAGCCTCTCTGGTGAGTCTGGCGTCGGCTCCTCTGACATCTGTCCGGAGCCGGCCGTTAAGTCGCTCGACCCTTCGGGGCAGCGCACGGCCGCCAAGCCGCCCATCAAGGTTGTCTCCCCTGTACGGCCTTCTTCAAGCGCTGGGTCTGATCAGTTGGACATCTGCTCCTCTTCCGCCTGCCCGGATCCCGCCGGTCAGACCCCTGCTGGCCCGTCCGGCAGTCGCTCGGCACTGGAGCATACGCCAGATCCCTTGGATTTCTCCGGGGCCGCTGGCTCCCCGCAGCCTTCGCCGCTGCTGTCCGAGGGCCCTACGTCTCCCCAACTGGACCCACAGGATCCCTCTGGCCCTCCCCCGGACGCCGCTGGGGACTGTTCGGCGCCTCTGCCAGGCCTCCCTCCCATAGGACCGGGTGGCCTGACGGACCATCGGATGCCAGCCAACGTCCCCTTACCAGACGTCACCCCAGCGGCAGACCCGACGCCCGCTGGGCCACCTGCTCTTGGCCCACCTGCAGGGCCTCTTCCTGGGCCTTCTACCCCAGTAGAGCCCCTGGTGCCGGATCTTGCGCCGTCTTATCAGACAGCGTCTTATCCGGCGCCGCAGTACCCAGCGCCACAGTATCCGACGCCGCAGTACCTGGTGCCTCAGTACCAGACGCCTGGCTTCCCGCCGTCGGGCTACAGATACTCTCCTTACGGATACCCCAGTATCCATACCCCCCTCCCCCTCCTTCACCGCCCCCTCAGCCGCCGGTGGATCTGAGGGAGAGTCTGGCTTCTTGTTGGGCTGAGGGCAAGGCTCGGCTCACCAGGGAGGTGGAGAGCTGCCTCCCGGCAACAGACCCGATCCCGGACCCCCATCACTGGGGGTGAGAGACCCCCCCCCCAACCCCAGAGACACAGCTGTGGGGTCTAAGGCTGGGGGTGGCACCCTGCCCCCTAGAAGCCACGTTCCTCCCCTGAGTGGGGAGGGGTCTTCGTCTCCTTCTTCTTCTTCGGACTCATCGGAGGTCTCCGAAGACAGCTCCGATCCAGACGAACCTCGCAGTCCTGACAAGCCCAGGCCCAGGACCCCTCTGAAGTCCCCTCCGGAGGATCCCTTGTTTACGGAATTGCTAAGGAAATAGAGGCTCTTCATCAGTGGAAATCTCTGGAGCTAGATCCACAGAGGCAGAAACTAGCTGCCCATTTGGATTTGCCCGAGGTCGCTTCTACGTTAGTTCCACCCTGGATCGAGCCTCTTGCCGACCTCGTTTCCACTATCTGGAAACAACCGTCGGCCTTAGCCCCCCTTCCCAGAAGGCGGATAGGCTTTATCAGGCTCCTGAGGGGATTGACTTTCTCACGTCACACCCCAAGGCTGATTCGGTCGTGATCAGCACTGCTCACGGCTGCTCAGCTAACCCAAAACATCTGAGCTCGTCCCCACCCGACGAGGAGTCCCGCCTTCTGGACCAGTATGGCAAGAAGGTCTATGCTTCTTCCACTCTGGGCATCAGAACCTTGAACTATGCGGCTCACATGGGGGATTACCAGAAGGCTATCCTTAGCGAGGTGGAAGCCAAGTTGGATTCCCTTCCTTAGTCACAGACTAAACAGGAAGTGGCAGACCTGGTCCGCTCCGCACGTTCGGCCAGTAGGCACATGCTTCGCGCTACCTACGATGCGGTGGAAGCCTCTGGATGAAGCTCGGCGCTTGCTGTGAGCCTGCGGCGACATGCCTGGCTTCGGGTGTCAGGTTTAGCCTTGGAAGTGCAATCCGCCATCCAGGAAGCGCCCTTCCAAGGTTCGGTGTTGTTCAGTGGTGATGTCAAGGACATCCATTACCAGACTGCGAGAGAAGGGCACTGCTCTCAAGTACAGAGCCTCTCAAGCGCAGCGTCGTTCCTTTCGCCATCGCGCACGGCCTAAGGCGAAACCACAAGGAAAGCGGGCCAACAAACACCAGGCACCTCTGGCTGCGGGAGCTTCAGCTGTGGCGCTGCCCCCCACCTCTTGTCTCCCTCCCTCTCCCACAGCCTCTGGTCGATCCAGGGGAACCGGTAGGTGGGAGATGCTCCCTACATCTACCAGGTTGGGAGAGTATCACTTCCAACTCTTGGGTCCTACAGCTTATAGCAGAGGGCCACACCATAGAGTTTCTTCAGAAACCTCCCAGAAACCCTCCCCCCAGGTCGTCTTACTACCCAGAACATCTTCTTAGGATTCAGGAAGAAATCTCCTCCCTTCTGTTGAAGAAGGCAATAGAACCAGTCCCTCCCCCTCTTTGGGGGACGGGTTTCTACTCCCATTTCTTCCTGGTCCCAAAGAAGACAGGGGATGTGAGGCCCATTCTAGACCTCAGTTCTCTGAATTTGTTCGTGGAGTACAAAAGGTTCAGGATGCTCTCCGTGCAGAGTCTCCTGCCCCTTCTTCAGCCGGGACAGGTGGCTGTGTGCTCTGGACATGCAGGACGCGTACCTGCATATCCTTATCTGCCCTTCCCACTGCAAATACCTCCTCTTTGCTTTTCAGGGGACTACTACCAGTTCAAGGCCCTCCCATTTGGTCTTTCCTCTGCCCCCCGAGTATTCACCAAATGCCTGTCGGTAGTGGCGGCCCACCTGCGTACTCAGGTTTTCCCATACCTGGACGACTGGCTCCTGGCGGCCCCGTACAGGGAGGAATTCCTGTGCTCCCTTTGTCTCACCAGGCAAAATCCCATTTAATCTCATCACAACGCCTCCAGTTCATCGGGGCGATTATGGACATGACCACTGGTATGGCCTTTCTGCCCCCAGACCGGGTGGCCACCCTCCAGGCTCAGGCAAGCAATTTGTCCTCCCACGGGCGCGTTCCCACCAGGTCGGTTCTTCGCCTCATGAGGCTCATGGCGGCTGCAATTACGACAGTTCCGCGCGCGCGGCTGCACATGAGAATCTCTCAGTGGAGTCTTTGGTCTCAGTGGGATCAATTGATAGACGACCTGGACCAAGAGCTTCTGGTCTCAACCTTGATACTCCGGGATTTGCACTGGTGGTTGGTTCAGGAGAACCTTTTGTCAGGGAGTTCCCTTTCCCTTCTCTCTTTCTCCCCCCTCCCAAACGCTGACAACGGATGCCTCGGGTGAGGGTTAGGGAGCCCATTTGGAATCCCAGCGGACCCAGGGCTCTTGGTCCAACTCGAGCAGATGCTTCAAATTAAAGTGCTCAAGCTCAGAGCGGTGGTGTATGCTCTTCAAGCACTGCACCCTTTTCTGCTTCTTTGTCATCTGGCTATCCAGACCGACAACATGAGTGCCGTCTGGTGTCTCAGCAAACAGGGCCGGGGCCCGTTCCTACCCTTTTTGTCGGGAAGCGATGCGGGTCTGGGAATATGTGTCCCTCCACAACCTTCACCTCACTGCAGTCCACGTCCCGGGGGTAGAGAATTCGTTGACAGATCACTTGTGCCGATCCTCAGCACAACCTCACGAGTGGGAACTGAATCAGGAAATAGCAGACGGCATCTTCCTGGTTGGGAACCTCAGGTCGACCTGTTTGCGTCCCCTCTAAACGCAAAACTGCCCACGTTTTGCTTGCTCGCTCCAGGGCACGGGCAGCTCTGGAGAGACGCTCTGTCTCTCGACTGGAAGGGCAGATTCGTCTATGCTTTTCCCTCCAATTCCGTTGATTCCAAAGATCTTGCACAAAGCTCAGTTCCGAGGGGGCTCGTATGATTCTCATCGCTCCCTGCTGGCCCAGGCACGTTTGGTTCTGTCTTCTGCAACAGTACTCGGAGGAACCTCTGATTCCTCTGCCACGTTCAAGACTACTGTTGACTCAGGATCGGGGATCCCTGGTCCATCCCAGCCTCAAGTCCCTTCAGTTGCATGCTTGGCTCCTACAGACGTAGCACAAGCTCGTTTTGGGATTTCCCCACAAGTGGCAGAGATCTTGGTGGAGACCAGGAAGCCTTCCATTCATTCCACTTAGGCCATATAATGGAAATTGTTCTCCATTTGGGCTTCGTCCAAAGACCTGGAGCCCTCCTCATGTCCTGTCGGACGGCTACTGGACTACATGCGTTATCTCTTCGACCTGGGTCTCAGTCATGCCTCTTTGAAAGTTCACATGGCAGCTCTGGCCGCTTATCATGTTCCCTTTGGGGACAGAACTTTCACTCAGCTGGAGGTCGCAAAGACCTTCCTAGGAGGGGTTCTCTATCTGAGACCCCCCCCCCCCATTTGGGTTCCCCCCACCCTGGGATTTGAATTTCATCCTCGAGAAGCTTATGCTGCCTCCCTTTGAGCCAGCAGCCTCAGCAGAACTTGAGTTCCTTTCGTGGAAGACCCTCTTCCTAGTAGCCATCACTTCCACTCAAAGAATTTCCGAGCTTCAGGCCTTGATGTGCAAAATTCCATATTTGATTTTCCATAAGGAACGTGTGGCTCTGTGCACCAATCCTAAGTTTCTTCCTAAGGTGGTAGCGGAATCTACGTTGAACCAGTCCATTGAACTGCCTGTGTTTTTCACACAGCACTCCAATCACAGGGAGTATCTTTTGCATACTCTGGACGTTCACCAGATTCTGAGATACTACACCAACAGGACGAAGGATCTCAGAAAGACTGACCAACTATTTGTTTGTTTTTGCCAGCAAAAGAGAGGGCAACGCTGTTTCCAAACAATGTTTGTCCAAATGGTTGGCCCATTGTATCACTTTCTGCTACAACAAGTACCACAAGACTTTGCCAGGTCAAGTCAGGGGTCACTCCACCAGGGGTGTCGCAGCCTCTGCTGCTTGTTTCAAGAATGTGTCAGTGGCTGACATCTGTGCAGCCGCAACTTGGACTTCTGTCCATACATTTACGAAACATTACAGTTTGGACATTGTCTCTCGCCATGAGAGCCGGGTTTTAGTTGGCTGCTTTACAAGGACTTCTTTCTTAAAGTCCTTCTCAGCCAGAGGATCTCTGTATGAGTAGTTTCCTCCTCCCGTGTGCTTCTCTTTATTCCAGAGTGCTTGGGACTCAGTTCTGTATGTGAATATCTACTGCAAGAGCCCTCTCGAAGTAAGATAGTACAGTTACGTAAAAACTTAACGTAACTTTAGATGTTCAAGAGAGGCTCTTGCAGTAGGTAATACCTTCCCGCCCTCCATCCCCCTTAGCTCTTTCGGCTCCTTTTCCAGGAAGGGAAATATCTGCTTCTCTCTCACCTTGCCTTTTGGCCTTTAGCGGGAAAGAACTGGAAAGGCGGGCGTGAGGACCGCCTCATACCGATGTAGCTGGCGCTGGGGTCACCTTCCGTGGGGGCGGTCCCCGCCAGAGACTGCTAGCTAGAAATTTTTCTGTGGGGTCCTGACGCCTGCCGGCTTCAGTCCTATATGTAATTACTGTACCTACGGCAAGAGCCTCTCTCGAAGATCTACTGTTACGGTAAGTACTTACGTAACTGTACTTTCAGGTTTTACCAGTTAGTATTATTTATAACATTTCCACAATACATTTTAACCTATTAAATGACCCTTTATCTGGCTTTGTAAGATTCCAGGACCAACTAACATTGGGTATGCATGACAAAATTTTGGATGTATGCCTGCATTAGTAGCGGAGTGGCAAACGGGCAGATATTTTGAACATTTTCACACAATTTAACAAATATTTAAAAATGGTGAAATTATGAACTGCTGTCAGTTACAACTTACATAACCAACTACCTTCCTATTTAACAGTTTATAAGACTTTTTTTTTTTTTTTAAGAAAGTATGTATATACATTTTCATTTATCTAGCTACATAGGTGGCTAATTTGAAACTACAGAAACATTTCTAGAAATTTTCACATAAATAACAAATGGCCAGACTATGATCCCCTATAAGTTCCATCCCTTCACCCAATGTCATGAAACTTGGCCTTCCTTTAAGACATCTTACAGGGCCCGCCCGGTGACGCTGAAGGCTGAGGCACTGGATGCCTTACCTCGTGCTACGCTGGTGACCGGGGTTCAGGAATGATCTTGGGTCACCGGGGAGGTGCTGCATGTGGGGAGGTGGAAAGCAGGATTGAGTGTTGGCTCTCCTCTCCTCTCCTGGGGTGGGTCGCCCGTCTGCAGTCCCGCCATCACTAGATGGAGGTCCGGTGGCAAGCGTAGGCAGTAATGGAGCGACTAACAGGGTGGGGTGTCACGTAGGGCTTGACATGCACGTGTCTCCACACGTGTGTGCCAGGTCAGGGACATGCGGGATGGGACGGGGGAGAAAAACCATAAAGTACCTACGGGAAAAAAAAAGACATCTTCCAAAAAGTAAGCGTGCCAAATTTTAGGTCTGTATTTGTAAGAATGACATTATGGCCAATTAAAGAATTTAGAAAAATTGCACAAACCTTTGCAAAAATGCACTGGAATTTGCTAATGTCACCCAGCCCTACTAGTAGAGACTGGTTCTCAAGGCAGCTAGGAGGGCCAGAAGGATGAGGGACATCCGTGGATGCTCTGAGTCATTGTACTTTGACATCCCAGGGGTAGAAAAACTTTGAAGGAAAATCCTTGACTGGGCAGAATGACCCCCCCCCCTTCACAGACATGGCACCATCGACTGGGCATCTCCTTGGATCCTGCATTGGAAGGGCAAGAGCTAGACCCACCAACCCTGCCGCAAGGGTTAACTTGGGGGGGGGGGAGCAGGGGTAAGCCCCATAAATTAGATGCTTGGACTGGGGAGGACATCCTGACAGTGGACTAATTTATAACCAAAAAAAAAAAAAAACATTATTGCAGTTGACCAATGCTTGTTGTTTTGTGTGTGTGTGTGTGTGTGTGTGTGTGTGTCTCTCTCTCCTCTTTCTCATGTTTCCTTTCTCCTTTCTAGACTTTGTTCTCTTTTCCTTTTGTTTGTTTTGTTGTTCTCTGTCGAGTATGATCTACTGTATATCTCTTCACTCTTGCTCTTCTCACTTATTTTTGGCACTCCCGCCCCCCCATCTCGCTGGGGCAACAAGAGACACCAGCACTTTTCTGAAGTTAAATGACAATACAGCTTGAAATCCTTCTGTTTTTCTTTTCTTAAAGCCACCATACTATATGAGAGCACCGGTCCCAAACTTTGTAATATTCATAGCTTTTAAGAAGCCATGGACGAGAAAAGGCAACAGAAAAAGAAAATGGTTTACTTTTCCTTTTTTACTAATCCTCCTGTGCATCTAATGGTAGCAGCAGTCTCTCCCTTATCCCTCTGTAGTTGGGGGTGGTGAGGGCTACAACTGGAGGAGGAGTCGAAAGACACTTGAGGTATTCTTAAAGAGGACCACATTCTTTTTACAGTTTTTATTTGCTATGTTTCAATTGCAGTTGTAATCACCAAATGTAATTTAACCACCTGACAAACCATCCAGTTTCATGATTTAGTTTTATGGCACATTTTTGGTTAGTGTACCGCCAATGGACTCATGTTTAGATGCTAGTTCTCTAATTATTCAGCAGTAAGGTAGAGTTCTAACATCACCAACAGGTAAAACATCAGTCTTTCATTGTTAGCAACTTTTTTTTTTCCATTTAGATCCAAAAGAGAACCATGGTGTCATTTAGAACCAAACTCATTCAAAGGCTCAGGAAAGTGTCATACAACCCAAGATTTTGTGTGTTTTTTTTTTTTTTTTTTTTTCAGTTATTAACAAGAATTCGAACATACAACAAATATTAAAAAAACTAAATTTTTCAATCCATTTGAGTTCATGGTTTCATTTGAATGAGTAAAAGAAAAAAAATGTTTTCCTGTCAGCCAAGTGGTGTGGCGTTTGCGTTGGTTGCCATATCTGCTGCCGTGTCGGCGACCCACCTTCAGGAACAGACTCTGGTCGCTGGGGGTCGGCAAGGTGAGGGAGGATTGAGCTCCTGGAGGATTGCTCTCCTCCCTTGGGGAGGGCAACTTGTGTCCCGCTACCTGACTGAGCTTGGGTGGCAGTGCTGGCAGGAGTAGACTAATGTGGAGGGATGTCAGCAGATGTGCTGTGCCATTGCACGCCGACATCCCAGGGGTGAAAATATGGAGGAAATTGTCTCTGGCTGCTTGGTTTTCCCCTGAGACCCCGCATATTCCCAGGTGGTAAGCCACCCTCTGGGGTGGATAATCGGTAAGGCCACCAGATGGGTCGGTGGTGGGGCTGGGGGGAAGGGGAGCCACCGGACTGGGGGACATAAGGTGGCAGAAAGTACTGATGAAAAAAAAAAAAAGTGCTGGTGACCTGAGCTTGGAGCACTCCCAGCCAGGGAGGGACATATATCGGGTTCCACCATACAAGTAGCTTCTACAGTGGGACAGGGATCCTGCCTCCTCCACTGAGGCATGCTCTGTGTGCGTGAGGCCTGCAGGGGTGCTGCCTGGCATATGGATGAGGAAGAGGGGACAGTCCAGATCAGCACTAGCCCCACTGCATGACAGTGCTGGTACCCTCGGATCCCACCCCATGTAGATCCCCTCTGGTGTGACAGTGGTGGGAGCGGTGAATGGGATTGGGGGATCCGATCGCCTGAAGCAGGCACTGGGTGTTGGATGGACCTCAAAAGCTAGGGGGGGAGTAAGGCAGGACCTCTGAGCATAAAGGATGGTGGGATCTGAACTGCTGGGATGTTACACTGTGATACTTTCATTTCTGATGGGGGAGAAACCAGCTGGACTGGAGGGCCCAGACTATGGCAGTAGCAGGAGACATGGCTTGAGAATTCTGTGATGGGCCATGGGGGTAGGGATGCAGCATCTGAGCAGATGGTGCGATGGGCTGGCCAGTTTGTCATCTCTTTGTGCCCCAGACGCCGGTAAATTCAACTTTAATACATTCTGTCGTATCTACTAGAAACCTGGGGATTAAATAAAATGAATAGTGGGGGGGGGGTGTCAGAACGCTGATAGGTCTATTTATAACTTGCCTTTTTTTTTTTCTTTCCCCTACAGGATCTATTTTACAACAGTCATCAGGCGCTCCAGGATGCATGTTAGTGCACAAGTAGCTGGGTCCTCCAACTAAGGTTGCCTTAGACGCTGAGCAAGGCAGAAGACATCACTTTCCTGTTGCATTTTTTCCTTTTCATAACAAACCTCTTCTCCAATATATTTACTATACTAACTCCATGCCGCCATGGATTACTACCCTAGTGAAATTGCACTAGACTACCGGGGAACAGAAACTTATATTACAGCATGGGTGATCAGGTGAGGTGGAGACCACTAGACTACCTGGGTACAGAAAAGTATATTACAACATAGGTGCACGGTGGGATCACTAAACTACAAGGGAAGAGATGGGGTGGGGGGGTGGAACCACTAAACAACCAGGGAAGGGAAAGATATATTCCAGCATGAGCAGTTGGAGGGAGTGGGGATCACTAGACGCTAGGGTGTGTATAAAAGCACTACATCATTGGTGTTTGGGGGTGGGAGGACCACTAGTCATTTCCACCGGCAGAACATGGGATGGGGGTTGGGGCGCAGCCATAGTGCCCTGTTATGGCCAGGGTTTCCATTGCTATATACAGCACTGCGTTGGCAGCTGTTTAGCACTGCAGAAACCTATGAATATATCACTACACCCATTGTGCATGCGGGATCCATCAGTTGCATAGGCGCAGCAGTATATTTTGTACAGTCACACCTTTGGGTAAGCACGGTACTCTGGGGGCCTCTGAATATGATCCCGACCCCTCAGTGCTAACCCTTTGAATATGGAAGCTATTATGTTAAAAAAAAAAAAAACACTGCTTTTCAGGAGGTTGAACAACATTGTCCACAGGCTTGACCTTATATTAATAGATTAGCAGCCAATGGGAGATGCATCTTCCTTTCAGTACCTGGGGTTAATACTGTATAGTGAGTGCCCTGACCTTTGCAGAACATGTTGATAGTTTAATGCTCATTTGGGCGTACAGTATAATCAAGCTATTTTGACACAGGATTCAAGGAAACTCAGTACAGTACAACCTCGATTATCTGCCCCCCCCAACCATAACCAGCCTCGGGATTATCCGAACTCGTGCCATGCTCCCGATGTAACCATTGGTTTTATGGCAGACTCAATGGATTCCATTAGCACCCATTTAGCATGCTTCTAAGTGATAATGTGAGAGCTGTAAGTAAACTCATGCACAGTAATCGTCCATTGGAAACCATGAGGCAGCACCTTCATATCTCCCCTCGTCGCATACTGTATAGGGCAGGATTAAAAGACAGTCGGGTCCCATATCTTGTTGCAGCGAGGCTAATAGCGTACACTACCTGAAATAAATGAGAGGAGAGCCAAACGCTGCAAGTGACAAGACTGCAATAACCACCCTCCCATTCACCCATGGGCTACTTACAAATATGTCACTGCCCCTAAAGCCAGTGCCACTAAACCTAAGAACCGCAAGCCAGGCAAGGGAAGTGAAAACAGAGAAGAGCGTACATAACAATTACTGGGAGCTGCGCAGCTTCTAATGGGCTGAGCAAGGGAAAACTAGACACCCGATGGGACAGCGATGTCCAACATAGGAAGAAAAGGAAGCAGGGACCAGAAACAGTAAAGGTGGAGCCCGACACCCTACCAAGCAAACAGAAACAAAGCAAGTAAAAACTAGACACGGGGCAGTGTCAAATGTTTTTATCTAATTTCAGTACTGATAGCAAACTGCGACCAGCAAGTCCCATTCATTTCAATTGGAACCTCAGTTTTGCTAACCTCTCAATTATCCAGACCATTCCTATGTCCTCCAGTCGGTTTGGATAATCGAGGTTGGACCTGGGGTTCCTGGACACACTTCTTTTCCTGGTATTGCATATCCTGCAACCAGGAATAATCAAGATAATATTTTGATGTTTTTGGTGCAATATTAGCCACTGCATTTGCACTGGATTTGAGGATAACTTACTTTGTTGGTTTATTAGCTAGGAAGATAAGTAATGGGTTGATTCTCCCTTTTTGGCCGATTTTCTACCAAAAGCAGATTTGGCCTATAATTTAAGATCATGTGCTCATGATACCTCTTGTCATGAAGTTGTTTGCCTTTTAAGTTTTTCAGGACTGGCAGTATAACCTAGAGGTTAAGAGTAACTAGCTGTGAATGATCTTGGTACGTCCAGCAGGCAGACCTGGGTTTGATTCCCACTGGCATACTGTGCGACTCTAAGCAAGTCACTTAGCCTTCCCACTGCTCCCAGGTCGCTGAGGAAAACAGGCGTTGTGCCTAGTGGGCCTTACCCCTGGCTACCAAAGAATAAAACAAATAATAAGTCCTTTTAGAATATGATTTAATATAAATGTTGAAAGTTTTATATTTGCACTGACTGCCTCGTCTATGTGGTAGATAGATATATTATGAATTTGGTTTTATATACTCTGTAATGTGATTGTGGCAATATTTTCTGATGATTTTGTTTTTAAAGAAATTGTACAGCGCTCTGAGCCTTCGGGAAGGGGCGCTTTATAAAGTATCTGTCTATCTATCTTAAGAATTGGAATTATTTTCCAGTTGCTGCTAAACAAGGTTGGACTTTTTTCCTTTTAAACAGTGTGTGTGTGTGTGTGTGTGTGTGTGTGTGTGTGTGTCTAATTGGATGGAATGTCAGTACTTGTATTTTATTTGGTATGTATTGTAGTTCCTGTTTGTTTATGAATAAGTTTGTATTGTATTTCAGGGCTGAAATTTAGTGGTTTTCATGGCATGGTACCGTTTTCACCAGGCTGGTGTGCCAACTGGAATACCACTCCCCTGTGCTGCTGCACTGCAGTTTAATCTGTAGCACAGCTGTTTTGGATAGATGAAATACCGTGCCTAAAGGCAGAATGCCCAAATTAAGCTTCTGATATTCCACTTCCTGCAAAAGATTATTTTCTTAATCTGTACCCTGTATTTTCTCGGCATTGTTGCCCTTGGCCTCCCATGAAAACGGTTTCTCCAGCTCACTGGGCCTATTCCAGTCACCAGTCAAATGAAATGGTGCAACTCTGAGACAAATGAGTTATGGTAGGGCTAGACCTAAACATAATACAATAAGAAGCAGAACTGTTGCCTTTTATGGAGTCGTAGCAGTACAGCTGTCTGTTGAGAGTATACAAGACTAAATGGACAATTTAGACCTTATGTGCTGCTGAAATAGGCTGTCATTCCCATAGAGTCTCTCCATTTCTGTCTAAGTATTGTTTTATTTTTTAATGTGCCTCACTTCCCTCAGCCTTCACTCGAGCCCCCATCCCACCACCCCATCTTCTCCTGGGTCTTACCTTCTCCCTACATTACCCCATAGTAGAGCTTTCACTGCATTGATGGGCCAGCTCAAGTATTGCCTTTTTAACGGAGGAATAGATGTAAAAATATTACTCCGTTACCTCCCTTGATTAAATTGTAATTGTGTATCTCCGCCACCCCCCCTTCAGAAATTTCCTTGGCATGATGTCCTTGGTTAGAAATAACCCTATTGGGTAGAATTAGTGTAATGCGTATAAACAAATACTGATGGAGATTACCTGCTTCAGTACCACCCACCTTGTTAAGGCTGAGATACGACAGACTTAAGTCAAAACAGTGTGCTTCGAATTTTAACGACCCCAATTAGTTAAAGGTAAATGTCCACCTGTAATCGGGCACCAGCTCAGTATGAGGCAGGGCCTGATTAGCATTTTCACAAACTGCTATAATGTTTTTCTTTTACTCACAGTCTATGTAGTAATTTAGATTTTTATCTGGTTGATTCTGCCATCTTCCCGCCAGCATTTTGATCCAAAGTGCCCCTAGCAGTGTGCCCACAACTTCCCGCAGCTATATCGAGAATGACGTATGTGCTGGGGAGCAGGAACATGCATAGGAAGCCTATATAGACTGAGCTATTAATAGCTCCAGTTTGCAATTTACACGTCTCAGTGCTGTACTGAGACCAGGTATGGACTGACTGCCATGCTATACCTGGTCTCAATACAGAACTGAGACCTGTAAATTATAAACCACAGCTATTATTAGATCCATCTATACAGGAGTTCTATGCCTGCTGCCACAGTTGCTCCACGGCATATACATTGTTTCCGGGACAGCCGCAGGAGGTTGAGGGTGCGCTGCTGGGGCGCTTTAAATCAGTATGACAGCGGGAGGGACAGCAGGATTGACCAGATAAAATCTAGATGACTGAACACACTGTGAGTAAAATTAGAACAGTTTGCAGACATGCTAATAGTCCTGCCTCACACTCAGGTGGGGCCTGATTAAAGGTCAGCATTTTCCTTTCAGAATATGAGGGCAACAGGATTGCCAAATCTATGTAATAGGCCTTTAGGAAAGCTTGAAGATGGCTGATGAGGGGTTCAGATGTGAATGGCTGGTGTTGGTTGAAAGCACCTTTAAAAATACAGGCCGGGTCTGTATTTGCAAACCCCCAGCAGTTACAAAGCACAGGATAACAGACATAGTTAAACAAAAAGATAATTTCAGCCCTGGGACTAATCGGTTATAACTTGATCAGTAATTAAAGAGACCGACTGCCGGCCTGAGTCAGTTTTCGCATTGATATCCTATCGTGCCTGTTTCAGAGGATCCCCATGTCAGAGAGCGTCCAAAAGCCAGCACTTTAAGACCTGTCCCCTGGCAAAAATAGGAACAGTCGGGAAGTCTCTGGCGACTTCCCGACATGCTTGTCAGCTTTAGTTTCACCCCCACGCCGCTACGGGATGAGATGCCAGTGAGAGGCTTCCATTATATAGATTTATGGCAGTTTATTGATTTCAATATAGACATTGGATCGAAACGCGGCACCAGTCAACCAACAAGGGCTGTTAGTTGTCCGGTGCCCACGTTTCATTGCCAAGTGGCCACTATATAATCTAAAATCAATAGAAAAGCTGCCGCCCATTATATATAATGGAGCACGCCTCCGCGCTCTCACTGGCATCTCGTCATCATGCTAGCGAGCGTGGGGGTTGAGCTGGGGCAGCAGAAAAAATTCAGGAAGTCCTTGGGACCCGATTTTTACGCGTGACAGATCTTTTTAACTGCTGAACACTTTTTGGACATACTAACTTCATTGGGATCCTCTGGGGGCAAGGCACCGATGGGTATGGTGCAGGGCAGTATCGTGGTGAATCTCTTTAACAACAGATTTGATAGGTTAGAGCAGCAAATGCTGTTAGCCAGATCACTTGAATGGCAGATAACCAAGTTCAGGTTTAAGACATTCACAAGTAATTTTAATGGAATGTTTTTAGAAACAAATTTGGTTGTACTTTACAGTAGGTTTCTTTTACTGCGTAGCTGCAGGGCGAGTACAGTGTAATTACATAGCAGCAGCAAATGAAATGGCATAACATAGAAACATAGACTTTGTCAGCAGAAAAGAACTGCTTGGCCCACCCAGTCTGCCCAGGTGTATTCCCTGCCTGCTCTCGTCTCCGCAGACTGTAACTGATCTCTGGCCACCCTCCCCCTCTCTGCTTATTTACAATTATTGTCCATGCTTATGTATGTTTTAAGTCCCCCTCCCACTGTTTTCACCCCCACTACCTCTTGTGGCAGACTATTTCAGGCATCCACCACTCTTTCATTGAGGTAGTATTTACTTGCATCCCCTCTTAAATATCCCCCTTCTGCCGGTCTGGTGGTGCCGAGGGTTGAGGTACTGGATGCCACACCTCGCACCATGCTGGCAAACTAGGTTTGGGGACGTCCGGGGGGGGGGTTGGAGTGGGATTTCCCCTCCGGGGTGGACGCCCACTCCTTTGTAGTCCCGCAGCCATCGGGTGGAGGTCCGATGGGTGAGTAGGTGGCAGGGGCAGTGATGCAAGTCTGGGGTGAGGTGGAAGGGGTCACCGGATCCTGGGGTGAGCGCCTCCATGTGCGTGTATGCCATGACCCCGGGAAGGGGAGAAAAAGAGTAAACCAGAAAAAATTGTATATGGGGGGGGGGGAATTCCCCCTTCTACCTTCATTGCATGTTCTCTTGTACTTCCTTATTTGAAACAGGCTCTCCACCTGTACCGTGTTCACCCCCGTGAGGTACTTGTTGGTTTCTATCATGCCCCCCCCCTCCTCGAGGGTGCACATGTTGACATCCCTCATTCTCTCTTCATATGGTGTCTTGTGCAGCAGCTGCAGTATTTTAGTTGCCCTCTTCTGCACTTTCTCTACCCTGCCTATGTCCCTCATGAGATGTGGCCTCTAGAACTGGACACAGTACTCCAGGTGTGGTCTCATTAACAACTTGTACAGTGGTATTACCACCTCCCTTCTCCTGCTGTTGATACCTCTCCCTATGCACCCCAGCATCCCACTGGCCCTGCCCACTGCTTTGTCACGCTGCACTGCACTGCTACTCTGAGGCCACAAAATATTACAACCCCAAGTCCATTTCTTGCTTAGTGACCAACAGTACCTTCCCTTCCATTTTATATTCGGCTTCTGGGTTTCTATACCCTGGGTGCATGATTTTACACTTTTTACAGTTGAACCCCAGTTGCCATATCTGTGACCACTTCTCAAGTTATCTAAGGTCCCTTCTCATTTTCTCCGCCGTCTCCTGAGTAGCCACCCTATTATTATTATTATTGTAACGTAGAAACAGAATTCCGCCAGCTGAAGAAGCCAAATCTGCCTGATTTTGGGGGTGGGGGGGTTCATGCAGTGTTTGGTAAGTTACTTTTTCTATTACTTTTGGAAGCTTGTTCTAGAAAGCTCTGTACAGTCACTAGCAAGGTTGGAGAAGTACTGGAAAAAGTAATACACATTAAGCTACAATTACTTGTGTCTTTTTATACAAAAGAAATACGGAACTGTAACGGATTACATTTATTTGAAAGTAACTAGTAACTAACCTATTACTTTCAAAAAATATAATCTGTTAGAGTTATTATTGTTGTATTGTTTTTGTATAAAGAGAAATAAGTAACTATAATTGTAAGGTGTATTACTTTTTCTATTACTTCATCCTTGCTAGTGACTGCACAGAGCTTCCTGGAACAAGTTTCCAACCATAATAGAAAGTAATAGAAAAAGTAACTTAGTCAACACTGGGTACGTGTCCCTTATAGGTCCGTCCCAATCGCTCCTTCCCCCATCCCCTGCACCTTTGATCTGCTGATCTGTCCCTCTATTTGTCCCACCCCCTCTTGAAGCTCCTCACCGCCACTGGCATTTCACCATTAGTGCATGTAAATACATCATAACCACCCTGGAATTGCAGTGTAGTTGCTCAGAATTCGAGATTAATGATGGGTGTGGGTGGTGTTGGATATCAGAAGAATACCATGCATGTCAAGGGGTAAGGGGGGAAATAGACTTCTAGGAAAACAAACTGAACTTACAAGCTCAAATGGGCAGACTGGGTGGGCCATAGGCCCTTATCTGCCGACACTGTCTGTGGTATCTATGTATCTATGTATGTCTTAATGTACTGCGACTGTTGCACCAATCTGGGGCAGATTTATTTAGGCAACAGTTCAGCAAATCTGTTCAGGCCACTGTAGGATAAGTATCAGCACTGTTAACTGCTAAAACCATTACAGTAGTGAGCAAGGTTGCCATCCCTCTTATAAAGACAGTAAAGCGAAAAATTAAAATGGGACTGGGTCAACAACAGGCTGAAGAGAAGCAAACTTCTGTTCTCAAACTTTTGAATCCAGTAACAAGGAATTGCAGAACAACATCCATCATAGTACTAAATATTAAAATTTTTGACCCTGTCTTCACAAATGGAAATAAGCAAAGTGCAATACCGGTTTACGTGTACGAAATCTGATTTGTAAAAGGAAACGTACAGCGCAGGTATACAAGTATATTCAACTTGTGATAGAAAATGTTTATATTTTTTCAAGAATAATGCAGTTTTTAATTGTAATGACACTTGTCGAACAATAAAGGTTTCTTTGGAATCCATGCAGACATGCTCAGCCTCTCTGGGAGAGTGGTCCTTGCTCTGTCTGTGCCTCTTGGTGGCCCTGGGAAATACAAAACAATCAGGATGCCGGGGGGAGGGGGGGCCGCATAGATTGACTCTGCATCAGCATGCAATTGTGTGCATCCATTCCAGGCCTTTGCCTTCAATGTCCTTGAGAGAGGGGATATAAAAAAACTGTCAGAATAGCGTCTAGTATGAATGACTGTCTCCGGACCTACAATTGAGGGACAACATGTTAGTACGATAGTGGATTTTCAGAGGTGTGTCACTGTCGGTCCACTATTGAGCAGTCTTTACAAGGGACTCAGCTGTGTCAGACCAGTTATCAGCCAGGCTGATCGTGGCACTCTTCTGGGTTTGCTGGGTGGGAATTGTGTGAAGTTCTAAGGAAAGAACCACATGAATCATAAGGCGGCTTGTTCCTTTGAGCTGCGTAATGTTGCCCAGCAGGCGGAGCTGATCGGCGTCATGATCAGCCTTCTGTGGTCCTCCTCCAACGTGAAAATGGGTCCGCTCACCCTTTGCCAAGTAACCCTACCACCTCCCATTGCTTCCCCTTTCCTTCTTAATTTTCTGACACTGAGGTGCCCAATCCCTGGTGCCAATTAGTACCCCCCACCCTGCCCATTTTCACTGTGCCACACTGGGGATCCCACCCATGGTGCTGCCAAACACCGACACTGGGGTGCCCAATCCCTGGAGCCAGTTAGTAGTAATAATAATAATAATAAAACTTTATTTATTTAGTGCCTTTCAAGCACCAAAGCGCTGTACAGATGAATCATAAAATCAAAATATACATATAAAATCAGCATTCACAGCAGCATCAATCCACAAAAGCCTTGCTCCACAAAAAAGTCTTAAAATCCCGCTTAAAGGATTCCACGGTCGTGCATTCCCTAAGCCAGCGAGGCAGAGAGTTCCAGAGGGTTGGGGCCGCAAACACAAAGGCCCTAGCCCCAGAAGACTTGTAACCCTTGGAACCTCTAGCAACCTCTCGTCGGCTGAACAGAGCTGTCGCAAGGGGTGGTAAGGAATCAGAAGCTCTTTCAAGTAGTTGGGGCCGAGTCCGTGCAGGGCTTTGAAGGTCAAAAGACCTACTTTAAAAATGATCCGCCACTGTATAGGCAGCCAGTGCAGATCGCGCAGCACAGGGGTAATGTGTGTCCTTCTAGTCACCCCTGTCATTAACCTTGCAGCAGCGTTCTACACTAGCTGCAAGCTGCGGATATCAACCCCAGGAAGCCCCAAGTAAAGGGAGTTGCAGTAGTCAAGGCGAGATGTCATGAAAGCATGGACCAACACGGGTAAATCGCTGGACGGAACAAGGTGTTTCACCCTGGCAATGTTCCTAAGATGGTAAAATGCAGACTTAACGACTGCTGACACCTGATGACGACGAGTCAGCCCGTCGTTAAGTACCACTCCCAGGTTACGCACCTGTTCAGAGGTTAGGATCAGATCCCCAGCAATACGCCAGAGGACTGACCAGACCCCAACCCCTGTCCCACGACCGGGTCCACAACCATAACCTCAGTCTTACCGGCGTTCAACTTTAACCAGCTCGCATTCATCCAGTCCTGGATTTCAGCAAGGCAGCTATTAAATACCGAGAGAGCACTAACCTGGTCGGGGGCCAAAGACAGGTAGAGCTGGGTATCATCAGCATAGCAGTGAAACCTCACCCCATACCTTCTTACAATGTCTCAGAGGGGCAGCATGTACACTGCAAACAACACTGCGGAAAGCACCGAGCCCTGGGGGATACCACACTGCAGAGGAAAAGGGTCAGAGGAAAAAAACCCAGACACAACTCTCTGCGTTCTCCCAGATAGAAAAGATGAAAACCATCTGAGCACTGTACAAGACAGTCCACAGATGGACTCCAGACGCTTGAGCAGAACCCCATGGTCTACAGTGTCAAAGGCTGAAGAGAGATCAAGGAGGACCAAGATAGAGCGGTTCCTCTGATCTCTCACCATCAAGAGATCATTGAGCACCCGAACCAGAGCAGTCTCGGTACTATGCCTCTTACGAAACCAGACTGGAGAGGTTCATAGATATTATGGATGGTCAAATGGTCCTCCAGCTGGTTTGTCACTACCTTCTCAATAACCTTCCCAATAAAGGGAAGGTTAGAGATCGGTCGGTAGTTGGAAAAAATATCTGGGTCCAAATAAGCCTTCTTCAAAAGGGGAGTCACCACAGCTTCCTTTAGGGAGCTAGGAAACTCACCCAATTCTAGGGAGCACCAGATTATTTGAACCAGAAACGGGCCAACGATCTCAATACAACCCAAGATTAGGGAGGTAGGGCCCGGATCTAAACTACAGCATGTAGGGCACATTCCCTGGATGATCCGCATAATATCACTGAACGTCGGCAGGTCAAAGGAACACCAGGAGGCAGAGGATTCCGGGACCAAACGCCGACCAACAGCTTCCCCCTTAGAGTGTGTCAGATGGATCTCGGATCTGATGTCGGCAACCTTATTCGCAAAGAATTGAGCGATCTTGTCACATTCCTTTTGTGAAAAGGCTCGACGGAGCTGGAGACAGGCTGAGTTGCACAGCCTGTCCACAGTTCTGAAGAGCTGAGCCAGTCGATTCTGAGCAACAGAGATCTCCCTGGACAGGAATTCTGCCTTCTTATGGGAGATCTCTGATTGGTAGAGCCGGTAATGCTGCTGCAAACTAAGGTGGTCGGCATCTAGAGCAGACTTCTTCCAGCGGCGCTCTAACTGTCCCACACGTCGCAACTCCCTCAAGGACCCATCAAACCATGGGGCCCGAGGGCGGAGAGACAGGGGACAAACACGGACAGGAGCAGTTGAGTCCAGGGCCAAGGAAATGGCCTGATTATAAGCCAAAACCATGGCCTCTGGCCCCAAGCTGGCAATCGGAAACTCTGAGAGGTTCAACACTGCCATCAGGTCTTCAGGGCGCACATCCCGTAAAGGGCGGTATTGAACCGTCTCCACAGGGGCAGACCTACGAAGGGGAGCACAAAAATTGAAGTCCACGGTGTAGTGATCAGACCAGCTGACAGGTTCCACCACCAAATCAGAGACCTCAATCCCCAGGAGAAAAACTAAATCCAAAGAGTGACCGTGATTATGAGTGGCTGAGGAAACAATCTGTGTAAGGCCCAGTGATGTCATCAACTGGAGGAAGTGCTGACAAAAGGCAGAAAGTTCGTCGACCCAGGCATTGAAGTCGCCCAGAACCATCAGTCTAGGCGACTTCAACGCCATATTGGCGACGAAGTCTGCCACTTCCTGCAGGAATCGTCTCTCGTCTCCTGGTGGACGGTAGATGAGGGCTATCCTGCAACCCACACCAGCCACTACGGTACACTCAAAGGATTCAGCTTCCTCAACTGGTACACCCGTGAGCCCCAACCTGGTCTTGAAACAGACCGCTACTCTCCCCCCCTTCGATCCAGTCTCGGGCGGTGAATCACCGAGTACCCAGCTGGAACAGTCTCCTCCAAAATGGGGCCAGCATTTCAATCCAGCCAGGTCTCGGTGATGCAAGCCAGATCTGTCCCAACAAAATCAGAAATAACGGCTGATTTGTTTTTGACAGATCTGGCATTGCACAACACAGCCCGAGTTGGACAGGGCTCCGGAGCCATCCTGACTACTTGCCATCCAGATAAGTAGTACCCCCTACCCTGCCCGGTTTCACTGTGCCACACTGGGGATCCCACCCATGGTGCTGCCAAACATAACACCAACACTGGAGTGCCCAATCCCCAGTGCCAGTACTTAAAATAAAGAAAACTGTTCCTTATATTTATTTATTTTTTTAATTTCTGTAATACCGCCCTCTGCCAAGTATCCCTCTCACCTGCCCATCACTTTCCATGCCCGTTAAACCAACACTCAGGTGCCCAGTCGCCAGTTTCTGTACCTGAAATGAGGAAAACCGTCCCTCTTATTCTTATTTTATTTTTATACACCCTATTAAAAAAGAGAAAATGGTCCTTAGGATGTCTGTTGCCACCACTGTTATCCTTCCTCCACCCAACCCCCACTCAGCAGCCCCACCTCCCTTACCTACAGGAGGGTCCAGCGCTGTAATCCTCTCTGAACTAGAGACACATCTTCACTGCCGGACTGAGAACTGCAGAAATCAGGTTTGCAGTTCATTGTATTTTGATGCTTTTTGAACTTCTGCATATTACTTGGTTATTTTTTCAATATTTTTCCTCAGATTTTTCAACATGGCTTTTGGGACCCCACCTCATGAACAGGGGTTGGGGGAGGGGGGGGGTTTGAAATCCTTCAAATCCAGGCTGAAAGATGATTTTGCAGTCACTCCACGAAATCACCTTTTGAATTGGATTTGAACATTTTCAGCTACTGGCTTCATAAGGTGGGGTCGTAAGAAGCCCATGTTGAGAATTTGGAGTCAAAATATTAAAAGAAAAAAAAAAAAACAAAGTTGTAAAGGTATGTTGACACATTTGTTTAGTTGCCGTATTGTCCCTTGTAAGAACAGATCCAGAAGCAAATGGTTTGGGTTTGACACCTTTTAGTGGACCAACATATATACAAAAAGTACAAAGTGCTTTAGTTTTCGGACCAACCAAGGCCTTCTGAGGACGGACTTGGTTGGTCCGAAATCTAAAGCACTTTGTTCTTTTTGTAACATCTGTGTTGGTCCTGTCAAACCATTTGCTTCTGGATCTAAAGGTACGTTGAAAATTTTCAACACTTGCTCATAACGTTAGTAATTTTCACCAAATTTTCAGCAGAGCTGTTTTTTTCACACCACATCATAAACATGACAGGTGTTGTTTTTCAAATCTTGGCCAAAATGTGTGTTTACGCTTGTGGCGTGACATGCTGTTTTGGCCAGCATTTTCCAAATGACTCCTGTCCTGTTCAGAAGGAGGGGTCATAAAAAGACTGTGTTAAAAATTTGGGGTCAAAATGTGAAAAAGCAAGTTATGAAGAAATGTTGACTTGTTCTAACGTTTACTCGGAACTTTATTTTTTGCAGATTTTGGCCCGTAATGTCCAATATATCCCTTGTGTTACCCCACCCAACAGGTGTCATTTTTCAAATCCCCTCCAAAACTTGTTTACACAGTTGTACTATGAAATCACCTTTTGGATGGGATTTAAAAAAATTCCATGTCTTGATCGAAACGTCGGGTCATAAAAAGACTTGGAAAATTGGAGTCAAATTGTGGGAGCCCACTGGAAATTACATATTGCATCTCATCTGGTCTATCCTAGGTGAATATTTAGTAAAAATATGTGAAAGCAGGACCCCAGTACAGCAGAGCCCCTCTGAACTGTGCATTCATGCTACTCTGTCCTTGGAAAAATATATTGTAAAAGCTGGACCCCACTGAAAATGTAACTTGCCTTTTAGCTGGGCTACTGTCAGTAAATACATTATAAAAATGGGTAAAAGCAGGTCCCTTCAAAATGAGATGTATCTCAGCTGTGCTATCCTGGGTAAATACAGACCAAAAACAGGGAAACGTAGGGTGCCACTGAAAATAAGATGGCATCAGAACTGTGTTATCGTGAGTACTATAGTACAAGGAAGATAATCATCTGCATTTATATAACACTTTTTATACACATTGTATCCAAAAGCACTTTACAAGTGATGTTGGAATGTAGTGTAGTGACTGTAAATGCGTAGTGGCAGCCATGTGGCACATCAACACCCACACACCGCCTTGGACAGTTGCTTGAACCGGTTTTGTGGGAAGGGGAATATAGGCCAGGGCACTGGGGAAATTCCCCTATTCTCCAGTAGGGGATCCTGCACCTGTGTGGCGTTGCACTTTATGGCTGATGTTGAGAGAGAACAGTTGGAGGAGAACACATTGGTGGCTATGGAAGTGGAACTACAGGAATCCGGGGAGTATGGAACCGCTGTGGCGGTGGCTGGGATGCACTTTCTGGGTGGCCAGCATATCGCCCGAGGCAGCGGTTCCATCCCCACTGTGGTGGATGCTTTAAGGTTGGCGAAAAAAAAGTTGTGCCTTGAGGAGGAGTTGCAGAAAATTAGTGCTCAACTGGCTTCCCAAGCCTCGCTGAAGGAGGAAAACCGCAAATGCTCGATCGCTTCTCCTGTGAATGAGGGTTCTTTAGGGCTCGCTAAACTTCAGGCAGCTGCAGACAGCCCGGACGCGCCTCATGGGCAGAATGACAAGACCCCATGTCGGGACTGGAGCGAGGGAGCTGACACAGTGTGGTCGCATGAGCGTGCATTATCTTCCGTTGGCTGGATCTCCTCGCCTCATGGGGTCTGGCAACTGGATCCCCAGATTCTGCTCCTGGGCTCTGGCTTGACTTCGCCGGTGGTTCATGTATTATCTACTGCCTCAACTTCGGTGGATTCAGTTGGTGCCTGGGCTTACAGGTAATATGCTACCTCCTGGGGATTCTGGGCCTTCTATTTCTATTACTTGTATGGGAGAGACTGGACCTCAACCCACAGTACTATTGAAGGCTCCCCCTCCCTGCGATGGAGCTTCAGATTGTCCTGATCCTCCGACTTAAGTCACTTCCACAAGCCTGTGGAGTTGGCTAAACGGTGGAATGCCGTCCATGTTCGTTATACTGGCAATCGGGGAAACTATCCCTGATCGTTTTCATGTGGGTAAGATTTTGTTGAAGCAGTCCCTGGGATTCTCCCCGTAAGAAGTTTATGCCCTGATCCATGCACAGGGGGGAGAGTACTTTCGACATTGGTTTTAGGACCCCAGCATTGTTGGAATGTTTTTGGTGTCATTATTCTACTCTGAAAACTAATCCTCTATAGGTGCACTTTGTTGTTATCCCCTTAACTGAACAACCTTTTAGAGTTATCGCCATCCTTTTCCGGAATGAAGGGGTGAATATTACTGATATTGTTTATTGGTTGGATAAGCAATGTACTATTCAGGGTAACCCAGCTCCCATATTGGGCGATGAAGGGTTTTGGAATGGGGCTGGAAATTTAAAGTAAAATTGCAACATTCTGAACAACATATTGTACACGTTCCTAATTGTTGTTTTCATTGGCCGGGATAAGGGATTTTTGTTTTACCGTGGTCAGCCCAGAATGTGCTTTAAGTGTGGCTCACGTAGGCACATAGGTGCCGGAAGATGATAAAAACTGAGGGGGCGGAGGATCAGAGGGGCACTTGTGAGTGGAAAAGGGCACTTTCAACACTAGTTTTTGCCATACAAAAATACAATAAATCATGTACGCACATCATAACGTTATGAATGCAGTCCTATTTAGGAATAATTATGCGACATACAAAGGTGCCAGCAAAAAGAGACCACCCAGTCCAAGTCTGCTCAAGTGTACAGCTATATTAAGAAAGCTGCTGTCGACCCATTCCCTCCAATAGCTCCACATGACGTTTGAACCACACATTCCTTAATCTGTTACAGTGGTTGGCCAGGTGAAACAGAGATGCCATAGTAATGTGCATGACCAGTCCCAAGCATGCAGTCTTCACACTAATGAGTTAGGAGTTTTTGGTTCCACTAACTTCAGGATAGAAGTTAGTAGTTATCAACCACCAGCGACAAGGTAAACTCCTGAGGCTGGGGAAATAAAGACACAGAGCCATTATGTTTGTTTACACAGCTTATTTATTAATGAATCAGTGTACATCGTAAATGTATTTATTAATGAATCATAGTATACAATGACAGTAAATATTGTACAACGACAGGGATATAAACAGTTTTACAGCAAAGTCTGGATGGATGAAGGAGGGGTACATGTTGAAATAGGCCACTTACCATCACGCCTGTACTGTCATGCTCTAGTCACCACCTCCGGATGGTAATCCTGTGCAAGCCTCCACCAAGCCCTGGTGGCCACCAAATCATCCCATGAATGCTCTGGTCACCACTTCAGGCTGGTAAGCCTTGCAAGCCTCCACCAAGCCCTGGTGGCCACCAGATCATCCCATGAATGCTCTGGTCACTTCCGGCTGGTAAGCCTGTGCAAGCCTCCACCAAGCCCTGGTGGCCACCAAATCATCCCATGAATGCTCTGGTCACCACTTCCGGCTGGTAAGCCTCGCAAGCCTCCACCAAGCCCTGGTGGCCACCAAATCATCCCATGAATGCTCTGGTCATCACTTCCGGCTGGTAAGCCTTGCAAGCCTCCACCAAGCCCTGGTGGCCACCAAATCATCCCATGAATGCTCTGGTCACCACTTCCGGCTGGTAAGCCTTGCAAGCCTCCACCAAGCCCTGGTGGCCACCAGATCATCCCATGAATGCTCTGGTCACCACTTCCGGCTGGTAAGCCTTGCAAGCCTCCACAGAGCCCTGGTGGCCACCAAATCATTCTGTGAATGCTCTGGTCACCAATTCAGGCTGGTAAGCCTGTGCAAGCCTCCACCAAGCCCTGGTAGCCACCAAATCATCCCATGAATGCTCTGGTCACCACTTCTGGCTGGTAAGCCTTGCAAGCCTCCACAGAGCCCTGGTGGCCACCAAGTCATCCCATGAATGCTCTGGTCACCACTTCAGGCTGGTAAGCCTGTGCAAGCCTCCACTAGCCCTGGTGGCCACCAAATCATCCCATGAATGCTCTGGTCACCACTTCAGGCTAGTAAGCGTGCAAGCCTCCACTAGTTCTGGTGGCCACCAAATCATCCCATGAATGCTCTGGTCACCACTTCAGGCCAGTAAGCCGCAAGCCTCCACCAAGCCCTGGTGGCCACCAAATCATCCCATGAATGTTCTGGTCACTTCAGGCTGGTAAGCCTGTGCAAGCCTATACCAGGCCCTCGTGGCCACCAAAATCAACCAATTTACCATCACATCTACACTTCTGCCATGAAGTAATCCTTGATGCTCTGGTCACCACTTCAAGCTGGTAAGCCGTGGCAAGTCTATACCAGGCCCTGGTGGCCACCAAAATCAACCAATTTACCATCACATCTACACTTCTGCCATGAAGTAATCCTTGATGCTCTGGTCACCACTTCAGGCTGGTAAGCCTGTGCAAGCCTCCATCAGGCCCTGGTGGCCACCAAAATCAGCCAATTTACGATCACATCTACACTTCTGCCATGAAGTAATCCTTGATGCTCTGGTCACCACTTCAAGCTGGTAAGCCGTGCAAGCCTATACCAGGCCCTGGTGGCCACCAAAATCGGCCAATTTACCATCACATCTACACTTCTGCCATGAAGTAATCCTTGATGCTCTGGTCACCACTTCAGGCTGGTAAGCCTTGCAAGCCTCCACCAAGCCCTGGTGGCCACCAAATCATCCCATGAATGTTCTGGTCACTTCAGGCTGGTAAGCCTGTGCAAGCCTATACCAGGCCCTCGTGGCCACCAAAATCAACCAATTTACCATCACATCTACACTTCTGCCATGAAGTAATATTTGATGCTCTGGTCACCACTTCAGGCTGGTAAGCCTGTGCAAGCCTCCACCAGGCCCTGGTGACCACCAAAATCAGCCAATTTACCATCACATCTACACTTCTGCCATGAAGTAATCCTTGATGCTCTGGTCACCACTTCAAGCTGGTAAGCCGTGCAAGCCTATACCAGGCCCTGGTGGCCACCAAAATCAACCAGTTTACCATCACATCTACACTTCTGCCATGAAGTAATCCTTGATGCTCTGGTCACCACTTCAGGCTGGTAAGCCTGTGCAAGCCTCCATCAGGCCCTGGTTGCCACCAAAATCAGCCAATTTACCATCACATCTACACTTCTGCCATGAAGTAATCCTTGATGCTCTGGTCACCACTTCAAGCTGGTAAGCCGTGCAAGCCTATACCAGGCCCTGGTGGCCACCAAAATCAACCAATTTACCATCACATCTACACTTCTGCCATGAAGTAATCCTTGATGCTCTGGTCACCACTTCAGGCTGGTAAGCCTGTGCAAGCCTCCATCAGGCCCTGGTGGCCACCAAAATCAGCCAATTTACCATCACATCTACACTTCTGCCATGAAGTAATCCTTGATGCTCTGGTCACCACTTCAGGCTGGTAAGCCTTGCAAGCCTCCACCAAGCCCTGGTGGCCACCAAAATCAACCAATTTACCATCATATGAATTTCTCTGTAAAGTACAGAATTTCTGTATCAGATTTTTCCAAAAAAGTTAGGTCGTCTCTCATTTCGTTGCACAAACTCCCGAACAATTAGTGTGCGATCCAAGTTGTCTGTTCTCTCTTTGTGAATGTTCAACAGCATTGGGTGATTGTACCTCTTCTCTGTCATGGTGCTTCTTAAGTAAGACTTTATTCTCCGCTGTGTTGAAAATGATCTCTCCCCAGTTGCTGTACTCATTGGGACAAGGAGGTAAATTTGAATGAGCTTCACTACTTCTGAATACAGTAGCTGCTGCTGGCAGTCTTTTCCCACTAAGGCATCAATAATAGTGTTGATTGAAGTTACTGCCCGCATCTCTGGCAAAACCTGCTGCACAAGTCCTGGGAGCAAGTTCAGTTGTGCATTCAGAATGTCAATGTCCAAGTCCTTATCTCCATACAACTGTGTGATCTGAAGAGGAACTGAAAACATCTTTGCATTGGCTGCTTGAAGCAACAAATTCTCCATGGATGACAGCAAACTGTAGGTTTCTTGATCAAAACGTCGGTCTAGTTCAACAAGACAAGCATCAATGGCTTCATAGTACATCTGTCGATACCAGTCCTTAGCAGATTTGGGATGGTAATGCGGTGCACTACCATGTTGCAGCCTTGCTGGCACATAGTGCTGTCTGGGAAGTTTTGGCTCCTTCACTTTTCTCAGTAGTTGCGCTTCTCGTCTGATGCCTTCATAGACCTGGTCAAAGTCATCGCTGGCGTTGTAAATTCTTCTTCAGGGAGTTTATGCTCATCATCGTAGTTTCTGCTGTCAGTGTTTTTGTTTGCAGGATTGAAGCCACTTGTTCTGATATGCTGAATATGTTGTATGATACAACCAGTCCAAAATAGGTCCGAAACTTTTTCATCACTGACATCAGGCCTTTGACCTTAGTTCGTACATCTGTAGCTTTGTCTTGTTTCAGCTCCTCTAAGGTGTCATAGAGTGCTCCATATTTTTTGAGAACCGCCTTAATACTCTTTGTTCTTGCTGTCCATCTTGTTGGACAAAGTAAGTGCAGGCCTTCTACCATCATGTAAGGGTCCTCACTGTCATTCACTGCAATATTTTCATAAAGAGCCAGCCTCTGTGGGGATCCCCGAATCAACACACTTAAATTCTGGACAAAGCTGAGGGCATCGTTAATGGCATCACTGCTTTTGCTACAGTTTTGCAACACCAGGTCCAAGGAATGATTTGCACAATGGACATTCAATGCTAGTGGATTTTCTCTCTAATTCTGTTGCAGTTCCAGAAATGCATCCACTCATATTTGCTGCTCCATCATACACCTGTCCCTCAAGTTGTTGATTGGCAAGTTACATCTTACTAGAACATCCTTAATGGCACTGGTGATGGATTCGGCATCAGTCTTCGCCATTTCATACATCCCAATAAAATCTTCATGTATAACAAAATGGGGCAGTGAAACCCATCGTACATATGGTCATCTGTTCATGTTGGCTAATATCCGTGATTCATCTGCGATGATTGCATACCGCTTTGATTCATTGCGTATCTCTTCCAGAAGGTTCCTCAGCAGCTGATGTGCCATGATTTCCATGACTTCATTCACAACATCTGAACTCTGATACTTTCCTTCCTGGATCCATCCCGTAGTTCTGGCATGTCAACTGCCCTACTCAGCATTTCCGCCTCAGGTTGCTTTCCTGTTCTTCGTGTACGAATCGCTAGTCCTTGCCGAACTAGGAGCTGTATTGCATTTACCTGTTTCAGGAACCGGTCTCGTTTCTTGCCTGTTCCTGTGCAAGATGCTGGCTGAGCTGAGCACCAACATTCATCCTTGCGTTGTTGAATGCAGTATACTTCTCAACAGCTTCATGGTGGAATAATGATGTCTGATGTTTCTTGAATTTGTCAATTGCTTTCTTCCAGTCACTAAATCCTGCTGAAATGAATGTAGTTTCACCACAACGACTGCCTGTGATTAGTTTTCTTTCCACTGCTGCCCGACAGTAGTAGCAAAACACACATCCTTTTGAAACACAGTACGTTAGCCAGTTGAAAGATGAAAACCACCGTGTTTGACAAGTTCTTGTTTCACTTCTCCCATTGGTGCGCAGAATGACTTGTTTGGTTGAAGTGTCTATAACACTGCTTGGTTGAAAAACACTGTTAATATTGTGGCAACAAACAGAAGAGCAGGAGGGGAGAGACAAAGAGACAGCAGATTCAGACATGGTTGGTTCAACTGCAGTTACCCAGGTTTTCTCAGAACAGGAGGGGAGAGACAAAGAGACAGCAGATTCAGACATGGTTGGTTCAACTGCAGTTACCCAGGTTTTCTCAGAACAGGAGGGGAGAGACAAAGAGACAGCAGATTCAGGCACGGTTGGTTCAACTGCAGTTACCCAGGTTCTCTCAGAACAGGAGGGGAGAGACAAAGAAACAGCAGATTCAGGCACGGTTGGTTCAACTGCAGTTACCCAGGTTCTCTCAGAACAGGAGGGGAGAGACAAAGAAACAGCAGATTCAGGCACGGTTGGTTCAACTGCAGTTACCCAGGTTCTCTCAGAACAGGAGGGGAGAGACAAAGAAACAGCAGATCCAGGCAACGGGTCAACTGCCGTGAGCTGGGTATTCTCAGACACATGCACGATGTTGCCATCACTGTTGCTGTTCATGGGGAACAGCTCTGCAGCTCTGTTTTCTGTATTGGAGAAAGAGCAGGCCTTACCATCCAGGGGCACTGGAATAGCAGCTGCAGGACAATCCGGCAAGGAACATGTTAGTTCTAGCACTGATGCAGCATTTGAAACAAACATGGCTGCATTTGACTCTATTGAAGCCATTGGCAGCGAAGCGGTATGCACAGTTACATTAGCACTTATAATACCGGTACAGCTGACAGCTGCAGTGCTTGTGGCAGTGTCAATGGTATTCTTGGCAGCGATGTCCCTTGCATGCTCTGAAGTGGTTGGTATCTGGGCACTCCCAAACCAGTAATGTAGTTTTCTTGGCATCTTGGCAGCAATATCAGCCAGTTGTTTCTCCATCTGTCGTTTTCGTCTCAGACCGTGGCATATTTGAATGCAGTGAGTCCGTGCAGGCTGGAGAAAGAATTATGTATACAGTTTAGTGAACCATCCGATTACCATCTTCTGATAAGGTACTGCAGCATGAACATTAAGCATGCAAGCAATAAAATTTCTATGGCAAACATTTATATCTTGCCCTTCCTCATTCCTCCATCTTCGCCAATTAGTTAATTAAATCCCAACTACTGGGCCTACATTAGATATTCTTGGCTAGTGATCCATGCAGCAAAATGCTTGTGTACTGCACCACCAGTGTACAAGACAAGTGTCCAATAAAATTTATTAGGGCTTTGGCTTGTAGACCTGGGGAATGGGACTGGGGCACCCTCCTAAAGACAAGCTCAGGCGCAGGAGGAAAACAAAAAGACCTATTCTGCTTAATAAGGGAAATCTGGTCAGTAAGCGATGGGTAAGATGAGAGGGGTATAAAGTGTTGTACTTGTTTACGCACATTCAAATAAGCTACATACTCCTCAGAATGGACGATCTACTGGCTCTAATAAAAGGTATCAGAGGTCTGATTTCATGTCCAGCCACCAATCAACTGGATTCTTGTAGATCAAAACCCGATTTTTCTAACCAGGTTAACCATTTAACTAGGTGGACTCGGGGCGCTGGTACTGACAATAACATTTTGTATGCCACCAACACTGTTGCTCAGCTGCCCAACTGTTACAATGGCAGGGCTTTTGTTATGTCCAGGACTTCGGTATTGTGAAATTGCCTCCTCTCCCTATGTCACATATCAGCCAACCCTCCAGCAGCTGCAACTCAGAATTTTCAAATGCCCCAACTTCCCAAACTCTTCCTTGTCCATTGTCTGCCAGTGTCACCACAAACAAGTGGCACACTACATAATAATGTAAAACATGCATCATTAATCATTCTAGCACTCTTACAGCTGCCTCCTCCATACCCAGCTCACTTTACTGACACATTTCGACATCACTACTTTTTAATGCACATGCTCCTAGATCCGAGATGTCAGTCCTGAAATCCAAGCTATTATAACAATTACAGTTACTTGCACAATTTCAGTACATCTATGCTTTGTTTAACTGGGAGATTCTAATCAGTTTCAGCCTTGCAAAATATTTGTACACATCTGTACATAAACTGGTAGTATTTATAAGCTGCGCCAGCCAGCATGACCTGTTTGTCCATTTTGATGGCACACGTCAACAGGTCTTTAGCCTATGTGGCTGATCTGTTAACTGAAAATAAAAATGGTGCTAGAAAGACTATACATGCCTCCAGCTACCAAATATTTCCATTCAAACTTATTTACTCAGACTACCTCAGCTTTATTACAACATTCCACTTCCAGTTGGCTCCTGCTTTAGTTCTACCCAAGATCATATCCCAGTCAGTGTCCATAGTGGATTTGAACCTTTGATCTCCAGTTTCCAAAATCTGGTGCTCTGATCAAATGGATAACAATCACACTGTACGCCACAGTTGTGACTACTTTTCCTGAGCCCCAAGCATAAATACCAATAACTGGGAGTTTTCTCCCATAGGAACAATCCAGTTATAATTCAACATTGTACACTGGGGTTCCCTCACTCTATGCATGCACCTCCCTCCACTTTCCCCTCATACAGCGCCACCAGACACTTGGCCACCACCATTACTCGATGTCAGCGGTAAATGCATTTTAATTTAGAAAAAAAACTCTCCACACAGCAGCCGACTTTTCCACCTCAGTAAACTTATACTTATATAGCCATTAAAAAAGCAAGAAAAGCATTCTGCAGCTGCTTAGCCACCAATCGCAGACAGGCTTCATCTGCACAATAATGCATAATATGTATAATAAATGTATAATTGCCCCCCCATCTTCAAATTGTGCCCCCTTGTTGTTGCACACCTTTTGAAAGATGCTACCCTGTTGGACTTTGTTGATTCCTTGAGGTACTTGACAACTCCCTATTTTCAGGCATGACCCGGGAGGGGGACAGATGAATGCCAAATGACTGAACCAGATGTTGGTGGTATTTCCTAGTGAATGAGGGAGATTTGACCAGGACACTGGAAATTCCGTGCATCTTTTCGATAAGTGCCATGGGCTCTAAACATCCACCCTGAACCACCACCAATTCAGGCAGATGGGAGTTAAAGCAGCATTAGAAACACCAAGCCAAAACTGCATACAAACTGCTGGCAGCAGCACATTATTGCCCTCCAAAAGATGGTGGTGTGCTTTATGTGCCTCAGAATGGGTATTGCCATTTACTCTTGAGTTCTGTGCCAATAATGGACACTGGTGCAGCACAAGGTGGGGGTTTGTTACTGCACTGCTGAGGAACTGTCATGTTGATGAGACATTAAACTGAGATCAAGTCTGCCCATCTCTGGTCACTGCAGTCTAGGTGGAATTAAAATCCCATTGTACTTATAGTAAAATTAAAATAAATTCAAAAACACACATTGTTTACAGATAGGGGATACATAGTGCCCTGGATCTGGAATTCTGCGATTATGGTACTTGTTCCTCCAAACAGCGGCTGTTAGCCACGCACCCTTTTCCAACATCAGTTCTTCCTGCCCCCCAACACACCTCTTGCAGGCAGCCAACTCTGATATCTCCACGTCCATGTTACTGAACTGCACTGCCCCCCAAACAGGTATCATTACAACATCACAGCATGAAACTCACTTATACTGGACTTCTGAACATGAAGAATCTCTGGAAATACTGGTATAACTGAACAAAACGTGACACTCAGACAACATTAGCAATGCTAACAAGATTATCTTCTAATATAAATAAAAGTGGGACAGTGATCGAGTGCTAATCGGAATATAACTAACACTCCCCCCACCCATGTCCTCAAAGGTGAACAGAAATATAAGTGAATTTCAGAACAGTCAAAATGCAAAGAAACATCAATCTTTGTACTGTGGTGGCGCCGCCTCCCACACCACTGGTGTCCTCAATGTTAAACAGAAATGTAAGTGAACGTCTGAATATTATTATCTGTGGGGCAATGATGCTTTAGTACTTTGCGATAGTTTAAGTATGTTTGTTCTGTGAGGCGCTCATACCCATGCCTCCCAGGTCCAGGAATATGTTGAACACATTCTGTAGTTTCGGCTTTATTACTTTGCAGTAGCCTTAAGTAGGGTTTGCTAAGGCTATCGTCAGTACTATAGTAAACTACAGAATATGTAATAATTACAATAGTTATTACAAAAACATATTCCTGGACCCGGGGTGGAGCGCCTCACAGAACAAACAAAGCTATCTCAAGTACTAAAGCCCAAACTACTATTTCATAAAAGCCGGTGCCTCCCTTGTTCCTGCTAGCAAATAATGTTCAGAAGTCCAGTATAAGAATAAGTGAGTTTCATTTTGTGGGCATTACAATATTTTTAACCATGTGATTTCAACAGAGAGATTATCATAATGATGTTACCTAGGAGCAGTGCAATTCAGTAACACTTATAACCATGTAAATTAAATAAATACAGGTAATGGGCGTGGAGATATCCGATGCGGCTGCTTGCAAGAGGTGTTTAGGGGTGGGGAGAACCAGCGCTGGAAAGAGTGTGTGGCTAACTGTCGCCATTTGGATGAACAAGTACCGTAATCCGCTACATTACAGAACCAGGGTACTATGTGTCCCCTAATATAAATAATCGCCCTACTCCCTTACATAAGAAAAAAGGTCATTTTACACCAATAGTTTCTGGCTGCTGAAGATGGAGCTGGTAGAAGAGATGGAATGTGCTGATGGTACCTTTTAAAACTGGCTTCTAGAGAGAGGGAGGGGAGAGCCTGTAGAGGGAGAGCCTCCAGGGGAGAAGAGCCTCAGCCTGAGAGGGAGGGGGAGCCTCAGCCTGGAGAGGGAGGGGAGAGAGCCTGGAGGGGGGGAGAAGAGCCTCAGCATGGAGAGGGAAGAGCCTGGCCCTGGAGAGGGAAGAGCCTGGACTGGAGAGGGGGAAAAAAAAAAACAGTACTGCTCTGCTGGCTGCCTACCTAGCTTCCAAATAAACAGCAGGCTGCAAATACACAAGCTTAGTCCAGCAAAACTTTGATTAGCAAGATGAAGAAACAGCTAAAGAAAACAGCACTGCAGTGCAGCTTACCCGAAAGTCTGAGTCACAACGCGATCAGGAAGTTCTTGCTGGCTCCTCAGGCTCCGAGTTAGTTCAATTCAAAATCTGATATCTGTTAAAGCTGCTGCCCATTCCATATGCTGCCGCTCTTCGCTCTGACAGACAGTGATGAGTCCCGACTACTGCTCCGCGTTCAGATTGATTAAGAAGTTACAGAGGCGCTGCTATTTGCTGCTCTGCTAATCTGCTCAAGCCTCAAACAATGCTCACGACGCCTCGCGTCGCTACCCCACGTAGCGCTCTCAACCCGACGCTGCCTAACTTGAAAGAAGACCGCCGGTCCACCGTAGCGGCCGCACACACACCACTGCTGGGCTGGCTGTTGTAGTCGACGACTGCGACTCGTCCACACCAGCGTCTCTCTCACCGTCTCGCGACTTGCTCGCTTCTCGCTCCAAGTCCTAGAAGCCCCTCAGTAGTCAGTCAGGATGGGATCCGAATCCGTCCGATCTCTGATACACCGATTGCAGCCAAGCCAACTTGGGAAATGGTCTGGAATCTCTGGATGGACTGACTGGAATGGAGAGAAGGAGGAAAAATATTGGGCATTTAAAGAGCCCGCGCGACACGCCCCCAACTCTAGGCACGCCTCCAACTCTAGTCACGCCTCTTAATTTGCTACAGTGGACCTGATTGAGAGATGTGTTTGCCTTCTCAATCAGGTCCGCTGGCTGGGTGGGCGCGTGGAAAAAAAAAAAAAATCAGACGCTAAGATGCGTCACGCCTGTCAACTCAGGGGCACAATCTGTACTGTAGAGAAAAGTGGTGGGGCGGCCCCTCCCGCCCCCCCGGTTCCGGCGCCTATGCGTAGGCATATCAGTACGGCCGGTCCGTTATCTGACTCTGAAGGGTTGGTAGCTTGTAGCCCAGCTCCCATATCCAGTGGCAGGCTTACCAGAGCTTTAAGTAAAGTCAAGTGAAGATTGTGATGTTTCATGGCTTCCCTTTTGTATCATTTCAAACTGGCATCCCTGAATGTTAACAGTATTCAATCTGAATAAGAGATTGGCTACATATGCCCTCTTTTTAAAATCTGATTTGGACTGTTTGTTTCTCCAGGATGTTCGCCTCCACTCTCCGGTACTTCTAGAAGCGGATTCTGTCTGATGGATATGGGGTGCTAGCTACTGGTCTCAGGGTGTGGATGTGTGTTCTGGTGTGGGGATTTGTTTTTTCCTCACAGGTTAAAGTGCTCAGACAGTTGGATATCTTGGGAGGGGAGAGAGCATTGTTATTGTGTATCTTGTGGAAAGGTTTGCCTTTTAGGCTTTTAAATGTGTATGCCCCTCAACTAAAGCGTGACAGGGAAAGGCTTTTTCCGGTCCTTCAGCCATTTTTATTTACGACTATGCATGTAATTTTAAGGGGTGATTTAAACTGTGCACTTTCACCACCTGGTCTGGGTTTAACTCCCAAAAAACAATATTGTGATGCCTCTTGTTTACGGACAGTCATTGATGACGTGGGGTTGACTGATGTTTTTGATTCCCAATTTCAGGTGGCGCCTCATACATATTTTTGTGGGCCTCGTTCGTCCAGGCTTAATTACTTTTTTGTTACTGCCTCTCTTACATTGCAGGATGCTCAGATGGTGGATGTGGCCACTTCCAATCATGGGTGGGAGGAGCCAGCTTGAAGACCTTCCGGCAAGATTTAAAGCGGCAAGGAACCTGCCACAAAGTGTGGATGAATAACATATACAACTCCTAGAACTCCTGTTACAGGTGAGTAACCTGTATTTTTTCACTGCTGCACTTACCAGTCGGTCTCTGTCAAAAGAGGTGATGCGACAGTGGCTGCATGAGTGCACTCTTCCTGCCCTTTCTGAGAATCTGGGTAAGGTATTAATTGACCCTATTTCACTTGCTGAAGTGAGACAGGTCATCTGGTCTCTTCCTTCTGGTAACATCCCCTGGTTCTGATGGCCTGCCACATGCTGTTTATAAATCTGTTTGGGACACTGGGAAGAATTGGTGGCCGTGTTCAATGGGGCTTTGAGCTAAGGTACTTTGCCTGTTAGTATGTATGAAGGGGTCCTGGTCCTTTTATTTAAGGATGGGGATAGGGGGATTTGAGGAACTGGTGACCCATAATCCTCCTCAATACTGACAGTAACATTTTGATGACGGTCCTGGGGAACAGGCTGGTGGGGGTCCTGGACGCTATTGTTCATCCCACTCAGTTTAGTGGAGTTCCCATTCCGAAGATTCAAGATGCCCTGACTCTCCTCTGAGAAATCCTTCATAAGGGTAGTACCCAGGAATTTCTGGGGCATCTTGTGAGCCTGCATCAGTCCAAAGCATTTGATCGGGTGGAATATTTATTTATTTCGTTTTTGTTGACCGGGTAAGTGTACTAGACAAATCCTGCCTATTTTCAGGCACGACCCGGGGGAGGGGGGATACAGATGAATGCCAGCTGACCTTGAACCAGATTAAGCTGTTGGTGGTATTTTTAGTGAATGAGGGAAATTTGGCCAGGACACCGTGGAAATTCCCCAACTCTTTTCGATAAGTGCCATGGGACCTTTAACAGCCACCTGAACTACCACCAATCCAGGCAGATGGGACCTCGGTTTAACATCTAATCTGAAAGATGGCACCCCAGAAGTGCAGCACCCCTCTCGTGCTGCACTACAGTGTCAGTACTGGAATATTAGCCCAAGTGTCAGACGTGGGAACTGAATCCACAGCCCTCTGATCTTCCGGCCTCGGAGGCAAGTGTGCTACCTACTATAGGTGGAGGGGTGCCACAGGGTTGCCTTTTAAGTCCTTTTTTATATTTACTGTCCCTGGACCCCCTGCTCTGTAGACTGCATAGGGCTGACGATATCATTGACCTTTCTGTGGATAGTTCTGACCCTCAGATCAAATCCATTGCCTGTGCAGATGACCTTTGTTTGATTTTGGCTGATTGGGCCTCGGCCCGTTTGTCCCAAACTGAGTTGACAGTTTTTTCAGCTGTTACGGGCTCTGTCCTGAACCAAGGCAAGTGTTGTATTCTGTTGCTTGGTTGCGATGGTTCTGTGTGGTCCCCTATTTGACAGTTCCCGGTGGTGCGTGATTATGCTAAACTTTTGGGCATTTATTTTCAGGGTCCTGACCCACAGTTTTATAACTGGGAACTAAAACTCCGGAATGCTCAGCTTTTGGTTGCTAAATGGAATAACTGGCGTATGTCCAAACGTAAAAGGATCTATATGATTAAATCCCATTTGTTGCCAGTTTTTTTGTTTCTTTCAGCAGTTTTTCCTTCCCCACAAGCTTTGGAAACTACCGTTCATAGTGGTTTTTTTTTTTTTTTTTTTCAGTGCTTATGGGGGAGTAGATTGAACCCAGTAAAGGGGCATTACCTACTTGCCCCTGGCACAGGGTGGTTTGGGAATGATTAACCCGGTGGTGTTTTTTTGTTTCCTTTTTTTTTTCCCCATAATATTGTTCCTCTTCTTCACAATGTGCCCAAATTGTGGAGCCCATGTGTGTTGGATGAGTTTGGCCCTATTCTGTTGGCATGGAACTCAGCCGGCTCCGTTCTTAAATTAAGGTTTCCATGTTGGCTGTTCATTGGAAGGATGTGGTTGGGAAGCTTAAGGTTTGGAAGGTGAACTGTAGGCATCTTTACTACGGGATCCCGTAAAGAAGTATATAAATGGCTTGTAGATGCACATTTTATTGTGGATCCTTGGTTTGTGGAGCGTCCTCCTTTGGTCAGGGATTCGATTACCCAGTTTCTCCGCAGTCCTCGGATCCCGACTTGTATGTGGGAATTTCTCTGGCTTTGTACACATCAGAAGTTGGGGGTTAAGGGGAATATGATGCACAAGGAGCTTTCAGTACCTGTCTAAGAGAGTCTTCTTACTCAGGGGTTGTCAAAACTCTGCATCATTTATTTTTGGATTGTCCCTTTGCAGTTGAGTTGATTTTTGGGCTGTTTTCCATGCCCTTTGGCCTTCCAGCTCTTTTCGGGCCTCGGACTCTGATGTCTGGGTTAGTGGCATCATCCGGGGACCTGGGCGAAATATGATTGTTTTTTTTAGTTGTTTTTTTTTAGTTGTTTTTAACCAGGTATAGCACACTAAGCTGAAAGCTTTTTTACAGGAGCGACCTGGGAGCACAAGGAGGTTAAGTGACTTGCTCAGGGTCACACAGTATGCAAGTGGAAGCTGTGGGATTCAAACCCAGGTCTGGTCTGCTGGATGTCACCAGATTTGCAGCTCAGAGCCTTAGACCACTGCACTATACTGCCTCCTATGGGTATGTTAAATTTCAGATTTGGCAAGCTTGTTGTGAATTGACCCTGCGGAAGAGATTATTGTCTGGTAAATGTGTTCTCTGCTGTTCACGGGGATGTCCTTAGATAGGCGTGCCTTTGAATACGATTCGGCTTCCCCAGACCTCTGTAGCTTGTGGTGGTGACATATGTCCTGATTGGATACGGGTTGAGGTGCCTTTTTGTTTCTCTCCCTTTTTTGGGGGTTGTGATTTGTTATTGTGAGTTGCATGTTTTGTTTTCAGTTTTGATTAGAAAATTCCCCTGCTCTCTTGGTGTGGGTGGAGGGTTTGCACATTTCTGGATAATGTTTTAGGGCTATGTACCTGACCTTTGTATTGAATGTATGATGTGATATTTATGTTCACCTTTTGTTTTGCATTCTGAATTTGTGTGCTGTAACACTATTATGTATATGTTTTACTTCAAGTTTTTATACAAATTTCCCCTGCTCTTTTAGTGGGGATGGGATGGGGTTTTTTGTCTGAATACGGATTATTTCTGTTTGTAGATTCAAGTATGCTGTAATCCTTATTTCTGTTTTTGGTTTCGTTCCTTATGATTTTGTATGCTGCAATACATTTTTGTATATTTTGTTTTAAGTTTTAAATAAAAAGTTCCCCTACCCTTGATCCTGCATGGTGGTCAAGGCAGTGAACACCAAGCTAGGTGTGCTCTACAGGCACAGAAAATACCTTACCGCAGCAGCCATCCGCCTTTCAGTCACAAGCTCTATACTCTCCACCATTGACTACGGCCTGGTTGTCTACAGCGCAGCATCAGACACCGTGTTTAACAGGGTACACTTAGCTGTCAACAAGGCCTGCAGGCTCATCCTGAATGGGGATCGACTGACCCACACCTGCTCCCTCTACGGACAGACACACCTGCTGTCCCATGGGTGCAGGACTAAATTCCTCACATGCCTCCTAGGCAAAAAAGCATTAATTGGGAAAGCCCCCCCCTCCCCATGCATAGCTGGCATCTTCTCCTTGCCAGGCTCAGAGTATGAAACCAGAAGTAGAATGCAGGTGGCCCTCATGGTGCCATTCCGACGCACAGCTCTTGGAAAGCGTGCCTTCTCCTACAGAGCCCCACTGTGGCTTAATGAGGTGCCTGAAACCATTCGTAACTCCAGTAGCCTGTGCCATTTCAAATCAGACCTAAAGCACTATCTGACTTCCAGCTCTGTGTGCACCTGCTTCCTCAACGGCTGACCAAACCTCCGGAAGCCCAGGCCCGGCTCTGCTGGCAGTAGCCATTCTTAGCATAAGACTGAAGCCTCACTTCTCATGTGCCTTGACAGTCTCTCAGTCACTTTAAGGGGCTGCTCCTGTTTCCGCCCCTCCCTCCGCACCCCCACCCACACACTAGAATGAGCCCTCACCAGCACCGAACTCAGCTCATGCCTCCGTGCCCACTCTCCTAAAGGCCCTCCCCTCTCCTACCCCAAACCCTTGCCTGCCTGTCCCTCTGCCTAACCTTTTATACCCCTGCACTGTACCAGTACTTTAGCGGCTGAAAATAATGTCCGCCGTGGTATATGTTGCTTCAAATGTCCAAAAACTCTGAAACCTTACCGGACTGTTGTATAGTGACACAAATGTCTAAATTCTCTGTATCCTCTCTTGACTGTTGTGTTGAATAATGTCACAAATATCTAAAACTCTTGCATGAAGTATGTACTCTGTGCACATGATGTGGAACCTTTGTAAAAGAGTCTTGGCTCAAAGGTTATTTCTGAATTATTAAATAAAGTGCCTTGGGCTCTTTTTCTTCCACCTGGACAGTACCAGAGATGGGCAGAAGGGACCTCAGTTTAACATCTGATCTGAAGGATGGCACACTTCAACAGTACAGCACACGCCTAGCACTTGGGTACGAGCATTTTAGGGTCTGAGCCCAATCCCGTTAACGGAACTAGAACCCACTACCCTCTGACCTAGAGGCAGATGTGCCAACAGCTGAGCCACACTGACACCACAAAGATGTGTTTAAAGCAGGGCCCCATTGAAAATGAGATATTGCATCTCAGCTGGGTTATCCTGGGTAAATAAATTGCAAAACTGTGTAAAACCAGGACCCTATGGCAGAAGCCTGCTGAAAAGGAGACGTTGCATCTAAAATCATCTGTCCTAGAAAGAATACTGTATAAAAGCAGGACCACACTAAAAATGAGATCACATCTCACCTCTACTATCCTGGGTAAATGCAGTATAAAATTGTTTAAAATCAGGATCCCATTGCAAATTACATATTACATTTCATCTGGTCTGCTTTAGGTAAATATGTAGCAAAAATGTGTACAAGCAAGACCCAGTACAACAGCAGTGCAAGCAGGGAACATTCGGCAGTGACACATGCTTGTTAAGCTAGTTACTCTTGCTATTCTGGTCAGGCTGTGTAACTGTGTGCTTCAGTGCAAAACCAGGAAGGAGCACCTGTGGAAAAGGGCATGTCTGGATTTGGAAGGCCAAGTATCCCACTGATGGGAGTTTGATTGATGGCGGTCTCTTTCTGGTGTTTAAAGTACTCGCTGGCAGTTTTTCTTTTTATATATTCTACTGCTAGCATTCTCCTGAATGTGATTGGTGCTTATTTAAAGGGACAGTACTCATTTTTGTATTTACCTTCCCAGTAAAAAAAAAATATATGGAACAGTTTCTTGTTTAATTTTAACTGCAGGTCCGGAGGAGCCAGCTACCTTGAACTGGCCTGATGCTACGATGCATGGATATGAAGTTAATGGATCCCTTGGCTATAGAACAGAATATTGGATGTCTGAGACCATGTACCGTTCATATACTGTGCAAAACAGCCTGTAGAGCTTTGCAAAACTATGAGTTAGAAAAGTGTAGTGCAACCCCTGCATGCAAGCAGATTCAGTAGGTGTTCAGTGCTCGGCAACATTCCAAGCACAGCCTTGGACAGTTTGTGGATGAGCCACGAGAATGAATCAACTCTCAACACTCTGGACATGGATTGGATGAGCTTTCCTTCCAAGGTGATTTCCATTAAGAAAGTGATGTGGAAAGGCCTAGACCCTTAATCATTTTTATATGTTAGCAGTCTGGGATTCCCTAAACGAAAACAAATGGGGGACCTAGACCAAAATCCTGGTGGTTTGCTTTTTAATTTTGCCACTTCCAGACCTTAAATACGACATTAATAATTTGTGGGATAATAATCTGGGCTTAATTTATACCCTGGTTTTGCTCTAGGCAGACCTTTCCTGTTCGGCTGTTCACTGTAATGTTTCCTGCTGTCGCTGAACATATCGCTTCCTGACTGTAGGGTATGCCTGTTTGTTATTGCAAATGTTTTGATTACTTTTGGCGACCCCCAGTGGTTATCTTGTTTGCTGCGCTTCGTCCTGCTAGTATGCACAGCTTTGCTGTTTGTTTGCCTATGTTGTGTTCCACATACTGTCTCATTATAAAACGGTTACACTTTGTATAATGTTATTTATTTGTTGGAAAATTTGTAACTGGGAAAGGCACACTGAGCTGAGATTCATTTCCAGGTGTGACCCAGGGGGAAGGGGGAAGGGAGTACAAGCAAAAAATAATACTATCAGTGATGCATCAGTGAGCAGTTCAGAGACAGCTTTAAAGAGCTGGTACCTACTGTCAGACACCCAGCTCCCCTCAAACATATATAATAGTAGATCTGCTCTACTGTTGAAGGGCATTAAAAATTCTATGCGCTTCCGTCTGGTTAAAAAGTTATAACACCCCAAATTTGCACCCCCATATATTAACCTGTATGTATGCGATATATCTATGGCGTTTAGTACTATTTAGAGGTACCATGTAGACAAATTAAAGCAGCCGCTGGAATAACTGTCCCTGTTTACTGGAGCGGTCACTTTCATTTTTCCAGGTGGCAGCTCTAAATAGTACTAAACATCATTGACAAATGGCACCAATATAGAGCTATGGAGCACACACAAGCAGCCTTCATTTTCTGACATCACAAAAGGAGGCGTGTCAGACAAGGCTTTGTTTTTATGGGGGTGCACATTTGGGGTGCTATAAGTTTTTAACCAGAGGGAAACGCATTGAATATTTAATGCCCCTCAACAGTAGAGCAGATCTACTATTATACATGTTTGAGGGGAGCTGGGTGTCTGACAGTAGATACCTGCTCTTTAACTGCAGGGCGCACAACAGGAAACGGCTCCAGCAGGCAACAGTTACCAGTATGGTCATTATGACAAGGCTTAATAAATACATTATAGGCTGATTACTAAGGAGTAAAGTGCGTAGTGCCAGAGGAGGAGGTTGTAGTGCTGTAGCTTGGCAGAGCATACCCCTGCCACAGCCATTAAGAGGGAGGAGATTGCTAGAGGTGTGAAGGGTGGAAAGTGGAGTCAGGAGGGGGGTTGATGGTGAAAAGTGGGACCAGTAAGGCGCATTAGGTGGTATCTAAGGGCCAAGACAGAAGAGGTAAAGCAGACTGAAGAAGAAGAAGCAGGTTCCAGAGAGATGGGAAGTGGTAGGAAAAAGTGTCTTGCCTAGCAGAGGTGTGAGGGTTGGGAGTAGAGAAGGTATGTGGATCCTTAGAGCAGAGAGAGTTACTGCTGTCTGTTTTTCCTTCTCCCTGGTCCCTCTTTCCCTGGGTCGCAGGTTGGTGGTAGGCAGCTGCACTCACATTCTGGAGTTCTGGCAGCTTGCCTGCATTACGCAGCATCTTGAAGCGTGTTCTGTCCTGGGTGTCTCCTTTCATTTGTGAGAGCCCTGGAAGTCCTCACTGTGCCTACCCATACTGTATGCTTTACCCATGGTCTCTGACTCTCTTTGGCACTTCAGCCACAAGTTCTTTGAACTACAACATTTTTGTTATATTTTTGTGGCGCAAATGATTCCATCATTTAACTCTGTGCCTGTCTGTCTGTGTCAGTCTGTCCTGATATCTGAATCTGTCTGGTTGTCTATATGTCTGCCTGACTATTCCAGAAAGCCTCTGGAAATCAGCTGTTTCATAGCTCAGGGCTTTCCTGGTAAAACAGTTGAAATAAATATCTGTCTAGGATATGGAACTGAGGCAAAGTCTCATTTACAGTGGTTTCCCACATCAAGGGGTGAGAGATCACAAATATTACAATAACATACACAAAAACAATGAAGCAAAGCATCTACCCTACAGTCAGGAAAAAAAAAGGGCTCTGCGATGCCAGTTCAACAGCTTTGTTGTCGACTGACGTTACAGCGATGGCTTTATGTCGACTGTAATTGTGGTTGGCATAAAACCATTCACTACAGATTTTGTTTTCTTCGGGGGGGGGGCGTTGGCCTCCAAATCCCCCATGCAAGGGGGCTCTGCACCCCCCGTAACTAAGCTTATCAAGTCCAAATCAGAGTTGATTTGGGGAGGGGTGCAAGACCCCTAAAAAGCAGTGCCGGGTCCTGCGGTGACATTACAGCAACCTGTCTGTTGTCGCTGTGCTGCTGTTCACAGTGCAAGTTTCGCTGTGCGATTGGCATACGGAAAAAAAAAAAAAATTGCATCTGGCAAACCTACCATTTCTGCAGTCTGGAGCTGCAGAACAAGAAAGTACAGTACAGTGTGAGCCATAGCATAGTTTTAGTACATATGTGAATATAAAATGTTATGTTTAATGCGAACATGGAACTTTGGTTTTTAAGTCTTGATGCTTTCAGTAAGCAATAAACCATGCCAGAGTGTGCATTAGAGGATTTTAATGCATACTCCAGGGGTGTGAAGTAAGGTATGAGACTAATGGCAAAGTGTGCTTACACCCCTAGGAAGTGCATTAAAATCTTGTAATGCACACCCTAAAGTAGCTCTTCGTACTTATAAAATGGCTGATACGTGGCGTTTGTTATGGGGTGGACATGACATCCGGTACCTGACCTTACATTGTTAGGAACTTAATTCATTGTCAGGTGACATGTCACAATCAGAGAAGTTCCTAGATTTTTTTCTTACCATTTTATAAAAAGACTTGTAAAATGAATAGGAAAATGTTGCAACCTGATTGGTCCACAGCCCTGCATGATGAGATCACTACCAATAGCAAAAAAACAAAAAAAATGCCCACCTGAGCATAGTGTAGGTGAAATCTGTGTACTAACAGCCCTTCAGAATGTTTTAGCTGGGACAGGGTAGGAGGGAGGGTAACGCGGGGGAGGGGCAGCTGCTGAGTAGGGCGGCTAGCTGCAAAATCGAACAGACTTAATAGATCGATAGGCCTTTATCTGCTGGCTAATTTCATATGTTCGTAGCTTTAAGTTAATTGTTCTAAAATGTATTTTTTTATGTTTTCTTTAGTTACCCATGTTATAAGTGCAATAAAACACTCCAGGATGCTGGTAGTTGTGCCACAACTGCACTTCCAGTGGCAGAAGGCCGACACGCTATAGTGCACACCTGGGGCATGCGATTATGGTGCAACTGCAGTGCCAGCACCCAGTCGTGTCGTATTGCATATGTGTGGTATTAATCTGAGTTGAAATGGAATATTATTCCAGAGTTTGGGAACTTCTGAGGCAAATTATCTAGAACCAGGCCTGGTCCTATTTCTCAGAATTACCAGTGGGGCCTGATCTGAACTTTTAAGAGTTCTGCATCAGATGAATTCAAAGGAACAAATAGACCATTAAGTAATTTGCTGTTGCTACTTGAGAAGCATGATAATGTTATACAAAATGCATAAGGCATAAGTTAACAAGATATTTTTTTTTTTTTTATATTTAAATGAAAGCTCACACCTGTGGGTCTCGTAACTGGAGCATCATGTGCAAGGCAAGTAGCTCTATGAGAAAGATCATCCAGCAACTTAAGATTGGAAGGAGACACAGGCTAATGCTGAATCTGAATAATCATAAAATAATGCTGCGGAAGGAACACATTCTGCCTGTTAGATCAGAATGGTTTCAGCAGCATACGCATGTACGTTGCTTTGGACACAATTGGTAGGCAAACATCAAGAGGGCAGACACTGGTAAATTGAGATTTGCTGAGACGAACCTGTATCCGATTATCATAGGCTCTGGTGGAGAGGATGTGGAATTCTGTCAAGGGGTTAATAAAAAGTGCAGTGGATCAGTGTGTACCCATAAGGAATAGGATAAAAACAAGGAAAAGCCCTAGATATATGTATTATCACAGAATGGTGAGGGAGAAAATGGGCATTTAAGGTACACCATAAAGAGAGACGGATATAAACAGGCACTGGAAAAAATGTAAGAGAGGCATCAGTCTGGCAAAAATAAGGGTGACATGGCAAGATACCATACAGAGCAGCTACACATTATCACTCATGGAAAGGCAGTTCATGGCAGGGAGATGACTGCCCGTGAGCTAACAGCCAAAATGTGAACTTTTTCACAAAAGGATAATTTAGATATTTTACTTACATACCCTATGATCTCACTTCCAAGCTGCTGAGCACTTAGGCAGACCCGCCCCCAAAAAATCTGCATATTGATGATGCACAGTAGGGAACGGGCTGCTTACTGCCCCTTTAACATGTGCAGTTGCCTGCAGAGTTAAAGAACTGTATGAGAAGGCAGGCCCCCACCATCGTGTTGGCATCTGTTTACAGCAGTGCAGCCCTGTTCCATATTTCATGTCATCAGAATGCGAATTTGTGGCGCAGCAGTCCTCCATGGCTCGGCTCGATCTCTGAAGTGAGATTGTAGTCAATGTATGTGTTTAATAAAAAAAAAAATGTCATTTTTTTTAGTTAATTATTGTGTTGCTTGCATGCATGTGCAAGAAACACATTGCATCAGCTTCCTGCAAAAGCGAGTTATGAAGGCGTGTCAGTGTTGTGCCGATTGACAGCAGCCCGTTCTAGGGCTGGTCTCTGCCGCAGCCAATAGAGGAGTATGCTGGTGATCACAGCAGTTAATGAGCATGCCACAATGCGTAAAGAAATTCGGCCACGTCACCACGCAATCAACTGTGTTAGTGCATTACAAACTACCAAAACAGCTGATTGCGTGGTGTCCCCATGGCGACAGCTTCTCCATCGGCCTCTCACAGTCCCCACAAAGCCGACGGAAAGCCGCCGCCTGCCGTTCAGTTTGCCTTCCTGGTGAAACATTTCAGTAAAATAAAAAAGCCGACGGGGTGCCCAGTCCCTCTGTTGGCATGACCCCCTCCCCAGTTCATTTGCCGATGGGGTAGCTCAATCCCCATCGGCATAATGCACCTTCCCCCATTTGTTGTTTACCGAGGGGGGAAGTGCCCAATCCCCCTTTGGCTCATGCGTTCCCCCTCCCCCAGCACACTGGCCGATGGGGGTGCCCAGTCCCCTGTTGGCTCCACTGCCCCCCTTCCGAACAAACTTCCTGGTGCCACACTGGGAGCCCACCCCAGCGTTTCAGTAGCAATAGCAGATGATGGCATGAGGCCTTGGCTATTAAAAGGCTAGATGTATGTTTCACCTCATTATTTACTGCAGTGACGTTGGAAGACTTGTTACATCTGGATGAGATACAGGATCATCCAAGGATGTGTGTAGGATGATTGACATCATCGCTAGCTTACTTGCAGAGCAACTAGGTAAGTTAAAGATCAATAAATCACAAGGATCAGATGGTATGCATCCGAGGATACTCGAGCTGAAGGATGTAATAGTACTGTGGTACTGATTTTCCAGATGACACTGGGGAGGTGCTTAGGGACTGGGCGAGGGTAAATGTGACTTCTCCATTTTAAAAAAGGGAAGTCGAAGTGGCCCAGGTAACTAGACCTATGAGTCTGACCCTGGTGGTGGGAAAAAATTGAAGAGAATTATCAAAGCTCAGATTACGGAACATCAAGACCAATTCCAGCTGCTAGAGTCGACATGGGTTCCCCAAGGTGAGATCACGCCATTCTAACAGTTTGTTCTTCTTTGAGGAGGTAGCAAAGGAACAATATATTTTTTTTTGGGGGGGGACAGCTAATGTTCTATGCATTATAAAATGGGCTAAAGGCCCTGTAACCTCATTGGTTGAAATGCATCACATGACCATTTATTTTCCGACAACTGCGCACCTCATCTGAGCAATGTGTTTTTTTTTTGTTTTTTTTTTTTTAAACAAATGGGGCTGGCAGTATAGCCTAGAGGTTAGAGCCAATGAGCTTTGTACACCCAGCAGATCTGTGTTTGATTTACAATCTCCACTTGCATACTTTGTGACCCTGAGTAAGTCACTTAACCTCCTGAGTGATCCCGGGTTGCCTCTGTAAACATGCCTTTTGCCTAGTGAGCTTTACCTGGTCACCAATGAACTGGAAAAAAAAAGTGCATTTCATAAGTGGGGTAGCACTGTCCAGGGTGTGTGATCACAAGGGAAAAATGCATTTCTCTGGTGGCTGCAGCACTTGACTACACCTTGTGCCCAAGAACCACACAGAGGGCATTATTTGCTTATAACCACTCATCTTGTCATGTGTTATCCCTTACATAACTTACTTAGGTCAGTAAAGCCTTCAGCATGGTTCCTGAAGAGAAGTCGGTTCTGAAGTTAAAATTTAGAATTACAGGAAATATAGCACAATGGATTGCCGGCTTTATAAACAGCATGGCTTAGTGGGTAATGGTGCATGGCAGCATGGGACAACGTCAGACTGGAAGAAAGTCACCAGCTGGTGGAGGGTGCTCAAGTAAGGTAATGAATGCTGGGACTATATCTGGGTTCACAGAAATGGGACATCTTTAAGGAGTTATTAGGAAGTAATATATTGTAGGGCTTCAGACCAGACTTGGACTTAACAGCCTTTTCCTGTCCTTGTTCTTTAATGCTTCCATTAAATTTGCATGTGACGCACATCTGATCAAAGAGGTCGACTCCTATCAGACGTACTGTCGTTGATCTTCTCCCATGGGGGGGAAGGGCATGGGCATCGTCTGCATTTGGTACGTGCTTTTGGTGGCGGCACAAAAGGCCACAACGAGACGCTGGCTCCAGTTGGAACCCCCAACACCGGATAGACATTACTACCGAGATACATCACATGGAACAGCACACACATCGGGTAAATTAGGAGCCTTGCTTTACAGGGAGATGGCTAGGATGGGTGCTGTACTGAAGCAAAAGGGACCTGGACTTCATCTCATAAAACAGCTTAGGAGAAAATCTCCCTCCAGTGTGGGCTTTGGCAGCTCTCTCAGGGCTGCATTGTAAGAACCGAGCCTGAAGAGAGAATGTTGTCTACAAGGTTCACTCCGAAAGCGACCCAATGATGAATGCGTTAGTGGTACTATCAGGAAATAATTACTGCCATTTGTTCTTCCTTGTTGCAACTCACGTTGCATAATTAACTGTTTTTATGTCTGTAAAAGTTCTGCTGAACTGTTGTTACTCTGTACTCAAGTTGTTCAATAAACTTGAATTAAAAAAAAAAAAAGTGGTAGACGCCAGTTAAGAGGAAACAGTCTGCAAATGAACTTAAATGTACTGAGGAGGACACTGACTAGAACCAAATTACATTCAGTGTGGAGAAGTGATTGGTCTATCACTTGGGTCCAAATAATTCAGGATGGGGTACTGTTAAAAAAAATAAACTAGCAGCAATGTATCGTAAGACCCCAAAACATACTCTGCCTGTTTGGTAGTGAACATCATGAAGGACTACTCTATGCTGATGATGCAATAATTTATTCCAAAAACCCTGACCTTGACTGCCTTACTTCCGCTCTCCCTCCAGAGTAATTTTAGGTCACTGGAAAGCTGGTTCTCCAACCACAAACTGGTCCTCGGTTACCAAAAAAAAACCTGAAGTCCATCTTCTTCCCTAGCCTCCCACAGAAGAGGAGACTTCCATCCTTTGTCATCAGAAATGGTCCAGGACATAACTTTGAACAGGTGGAGACCTTCAAATACCTTGGAGTAACTTTGGATAACACCTTATCTTTTGCACTCCATGTCGACAGTCTGATGGCCATAGTTACCAGAAGACTGGGTGCCCTATACTGGAACAGGAGCAGTCTCACTGGAGATGCAAGATGCCTTATTCTGGCCAGCTCCATTCTGTCACTTGCAGATTATGAGCTCCCTGTCTATGCAGGTGTCTGACACTGTGCTAAACAGAGTAAAGATCTGTACTAATGCGTGCCAGTTTGTACTTGGTGCAGATACCTGACTCATAGCTGTACTCTTTTCACACTCGCTAACTGACTACCTTTACCCAGCAGAATAAAGCTCCACGCTTGTTTGCTAGCTACAGAGATACTCGTGGGCCTAACACCCCCTGCTTTAACAACTGCTTCCACACTGTCTCCAACCAGTACAACACCAGGAACATGACCAGGAATGCCCTTACAGTAAGCCTCCTTTCCAGTGTACTCAGCTTGGCAAGTGATCATTTGCTGTCAGGGCCGCTAACTGGCTAAATCAATTACCTGACTCATTGCAGAATCTCCCTACGTTTAGTCAGTTTGAGATCTTTGTCTGCCTTTCCAATTGAATTGTAACCATTAAGTAGTTTTTTGTTTTCTGTCTGTACGTTACCTGTGTACCTGTGACTTTTTATACAACGATCCATATGGATTTGTTTTTCTCAAAACTGTATTGAATTGTTTCTGCCTTAAGTATTTGAGCTTGACTTGACTGCATTTTCTCTGGAACTGCTTATTGTACATGTAATGTTTTTTTGTGACTACATATTTGATGTGGAACTTTTGTAAAAGCGCACTTGTACTCAGAGGTACTCCCCAAAGTTTTCAATAAATAAATTAAAGGAGGAAATTCAGTTATTATGCTGAGTGGTTAAAAGTGTGCCAAAGCCCTTAATCTACTCATACTAATATGTTTGCCTTGCATTTGACAGGCAAACATTAAAAGACCTAGGGATCTTCCTTGATGGGAAGCTGAAGCTGTCTTAGCAAGTCAGGGCAAATTGAATGCTGGGCTGCATTAAAATTAAGAGTTTTGAGCGGTTAAGCTATGGCGACTGTCTTGATAGGTTACTTATGTTTCCCCTGGGGAACCAAGAAGGCCAAATGGAGATGCAATTTCAGTTTTTAAAATGTTTAAGGGCTTGGATAACGTGGCTCAGGGGATACTTTCAGCTTTTTATGGGCAGTTTAACTAGAGGGTATACCCTGTGCTGGGGGGAGGGGAGTGTGAAGAAGCATTTTTTATTTCTCCTAGAGTTGTAAACTTATGGAACAAGCTCCAAAAACAGGCAGTGTAAATGGGGGAGTGTTCATACTCCTCAACTCTATGATGCACAAATCAGGGACAAAGGATTCAAATCTGTAATGTCATAATAAAAAATAGCAGTATCAACTCGGAAAGCTATTGGAATAAGTGGCTTCAGCTGGGGCTGGGGAACATTTTCTAAAGGAGAACTAGTCTGTAACTTTGTTTGATATTATTTTTGCATACAGTCTCTACTTTTTTTTTTTTTTACTTTCCATTTATGCTCCCCCCTACCCACAGCATTCCGCTCCCTTCAGGAGACACCTATGACCTTCTAGTCCCTGCCCTCTTGCCCAGAGCAGTCTATCTCCCATGTAGTTGTGGCTTACCCCCCCCCCCAGGTGGGTATGAGGTAGGGGCCCCTACACCCTGAGTCTTCTGGTTTCGTTGGGATGCTGTTGCCGGGATAGGTAGGGGCATTGGAGTTCAGGGCCTAGTGCTCTGTCTACCCGGGAGTGCTGCAAGTGCTTTTCCGGTGTTCCGGGCATGATGTGTGCCTTGATGTCAAGTTGCTAGGCGCCGATGTCCATTATGCCACCTCCTTGCTAGTGGCTTGGGCTTGCTGTACTTCGGGTCTTCACCCAGGGTCAGGCAAGCACCGAGCCGTGTCCCCTTGAGAGATGAGCTGTCCCTGGGATGCCCCCCAAGCAGCCTCCAGCTCCAAGGCTTGTTCTCGAACCTGGGTCTGTGGTGCTATAAGCGGAATCCAACCACTACGCCGACGGGCCAGCTAGTCTCTACTTTTTTTTCAAAGTGAGTTTTCTCACTGTTGAGAAAACTTTGGGGGGAAAGAAACTATTTGTAGATTTGGTATAACTTATATTTTATACAGTGCCTGCATTTCTCCTCTTTATTTTTTATTGCTTGGTTAATTTGCATGTAAACAAAATCCTTGTCCCCTAGATTGTTGTTCAAGCCTCTGCTGAAGTTATGCTCCTCTGTTATGATCTCATAGTTTGTTGCCATAGAAATGATTAATGTCAAAATAGAAGACTGTGACTTCTGGGAAGAATTAAACAGCAAGAGTAGATCAGCTGTGGGAGATGGATCCTGTTTCCATGTAAACTAACTGGGTAACAAAGAAAAAATAAACCAGTACAGAAAATCTATAAACTACAAGCTGCATTGTGTCTAAATGTTCAGTTTTTTCAAGGTTTTTCCAAAAAGTGAAAAAAATCACTAAAAGCGGCAAAAACAGTTGGGGAAAAACAGAACACTTTGGGGGGGCTTAATATTTTCTAACTCAAGTTGGACCAACCACATTACTGGATACAGCATTCAGTTCATGGGGGAGGGCAGGGGAGATCACGAAAAGGATACCGTATAGCCAGGATAAAGAGGTGGATGACATGGGTTCGAGTTCCAGTGGGGGCGGGGCCTCTCTGTAGCATCAAAGTACATAGAATTTACTGCTAGTACTTCCTGTTAAGCAGTGGCTACAGGTATCGAAAACTGGAGAACTGTTAGAGGATAGTGACCATCAGATGGCCACATTTCAAGTTGAGAAATATAACAAAAAGCGTAAAGGTACAGCCAAGTATGGTTGCTACCAGAAGGCAGACATTACCTCGGTGGAGAAGGAAGTGGCTATTTGGAGATGGAAAGAGGCGATGGTAAAAATGTCAGTGAAATGTGGAATATCCTGGAGGACAAACTAGGATTTGGGCTGGCAATGTAGCCTATGGGCTTAGAGTAACACGTGGCGAATGAGCTTGGTGTATCCAGCAGACCTGGGTTTGATTCTCACAACCTTCACTTGCATACTGTGCGACTCTGAGCAAGTCATTTAACCTCCCCAGTGCTTCTGGATTGCCCTTAAAACAGGCACTTGTGCCTTGTGGGCCCTACCCAGTTACCAAAGAATTAAAGGGGGAAAAGATTACAAGATTTGGAAAGAAAATTTGTACCTCAAAAATAATAGGAATGGAAAAATTCCAATCTGGTTAAATAGAGTTATGAATTAAATTAGGCATAACAGGAGGATATTTGAAAGAGCCAAGGACTTGGGGTTTGGGGGGGGGGGGGGCTGTAGGAGCACTATTAAGCATTTGCCAAGAAATGTAAAACTTTAATTAAAAAGCTACTAAAGAGAAGAAGGAGGACATTGCTGCAAATTCAAAAAGTAATCCTAAACTATTATGGGTATATTTTAAAACAAAGGAAGATGCACAGATGTGCCTTTAGTAGAAAGAACTAATAGCAATAACAAAGAAACCGTAAATGTGCTAAAATAAGTCTCTTGTGTCAGGATATCAAACCTCAGAACTAAATATGGTAGAAACTGAGAATAAGGATACTGTGCCATAGGTTTCTGAAGAGGTGGTTTATGAGTCTTTAAACAAACTTAATACCAATAAATTCCACAGACCAGATGGGGAGCACCCAAGGAGTGAGCATGCAGATTAAAAGCCGTTTTTACACCTCAGCAGAGCTCAACAATTTGCAGCACTCCACTCCTGATGAGATGGCCTAGCAGCTCAGTTTGCATCCATACAGCCGGTGCTTCAGGGTTGCCCCGATGTAGCAGTGATGAGCTGTTGGCTAGCAGTGCTGAAGCACCAGAGGCTCGTTCCTTATCACACCCGAGTTCAGCAAACAGCATTTTCTACAGCAGAAAGAAAGCTGAACTCTGGGAAAATGCTCGAAAATGTAAAACGAGGGCTATAGGTATTTCAAATTAGGGTTGTAAACTGGGACAGCAATACTGGGCACGCGCAAATGCATGTGCGTATCGCTGGGGATTGAGAGACTATGCATATTTATTAACACATGCTCAGTATTGCAGTCCCAGTTTACGACCCTAATTGGTAATCCTTGCAGCCCTCGTTTTACATTTTAATGCACTTTCCGAGTTCAGCATTCTTTCTACTGTTGAAAAATGCCTTTTGCTGAACTCTGGTGTGCTAAGTGGTGTCTTCCTAAATATAGGAAGTGCTAGCTTGAGATTCATGGGGCTAGGAGGATGCCGGGAGAGGAGACATTCAAGGGGAGCAAGCTGTGTACATGCCAGGCAAAGCGCTGCTAAGTAGCTCACCTCGATACACATCCGCTCTCTGGAGCTGCATCACAAACCCAATGCAAAGCGCTCTTTGGACGCTCCCAGAAGTGTCCACACTGCCGACTTTGAAGTGCATCAACCCATGCGCATCGGTTGATGCGCTTTAAAGTTAGCAGTGTAAACAGGGCTAAAGGGACCAGTTACTTGGTTGTTTAACAAGTCCATAAAAACAGGTGCAACACCAGAGGCACGGATGTTGACTATTGTTTTACCCATCCATAAGAAGGAGCAGGTCTGATAAGGGTAATTATAGGCAGGTTAGTCTCACATCAGTGCTGGGGAAGATGATGGAAACTATTAAAAGATGTTTTATCGAGAAACATCTAAACCCTTAACCTGTAGGATAAAACATAGCATGGGTTCAGAAAGGGCAGTGTCCAACCAATATTGCTGACTTTTTCGAGAGGGTGAGTCTTGTGTTGGATGAGGGTAGATCAGTGGATGCAGTATATCTGGATTTCACAAAAGCGTTTGACATTGTGCCCAGTGCTGAACTAATTGTCTACAGAAATTCAAAATAAATAAAAAATTATGGTGTGGATTAAATCCTGGCTGAAAAATAAATCACAGAGTGTCAATGGGCGAGAATCTGGTAAGACAGAGGTGGCTAGTGCTGTCCTGCAGGGGTCAGTGTTGGGACCAGCTCTCTTCAACATTTATGTATCCACTATGGAAATTACAAAAGGGGGTTGGCTTTCTGGATTTGCAGACAACACCAAGGGTCATATTGTGGATACTGTGGAACAGGTTGTTACTGCAAACTGAAATGGACGAGCTTCATGAATGGTCAGTCAAGTACAAAATGAGATTTTTTCTAGATAAATGTGTAGTAATGCATCTCAGTCACAGGAATCTCAAAGCTAACTACAGACTAGAGGATGCAGCCCTTAAAGTCTCTGAATGTGAAAGGAACCTTGGAATAACTAACCACCTTTAATATGCAGTGGAATGTGGCCATTCTGAAATGCAATAGGATACCGGGTTGCATTAGGAAAAACAACAAGAGAAGGAGTAGAGGTTGTGCCACCTAAGTATAGAGCATCGTTGAGACCCCATTTGGAAAACTGTGGCCAGTTGCAGTTGTGGCAAAATGTGGGTGATATTAAACTAGAAAGGGTTCAGAGAAAAACGGCTAAATTAATCAAGGGTTTAGAGAACCACGCATATGAGCAAAGGCTAAGCAGTCTGGAGATGTATTCACTGGAACAGGGAAGATTAAGAGGGATCGTATTGCAATGTACAAATCATTGGCACATGAAGATATGAAAAGCTGCGAAACGACTCCAAAAATTGGCTACTCACCAGCCTGTATAAAGAACGACTCCAACCAGTGGATAAAAAGCATGAAATTTATTCTTTAAGACTTAAAAAATGGGGTAAACACTTAACGCATTTCGGATCAACTTAAATCTGTATGCACGTAGATCTTAGGACCTTCAGTAGAAAACTGAGGGCATAAAATTTAGCTGCAGGACAGACACAACTGTTGTTAAAGGATGTGGGTTCACTCAAAGGGTGGTTTAGTTATGGAACAGTTTGCTTGAAGCAGTGGTAGCTAGTGAAAATTTAAATATCTCCAAATATAGGTTGGACCATTACTTTAAAGAGGGTCGGTTTGGCAGAAGACAATGGCAGACAGGCTTGGCAGGCATATACTGCTCCCTCCTGTCTGTAGGTTGTTTCTGTACTTCCCATAATATGGACTGCTACAGCTGCCTGGGTGGCAGGAGACAAACACAACTTGCCCCTGGGGCCGTATTTTCAAAAGTGGAAAAATCTGCTCACATGCAGAAAAACGTCACGCAAGGGAGAGGTTCCTTGCACAACCGCAGTTATTTCTGCATGTGCTCCATTTTCAGAAAGGTCACATTTTTTGCAACCTTTTCCACTGTTCATGGCAGCTTGCTGATATTGTTCTGCATACCTGTGGAAAAATGTTGCACCTGGTATTGGCGGACCATAATAAAGGAAAATGCCCCTTGTTCACATAAAATGCTGTAAATGGCCTTTTCGCAGGTGCAGGGATTTTTGTCCCTGCACATGGGAGTTGCGCACAGGGATTTTGTCCCTGGGTCATTCCATGCACTTTGAAAATCAGGCCCCACGTCTTCTTTTGTCTAGCAATTCCTAGTGTCCTAAGTAGAAATCACCACAAACCATGAATTCTGCAGCAACGTATGTTCAGTTACTGGATGCAGTGTTGGCTGTAAGAATTCCAGGGTCCTTCTGTATACCAAGGGCTTTCAATTTTAGATTGACCATTCTTCACAAGGGCCAATGCTTCTCATAGTAATTTTAATAACTATTAAAATAAGATACAACTCTTAAAACTGCACAGTTAGTGTAAGAGGCACTGTAGTCACACAACAGGGCCCTTTTGCTGCATATTCTGGACAAAGATACAAGTGTAAAAGGGTTAAAGGAGATCAAACTGGAGTAGCAAGGGTGTAATAGGTATCGGCATGTGCAGAGAAACCTAAATATGAAAAAACCAAGACCTTTCTGTTCGATGAAACAGGTAAGTATGTAATTTACACTGTTTTATATATGTTCGTCTGATTGAAAGCAATAGGGGTGATCGTGGAATGTAAATAACGCATCATTCAGGTGCCCGTGCAAACAGCTGGTTGGCAGAAGATCCACTAGTTTCATTAGAGCAGGAGAGGGGCTTTTTTTTTTTAACCAGTTAGTGGACTTGAGGATTTGGAAAGTCAGTGATGTTAGCATGATTGCCCTTTCTAGGGACATGGATATGTTGTTCATCCACACTTATTGGCAGGTTCCTTGCCGCTTTAAATCTTGCCGGAAGGTCTTCAAGCTGTCTCCTCCCACCCACCTGGGTGGTAAAACTCTCGTCTCCGGCCCATGAAGCCAGATCTTCCTTACCGCTTGGAAGCTTAGGTTCCCTCCTTTACGCTCCGCGTATAAGACTGGTTCCTAACTCTTCAGTTTTCGAAATTAATCTTTAAGGTTTTCTAGACTTTGGTCAACTATTTCCCTCGCGGCTGTGATGGACAAATCGACTCCCGGGTTTCGGAGATGCCCATGTGGGCAGAAGATGTCTCGGACGGATCCGCACTCCACGTGCGTCTATTGCTTGGGCCTTGAGCATGACCCGCAGGCTTGTGACCCTGTGCCCTTCTTTCTCAGCCCTCGTCCTGGAAGACCGTGCCGCCCGTCTGCCAACTTGGGCGACCGGCGTTACCCTCGGTAAAATCCGAAGAGGCCGGTTGGCAGTTTCATGGCGGCGGGCTCAGCGGATCAGCTAGAAGGAGATGATACGCCCTAGAAGGGCGTCATGGACCACATCTTCCTCTGCCGCGGCATTTATCCGCTCTCCTGGGATCCTCATATTCTGCTTCCTTTAAGGAGCTTTGTCTGTCTCTCTCCACAGAGAGGGACCTTCATCTTCGGACCTTCCTCTCGGTCCGAAAAGAAGAAGGACAAGGGTAAGTCTGTCCGTCGACGCTCTTGGGAGCGGGAGAGGCCCCCCTCCCCGGGCGGTCGACCATCAACTTCGGTCGGTCCTTCGGCTTCGGCCACTGGCTTCACGGTGTCCCCGTCAGGTCAGTTGACTGAGACTCCCATCAACGCAGTCGAGATTTTTCTCGACCCGTTGGACAGGTTGTCGACCGGCGAAGCGAAATCCTCTCTCCCTGGTTCCCCGGTGGTGGTTGAGGATCCCGTGGGCTTGCCAGTGCCTCCGGTTCCGGGCCCTTGGGTTCCTTCCGAGCGAAGGGAGGCGGGTTTCCCGCTCCTTCCCTGCACCCTCCCCGGAAAAGCTGAGGTTCGAAGTCTTCGGCGGTCCAGCGATCCTGCCGGACGAGGGGAGGCCCGATGTCAAGTGGCGTTGGCGTCGAGGACCTCATGTAACAGCTTCTGCTGGCGGAATCAAGCCGATGGCGTTGCCTTCCCGGCCATTAAGTGGCTGTCACGGGCGGCCGAGCAACCCTCGCTTTGGCGGCGCCTGTTTCCAGGCCTGTTGCTCAGCCGAAACCAGCTGCTCCACCGATTAGGGTGGACCCTCCGCCTCCACAGCCGTTGTTTGGGGCCCGACCAAGAACTCTCTGTCAGCTCAGGGTTTACCCCATAGGCTGTCGGTCACCCTTACTCCCGATCGCCCTCGGCAGGTGGAGGGTGGCTCAGGCCCGAGGCAGCTCTTTGCGGACTCTTCTGAGTCCGACGACGATTCCTCCCTCTTCTCCAGGCGAGTGGACTTGGAGTCCTCTGGAGGTCAGTTGCTGGACGATAGCCCTTCGTCCTTTCTGGGTTTGCTTAGGCTCATCTCGGAGTCCACCAGGATGCAGCTTGAGCCCGTATCCAAGCGGGCCAAGTATCCCCTCACGGAGATGTTGGACTGAGGGGATTCTCCTACGGAGGCCTTTCCTGTGGCTGAGGCCATTGTGGGCCCGGCCTTGGAGCTCTGGCAGCGCCCTGCTTCCTGCCCTGCGCCTTCGGCCAGGATGGCCAGGAAGTATGTGGTCCCTACCGGTTCCCTGTCCGGTTTCTCGGAACACCCCTCAGCCGAGGGGTTAGTTACCGACAGCGCTTTTCCGGCATGCCGGAAATACTAGGGACGTGGACAAACCTCCTGACAAGGAGTCCAAGAAATTGGACTATGCCGGGCGAAAAGTCTACGCTGCGTCCTCCCTTGGCCTTCACCAGGCCAGCTCGGCTGTGCTTATGGCACATTTCTCCCATGCCCTGTTGGGCTCCCTGGACGAGGTAGTCCCTCATCTCCCGGCTGACCTGCAGACTACGGTTAGGCAGGTGCGGGACCAGGGCAGTGGCAAAGCAGCAACTTCAGACTGCTTTGGACATTGGAGACTCCTGCGCCAGGTCAGTCGCGGCCGCAGTGGCTATGCGCCGTCAGGCATGGCTGAGGATATCCACCTTCACAGCAGATACCTAGCACAAATTGGCGGATGTCCCCTTCCTGGGGACCGACCTCTTCGGCCCTGGAGTGGAAGGCCACCTCCAGAGGATCGAAAAGTCCAATGCCACCTTGGACTCGGTCTCATCCGCTCAGAGGGACAAGGGCGCAGACCGCAGCAAGCCTCTTCGTCTGTCTCGCCCCGGCACGTCCGGCCCAGCAACATCAGGGCCAGCAGGCTCGCGCTGGCATCCCAAACCCAAGCCGCGGCTTCCTCCTCCAGGAAAGCAGGAGGTAAAGGCCCAGGTGGTCCTCGGCTGGTCCCTCCTCCAAGCCTGCACAGTGACGGGTTGAGGGTGTCACCCCCAACCTCGTCACCTCACCCCAGGTTCCCCCCGTGGGGGGACGGCTCCGGTACTTCCTTTCCGCCTGGTCTGCTATTACCACAGACCGGTGGGTGTTGGAAGTGGTAGGAAAAGGCCTGCCCCTGGAGTTCGAGCAGGCCCCGCCCTTCAGAGCCGTCGCCCCCAGAGGGGCCTCGGGGTCCACAGCCTCGCTGTCGGCTCGTCGAGCCGACATCGCTCTGCTGCTCGAAAAAGAGGTGATCAGAGAGGTGGCGGACCCTCCCTCAGACCCGGGGTTTGTGTCCAGGTACTTCCTGGTCCCAAAACAGACGGGGGGCTGGCGCCCCATTCTCGACCTACATGACCTAAACAAGTTCCTAAGGTCTCGAATCTTCAGGATGGTTACTCTGGCTCAGATAATACCATCCTTGGGACGCGTTTTTTCACGGCCCTATCCGTCCGTCTCACCGAAGGTTCCTTCGCGTTCGAGCGGAGGGATCCCTTTACGAGTTCCTAACCATGCCCTTTGGCCTTTCTCTTGCTCCCAGGGTCTTCACCAAATGCATGGCAGTGGTGACAGCATTCCTTAGGCGCCGAGGGGTCCGGGTGTACCCTTACCTGGACGACTCGCTGATAGCAGCTCCCTCCAAACAGGAGGTGGAGCGGTCCAGAGATCTGGCCCTCCAGGTCTGCTCTCAAATCGTCGTCCTCATCAACGAGGCCAAGTCAGAACTCAAACCGAAGCAGGTGATTCTCTTCATCGGGGCAGAGCTCGACTCTCTTCGAGCCAGAGCACGGCTCCCGGCGGATAGGGCCGAGGTTCTTTCCTCCTTTGCCCGATCATTTCTGGTTGGGCAATTGCGCCTTGGCCGGGACTTCCTGCGTCTCCTGGGTCTCATGGCGACCTGCACCAGCGTGGTCCATTGGGCCCGCTGGAACATGCGCCCCCTCCAATGGGGGCTAGCCAGCCAGTGGTCTCAATGCTGCGATCCATTGGACCAGCGAGTGACGGTGACCCAGGGGATGTGGAATGCTCTCCAGTGGTGGATCGTTCCAGCTCATCTGCAGGAGGGCATCCCGTTTGTCCGCCCCGAGCCGACGGTATCTCTATCGACTGATGCCTCTCTGATGGGTTGGGGTGTCCATCTGGGGGAACACAGAGCGCACGGCCTCTGGTCCCCGCGGGAGTCCCGATGCCATATCAACCTGCTGGAGCTCCGAGTGGTCTGCCTAGCTCTCACCGCCTTCGCTCCGTTTCTACGCGTCAAGTGGTTTGGGTCCAGACGGACAATACCACGACCATGTACTACCTAAACCGGCAGGGCAGGATGCGCTCCATGCCCTTGTGCAAGGAAGCTCTCCGCATTTGGTCACTCGTGCGCAGCCTGGAGGCGGATCTCCTAGCCATTCATGTGGCAGGAGCCTCCAACACCCTGGCCGATGCCCTAAGCCGGATAGGGGCTGTATCCCACGAGTGGTCTCTCCTGCCGGAGGTAGTACAAGATCTGTTCTCCCGTTGGGGCACACCGCAGGTGGATCTGTTTGCCTCCAGGGAGAACGCGAAGCTGAGGCTGTTCCATGCCCACCCCTCAGCAGGGCTCGCTGCAGGGGGATGCCTTCTCGAGGCCATGACCCGGGCCTCTTCTACGCCTTTCCCCCATTTCCCTTGATCCACAAGGTGCTTCTCAAGGCGAGGAGGGACAAGGCGCAGGTGATTCTGGTAGCCCCAGACTGGCCCCGCCAATGCTGGTATCCAGATCTCCTCAGCCTCAGCTCCAGGCTCCCGAGGCAGCTTCCAGCTTGCCAGGACCTGCTTTCAGTCAATCAGGGGAAGGTGTTCCATCTGGACCTTCAATCCCTGCACCTGACGGCCTGGTTCCTGAGCGGCTACGGTTCCAGGCCTTGGGTCTTTCCGACGAGGTCCTCAATGTAGTTGAGGCGTCCCTGTAGGAGTTGACCAGGAAATGTTATGCCTTCAAATGGAAAAGGTTTTCCATTTGGTGTCAGAGCAAGGGCCTAGACCCTTCCTCCTGTTCCTTGGCAAGCATTTTGGACTATTTATGGTCCCTTTCTCAGCAAGGGCTCAGGTCAACGACCCCAAGGGTGCACCTAGCAGCCATCTCTGCTTACCGGGCGTGGGCCGGGAAGCAATCGGTGGCACAGGAGAAGGTGGTCTGGCGCTTTTTCAAAGGCCTTGATCACATTTCCCCTCCGGTCTGAGAACCTCCACCACCCGTGGGATCTACTGCTGAGTATTGCAAAGCTCATGGGCAAGCCATTCAACCAATGCACAGGTGTGATCTCTCTCACCTGTCGTGGAAGACCGCCTTCTTGGTGACTATTACGTCAGCCAGAAGGATGGGAGACTCAGGTGCTTTCCATTGAGTCTCCTTACCTGGTCTTCCACAGGGACAAGGTTGTCCTGCGCCCCACCGAAATTCCTTCCGAAGGTGGTGTCGGAGTTTCACCTTAATCAGGTGTTGACTTTGCCGGTGTTCTACCCCAATCACACCTCGGAAGCGAATATAGGCTCCATACTTTGGACCCTAGAAGGGCGCCCATTATAAGGAGCGCCACGGCTTGGAAATTGGGGAGAGGTCGCTCAGCTGTTTGTCACCTACGCTTGAAGCCGCACTCCAGACCTGCAGCCAAGGGACGTATAAGCAGGTGGATCACCTCCCCTGAGATCTCGCTATAAGTTGGCGGACATGGAGCCTCCCAGAGGATAAGGCTCATTCTACTCGCCATACTGCTGCATCGGTGGCTGCTTCCAGGGACGCCCCTATCCAGGAAATCTGCAGGGCTGCTACCTGGAAGTCAGCACACACACCTTCATCACCCATTACCACATCGACCTTGAGTCACGCCGGGATGCTGGTTTTGGGGCCTCGGTTCTCCAGTCTCTATTCCCTAAGTAGGGGGTGTGCGCCTTGCCTCCCTCCTCCCGGAGAACTGCTAGGAGTCTGCCAATAAGTGTGGATGAACAACATATCCATGTCCCTAGAAATACAGGTTACTCACCTGTAACAGGAGTTCTAGGAATGGTATATTTTGTTCATCTACACAACCCACCCGACCTCCCCGGCTTCGACGCACAACCTGAGCTTCCAGCGGGCCAGATCTGGCGTCATGAGGCAGAGCCGAGAGTTTTACCACCCAGGTGGGTGGGAGGAGCTAGCTTGAAGACCTTCCGGCAAGATTTAAAGTGGCAAGGAACCTGCCAATAAGTGTGGATGAACAACATATACCATTCCTAGAACTCCTGTTACAGGTGAGTAACCTGTATTTTTGCCTTTTCTGAAAATTAAAAATCATCAGAGCCAATTCAGCCAATCCATGCTTTGCTGAGAGCTAGACTTAAAATAACAAAAGTAATAGCTGCTGTAGCTAACATGTACCAAATTGTTTAGTCAGATATGAACTGGATTAGCCTGTGCTTGTTTCAGCCTGGAATCCTGCTCTTCAGTCTTCTGTTATAGAGTCTGCTATTCGGTTCTCCTGTCGTAGTGCCTGCCTCGCTGTGGGAGAGTGATGCTGAGATGCAGCCGGCCGCCTTCTGTTGTTTCGTGTAGCGCCCATCACTCATCACAGAATTGTCCATTGATAAGGATTACCTGCGCTGGAGCAATGCCGTTTCCTGGAAGCAATGGCACAGCACACCACCCAGATGTTGACAACATGGGATGTAAACCTGAGGCTGTGGCGTGGCACCTGGTTAGATTAAATTTGATGGGCATAAGTAATGTTTATCTGACTAAAGTAATCCGATACCCATTTTTCTTTTTGTTCTCTTTTATTCCTGAACCAAGATACAAGATTTTGGAAGTTTTAAAAAGTTCCAACACCTGAGCCATGGCCACCATTAAAAATGTAAACATCTTGGTATGGTAATGTTTACCATCAGAAATGTGGCAACAGCCAGCCCAGTGGCACTGAGGCACTGGCGCCTTATCTCTTGCCATGCCGACAATCCAGGTTCAGGAATGAACCTGGGTCACCTGCGATCAGCTGGGGAAGGAAAGGATCAAGCGTTTTGAGGGACTGCTGTTCCCTCCTGGGGAGGGAGGGATAGTCGTGTGGCGTTGGACAACCACCAGGTGGAAGCCTGGTGGCAGTGCATTGTGGGTGGCAGGAAGGGGGGTTATGGGGAGCACAAGGTAAGGTGTATGCACCTCCAGGCGTGCACCTGATGTCCAACGGCAAGGGGTGGGGGAAAACGGGAAAAAGAGAGGGGCTTAATGAAGCCTAGCCTGCTCATAACAGAGTCTGCACCGCCACCTAGGATCACGCCATCAGTCAGCCTTGGATTGTTGTACTGGTGGGGGGAAGATGGCCCTCTAGTCCTGCCACAACGGGGAATTCGTGAGGGACCTTCAGACCAGTGTGAGTCCTGGTGGAGGCCAGTGCTGGCTCAGGGAAGTGGGGAAGAAGGCTGATGAGCCTCTTCTGGATGATGGTGGCATAGAAACTTGTATGGGGAAAACAAAAGAATGTGGCAACACCATTGTAATACATCCACTTGATAACTTAAGCATGCACATCTAACAGGTAAACTCAACGGAAGAGCTTTTTTTTTTTTTTAATTGAGTGGCTGCCATCTTTAATGAGCTGAGTCAAACAAAATTAGTTATAAAAGCTGTTTTAACATCTGAAAATACATCAAGGATAAGGATGCCAGGAATACATTTTTTGCTTAACAATGATCTGATTACATTTTTTGCCTACTAATCGATATTGCTGCGGTCCCAAAAATCTTAGATTGGATATGAGGTCACTGTTGGTGATCCCACCAAGACTGCCAAGATTCACTTGCCCATGAGGACCTAAAATAACCACAGGCACTTTTTTTTTTAAATATATATGTGGTTTGTTTAATCTCTGATTTTTGTTTCTTATAATAAATTTATTTTATGAATTAGGAATGGTATATAAAATATTAGGATGGATACAAATGCACCTTTCTACGTATTAAGAGGGGAATGTTTGTTGCCCCGAAACTGTGATGTCGCTGGTAGGTTCCGATTTAAGAAACTTGAAATAAAAATGTTTTTTATTATTCATTCAACCCACATGTCCAGCATGACCCTTCTTCGCTTGACAACCCCACCAGCCCTGTCCAACCCCTTCTCTTGCCAGGTCTCCATGGGGTCCCTAGTGCAACCTGGATGGGCTGTTTTCAGGAGGTAGGCAGGGGAACCCCCATGTCTTATCAAGTGTGGCAGGCAGCTGACTAATCCAGTTGGCAGGTCCCAAAGACGGCCAGTATCATGCTGCTCACACACTTGAGGCTTTTTCGTTTTGTTTTCTCCCACTGGACATTGATGTGCTATGTGTCCCCCTGTCTGTGCCCTGCTCTGGCAACACCACCACCTGTAGTCGTCAGTAGGGCACACTCCAAGCTCAGGAGTCCCCAGTGGGGTATCACAGGGTTTGGCTCTGGGACAGGTGCTCTTCAGTATCTTTATTTGTGATGCAGAAGAGGGAATCTAGAATACTGTGCATCTGTTGATGACACAAAGATCTTGAGGCAGAGTGAACACTGAGAAGGGAAGAGACCTGGAAGAACTGGAAAAGTCCAGATTATGGCAACTGAAGTTCAAAGCAAAGAAGTGCAAAGTAAAGCATAGTGGTAGAAAGAACTCTAAAACAGACTTTTGAGTGGGTGGAGTAAGGATAGTGCAGACATCTGAGGGGAGAGACCTGGGAGTCTTCATTAGTGCTCGCCTCGAGTCCACTACACAGTACAACAAAACATATGGGAGGCAAACGGGAAGCTAGGATATACAGGAAGGGAATTTAGTAGTAGGTGGAAGGGAGTGATACTGCCCCTGCACAGGTCCTTGTTTTTGAGGAGTGAGGGCACGGTGACTAGAGGACACGGGTAGAGACTGTTGGGAGATTCATGGAGACATCAGGAAGTTCTTCACAGAGTGGGTCATAGACAAATGGAATAGACTGTTCAGAGAGGTGGTTGAAACCTCAACTGCCTGGGTTTAAACGTGGTTGGGTCAGATGTAAGGGAATAGTCTGACCAACTGGCAGAAGAGGGGAAGGAGGTGATAATTGGCTACTACGAGGGGTTGACATTCAGCCACTAGGGCTACTATCTCAAAATTTAGTCCAGTGTTAGGCTATGTATGCATTTGGCAGGTAAACGGGCAGACTGGATGGACCTGCATGTCGTTTTGTACTGACACAATCTATGCCTGTGTGTAAGCTGGATAACATTACACTCCTGGAAATCTACACAACAAAGAGAGAGAGAGGGCAAGAAAATAAAATGACTAGTAAAACAGGACCAGTTTATAGATGACTGTCTCTGAAGACTTGCACAAACTGGTAGGTTTTCTGTTTGTGACAGTCTTACTAAAAGCACTGATGATGCAAAGCATTTATCATGATCACCTTGGAAACCTTCCACCCAAACCCCAGTGGTAGCATTACCTGGCAGTATCTGCATGGACATATACTGAAATTTGATTTGCTTGCCTGTTATTAGGGAAAGAGTTTGTAAATATGTGCCAAGGAGCCCTGACACACCATCCCTTCCTGGTATGAGTGCCATGCCCCCACGCTCCACATTTTGTAATGTCACTGTTTAGTGGGTGCGCTCCTTAGAAAGTAATAGCCATGTCCTTTTACATACTGTTTTTAGTATGTTAGTGGTCTGTTTGATTCAAGTCAGAACCACCGGTCAAGTGATAGCTTTGATGTGAATCAAACAAACCTCTAACATAAAAAATGTGTGTAAAAAGATGCAGCTATTACTTTCTATGGGCACACACTGTAAACTCTGACATCACAAAACATGGAGCGTGAAGGCGGAACACTTGTGTTAGGAAGGAGAAGCGATGATGCTTCAGGGCTTCTTGGCATGAATTTTTGATCCCTTTCCCTACTAACAGACCAGCAAATAAAAATGTCAGTATATGCCCATTCAGATATCGCAGGGTAAGGCTACCACTGCGGCTTGTGGGGAAATTACTGAAGAAGGGGCTGTTTAAAGCAGAAGTATTTGTTGGGTAGGAAAAAACTTCTGTTTTTTTACAGTAATAATACATTTTTGACAATTATATTCAACAGTTTATTTTTATTTCTCTGATGTTTTTAAAGCAGCTTTTATTACTAAGTTAATAATTAATGACTCAAGTCATTAAAGATCGCTGCCATTAGCAGTCCCCCCCCCCCCCAACTCCTCTTGACGTTACATGCTGGCTTTATACTGTGGATGTATTAGGAGGGTGCTATACACATTTCAGATCCTAAATGGCATACCATCATTCCCAAGATTTTTAATGCATTGATAGTGGGCGTAGCCAGAGAGCAGTTACTTTTTAACCTCAACCCCTGGGCTGCTGACACAAAATTAATTGGAATTTTGGACTGATATATCAGTCTGTGGCACACCAAGAGTTAAACAATTAAAAATCCAATCTCTTATTACAGGAATGAAATACAGTGATAACTGAAAAATTGATAAATTGATGTTGTGCCAGAAATGCATAATTACACACACACACCAAGAAAAAACTACAGGCTGTCCCAGTGACGCAGAGAATTGAGGCATCGTGCCTTACTGGCGACTCAGGTTTAGGAATGACGGGGAGCAGGACTGGGCAGCCAACGGCAGTTCTCCTTAAGCCCCCTGTAGTTCGGCTGCCACGAGTAGAGGGTAGCAAGAAGTGAGGAGGGCTTCTTAAATACATGTGTGCATGTCTCCATACACATGTGCCAAAGATGGGGAAGGGGTGTAAACGGGGGGAAAAAAATACCATGAAATATCAATAAAAAAAAAAAGAACTATGATGGAATTTATTTCCACTAACAAATACTGCTGCTTTGGCTGTTTGAAACCATTATGAATCTTGCATTGAACTGTACTAGTTTCTCGGGATTTAGCAAATTCTCATCTTCAGTCTTAAGTATGTTACATTAGCAAGTACTTTCTCCCCTGCCTATTCTAAAATATTTGGTGGACCCCACAGTAGTTGTTTATAACAACATGGATACAGTTCACTATTCCACACTCTGGCAGCTGTGCTGGAGACACCTGAGTGATCAGAAGTCTTCAAGCTAAACTCCTTCCACCTTCTGTGTGGTATATCCTATGGCTCTGCCCTGTGATGTCCGATCTTTTGGCTGGAAGGGACATGTCTCCTCCTTTTGTAGCTTTGCAGCGGTGTACGGTTTTGAGTTTTCAAAGTGCCTGTCAGGCTTATCTTAGACTGTTTCAGTCCACATTCACCATTCAAGTTGCTCCTGACTCTTCCAGCTTCATTTTGGTTCAAGCAGAAGCACAAGTTCTGGATGGTCACTCTAAATCAGATAATACCATCCCTGGAGCAGGGCATGTGTTCTAGAATGCGTTCTTCCACATCCCAGTATGTCCGTCCCATTGCCGGTACATTTGGTTCAGCATGGAGGGGATCCTGTACCACTTCTAGGCCATGCTCTTCAGCCTCTCACTCATAATCGGGTTCAACATCAAGGGCACAGATGCGGTGTCAGCCTTCCTGCAGCACAAAGGTGTCAGGGTGTATCCCTACCTGGATGACAGGCTGACAGCTGGGTCATCCAAAGAGGCTGTGGAGAGGTCCAAGGATCTGGCCCTCCAGACCTGTCAGAACTTGGGCTTTCTAGTCAACCCGGCCAAGTCAGAGCTGGTCCCCTTCGAGGTGATCAAGTTCATCATGGCAGAACTAGACCAGCAGACCGGGCATCAGATCCTACCTTCTCTGCCCAATAATCTCAGGTTGGGTGCTCACATAAAACTTCTTGTGGTTGCCTTAGTATGTGGCAGCCTCTACCAGCATGATCCTTTGGGCTCACTGGCAAATGAGTCACATGTAGAAGGAGTTGGACCAGCAGTGGTACTGTCTAGGTCATCTGGACCAGCTGGTTATCGTGACCTGGCTGATGTGGGATGCAATCCAGCAGTGGCTGTCTTCACAACACCTGGAGGAAGGACCCCCTTTGTCTGCTCAGAACCATCCGTCATGCTCATGATGGATTGGATGCATCCCTGGTAGAGTGGGGAGCACATCTTGGAGACCACAGAGCTCATGGATTCTGATCACCCTTGGCATCCTGACACCACATCAACCTGTTGGAGCTCAATGCAGTGCATCTTGAAATGTAGAAATTTGCTTTACTGATTTGGGGTCAGGTCTTTCAGGTCCAGACAGATAACACGACCACCATGTTCAGCCTGATCAGGGTGGGACACGTTTCTTTCCACTGTGTCAGGAGGCTCTCTGCACCTGGACACGTGCAACCTGGGTGCAGATCTACTGTCGATCCATGTTGTGGGAGAAAACAGCAGGTGGATGCTGTCTACCAGGTCAGAGAGATGTTGCACGAGTGATCCCTGCATCAGGAGGTGGTAGACCACCTGTTCTCCCTGTGGGGCACCCTTCTGGGGGATCTGTTTGCCTCATGGGAGAACAGAAAACCTGAGACTGTTCAGTGCCCATCCCCGCAGTCCAGGGTAATTATGGGGGGGAAGTCTTTGCAAGTCTCTGGACCCCAGGCCCTCCATGTGCTTTCCCTCCATTCCCTTGTTCACAAGGTCATGACCAGGTCCTGAAGGGCAAGACAGTGAGAGAACAGCAAGAGGAAAGAGGTGCTGTTAGAACTTTACTACTCTACTGGGACCTTCAATTTAGGGTAAAAACTAGCAAAAAGAGATAGTGTGTTTGAGTTGGGTGAAGTGAATTGTTATCTGTGTAGTTAGCTAGGTGAAGAAGGAAACTGAATTGGGGGAGTGGCTTGGGCAGAAGGAAGCCAGGTGTTTTGGATTTAAAAACTGCCCTAGGTAGCTTTTGGCAGAGAACAGCAAGAGGAAGGAGGTGCTGTTTAGAACTTTATAACTCTACTGGGACTAAAGAACTAGAACTATACTACTGTGACCTTCAATTTAGGGTAAAAACAAACGAAAAAAAAAATGTGTTTGTCTGAGTTGGGTGAAGTGAATTGCTATCTGTGCAGTTAGCAAGGTGAAGAAGGAAACTGAATTAGGGGGAAGTGGCTTAGGCAGAATGAAGCCAGGTGTTTTGGATTTAAAAACTGCCCTAGATAGCTTTTGGCAGTGAACAACAAGAGGAAGGAGGTGCTGTTAGAACTTTACTACTCTACTGGGACTATATAGCTCCCCAAAAAAACCCATAGCCAGTTCTACTTTTATAGCCACAGGATTTGACTGACAACAGGAACTTCCTGTTTGGGAGCAGAAAGGGAGTGATCACAGCAGCACAAAAGACTCACCATCCTAGAAGGAAAAGCTCTTCACCCCCCCACCCACGCCCAAAAGCTGCTGGAGGTCTGACTTTGAGCAAGTAAGACAGACTACTGAGGAATATAGGAACTTCCTGTCCCAGAACAGGAAGATCAGGAGCTTTAAGGGCACAGAGGCAGTAGGAAAGTAGGGAGAAAAAAAAATAGAGAAAATAGTAAGTATACAAAACAACAGTTAAGGGGCCACAAATAAGACATGATGGGAGTGATGCAGTGCAGTGGCTGTGGAGCAGCAGTCTTCCAGGAGACGTTCTGGAGGATGCGGTGTTGCCCAATCTGCAGGCAACTTTCTGGGCTGAGGGAGGGGGTTGCTTATCTCCAGGCTGAGTTGGCTAGGATTTGGGGGACCACCTCTCTCACCCAGGGACCACCGCCACTGCCTCAGAGGTTGCCAAGAGAGAGGAGTGGTTGGACCACAGTGGGCTCAGGGAGGGTGAGGGTGGTGAAACAGAGGCACACCCCTCCAGTTGTACCTCTCCACAATTCATGTGTGGACCTGGCAGAGTGTGGTTCCTCTGTGGAGGCCCCACAGTGGAGACCAAGGCGGATGCTGGGAACCTCCACAAAGGAGACCCACAGGAGGGTGGCTTGGGACCCCACATGGGAAGGAAACAACTCCTGGTGGGGGACTCCATTGTTAGGAGGGTAGAACTGGGGGAAGGAATGGAGAGGGAGGTAAGGTGCCTGCCTGGTGCCATGGCTTGGAGGGACAGGAGCAAATACTCAGGATCGTGGGAGCAGCTGCAGGGGGGAGGGAGCTGGATGTCATTATCCACCTAGGGACAAATGACCTGGCTGGGAAAGGGATCAGAACAATGGAGGAGGAGTTTGGGGAAGGGTCTTAGAGAATTAGCATGCAGGAGTCTTGCTTGTCTATGGCATGGATGAGGCTAGGGTGCTCTGCATCATGGGATTCAATCAGTGGTTGAAAAACTGGTGCAGAGCACAGGGTTTTGGCCTCAGTGGAGACTGGTGGTCCTCCTGGAAGGATGCAGGCTTATACTGGCGTGATGGTCTGCATCTGTCTAGGAGGCGAACCATGATCCTTGGTGATAGGTTTAAATGCTTCATTGACAAGCATTTAAACTAGCTAAGGGGGAGGCATTGAAAAGAAGTAGGGAGATCATATTCCCCCCCAAAAAATCAGGGTAGCTAGTGAGGTAAACACCAAGATAGACTGATTGGGAGAAGGATAGGGGTAAATGGAAAAAAAGGTGAAGGCATAAGGACAGGTTTGGGCAAAAAGGGGTAAGGCCATCACAAAAATGGAGGATAATGAGTACCAATGCCTGTAGTCTAGGTAACATGCTCCCTGAACTGGTGGCCTTGATGGAAGAGGGATGCCTGGACATGGTAGTCACAGAAACATGGTACACAGAAAACCATGACTGGGATGTCAACATACCAGGATACACAATCTACAGGAGGAACAGGGAGGGTAGAAAAGGAGGAGAAGTAGCTCTCTATGTAAGGGAAGGGATCAAAGCAACAGAACAAAAGGGTAAACAGGAGAGGAGGCACTGTGGGTCACTCTGGAGACTGGAAATGGCACCACAGTCCATACGGTTGTATACAGACCCCCGTCTCGGGGAGTAAATGGACAATGAAATGATAGAAGGCATCCTTAGGATGGCAGAGAAAGGGGAGATATTGTTGATTGGGAACCTGAATATGCCAGATGTTAACTGGAGCACCTTTGCTGCAGCCACCTCCAAAAGCAGGGCCATTCTCGATGCCCTACAGGGGGCATGCCTCAGACAGCTAGTGTTGGAACCAACTCGGAAGGGAGCAATCTTAGACCTGGTACTCTCAAATGGGGACAAAGAGAAGATCTCGGATCTAGAAATGGGTAGCCATCTGGGGACAAGTGACCACCAAACAGTGTGGTTCACAGTAAACTCAGCTGCAGAGTCAAGTCATACAAAAGTGAGGGTACTGGACTTCGGGAGGGCTGACTTTGTCAAAATGGGAGAGTGCCCCAGAAAAGCACTAGCAAACAGACAAGAAGGAGGGGTGGAACAACAATGAGGAAACATCAGAACTGTCATCACAGAGGCAACAAGCCTTTGTGTGAAGCAAATAAATTGAAACAAAAGAATTTACTACAGTTCTCAAAAGGGGTGGCATGGAAGGTTAGGGAGAAAAAGACAGCATTTAGAAAGTATAAGGAAACACAGGAGGAGGAGAACAGAGAACTGTACCAGTTAAAGCAGAAGGAAGTGGGAAGGCAGAACAGCAAAGGCCCAAACCGAGGAAAAGATGGCCAACTCAGTTAAGAAGGGGGATAAAACCTTTTATAGGTACATTAGGGATCGAAGAAAGACAAAGGGAGAAATAGTGAGGCTGAATAAAGGGGACAGGTGGGCAGAGAGGGACAGTGAAAAGGCAGGGATACTGAACGAATACTTCTGCTCAGTATTCACAAAAGAAGAGGGGGAGGTACCTAATCCAAGCAATAGAAGCACTCTGGATAGGGGGGTCGATCCCAGTCCTTTTACAAAAGAAAGGGCTCTGAAAGACTTCCTAAAACTGAAGGTGGACAAAGCAATGAGGCCTGACTGGATTCACCCCAGAGTTCTAAAAGAACTAAGGGGAGAACTAGTGACACCACTGACTACCCTCTTTAACAAATCATGGGAGGATGGTGTGGTACCTGAGGACTGGAGGAGGGTGGATGTGATTCTCCTTCACAAAAGTGGGAGCAAGACAGAGGCAGGAAACTACAGACCCGTCACTTTGACCTCAGTGGTAGGGAAAATGATGGAATCACTTCTGAAGGAAATAATTGTTGAGTACCTAGAGGCCAGTGGGGCACAGGACCCAAGGCAGCATGAATTTTCAGCTGGAAGGTCATGTCAGACAAATCTAATCGATTTCTTAGACTCTGTGACCAAGTAGTAGACCAGGGAAGGGCTGTGGACATGGCCTACCTAGACTTTAGCAAGGCATTTGACACAGTCCCACACAAAAGATTAATGAACAAATTAGCCAGCCTGGGAGTGGGTCCCAGGATGGTAGCCTGGGTAAAACATTGGCTGGACAACAGGACACAGAAGGTAATAGTAAACGGAGTCCACGCTGAAGAAAGGGGGGTTACTAGTGGGGTACTGCAGGGTTCAGTACTGGATCCGGTCCTTTTTAATGTCTTTATAAGTGACATTGCAGAGGGACTGGAAGGAAAAGTATGCCTCTCTGCAGACAACACAAAGATCTGCAACAGGGTTGATACACAAGGAGGGTGGAAAGAATGAGAAGGGACTTGGCAAGGTTGGAGGAATGGTCAGAAGTATGGCAGCTTGGATTCAATGCAAAGAAGTGCAAAGTAATACACCTAGGAAACAAAAACCCAGGGGAAGAGTACGGGGGAGGGTAGAACAACAAAAATGGAGAGGGACCTGGGGGTAATCATATCAGATGACCTAAAGGTGAGAAGGAAGTAGGGATGGCTGGGGGATACTGGGATGTATAGGGAGAGGCATCACCAGTAGGAAGCAGGAAGTTGTTATCCCTCTGTACAGACAGTGGGTGAGACCCCATCTGGAGTACTACATCCAGTTCTGGAGACCCCATCCCCTCAAGGACATAGGATGGAGGTAGTCCAGAGGAGGGCAGCTAAAATGGTGCAGGGTCTGCAACAGAAGCCATACGAGGAGAGACTAAAGGAGCTTAATATGTATACCCTTGAGGAAAGGGGGGGGCATGATAGAAACTTTTAAGTTCCTCAAGGAAATCGACAGTCCAAGAGGTAGCATCTTTCAGAAAAAGAGATGTGCAAGAACAAGGGGACCCAATTTGAAAATGGAGGGGGACGGCTCGGGGCAATGTGAGGAAGGATTTTTTCACAGAGAGGGTGGTGGATGCATGGAACGGCCTTCCTGAGGAGGTCGTGGGGTCAAAATCTGGGGGCAGGGAGGGAATTCAAGAATGCACTGGCCAGACAAGGCAATTCTTGTGGGGTGTAGGAAGAAATAGGCTATTGGTTAACTAGGATCTGCAGCTTATCCAGTAGTTAGGAAAATGGGCAGACTAGGTGGGCCAAGTGATCCTTATCTAACATCAAAGTCTATGTTTCTATATCTTGATAGCCCCAGCCTGGCCCAGGCAGTTCTGGTATCCGGATTGCCTCAGCATTGACAGCAGGCCTCCATGGAGGTTACCTTTCTGCCCAAATCTGCTGATCAGGCAACAGGCGAGGCCCTGCAACAGGACCTTCAATCCCTGCACCTCCCAGCCTGGTTCCTGAGTGGCTACAGTTCCAGGCTCTGGGCCTTTTGGAAGACATCTTCCATGTTGTTGAGGGCTCCTGTAAGGAGCAGACTCATAAATGCTTTGCATTTAAGTGGCATCTGTTCTGGATCTGGTTCCAGGGTAGGAAACTTAATCCTCTTACCTGCCCCATGGCAAGCATCCTCGATTACCTCTGTTCCCTCTCCCAGTCAGGGCTGTGAGCTATGACCCTTAAGGTGCATCTGGCAGCCATCTGTACATACCAGCTGTGGGTTGGTATGCCGACAGTGACCCAGGAGAAGGTGGTCGGGCACTTTTTCAAAGGCCTGGATCATTTGCTCCTGCTGGTGTGAAAAACCTCCTCCTCCATGGCACTTACTGCTGGTGTTGGCACTGCTCATGGACAAGCCATTTGAACCAATGCACAGATGTGAGATGTCACATTTGTCGTGGAAGACTGCCTCCTTGTGGCGATCATGTCAGCCAAAAGGATCAGAGATTTCCAGGCACACTCTGTGGAGTCTCCTTATCTGGTCTTCCTCAAGGAAAAGGTTGATCTGCGCCTCCACCCCACTGGAAGTTCCTCCTGAAGGTCATATCAGAGTTTCATCTTAGCCAGGTAGTTAACTTACTGATATACTTCTCCAGCCTGACCTTGGAGGCCGATTGAAGGCTCCCTACACTGGACCTGCAGAGGGCGCTGTCTTACTATAGGGAACATACAACTGGAGTTTAGAGTGAGGCTCACCAGCTGTGTCTAACATACGTGCTCACATCCTGCATCAACCTCTTGTTATAGGCTGGCTGGTAGAGAGTCACCTAAGGCTCACTCCACAAAACATACTGCTACTTCTGTGGCTGTGTCCAGAGATATCCCTATTGTAAAGATATACAGGGCTGCAATTTGGAGTAAAGCACACACAGTTATCTCCCATTACAGCACTGATGTAACAAGTCTTCAGGATCATGCTTTTGGGTCCTCGAGCCTCCAGTCTCTGTTTACCAAATTGGGGTGCATGCCTTAACCCCTTCTCCTGGAGCACTGCTAGGAGTCTGGATAATGAACTCTGCATGTGTTAGAAATATAGGTTACTCACCTGTAACTGTAGTTCTACTAGTGGTATACAATTCACATCCACACAAACCACCTGATCTCCCTAGGCAAGTGGCACCCAGATCCCTGCTTCCAGGATGCAAAAGATCTGAAGTAATGGGGCCGAGCCAGATATGCAGCCCGGGTGGTGGGAGGAGCTTAGCTTGAAGACTTCAGATAACTCGACTGTCTCCAGCAGAACTGCCAGAGTGTGGATGTGAACTGCATAGCTAGTAGAACTACGGTTACAGGGAAGTAACCTATATGTTTGGGACATTACTGTCTGTTATCATGGCACTGTAAGCACACTGATGTCACAGAAAATCCCAGTGAAAGCTTTTTAGAAAGACTTGCATGAGTTGTCAAAATATACTGCAAAACCTGGGAAAGACAAGTGAACTGAAAAGTATTCCATAGTAAATTGAGAAGAGTATGTTTATGAAATTATTTCCTGAATACCTGCTTTTTAAATTATTGAAGAATATGTGTTCATACAGTCCATATGGCACACTACCAGTAGTATCTAGCTTACTGTTTTGTAACACTTGCGCAAACCCCTCCAGTAGCCCCAATCCCTGGTAATAATGAGGTGAGCTGGGATAACCCTTTCTGCATAGATCTAATGAGAACATAATGAGTTGTATGAGCATACAACAAACAATAATTCCACAACCCCATATCTAGAGGCCAGTTATCAGATCCTAAGTTGGGTGAGTTTATACTGCAGAGCATAGGGGATTTTTTTTTTGTACATAGCACAAAAAAAGCAAACTCAGATATATGTGGCTAAATATAAATCTAAAAGACGCATTGTTTATGGTGATTTCCATATACTTCCCATGATTCTTTGCATTATTGGGGGTATATGTAATTTTGTATTTCTTTGAAACCTGGCTTTATTGCCAATGCTGTTACAGGCTAACCTTTCCCTCACTGCTTATGTGCTGAGGTTCTTTGTCTTTTAGATTGCTTTCCTGGTTTGGGCTGACCATGACCCAAACCATTAATACCATCATAGGGCAGGTTCTTTCTTCTCCTGGGCTAAGATACAGATGAGGCATTGTCTGAGAGCCTAGCAAGGGTATAAACTACAGCTAGTGCAGTGGTAGTGCTACCGCTAGTGATACTGACTCCTGGAGTTCGGAAGTGAACTTGGGCTGTTGGAGGACCAGCCATGTGATGACAAGGATGAGTGTCCCAAAGACTGCTGTCCAGGTGGAGAGGATACTGGCACCCATTAGACCCCCCTGGCAATGGCTAAGCGGTGAGTGCACCTGGTACCAGAGCTGAGGCATGGGATTGGTGAGAAAGCAGACATCTTCGGCGGGGTGGGGCATCCCTGACCTGCACTGACGTCATTGCATGTCCACTCCCACTAGGGCTTGCAACCTAAGGACAAAACCCCTTCTTCTGCAAGCAGCATGACTCTAGGGATGCATCCATTGGCTTCCCCCCCAAATAACACGCCACCCAGCTCATTAGGGGTTCTCAAGGTGGATCTCGGTCTCTTCCCCGGGCCCGCCCTGAGGAGTAAGTCATGGGCCTGCCTGTGTGGACAGACTGGGGGATGCTAGGTGGGTGGCAATGGGGTCTGAATGAGCAGGATAGGGGATACATTCCCCACTCAGAAGTGAATAAAAACAGAGTTATTAAAAAAAGGGACATAAGCTACATCATACAGTTTGAAAATGGTCATTAGCCAAGCAGAGTAAGTCAGAAAAACACAGTGAATTCAATGTAAGGCCAGTAAAGATCAAACACTACCGAAATGTGAAACATATCCCTATTCCCTACTTTACTCAGGCTAGTAGTACCAGGTCAGACTGTCTCTGCCTAATAGAAACATACTTTAGGGGCCGGATATTCAAAGGGGTTGTGCATGGCGCAACCCCGCAGTGCGCCCTAGTGTGATATTGAACAGGCTGCCAGACACAGCACAAAACCTGATGCGCCGGGGCGCAATGTAATTGTATGCGGTGCTAATGCAAGGGGGCATGCCCATGCATATGCGGCACATCCCGAAATTCAGCCCGGGATGTGTAGTGCATATGCTGGTGCAACCCTACAGTGCGCCACATAGGGAGGCTCAGAGTTGAGCCCGCGAGGAGTGGGAACAACTCCCGGCTACCCACAGGTGGCCTGCTGTATTGCAGGGCATAACGCAGCAGCCGCCAGCCGTGGGTGGCCACCCGCCCACCCAGAACTCCGTCCACAAGCACACACATATCCCTGGTAGTCCAGTGGACCCTCCCGAGTCCCTGATGCCCCGATAACTGTAAATATAGACTTTCCCTGGTAGTCTAGTGGCCCCCCTCCCTCTCGTATCCCCAATCACGAGAATAAGACCGTCATGTAATTCCCTGGTAGTCTAGTGGTCCCCCGCCCTTTGCTGTGATCGCGGTACAGTGCAATATCATATTTCCCTGGTGATCCAGTGGTACCTCCCATCCACACAGCACCCCTTGCCCCCCCGTCATCGGCTGGCGGCAGCAACCTACCCGCCTACCGTCTGGTCACCCGCCAAATGACAGGTACAGTATGGGCTGTAAGCCCATTGGTCCACAGTGTGGACCAATGGGCTTGTAGGGCATACTGTACTAGACAGTCCCAAATATGTGAATATCATTCATATATTTGGGACTGCCTAGTACAGTATGCCCTGCAAGCCCATTGGTGGACTAATGGGCGTATAGCTCATACTGTACCTGTCATTCGGTGGGCGGCCGGGCGGGTTGTAGTCACCTGCCGATGGTGGGGTGGGCAAGGGGTGCTGTGTGGGTGAGAGGGATGCTGTATGGGTGCCACAGGATAACCAGGGAAATATGATATGGCACCGCACCGCAATCACGGCAATGGGCAGGTGGGGGCCACTAGACTACCAGGGAATTACATGTAGGTCTTATTCTGGCAATTGGGGACATGGGAGGGAGGGGGGGCCAATAGACTACAAGGGATCATTCCTCATACATTTCTGCATTTGTGGCTACAGGCAAGGATGCCCTGGGATCACCACCGCACACGTCATGCTGTGCTGTGCTTGCCAGGCGCAAGTCACCGGGCTGCCCTGTGCAAGGCATGCAAATGGGGCCATAATGACATGCAAATAGCCCCATTTATGCCTTGCATATATTATGGCCTCATTTGCATGCCCTCTGCTGAATATCGCGGGTGATGCACCTTGCGGAACTGCAGTTGCGCTGATGCATCCTCTTGCTCCCTGTCCGTGGCTTGCGCCGGCGCAGTGCCACTGCACCATGTTCAACGGTGTTGCGCCATGGTGCATCACCGCTGAATATCACCTGGTCCTGGCCCCGGCACATCCCAGTTGCGCTGTGCCCAGGCTTGCGGCCCTGCCAAGCACAGTGTGAATATCCGGGCCTTAATGTCTTGTTCTCTTGTTAAATGTGCCTAGTAATTAATCTATGATGAATTGTTGATCTTAGAAGTATTGTATCATGTATTAGTTTTCAAAAACATCTTGTATAAATTAATTTTGCGCAAGGTTCCTTGATGCTTGAATCCTAAATGTGTTTTTCTTTGCAACTAATTTCAGGTCTTCCCTGACAATGGGACTTTCAGTTCCAGTCACCAAAAACTGAAATAAATAAATACCTGTGTCTGTGTCTCCTGTTTTAAGCATTCTCAGATTGTGCAAGAGGCCATTTGGTACCACACACTCCTGCTTAAAGCAGAACCAGTCTAAATTCTTTCATGGTAATTTATGTATATTTCCCACGATGCTTGGCATTATTGGAGTGTGTGTAATTCTGTATTTCTTTTAATACAGTAACTGACTGATTCTACAGAAGGGAGCTACACTTTATACAAAAAATAGTTATAGAGCCAAACAGCCCACACAAGCTGCAGGTAATTCCATTTTGGAAGGGGTAGAGGGAGAGAGTGAGTACGGGAGGTACAGTGAGCTGAGAAAGCACTGCTAGAGCAAGGGTGCTGAGATAGGATGAGATCAGGGCAGAGGTTGGGCAAGGGTGCTGAGAGAGAGAGAGAGGGAAGGAGAGATCAGGGCGGGGTGGCTCATCCTCCCTTATCTATGGGGAAGGGGAAGGGAGGCAGAGATGACAGCATGGACATACCTACGGAAGTCTGGATACCAGCAGTAGAAAAAGCAAAACGACTACAGAAGATGGAGTTAGGAGTAAGTACAGGAGGGAAAACAAAATATTTAAAAACACACAAATGCTGACGTGCTACTGAGGGTGAATGCCTCTTCTGCAGCATCTTCCAACATGAACACAGACGAGTGTGTGCACTAGGAACCTCTGCAAATAAGGGTTCTATATGTGGACACCCGACAGTTTGGCCAGGTGCATACATATATCTGGGTGCTGGCTAGTGCAGCTGAACTGGGGGCAGCTCCAACAAGGGGGGGATGGGGTCTAAATCTCGCCTAAAATTCAATTTTCCCTTAATTGTTGTATAGTTTTGAGCCAATAATAATATATTTTATGAGCTGAGCCCCTCCCCCCCCTTTGCTTCTTAGGTCAAGAGCCACCACTGAACTGAACTGATCACTTAGCACATTGAGCCAGATATACAGAAAAGCACATTTGCACTTGAAATTTGATTGCTTGTGTGCAAGAATTTTAAAATGACCATGGAATTCCCCACTGTTGTTGTTTGTGTAGCTGCAGTTGAGACATACTTGGAAGCGTTTAATTTTTTTTTTTTCTGCTCAATACAGTTTCTTAGAGAAATACTTAAACAAAATAGTTTGAGCAGATGAATGCCAGCTTAGAATTTATAAGGAGTTAGAATTTATAGCTCTTGTAAATTCTAGTCAGACATTCTTCTGCCAAAAATGTGTTTTACAATACTAGCACCACACATTGAGGTAGCTGCAGTAACACAGTTTCATGAAGTGCTGGCTGAAGCACGGATGGTCCTGCTTTGCTTTATGAGAGAGTGTTGCCCAGTAAGCTATTGCTAATGTACATTTAGCATACTGTTTGGTGCTGCCTGGTGTTTTGCATTTAGGCTTTGACTGCTCAATGTTCAGCTTAGCATTAACAAGGCATTTGACACAGTCCCACACAAAAGATTAACATACAAGTTAGCCAGCCTGGGAGTGGGTCCCAAGATGATAGCCTGGGTAAAGAATTGGCTGGAGCATAGGTGCCGGAACCGGAGGGGCGGAAGGGGCGGTAGCCCCTCCTCTTTTTAGTTCTGCATGGTAAAAACTAATATAGAAAAAGTGCCCTTTGTATCCTCATAAGTGCCCTTTTGATTCTCAGCCCCCTCAGCTTTCACCATCTTCCGGCACCCTTGGGCTGGAGAATAGGACACAGAGAGTAACAGTAAATGGAGTCCACTCTGAAGAAAGGGGGGTTACTAGTGGGGTACCGCAGGGTTCAGTATCAGGACCGGTCCTCTTCAATGTCTTTATAAGCGACATTGCAGAGGGACTGGAAGGAAAAGTATGTCTCTTTGCAGATGACATAAAGATCTGCAACAGAGTTGATGCACAAGGTGGGGTGGAAAGGATGAGAAGGGACTTGGCAAAGTTAGAGGAATGGTCAAATGTATGGTAGCTTAGATTCAATGCTAAGAAGTGCAAGGTAATGCACCTGGAAACAAAAACCAGGGAAGAGTACACAATGGGGGTGAGATGCTAACAACAACAAAAATGGAAAGGGACCTGAGGGTAGTACTATCAGATGACCTAAAGTTGGGCAAGCAATGTGAGAGGGCAGCAAGGAGGGCTGGGGGGATACTGGGATGCATAGGGAGAGGCATCATCAGTAGAAAACAGGAAGTTATTATCCCTCTGTACAGACAGCTGGTCAGACCCCATCTGGAGTACTGCGTGCAGTTCTGGAGACCCAGTCTCCGCAAAGACATAGACAGGATGGAAGCCGTCCAGAGGAGGGCAACTAAAATGGTGCAGGGTCTGCACCGGAAGACATATGAAGAGAGACTAAAGGAGCTTAATATGTATAGCCTCGAGGAAAGAAGGGAGAGGGGGGACATGATAGAAACTTTCAAGTACCTCAAGGGAATCAACAAAGTCCAAGAGGGTAGCATCTTTCAAAAAAAGAGGTGTGCAAGAACAAGGGCACAATTTGAAGATAGAGGGGCAGCTCAGGGTAATTTAAAGAAGTATTTTTCACAGAGAGGGTTGTGGATGCATGGAACGGCTTCCTGGAGGAGGTTGTGGAGTCAAAACGTGGAATTCAAGCATGCATGGGACAGTCATAAGGCCATTCTAGGGGGTTGGGGTAGGAAGAAGTAGGCTGCTGGTTAACTAGGATCTGCAGCTTATCCAGTAGCTAGGGAAATGGGCAGACTGGGTGGGCCAAGTGGTCCTTATCTGCCATCAAATTCTATGTTTCTTAGTGTGTTTGCACAGAAGTGTTTTGCACCTTTGCACAGTCAACACTTTATTAAACTGCTTTATTGCAAGTATCTCAATGTGTAAAGCTGTTTTTTGCTGCTAGTTGCAATGTTCCCCTCTACATGTCACACACAGCCACCGAGGAGTGGTCTTTTCTGCTTTTTGTTTTGAAATACTGTTTACATAAGCAGTCAGATTGCCTGTGCAGGTAAGTATCTGCCCAGTATCTTTTTGTTTTCCTTTATTCAAAATGAGAATTGTTATTTTCACATCTCTCCACTAGAGGGCACCATTATCACAGGTCATACAGCTTGCAAAAACCATCTTTTGTATCTGCAGAACAAGTGCTGGCAAATGAAATTGTAGCAAGCTGGAAGATTGACTCAGACAGCTGTCACCCCTGGGCCATATGATTGCGGGTTTGATTGCCTTCTGCCTTTGGAGAGTTTCCCCGCCCAGGCCAATCCTCAGTGCACCCAAATATATGGTCCACAAAGTCAGTGGGAGCTCTCTGTTGCCTTTACATTATGTCACCCCTGGGCCATGTGATTGCGGTTTTGATTGCCTTCTGCCCTTGGAGATCCCCCGCCTCGGCCAATCCTCAGTGCACCCAAATATATGGTCCTCAAAGTCAGTGGGAGCTCTCTGTTGCCTTTGCATTGATGCACAGTTGATAGTGGGAAAGTGGGTGCAGGTAATAGGAATGGAAGCAGTGTGGAGTGCATGCAGTTCAACTTAAAAAAAGGAAAAACAATACAGTGAGTCTGAACACTCCTGTATGTGGATTAACACAACTAGGTTTTCATTGGGGCACAACAATGAGCTTAGTCCTGCTCAGGACTTAAGTGACCAACCTAAGAAGTTGCTGAGCCTGGCCCTGTTTCAGTACTCCTGGCATTGAAGCATCAAGCTCAGTAGGGTTCAACAGTATGGAAGCAGCTCACTGTAGAGGGTATCTCCTCTGTATTGGATTGAAGCTGGCTGTGAAACACAGAGTGGTATGTGCCAACAGCACTTCACTGCTGTCTAGTTGACGTGGGCTATTCTGCAGATTTCTTGGCCCATGAGAATTCTCTTCTCCTTTGATAAGGACCTGTTTACTTCTTCATCGTATGTGGGGTCTTTGTCACGAGGGAATCATCTTATCTGACAAGCAAAGACTCAAGAGACAATACACACTCTGTTGGGTGGAAACAACTGTTCAGCTGTTAGCAAATACTGCCCCCATCCCACTGTAGCTCTAGGAAGCTGCTTGGTCAGCAGGCTCTGTTGCTGGAGAAAACCCCAACTGGGATTTCTTTGCTGCTGGGGTCACTGGCTGCACTCCACACTGCACAGGAGCCCCAGCTTAGCACTCCTAATGTCTCTGGAAAAAGGTTCTTGGGGAGTCCTGCATGGGGGCTCCATCCTTGAGTTTGGCCTAGGCAAAGCTGTAGAAGTCCCACTCCTCTGTTCACACTTACATCCTCAGCTTCTCATGGGCTGGCACGTATTATAGGGAGTGCTTGCAAGCAGTTCTACCTCCCAGTTGGTTGTATTATTCATGGGCTTTTTCCTTTGCCCACATTTTCCACCATGATGCAGCATCTGGCTTCATTACCTACTGTTGCGGATGCAGGTTGGCTGGATTGCTTTTGGTGCTGAATGAGGAGGCTTTCCAGCCTCCATGTGGTCAGCACATTCGCAGGCTTTCTCTGGCGACTTCTGGCTGCAGTCTATATGGTTAGAGACAAGAAAAGATAACCGTGTCCACACTGTTGGCTTATTTATAATTCAAAGGCTGCGCCCACAATACAGTGGATGGGAGTATCCAGCCATGCACCCTGCCTGAGCTATTTGTCAGCTTCCTCCAGCTTCACTCAGAAGCACTGTTTCTTTGCTGCAGCTGGAGGCTGTGCTCCCCCCAGCCTTCTTCCAGTGTTTGTTTCCTGCTTTCCCTTGGCGCTTTTGGACTTTCTGCTTGGTTTGTGCCTCCTCCAGCTTTCTAGGTCAGTATTTTGCTTTCTACCTTCTTGGCTGCAGTTTGTGCTTCTCTCAGTCCCCTATTCCTGCTGCACTCCTGTACTCATGTATCTTGTGTTTCTTTCTGTTTTTTTTTGGGGCGGCACTTCTAGTTTTCACAGTGTCCTACCTTTGTCATTTTCTTTTGATTTGTGCTATTTCAGGTGCCAGTGTTTGCTGTTTTTTCATACCTTTGCAATCTCTCAGTTTAACTACAATCCTTAAACATTTAGACCTGGCTCCTAGTCAGGCAGCCACTCCTTTTTGGGTTCTGTTGGTTCCATCAGTTGTTTCTTCAGCATCTCTGCTCCTAGTTTTAATTCCCATATGCTCCTGCTTTCCCTAGCAGTTTCATCTGCTGTCTCTACCGCCTCAGCCTACCTGGTCCGCAGTGCATCAGCAACTAACACTGACCTCCGTTATGGAACTGATTGGCATGCTTTCATCATTCCGTCCAAGCTTGTATCATTCAGTGTCATATAATGCCCTAGTTGTCATTCAGTGTCTGAACCAGCCATTCAACATTACCTATGTTTTGTGTCTACCTTGTGCTCATGACTGTCAGGCTTCGCCATCAGCCTCCCACTACTCCTGCACTCCAGTGCCTGCCAGCCAAAACCACAGCATGGCTTCCAGGGCTCCTGCCTTTATGCCAACAGTCTCGTTCTGCTGCCTTGAAGTCAGTATCTTGAGGGTGGGCCCTCGACTAAGATGAGGCCCTTCTCTTCTGCCCTTTTGGGTGAGAATATCCCATGCTCTGGTGGAAGATTTGGCTGTGCAGATCGACTTGGTGGCACCTCTTGATGTAGCATTTAAGATGTCAGCTGCTGGAGGATGGGGCCTCAAGTCCCCAGGGCTCTTTTAGCTGTGCAGACCACATCGGCAGCACATTTGAAAGCTGTCCCCCCCTACAGCTGCCTAACGTTCACCTAGTCTCCACCTACTTCCCTTTCTCTGCCCCTCACGGGTGAAGATCATACAGTTATGCAAGCCCCAGTCCCAGAAGGGCCCAAATCATATGCCTTACCCCTCAAGGATTCAGCTTCCTCTCTAGACCTCCCCTCATGGAGGCTAGATGAATGCCTTTCAGCGGTTGTTGCTCTCCTTCTCCTGCCTTGGGAGGTGGGCCTCCTTCATGGAGAGTCTCCTTTAGCTGCAGAGATCGGCTTGCGACACCACTACAGCTTTCCTGTTAGAGGGATAGAGCGAGAGCCCTTCCTCTAAAATCTTCCCCTTGACTGGGTCTGTAATTTGCAGTAGCTGTGCTGTCACTAATTTATCCCAAACCTGGAAGGAAGGCAACCAAGACCTTGGATCCCCAGAGCTTTCCCCCCTCATAGGGTTCCCTCCCCCCGTGCCGAAGGTCATAAAAGTTAGGTAGTCTCTGCAGCAGGTGGTCCATATCGTAGTACATTTATATGAGTATGACATTTGCCCAGGTAGGTTTCCACTGTGAGTTGGGGTTGAATGGTGGCCCTTTTTCCATTTTTGCTGTTCCCTCTCTCCTTCCGGAAGTCATGCCTCTTCTGCTGTCCGTACCGATATCTGTCAGTCATTGATCAATCCAGTTTCTGTTACTAGTCTTCATTAATTGCTGTTAATCTGTCCTTACCAAGGCTCTGTGTTCACCACTTGCTGCTCAGTACTTTTTGAGGCTTCTTCCTAAGGTACCTTTAGCATAAAGGAATTATTTTCCTGTAGCACCCTTGGGGTGAAACCCTCCTCAAGAGAGTTCCTTTGCCTTCACGGTACCCTGACAGTGTAGTAGTTCCCCATGGGACCGAGAATGCAAACTGCCAAAGTATTCACCTATGACAGTCAAAAACAGATGCATTCAAATACCTTCAGACTATAAACAAAGTTACACAAGCATAACTCCTCTAAGTTGCATACGCCCACTGAATTATAAACAAATAATGAGAATTCACCCAATTAGCACATAGAGCTACTGTACTTCTTACCGTCTACAGTGTGCTCTTGTGTGGGAGCGCCAGGAAGGAGGGCCCCACTTCGATGCCATATTGGAGGACAGTACATTTACTTAAAAAAAAAAAAAAAAGAATTTATTATAAATCACTCAAACTAAACTTGAGTGATGTATAATAAGTCAGCAGGGCTTCTGAGGGATGTCTTTTATGGTATGAGACTCCTGATCTTTGGGCAATCAGAAGTGCTCAGCCTTGCTTTGTGGTCCTCTCTGACAAACCACAGACTCAGAGTTTCTTATACGGTACCATAAGAGATATCCCTTGGGGGCCCTATTAACATTTATTTATATATGTATGTATGTATTTATGTATTCCATGTATACATTTCATCTCCTTGTGGCCTCAGCAAGGTAGGCTCCCTTTAGCTGGCTCAACACCCCCACCCAACATTCACAGGCTTCCAGCTTACCTTTCAGCACAGTACCCCCACAAATATTCCCCCTGTGGTGGGGTCAGGAGAGGAAGGGTCCCCCTGCCCCCCCCCAAAGCATATTCAATAATTACCACAGGTACTGGTGATTTGGTGAGCAGGCATCATACGGCACCTTTTTCCACCTGTTTTTCTTTCCAGCCTGATGTCATGGCAACAGAGAGTGCATGTACATGGATGCGGCATGTGTTCCCGGACCACTTCCCCTTCCACCCTCCCAACATCACATCAACCTCCAAGCATCTGTGCTGTGACACCCAGCCACCACTAGGTGTCAGCCAAGGTGGGGATGACTTGGAAACCCTCCCCAGGAGGGGAGAGCTACCTGTCAGCATGCTCAATCCTGCTCCTGCCCAGCCTACTCCTAGCAATCTAGGTTCAAGATGAACCTGGGTGGCTGGCGTAGCATGAGGTAAGGCACTTGGCAGCGTCTCAACCCTCAGCACCACCGGGCTGGCCACTATTAACTTTTATAATGTGTAAGAAAAATTTGTAGTTGTGATTGGCTAAAACACAATTACAGCTGTGCTATTATGTGCCCATAATTACACGCCTGCACTTCTGTCAGGGTGCTAGCCAGTGTACCGTACTGAAGACTCAGAATATCAATGCTTGGCACAGCTCTTTCCTCTGCCGAATGCAGAGCTCTCACCATCACCAAGAGCTCAGCAGCTCTAAACTCGTAAAACTCGTAGTCAAACCAGTGGGAAATCGCTGTTCCAGCACATCACTCTGACTGTAGTCATAAGTAACAAAAAACAACAAAAAAAGTACCATTCTTTGCACCCACTTTGAAATAAACATTTTTTACTGTGTTGCACCCAGAAGCAACAAGCGTTCCTATCCCTCTTTCTTTATTAAATTTAAAGCAGCAGTACATGAATGTGATGAAAATTTTGACCTGTACTTTTATTCTATTTTAGATTGCCCCTTATCTCCTGACTTGTATGATACCTTTCTTTCTCCATTTTCAGTCTACTTTAGTACTTCTTCACATTTGAAATAATACTAACATACTAGATGACAGCAACATAGGCCTATTGGTCTGTCAAGTCTGCTCGTGCTTCAGCACCCTGATTCCAAGGGTGTAGGCAGGCATACTCACTGTACACATTTGTGAACAGTTTTGTTGAGTGCCTCTCACAAACCATATGCCTTTCTGTTAACATTTTTATTCTAATTGGTAGTATCTGGGTTAGTTTAGGCCACTGAGGAGTGTCTCTGTTTAAACGTCTGTTGTCTAGGAGACAGACACATGTATAACTTCTTTAGAGATTAGAGGAATCATCTGACAACAATCTGACTTGTTTGGAAGGGGGTACAATTTGGAGAGGATGTGTATTTTTTTTTTTAATGGGGGGGTGTAACTATTGGAGACTGTGTGTACAAAAAGAAAATTTCTGGCTACACTCCTGCCTGATTGGGTACCATAGCCGTCTGTCTCCTTCCACTGTTACTCCATCCCCCAGTCCTGCTCCCCCCTGGGCAAACCAGCCTCTGCTTCATCCCTTGCCTATACCTGTCCCACCCTGTCTTGAATCCCTCCACCATTGCTGCCTGTACCAGCTCCCCAGGAAGTGCATTCCACGGTTCCACCACTCTCTCGGTGAAGTACCTCCTCCTCCTTTCCCCCCTAATCCTACTGTCACAAACCCACTCAGCAGGTCAGCCCTCTACTCCCAAAGTGCCAACCTCCGAGCGCAGTCTTGTGAACAGTTAACAGAACAAGGTAGCCCTATTGTCTGTTTTTTTGGGTTCAAGTCAACCTTTGGTCTCAAGTTCTGGAGGGATTTAAACTGTGAACCTCTTGTTAGTGTGCCCAGGCTCAGATAATTCTGTCTTCGTGGAGGCCAGATATCTTTGCCTATGGGCATCTAACCAGGTGTATAGAAATGAACTCTTAAAAACTGTAATAAAAGACCTCAGATTTAAAGTGTTTACCATTTTCCAGTTTGGTATCACCATTCAAGCTTATGTATAGTGTCTGCGTTAACCATATATACTCTACTTGTAAAGGAAAGAAATCAAAGACAGACCAAGTAGGCTCTAAAAATAGAGTTTTACTAAAATAGAAAAAAATAGATAACACATAAAACACAGAACTATTATATCACAAGACATACAAATCTCTTAACTTGTTGCCTCCACAGGCTCACTCTGAGATTACACCACTTGCCTCCTGAATCTCCTGTATACTTTTAACAGTGAATCCTGGGCCTTTCTAAGCAAAATCAAGCCATAGTCAGCATGTCGAAAACACATGCTAATAGCTCAATAACTGTACATGCTAGACACAAAGTATGAGTGGCAGAGTTATTCATCACAAAATTGCCTTTCCAATGGTGGCATGCATGTAATAATAAGTATTTTTTTAATTTTTCTATGCTGGTTGAAAGAGCAAACTAAATATTTTTTTCACTAAAAAAGGGCAACATAAGCCATTTTTTGTTGGAAAATGTGTAAAATAGCAACACCAAATTAAGCATACAGACATTAGATGGTGTTTTAATATTATGTTTGCTAAAAAAAAAAAATATCTTTTCACTATAAAATGTAATTTTTCCCCATTTTATTCAAGGTGCTTTGATGAGATTTGAGGGATAAATCTCAACCACACACACACACCCCATATCATAAACAAATGCGTATAACTCCAAAAGTATACATGATACACACAAAGTATCAGCATGAAAGTTGATGAGCACAAAAATGCCTTTCCAATGGTGCTTTGCAACCAGTTGTAATCAATACGATTTTTATTTTATACCTGCTGAAGTGCAAAAAAAGTGAATTTTATTTAAGCTGCTTAGGTGAATCTTGATGGAAAACATGAAAGCCATACACACCACACCATAAACAAATGCAAATAACCCCTAAAGTATACATGATATACACAAAATATCAGTGACAAAGTTGTGCAGCATAAAATTATCTTTCCAACGGTGCTATGCAGTCAAATATATATTATATTCTGTTACAATATATATTAAAATATATGTGACTTCTCCAGATGTTGCAAGGGCACACTGGGAGACAGTAGCCGACTTCTGCAGACGTCCTCAGGACACACCAGTGTTTTTTTACTGACGACTACAGGCGTCTGCTAGGACACAATGAGTTAAAACAGGTTTTAACAGTGCAATTCTTACTACAGTACTTAGATTTTTCTCTCTCTAAATACCTGCTTAAAGTGCTCACAGATGTTTCTTTGTCATAGTCTAGATAGAAGTGTCTCTGTGAAGTAAAACAGAATATTCCTTAAAGAAAACTGTATTTGCAAACCCCTTTGTGTGAGGTCACCTAGCTCCTCCTCTGTCAAAATATATAAAATATATATATATATATCTTTACAAAAACAGGATGTCTTTTCAAAGTATTAAATTCTGTAATCCTCAGCACAACTCATTTTTCTCTTTCAAATGACATTTCTTTGATCTGTGAGTAGTATCCCCTCTCACACAGACACCAAAGCATTTATGATTTTGCACCAGTGTACTAAACCTGGTTTCCCCCTCGAAACGTCATAAAAGGGATACTGATTTCCCTCTTAGCAGCTAAAGCTATAATTAACTTAGAAAAGTCTGTAATTAGCTTCTGGCCTTCCAGCTAGCACTTTGTATCTAAAACCTGTGTGTGTATATGTGTGTGATCTCACATGCTGTTTCAGCATTTCTCATGGCAGGCAGTCCATCACATATTTTTATATTGCAAAAAAAAATGATACAGGGATCAGAACCAGCTGTCCAAGTGTCACAATACCTCCCCACCTAGACTGAATTTGGGGGCTGTATCCCCTGCATGGGATGAGCTTCCCAAATCAGTTCACTCCTTATAGACACTAGACAGCCCATCTGAGGTCTGATTTTTGGCTCCAGCCCTATGTACAACTGTCATATCATACCCTTGCAAAGCAGGACTCCATCTTAGCAATCTACCATTGTTCTTTCCCATCTGCGTCAGCCAAACCAGGGGGTTGTGGTCAGTCTGCACCACAAAATGCTGCCCATATAAGTATGGCTGTAATTTTTTTAGGGCCCACACTATGGCAAGACACTCCTTTTCCACAGTGGAGTACGCTTTTGTTCCTGGGAAGTAACTTCCTACTCCGGTATACTACTGGGTGATCTGTCCCTTGGCTGGATGTCTGACTCAGTACTGCCCCAATACCCACATCTGAGATGTCAGTCTGAACTATAAAAGTTTTGCTATAGTCAGGACTTGTCAAAACAGGAGCACTGCACAGTGCCTCCTTTAGTTTGGAAAAGGCTTCCTCACAGGCTGAGCCCCAGGTAATTTTCTTGGGCATCCTTTTCTTTGTCAGGTCAGATAGAGAAGCAGCCAGGGCACCGTAATTGGGTACAAATTTTCTGTAGTACCCTGCTGTCCGTAGAAAACTCCTGACCTGCTTCTGTGTTTCTGGTCTGGGCCACACCTGGATTAACTCTATCTTTATTTGGTTAGGATGGAGCTGTCCACAGCCTACCACATGCCCGAGGTATGCCACTTCTCACATGGCCGCCTGGCACTTCTCGGCTTTGACAGTGAGTCTGGCCCTCTGTATCCTGCCCAGCACTTCCCTAAGGTGGGATAGGTGTTCCTCCCAGTTGGTACTAAAGATGGCAATGTCATCCAGGTACGCCATAGCGTACTCCTCAGCACCATTTAACACCTGGTTCACCAACCTTTGGAAAGTGGCCAGAGCGTTCTTCATTCTGAAAGGCATTACTTTAAACTCAAATAAGCCTATTGGAGTGATGAAGGCCGACCTCTCCCTAGCTCTGTCTGACAACTCTACCTGCCAATACCCCTTGGTCAGGTCAATAGTCGTAAGGTAGGTCACCCCTCCCAACTTGTCCAGGAGTTCGTCCGTCCGGGGCATTGAGTGAGCGTCTGACTTCATGACTGCATTCAGTCCATGATAGTCCACACAGAGATGAGTAGAGCCATCTGGCTTGGGCACAAGGACTATGGGTGAGGCCCAGGGGCTGTGGGATCTCTGGATTACCCCTAAATCCAGCATCTCCTCCACTTCCCTCCTAATATCCTGTTGAACAACCTCTAACACCCGATATGCTGTCCGCTGTGTGGGCGTTTGTGTCCCTGTCTTCACATCATGAGTCACTAAGGGGGTTAGTCCAGACTTGGCGCTAAGCAATGGGGCAAAGTCTACTAAAACTTCCCTTACTTTCTGGGTCTGGTCCGGGGCTAGCTGTGGAGACAATGAGACAATTTTACTGCCTCCACAGAGGACTCCCACTTACTTTCTTCCGGCAAATCCAGAAGGAGGTCTCCTTCGTCTGTCCCCTTCCCATGACTACACACTGCAAACACCATGTCAGCCCTATTTGCATATGGCTTCATCATGTTGACATGGTACATCCTTTCTGTCTGTCTTCTGTCAGGTAACTCCACAATGTATTTCACGTCATTTACCTTCCTAACCACTTTGTACGGTCCTGCCCACTCAGCCTGCAACTTGTCTTTCTGGACTGGAATAAGGACCATGACTTCCTGACCCACCATGTATGAGTGAGCTCTGGCTCTGCAGTCATACCACAGTTTTTGTTTCTGTTGGGCAGCTGCCAGATTGCTCTGGGCTGTCCCCATAAGTTTCTTCAGCCTTTCCCTAAACCTAAGGACGTAATCCACAATGGGAGTTCCCTGGGTGGCATGCTTGCCTTCCCAGTCCTCCCAGATCAAGTCTAGGGGGCCCATGTACCCGGCGTCCATATAAGAGTTTGAAGGGGGAAAATCCTGTCGATTCTTGGGGCACCTCCCTGTATGAAAACAACAGGTGGGGAAGGTATTTCTCCCAGTCCCTCCCATGTTGTTCAGCAAACGCCCGGAGCATTGAATTTAGGGTACCATTGAATCGTTCCACAACTCCATTGGCTTGTGGGTGATACGGTGTCATGCATCTCTGCACCACCCCACACTTCTCCCTTAAACATTTCATCAGGTCTGACATGAAGGAACCCCCTCAATCGGGGATTACCTCCTGCGGAAACCCAACACGGGAGAAAATCCCAAGTAAGGCATCTGCCACTTTGTCTGTCCTCAGTGAGGATAGGGCGACTGCCTCTGGGTACTGGGTGGCATAATCCATCACAGTCAGTATGAATCTCTTCCCTGAGGAGCTGGGGATCCTCTTATAGGAGCCATCCCCCACCCACATCATACTTCCCTCTCCCTACTGACACACAGATCTCTATTTTATTTATTTGTTACTTTCTTAGGGTTGTGGGAGAGAGAGCATTGTGGGAGGTGCTGGTAGAATGTGTGTGGTGCAAATCGCTTGAACCAAGAGCGTGGTGTGAGCAGCTTTTCTACTTGCAATCTGCTAGGTAGCAGTGGTATAGCAAGTGAAATAAAGGCAGAAATAAAATAATTTCTAACCTTTTACTTTGGTCGGCAGCTGCAACTTTCTTAATTTTTTTTTTTTTGCGAATGACTTCTGTGAGCAGGTGGATTGCGACTGTTTCAAATGGGAGGAATAAGCGCGAGCAGTGTAAAAATATTTATGCTCTAAATTAATGTGGGGGAATTTGGGGGTATGCTAGTTCATGATCAGGTAGGCAAAAAAAAATGTGAGACTGGGAGGTGAAATTAATGCTTTTGATTTTTAAAAGAAAACTGCTTCTGTAGCTTAGCAGGGGGCAAGATGGTGGTGTTTTGTTCGAACATGTTAGTGTAAGTAGTTAGTTTTAGTTTTGGTTTTGTGGTTAGGTTAACTGATTCTTTATGTGTGGGTTATGCAGGAAGTTACCCACACATAAAGAAGGCAGTTAACCAATCAAAAACCTAGATTTGTGACTCCATTGTATAATTAATATTATACAATGGGCACAAAAATAAAGGATTCCGATTGGCTGGCTGGCACCTTCTAGCCGTTGTAAATCCTAGCATTACCCAATGGAAAAAGGTGCCAGCTGCCAGTCAGCCACATCAGGAACTCCACCTCAAATCACTTTGACCATACGAACATCCCCATTCAACAGACTCACAGCATCCCATTCGCCACCAGTAAACAGCAGTGTACCAACTGCCACTCTGTATCTGTGGAAATAAACTCTCCCATAATCACCTGGGCTGTGCTGTTGTACTATGCAAGTTTTTTTTCCCATGGTGTATTGAACCCCATAAGCACAGCCCTGCGCCTAGCAGAGTTTTCTGTGCTGTGGAATGGATGTCCTACCCTACGCTCCGCAGCTTACATGCTACCCGGTCTCCAAGCCCCTCCCCCACGTCCTGCACAGATGTTACCGCGCATTCCCCAATAACCTGCATTCACTTCCTCCTCCCGCTTTACCCCAGTTCTTGTCACTTCTAGCCCAACTCTGCGCCATTTTTTAATACAAACTCCACAAAGCCATCAGCTATAACGGCCAACATGATTCAGCCACGATGGTCACAGTCAGGTGTGGCCGGAGATGTCATAGCATCCTGCATGGATTTCTGGGGCTTGTAGTCCTGCTGAAAGAATTTGAGGTACCTGCCAATTCTAGCTGCACTAGCTGTACCAAACCCATTGAGACTCTTTTGGTTCAAGCTGTTTAGCTTTAGGAAATGAGTTGGATAAATGCAGATCTATCAGGTTCATACCCAAGAAGTATTCCTGATTATGGAGGCATTGGGACTTGAGCAGCAACTCCAACTCTACCAGGCTCTCAGTCTATAAAAATAATAATTAAAAAAAAGAAACGTACCACCAACACTGTCTCTGGCTCGGTGGGCACCCTTCACACCAGTCATAATCTGCCTAGCAACAAATCACAATCCCCCTAGCAACAAGATACTATTTAACACGGAGGAAGGATATTACAAAAAAAATTACAACCAGTAAACTAAACTTAAAAAAAAACATTTTTATAGGACATTGTATGATCGCAGTATGCCACTCCAGGGTGTGGGTGATGCCAGGATTTACCCACTTCTGGTGTGGTTTACTCACTCGGCCTGCAGCCTCATGACAAAACTACACCAGGCGTGGTTAAATCCTGGCATCACTCACACCCCGTCATGGTATATTGCTTAAATATAAAACAAGGGGAGAACAGCTACAGTTCCCAGCAGTATTTTTGATGTACAGGACACACTCGCTGTGGAGGAGCACTTTGAGCTGACCAATGAAGGCTCATGTAGTAAGGTCACACTCTGGAAACAGTGAACTCCACAGTTGACGAGGTTCTGATGGCAAATGCCAGCAAAGTTCCACTAGTGAAGATCCATGAGCCAGTCCTTCAGTTTCTCCATTACTTTAGTGTTTCTATGGGAGTAATTGAACATTCCTGATTTCAAAAATAGCTGGTGAAACCAGCTGTGATGTGGAAGTGGAAGACAATACAAAAATGAAGTCTCAGTTGAATCAAATTATCTAAATGTTGTGTTTTTTCAAAAGTATAAGATGTCAGTAGCTGTTCAAAGCTATTTACTCATTTCCTGCAAAACAATTACAGTTAGCAGTAGCAGGAACCAAATCCCATAGCATTCCCAAAAATTGGTATTTTGGAACTATGGAAATATTCGTGAAAACAGACCCCTTTTCTTCTCAGACTCCATCTGTTCCTGTACTGCTTTTCCTACCCAGAAGCCATAATCCTCTGTGAGTGGCACCAGAATTATTCCTGTGACACTAGGCTATGATGTCATAAGCGGGCTTGTGAATGAGCAAAAAGGGACAGATGAAGTCCAAAGGAAGATGATTGGGGGAGGGAAGGGGCTGAGTTCTGCTGTTGCTAACTGCTTTTTGTATTTGTCTGGAAACCAGAAAATCACTTTAAGCCATCTAAAAATGTGCAGCAAAAGAGAATCGAATGAGACTGGAGCTGTTAAGAAAGAAGACAGACCCTAATGATATTTGGGAGTCGGTGAGTTATTTTTGTTAGGTTCCTTAGCATGACCATAAAGCATCACATCCACTTATTACAGGGGTTCAGACAGGTGAGACTAGATCTTCTCATTAAACCAACTGGTGGTGCAGTAGACTAACTTGCTTTCCTGACATCCAGCAAAACAACTCTAAAAATATTGCACACCGCACATTTATTCATGAATACTTTGAAGCAAATTTACAGGAGTGCCATTTATATCAGAATCATTGAGCTCCCTCCCCCCAAACAGTTTCTATGGTTGCATGCTGTGGAAGCCTTGAGTATATCGGGTCTACAACTACAGTACCATCAAAGAGCTGCAATGGAAATCTAAAGGCCTGTTTATACTGAGCATTCTGCACCAGTGTGAGTGGAGCAGAGGAGCTGATCTGCTGCCAGAGGATAAATATAGATGTGTTTTGGATCTGATCCATTTCAGCTCCTGTGTAACTCTGCAGTGGTGCAAAGCTTAAACAGTGCAGAGGTTCTAAGTCCCTGTGTGAATGCTCCACACCATTTGCAGTGATGCACTTCCATTGATGGAAGCCAGCAATGGAAGATAAATAAAACACAAGGGAGGGCCTTCCAGTGATGTCACCCTCTTGAATTCCTCCTGAATTTCAGAATTCCAGGGACCTAGATAATAGTCCCACATCCTTGCATTGTAGCTTATTTTCTGTATTTTAACTTCTAATGTGCCTTCCTCGAGGTAAATCTTGATAAACAGCTTTATTCATTGGATTTCTCTGGACAAAACAATTTTAAATGCAAGCCATTTCACAGAGGGCTCTGGGATAATGATGATGCAGTGACCATGTACTGTGCGCCCTCAGCCACCAGATGGCAAGATGACAGCAGAAAACAAAGCTTAGGTAGTACAGAATGTTTGCGGACTCGGCTAATGAATAAACCAGTGTGCTGTTCAGCTGCAGATCTGTCACATCTGTTGTTCTGATGATTACCCAACTTAGACCTCTCAGAGTTTGCAAATGTGTGCTGGACTCCCAACTTCAGAGTTCATGGTTTATATTATATAAGCAGATGTCCCGCTACAGCAGAGGATGCAATGGGCTGTAGAATGTTTTCTAGGAGTGATATATATTTTATTTGGTTTCCTTATCTGGACTCCTCTGAACCAGCTTTGGGGATGGGCTGGGATATACTCAGTTTGTATGGAGTCTGGCCTAAAATACTTTGATTGGGCTTAGATTAAAAAACAAAACAGTGCAGATCCAATATTGAGTCTCAGTTGGAGGGCTTGCACCATCACCCACCTATAGTTGTAACTGTTAAATACTGGTGTACACAGCAAGTGGAGGAGCTGCCCCCCTTCCCCCAGGTTAGGTATAATACAATTTACCAGTCCAGATGTTAGTTGGGGCAGGGCCACAGAGAGCTCCTCTCTGCATATGTTTGGCCACCACTGCCCAGATAGAAGTTAAACATTCTGTATCTCTTTTGGATATAGTAGACAAGTTATCTCCAGTATCTCGGCCAACATTCCCTTTCTCAGTAACACAGGTTCAAATGCAAAGGGTGAGTGTGTGTGTATGTGTGTCTGTTATTAATGCACTAAAAGGGGACAGGAAGCGTTTCGACATTCCTGATTCATAGTTGCTCACCCCTGTTCTCTTTCTGTACATGTCTCTCTATTTTATAGATGATCCTAGGCCATTCTTTAAATCTGCTATAGAAAAGCACGGCAATTCTCCCATAGCCATATATGGGGTGGCACCAGGATCTGCTCAAAATGAGACTTTCTGGTGTTTTCCGTAGGAGCCTCCTGCCTCCTCACCTGTTCATTTTCCTAGTCCCAAAGTGTCAGTTGACTAAACCCTGAACCTTTGTTGTTCCTGCACAGAAGAGCACATAAAAGAGTCCTCCCTGCAATCTAATCCAAAATCCACATGTCTGTTTCATGTTGTATTTAGGGGTTACCCATAAAATAGCCAAAACAGTCGCCACATGGTCGAAAACCATGCAGGGAACATGGTGAACTACAAAATGGCAGCATGTAACCATGCCACGTAGCACAGTCAGTGCAAACTCACCCCACTGCAAACTGCCCTCCACCATGGACACCAGTCTGACATCAGGGGGAACGCAACTCGGGGAGAGGGGAGAAGCTTGGGAGGGGGCAGATTAAGTATTCCAGCTCTGGGGAGGGATGCAACTCCATGGGGGAGAGAAGATCGTGGGCGGTAGATTAAGTTTTCCAGCTCTGGGGGGACTCCAGAGAGGGGCAGATTAAGTGTTCCAATTTGGGGAGAATGCAACTTGGGGAGGAGAAACTCGGGAGGGGCAGATTAAGTATTCCAACTCTGGGAGGGTGCAACTGGGGTGGGAGGGAGAGAAGCTTGGGAGGAGTCAGATCAATTATTGTAACTCTGGGGGGATGCAACTCGGGGGTTGGGGGGCACGATGAATGATGCAACAGCCAAAAAACAGATTCTCCCAGAATTGAACCCGGGCCTCTTGGATGTACCAAGCCCATTCAGAGCTTGTATCTCTAACCTCAATGCTACACTGCCAGCAGAACTAGGCAGCACACAATAGGGAACTTAAACTACTCGGCCTGAGTGAAAACAGCTACACATACGGCATTATAACATCCCCCATTGTTACATCCATGTAGCTGTTTTCACTCATGCTACATGTCTCGGCATGATTTCATTGCACTGATATTGCAACGCAATCATGATGGTACACTGTATTTCATTGTTGAATACAGTTTTTTTTACTTACATCCCATGTAACTCCCATCCCCCACATGACACACCTAGAAACTTAGTTATGTGCTGGCCAGTTTTCCCTCCCGGCTAAATATACATAATAACAGTAACAGTAATTTAAGGTCAGAAGGACCTGTAAGTCCATCAGGTCCCTCCTCCCTTCATAAGCAGGGATTAATTAGTATTGTGGGCAATACATACTTATTTCTAGTTATTCTGTATCCACCCTACTGCATAGGGTACCCTGGGAATCCCTTGACATGCAGCACTGTGTCCTGGAGTACCATAAAGGTCTATACTGTCTTCACAATCACTGTCTCACATGGTAGGCTGTTCCACAAATATGTATCTAGAGGATCCTACTTAATATTTATTTATTGGTAACTCGGAAAGGCACATTGAGCCAAGGCTCATTTCTGGTGTGACCTGGGGCAAGGGGGATTGGGAAGAACACATACATTCAAAGTTAAACAACAATCAGTGTAAACGAGCAGTATACAGGCATAAGTGAATTACCAAAGTTGTTAAACAACAATCAGTGTAAACAAGCAGTATACAGGCATAAGTGAATTACCAAAGTTGTTAAACAACAATCAGTGTAAACAAGCAGTATACAGGCATAAGTGAATTACCAAAGTTGTTAAACAACAATCAGTGTAAACAAGCAGTATACAGGCATAAGTATTACCAAAGTTGTTAAACAACAATCAGTGTAAACAAGCAGTATACAGGCATAAGTGAATTACCAAAGTTGTTAAACAACAATCAGTGTAAACAAGCAGTATACAGGCATAAGTGAATTACCAAAGTTGTTAAACAACAATCAGTGTAAACAAGCAGTATACAGGCATAAGTGAATTACCAAAGTTGTTAAACAACAATCAGTGTAAACAAGCAGTATACAGGCATAAGTGAATTACCAAAGTTGTTAAACAACAATCGGTGTAAACAAGCAGTATACAGGCATAAGTGAATTACCAAAGTTGTTAAACAACAGTCAGTGTAAACAAGCAGTATACAGGCATAAGTGAATTACCAAAGTTGTTAAACAACAATCGTGTAAACAAGCAGTATACAGGCATAAGTGAATTACCAAAGTTGTTAAACAACAATCAGTGTAAACAAGCAGTATACAGGCATAGTGAATTACCAAAGTTGTTAAACAACAATCAGTGTAAACAAGCAGTATACAGGCATAAGTGAATTACCAAAGTTGTTAAACAACAATCAGTGTAAACAAGCAGTATACAGGCATAAGTGAATTACCAAAGTTGTTAAACAACAATCAGTGTAAACAAGCAGTATACAGGCATAAGTGAATTACCAAAGTTGTTAAACAACAATCAGTGTAAACAAGCAGTATACAGGCATAAGTGAATTACCAAAGTTGTTAAACAACAATCAGTGTAAACAAGCAGTATACAGGCATAAGTGAATTACCAAAGTTGTTAAACAACAATCAGTGTAAACAAGCAGTATACAGGCATAGTGAATTACCAAAGATGTTAAACAACAATCAGTAAAACAAGCAGTATACAGGCATAAGTGAATTACCAAAGTTGTTAAACAACAATCAGTGTAAACAAGCAGTATACAGGCATAAGTGAATTACCAAAGTTGTTAAACAACAATCAGTGTAAACAAGCAGTATACAGGCATAAGTGAATTACCAAAGTTGTTAAACAACAATCAGTGTAAACAAGCAGTATACAGGCATAAGTGAATTACCAAAGTTGTTAAACAACAATCAGTGTAAACAAGCAGTATACAGGCATAAGTGAATTACCAAAGTTGTTAAACAACAATCAGTGTAAACAAGCAGTATACAGGCATAAGTGAATTACCAAAGTTGTTAAACAACAATCAGTGTAAACAAGCAGTATACAGGCATAAGTGAATTACCAAAGTTGTTAAACAACAGTCAGTGTAAACAAGCAGTATACAGGCATAAGTGAATTACCAAAGTTGTTAAACAACAATCAGTGTAAACAAGCAGTATACAGGCATAAGTGAATTACCAAAGTTGTTAAACAACAATCAGTGTAAACAAGCAGTATACAGGCATAAGTGAATTACCAAAGTTGTTAAACAACAATCAGTGTAAACAAGCAGTATAAAGGCATAAGTGAATTACCAAAGTTATTAAACAACAGTCAATGTAAACAAGCAGTATACAGGTATAGGTAAATTACCAAAGTTATTAAACAACAGTCAGTTTAAACGAGCAGTATACAGGCATAAGTGAATTACCAAAGTTATGTAAGCAATAATACCCAACAGGGTGGGCGGTATTGTGCTATATCGGACCGCCCAGGGCATAAGAGCCCGGAGCAAGAAGCGGAGGGGCTTTATAGCCCCTGGAAGGCCGTAGTACAGTACCGCCCAACCTGGTGATATTAGCACTGAAAAATGGGTACTGTAAAAAAAAAAAATAGTTAAAAAATGTTAATGAAAAATAAGTTTAAAGTAAGTTTTGAAATAAAATAGTTCCTCCGCCTGCATTACAGTGATGAAGTTTTATCCTTCTTGATACTCTAGTTCTAAAATGAAACAAAAGAAAACAAAAACTAGGCAGTATGCACCAACTGTCTCCACAGCAAGAGTTAGTTTGTGGATTTGGATCTCCCTTTTCCTGCATTAAGTGGGTAGATTTTGGAGTTTCGATGTAGTTAAAAGAAAACTTTGCAGAAGATTGGTGACGGGGCTCACCCCATTAATTGTTGAATGTAATCCCCTTTGCTCCAACCTTCACTGTTTTGGTTTAAAATTTACATTAAATCATTCAGCTACTATGGTGGGGAATAAATTTTGTTGCATATCGATCGGGTGAACTTGAAGAGCAGTGGGAATGGTCTTTGCTTGGTTTGTATTTTTTTAAACCTGATCGGGGCGAAGAGATAGATTAGAAGAGCAGAGCAGCGGGATCGGGCAAGACGAGAAGGAGAAGATTTGGACATGGTAACCCTGCTGCAAATGAGGCTTGAATGTGTTATTTTCTTAATTTTTGTACGTTTATCCAGAAAATGTGGAGGCATGGCAAGCCAGGGAGAAGTTAAGGGAATGTTGTGATAGTAGCGCCGAACATGCGGTTGTGCTGCCAATGTTAATTTTAATAAAATACTCTTGCCTTTTTGTTTCTCGTCACTGCTTGGGAACAGCGCATGATGACAGTTTACTTTTTTTTACATTTAACAAGAGATGCCACGCGGGGCTGGGGGCTAACCATCAGTCCTTCTGACACTTGGTAAGCGAGGGAGAGAAATGGTCTGCTGCGGGGCGGCAATAGCAGGGTGTCTGACTCCAGCATGATAGGACAGGGTACACTCGGCTGATGAGCTACAACATGGAAAGTCGGAGCGAGCTGGCAGCAAAATGAAAAAGTTTAAGTGTAAAAGCAGGTACAGATCTATGTTTTCTTTTGATAAGAGTACAGTTTACATCTGATGGTACAATATTGCAGGGAATCGGGCCAAATAGTTGTGGCAGCACTTCAGAAGTGGAACTTCCAGGAGATGGAGATGTGCTACTGACTGTTTTCCCGATCTGCTAAATTGGCCAGCTTTTCAGGCAGCAGGTCTGCTTTTTTTTTAAATCGGTGTTTTGTGTGGCAATTTACTGCAGTTTTCTATCAAATTTTATTGACCATGGCAGTTGATGATTCAAAAGACTAACAGGTATTTTTTTTGGGGGCTGTCTTTCGTTCAGTGGAGAAACAAACATGGCGGCAATTTTGAAATGAACATTCTGTTGCCACAGTGATTTTGCAAGGTAATCAGGCACCAGAGATGGGGACTAGTTATTTCCTGGTCTCTGTTGCCTGATACCGGACCAGCTGGTTGGTGGGCTTAGCCAATCAGCTTTAAGTATTTTTAGAACCCATTTTCTAATAAACAACAATCAGTGTAAACAAGCAGTATATAGGCATAAGTGAATTACCAAAGTTATTAAACAACAGTCAGTGTAAACAAGCAGTATACAGGTATAAGTGAATTACCAAAGTTATTAAACAACAGTCAGTGTAAACAAGCAGTATACAGGCATAAGTGAATTACCAAAGTTATTAAACAGCAATAAATGGGCTATATCCAAAGGAATTAAAAAGTTAATCAGAAATTTACATAATTAGACCATATGGCAAAAAAACAAAACTAAACAGAGAGGGCGGTAATGCTGGGCATACAATAAAATGACCAACTGCTATTGATAGATACTGATGTATCAGTTTTCAGTTTTCTAAACTGATATCACCATATAATATATAAGGGATATAAGGGGGGAGACTGTGTGTTAAAGCATTTCTCTTGTGTAGTTGCCATTGACCTCAAGTAACCGCATGAGTTGCGGCAGAGCCGCAAGTGATGGTTATAAGAGGTCAATGGCAACTACACAGATAAATGCTTTATCACACAGTCATCCCCCACATAGTTCATTTATTCGATAGGAGAAGACCTTGTGTGTGATAGTTCTTGTTATTTATTGTGTGTCTAGTTTTTTCTTGCAATATAAAGGTTTTTTTTTTTGTGTGAAATAGTTTATTTCCGCGTTTTTCTCAGCCTGGTTGCTGTGTCCATTGTTAAGGACACATGTTTAGTCACGACGTTGATGTCGCAGCATTTCTGCTGCTTGGTGGAGCGAGTGGGATTTGAAAAAAGTGAAAGAAACATGGCGGCCCCACTTAGCAAGTGTGACTGCTTGAATATATTGAGAGTGGGACGAAGTCAAGAGATTTATTGAGCTGGTATCGAACAGTTTTATTTTAAACATTGGAGTTTGTTTCCAGCTGTTTGCTTTGGTGTCGAGGAAGGCACAGAAGAAGTTGAAGAAAGCAGCAGTAGAGCTGACGAGCAGGGAGGTGGGCTGGCAGGTGTGTGTGTGTGTGTGTGTGTGTGTGTGTGTCAATGCTGCAGAACTGGGAAGAAATGTAAATGATACTTTGTTCTTCTAATAGAAGAAGGGGAAATAGTGCCGGCAGACGGGTGAGGAGGCAGTGACATAGAAACTGTGTAGAGAAGTGGACTGTGATGTAAGAACAGTGTACATAAATGGAGCGTGATGTAGTAACTGTGTATGAGTTACTCAGATGAGCGCATATATTGCACTTCATTTATAGAAACATAGAATTTGATGGCAGATAAGGACCGCTTGGCCCACCATAGTCTGCCCATTTTTCTACCTAACAGATAAGCTGCAGATCCTAGTTAACCAACAGCTTACTTCCTCTTACCTGCCCCTAGGACTGCCTTATGCCTGTCCCATGCATTCTTGAAGTCCCCCACTGTTCTTGACTCCACAACCTCCTCAGGGAGGCTGTTCCATGCATCCACAACCCTCTCAGTGAAAAAATGCTTCCTCACATTACCCTAGGCAGTCCCCCCTCTATCTTCAAATTGTGCCCCCTTGTTCTTGCACATCTCTTTTTCTGGAAGATGCTACCCTCTTGGACTTTGTTAATTCCTTGAGGTACTTGAAAGTTTCTATCATGTCCCCTCTCTCCTTCTTTCCTCAAGAGTATACATATTAAGCTCCTTTAGTCTTTCTTCGCATTGTGTCTTCTGGTGCAGACCCTGCACCATTTTGGTTGCCCTCCTCTGGACAACCTCCACTCTGTCTATGTCTTTGTGGAGATGGGATCTCCAGAACTGTACACAGTACTCCAGATGGGGTCTCACCAACTGTCTGTACAGAGGGATAACAACTTCCTGTTTTCTACTATTGATGCCTCTTCCTATGCATCCAAGTATCCCCCCAGCCTTCCTTACTGCCTTCTCACATTGCTTGCCCACCTTTAGGTCATCTGATATAATTACCCCCCAGGTCCCTTTCTATTTTTACTGTTGTCAGTATCTCTCCCCCATTGTGTACGCTTCCCTTGGTTTTTGTTGCCCATGTGCATTACCTTGCACTTCTTTGCATTGAATCTGAGCTGCCATACATTTGACCATTCCTCCAACCTTGCCAAGTCCCTTCTCATCCTTTCCACTCCATCTTGTGTATCAACCCTGTTGCAGATCTTTGTGTCATCTGCAAAGAAATATACTTTTCCTTCCAGTTCCTCTGCAATGTCACTTATAAAGACATTAAAAAGGACCAGTCCCAGTACTGAACCTTGTGGTACCCCACTAGTAACCCTCCTTTCTTCACTGTGTACTCCATTTACTACTACCCTTTGTGTCCTGTTGTCTAGCCAATTTTTTATCCAGGCTACCACCTTGGGACCCATTCCAAGGCTGGCTATCTTGTGTATTAATCTTTTGTGTGGGACTGTATCAAATGCCTTGTTAAAATCTAGGTAGGCCATGTCCACAACCCCTCCCTGGTCTACTACTTTGGTCACACAGTCAAAGAAATCTATTAGATTCGTCTGACATGACCTTCCCATCGTGAATCCATGCTGCCTTGGGTCCTGTGCCCCACTGGCCTCTAGGTACTCAACAATTCTTTCCTTCAGTAGTGATTCCATCATTTTCCCTACCACTGAGGTCAAACTAACTGGTCTGTAGTTTCCTGCCTCCTTCCTGCTCCCACTTTTGTGAAGAGGAATCGCATCTGCCCTCCTCCAGTCCTCGGGTACCACCCCATCCTCCCATGATTTGTTAAAGAGAGTAGTCAGCGATGTCACTAGTTCTACGCTTAGTTCTTTTAGAATTTGTGGGTGAATCCCATCAGGCCCCATTGCTTTGTCCACCTTCAATTTTATTAGTTCTTTCAGAACCCTTTTTTCTGTAAATGGACTGGTATCGACCCCTGTCTTCAGAGTGTTTCTCTTGTTTGGTTTAGGTAACTCCCCCTCCTCTTCCTTTGTGAATACTGAGCAGAAATATTCGTTCAGTATCCCTGCTTTTTCACTGTCACCCTCTACCCACATTCCCTCCCCTTTAATAAGCTTCAGTATCCCTCCTTTGGTCTTTCTTCGCTCCCTAATGTACCTATAAAAGGTCTTATCTCCTTCTTAACAGAATTGGCTATCCTTTCTTCAGTTTGGGCCTTTGCTATTCTGACTGCCTTCCCAGCCTCCTTCTGCTTTAACTGATTACGTTCTCTGTCCTGCTCCTTCTGTGTTTCCTTATATTTCCTGAATGCTGTCCTTTTCTTCTTAACCTTCCCTTCCACCTCTTTTGTGAACCATAGCGTTTTTTCCTTCGTTGTGTTTTATTGATTTTTTTTTACACAAAGGCTTGTTGCCTCTGTGATGGCTGTTTGGATCACTCCCCATTGTTCCTCCACCCCTCCTTCTTGCCTGTTTGCTAGTGCTTTTCTGAGGCACTCTCTCATTTTCCCAAAGTCAGCCCTCCTAAAGTCTAGTACTCTTGCTTTTGTATGGCTTGATTGTATGACTGTGTTTATCGTGAACCACACTGTCTGGTGGCCGCTTGTTCCCAGATGGCTACCCACTTCTAAATCTGAGATTCTTTCTCCATCCCCATTTGAAAGTACCAGGTCTAAGATTGCTCCCTCCCGAGTGGGTTCGATACTAGCTGTCTGAGACATGCCCCTGGGAGCATCGAAATGACCTTGCTCTTGGATGTGCCTGCAGCAAAGGTGCTCAGTTAACATCTTGCATATTCAGGTCCTCCATCAACAATATCTCCCCTTTTCTGCCATTCTAAAGCCTTCTATCATTTCCTTGTCCATTCCCTCCCCTGAGATGGGGTCTGTATACAACCCCATGCGGATTGTGGTACCATTTCCTGTCTCCAGGGTGACCCAAAGTGCTTCATCTGCTCCCTGTTTACTCTTTAGTTCTGTTGCTTTGATCCTTCCTTTACATAGAGAGCTACTCCTCCTCCTCCTTTACCCTCCCTGTCCCTCCCAGATTGTGATCCCAGTATGTTGATATCCCAGTCATGGTTCCTCTGTGTACCATGTTTCTGTGACTGCCACAATATCCAGGCAACCCTCTTCCATCAAGACCACTAGTTCAGGGAGCTTGTTACACAGACTAGGCATTGGTACTCATCACCCTCCACTTCTTTGTAGCCTTACCCCTTTTAGCCCCATTTCTGTCCTTACTGCCTTTGCCTTTTTTAACATTTAAATCTGTTCTGCTCCCTAATAACTTCTGTACCTTGGTGTTTACCTCACTAATCACCATGTTTTGTGGGGGGAGGCTTGGATTTCCCTGCTTCTTTTCAGTGCCTCCCCCCTTGGCTAGTTTAAATGCTTGCCAATGAAGCGTTTAAACCTCTCACCTAGGATCCTGGTTTCCCCGGACAGATGCAGACCATCGCACCAGTATAGGTCTGCATTCCTCCAGGTGGCTCCCCAGTCCCCAATGAAGCCAAAACCCTGAGCTCCACACCAGTTTTTCAACCACTCATTGAATTACCTGGTGAGAAGTGCCCTAGCATCTCCCTTGCCATAGACAGGCAGCATCTCCGAGAAGGTTACCGTATGCGCTACTTGTCTAAGGCCCCTTCCCAGCTCTACAAACTCCTCTTGCACTGCTCTGATCCCATTCCTAGCCAGGTCATTTGTCCCCAGGTGGACAATGACATCCAGCTCCCTCCCTTGTGCAGCTCCTCCCACCATCCTGAGGATTCGCTTCCTGTCCTTCCAAGCCGTGGCGCCAGGAAGGCACCTTACCTCCCTCTCCCCATCCTCCCCCATTTCTACCCCCCTAATGATTGAGTCCCCCACCAGGAGTTGTTTCCTTCCCCTGTGGGGTCCCATGCCACCCTCCTTTGGGTCTCCTTTATGAAGGTTCCCAGCATCCTCCTTGGTCTCCACTGCAGGTGCCTCCATAGAGGAACCACTATCCACCAGAAGAGCAAATGAATTGTGAAGAGGTACAGCTGGAGGGATGCAGCTCTGTTCCACCACCCTCTCCCTCCTTGAGCCCACCCTGGTCCAGCCTCTCCTCTTTCTTGGCAACCTCTGAAGTAGTGGCATTGGCCCTGGTGGTCCCTGGGTGGGGGAGGAGGTTTCACGAATCTTAGCCAGGTCAGTCTGGAGACGGGTAACCTCCTCTCTCAGACCAGAGAGGTGCCTGCAAATGGAGCAGCATCACAGCCTCCAGAATGTCTCCCGGAACACTGGCCCACAGCCATTGCACTGCACCACTCCTATCATGTCTTATTTTGTGTCCCTCTACTGTTTCTCTGGATGCTTACTCTCTCCTCTCCTTACAACTCTCACCCTTCCTGTTCTGGGACAGCAACTTCCTATCTTCTTCAGTAGCCTCCTTCTTCCTTGCTCAGTATCAGACCACCAGCAGCTAGGGGGGGAGAGTGAGCTACTTTTTCTACTTTAGGGTTTACAAAACCAATGTTTCTCTATGATCATTTCCTTCCTACTGCCAAACAGGAAGTTCCTGTTGACAGTCAAATCCAGTGGCTATAAAAGTAGAACTGGCTTGGGGTGGGATGGAGGGTAATTAGAAAAAAAGGCTAGCAACAGGAAGTTGAAATTTGGCTCACTTGCTTTTATAGTGTTTAAACCACACCCCCAAGTCAGCTCTCTTTGCTCCTACTGGTTTAGCAAAGTGAGCTGATACAGTTCCCTTCACTGCACAGAATACACACTGACTTTCTTTCTTTTCTTTCTTTTTTTTTCCCTAAATAAGTCCCCTTCTACTTCTAATAAAGTTATCTGTCTACTTAATCTTAACAGACACTGACTCCTGCTGAGATATACATTTTAAATTAAGAAGAAAATGTAGCTTCTTTTAGTTAGCTGCTTTCTGCTCTACTCAAGGCTAGCAACAGGAAGTTGTAATTTGACTCACCTGCTTTTATAGTGTCTAAACCACACCCCCAGGTAAGCTTTCTTTCCTCCTACTGGTTTAGCAAAGTGAGCTGATACAGTTCCTTCACTGCACAGAATACACACTGACTTTCTTTCTTTTTTTTTTTAACCTAAATAAGTCCCCTTCTACTTCTAATAAAGTTATCTGTCTACTTAATCTTAACAGACACTGACTCCTGCTGAGATATACATTTTAAATTAAGAAGAAAATGTAGCTTCTTTTAGTTAGCTGCTTTCTGCTCTACAAGCAAGGCTAGCAACCAATTTATATCCACCCCATTGCATAAATATATACACACACACAACATTAGTGGTGAACACATTTTGTAAAATATTACTTTTCACTTGGAATACATGTTATTTTACTTAGAACTTGTTATTTCCATTTAGGAATCTAGAAATTAAACACAGAGAACAGTGGGTCATATAGAGGGTTTGCAGTGGAAGTAAGGGCAATTTTAAGCAAAAACAAGATAAAATATTAATAAAAGTATTACAACTAGTGTGGTATATAACAAATATAGAATGGACTTTAGTAGCTTAACACTTTTATCTCCACACATAAGTGAAAAGGCCTTCATAAGTAACTCTTGGCTTTGCCACTAATGTCTTATGGGTCTTGTTAGTGGAGGTAAATGTGTTATTCCACTACAACCCATTTTGTATTTTCTGTATAGTTTTACTGCTTAATACAGAAAGTACTTTATCACCTATATAGCAATACACATTTTTTACTATTACTGTATTGTTCATGTATCATAGAAACATAACACAAAAACATGTATTTTGTCAGCAGAAAAGGACCTTTAAGCCCATCCAAGCTGCCTATTGTCCCTACCTATTCCATCACCACTAGCCCTAGTTGGTCATAGAGACCCTCCACTTTCACCTTGTTCACTCCTGTGAGCAGTGTTGGAATTACAGGGTGGATTGCCAGGTCCCAGCCCCCCCAGTTCTGAAGTGAGTCTAGGTAACCCAGGCATCTCTGCCATTGACTTATAATGGGAAGGGAGGGCTCAGCTTAGAGGAAGGACCCTCATAGGCCCACCAGTTCCCAAAGTTCATAAATAGGGTTACCACCTGTCCCTATTTTCGCAGGACAGTCCTGATTTGGGCAGCTGTGTCCTGCAAATAAACATGAAAAATACTAAATGTCCTGACATTATAGCAGAAAAAAATATTTTCTAACTTTCCTCTAAATGCTGCAAAACAACATAATACCTTAACTAAAATACCTTAAAATGACATGAAACACTAAAAAAAGCTAAAAAAACTACAACACTTAGTGTTAATTCTGATTATTTGGACAAAACAAGTATGTTGCATTGGTCGAGACTAAATATTGTCCTGAGAAAAATCATGTTTCAGTAAGAAATGTCCCACTTTGGGCTTTTTAAAAGGTGGTAACCCTGTTCATAAAGTGTAATTCCAGTGCTGCCTGTGAGGTACTGGTAGGCTTCAGTCTTTCTAATGAGTACATGTTGAGTTCCTGCAGCCCGTCCTTGTGTGGCTTCATATGCAACCCCCTCACCACTTTGGATGCCCTCCTCTGTATGAATGGTAGACAGTGGTATCCCTGTCGACTGTCTAAGGACTATAATTGTACATTTGTGTTGGGATTGTTATTGTACATGGTTGTTTGATTTGTTGTGTGTCTGCGCTAAGGGGAAAACTCCGTAGCCTTCCTGAATGTTAAGTGTCTTTGAGCAAGATCTCATGTGATACTGAATCGTTAACTGATACTGATGTCCGTTTTGGATATGGCTGTTAGAGTGTCGCATTTTTCCAATATTTACAGATTCGTACAGTAATTAAAATCTAAATGGATCTTAATGTCTGCAATGGTGTGATTGTGTTTCAGATAAGCTGTTCACTTGGTTTTTCTGCCCAGACTAAGTGACTGTACTTGTACTGCTGAGACAGCATGGTAGTTCAGATTGCGGCAGACAGGGACTGCTTTACTGTCTGGGTAGAAAGCACAGGTGGTGCATTTTGATTGTTATTTGATGTGTACAGTCACTGCACTAACCTCTCTCTCTTTGCTTCTGAAGCACTTTGGGATATAGTGTGTGCATGAAAGCAAAAAGTGCAAATAAATCCACATTCTTCTTCTTGCACTGAAGCTTTACTCCCTCAGGAAATGTATTTTCCAAGATGCTTGACTGATTTTTCCATTATCTGCTTATCATCTAGAAAAATAACAGGTGATGCAGAATTTAAATACACACTATACCAGCAGTTGACTAGATACAACTAAGCTAGGCCTCCCCACTGCCACAATAGATCACCCTCTTACTGTACTTAGGGCCAAGTGGGGTGTCTTTGATGTCAATAAGGAAAAAGCAGACTGTGAAAAAGAGGTGCCATCTAGTGCAGAAAGCTGTAAATGGTCAAAGTGCTGAGCAATTGTAAAAGCTAGAGAAATGTAGCAGTGGTCCTTGGGATAGCAAGTACGTACAGTCAAAGAGGCTGTCTAACCTTCCAGCTAATGGGAATTTGCTTTTAACTAAATGGTTGGAGATACTGCCTTTGGGATGCAGGTTTCCGGGTTTGATTCTCAGTAAGGGATGGAGGTGAGTGTCTGCCAAGCAGAGGGGGCAGACCTAACCTCCCCATGCCATATCCCATGGAATGCTAAGGTGTAACCTGTCTGCCATGTGTTCTGAGGTGCTAAAGTAAGCTGGGAAATGCCCCATGATGAAGATCTTTGTGACTGAAACACCAGACATTTGTTTGGCGATCCCCTGTTAGTATGGGGGCAATTAGTAAATGTCACCAGAATCAAGCCTCTGTCTCTTGGTAGTTTCTGGAGTGCTACTTCATTGCTGTGACTGTAGTAACTTGTGTCTGTTTTCATCAGGTGGTTATCAAGCAAGCAAGCAAGTCTTTCTTTATCCAGGTGAACACCATTGAGCAAGCTCATTTACAAGGTGGACCTGCATCACACAAGATCAAGGAATAATACATTTATGTACAGGCAAAAACAAATCAGTGTAGTTATACATAAGAATATGGCAGAATAAACAATTGAAATGAAGTATTAAAACTTATAAAGCTATAAAAGGTAAAGGTTTATCATTTGTATACATGGTATAACATTCCTATACAAATTCAGAACATATTCAGTGAAACATGGAGGTCGGTAAGAAGGGAGCTGCATAAAATGAAAATAAGATGCATTATCAAAATTAACAAAACCTCAGACATAGCGAACAGGAGGGAGGTGGAGGAAGTAAGGTAGGCAAGGGTGGGAATAGCACAGGGACAGTTTCACTACAAGGAGCAGTAAATTGACAGGCTGGGGACATGTAAGAATGGACAAGGGTAAAGGGGGAGAATAAGGACGCAGAGTTCATGAGTAATTAGGGGATCGATATGGGCAAGAATGAAGTTTATGGAAGACATAGGGAGGTAAGCAGGAGGCAAACAACAAGTGACCTAGGGGTGATGGAAGCAGTTGCATATTTCTGTGACGGTTTTGGCATACAGAGTCTTGAACACAGCAAGACTAACAGGGGTCATTAATTTCAATGATTTCTGAAGCTTATTCCAGAGCGAAGGCAGTACGAAGCCTATGGCCGCTCTCCCAAAGCGTGTGCAGGCCTTGGGCACTTTCAGAGAAATCAGAGAGCAACTTCTTAAAGCATAAAAAACAAAGCACCTCTGTGCACAAGCACTGAGGCAATGGTTATCCCAAAGAGCATTGGGCCGTGAAGCCAAGTTTCAAAGAAATGCAAAATCACACATGCCCCCACAATGCAAAGCATCATGGGCTGCATATGCAAATCACCACAGAATATTATGCTGGTGGTGAATATTATTCTTAAAGCATAGTTACCTATCACAAATGGAGGCAGGCTATCGGCAGTGTACTGCGGAAGTTTGTTGGTAATAGCTCTGAATGTCCAGAAAGCCGCATTTCTATTACGCCTATATTGTAGAGAGGTCCACCCCATGGCTGCATATAAGGAAAAGTGGTGGGTGGAGAAGGGGAGGCCAGTAATGAATCGCAGGTCTCTGTGATACAGTATGTCCAGTTTTCCAAGGTATGAGGCTGCGCACTGTCTAAAAATGAAATCAGCTTAGTTAATAAAGGAAAGGAACGTGGACTGAACTAACTGCCTCTTGGCCTCTGTGGTCAGCAGATGGTTTATCCTAAAGAAGAGACCAAGCCTCTGCCTCAGTTTTTTCAGTAAATCTTCTGTGTGTTCTGCAAAGGAGAGTTTGTGGTCTAGCCAGACCCCCAGATACTTGAACTTCATTACAAATTACAAATTTTCTCCTAATAAGGTAGTGATAGGGGTGGGGGAGTACCAGCAATAGCAGGATACGCCGTATGGTTAACTGGTGAGAATAGCATCGCTTTTGTTTTCTTGGCGTTAAGTAATAGTTTTTTGCTAAGGAGTACTGCAGCAGATTGAAATCAGTTTGCAAGTCTCCACAGGCAACTTCAGGTGATGTACGGCTTAAGTAAACCACTGTATCATCTGCAAAGAGGTGAATATTTGCCTCCTTAATGCAGACAATGTAGATAGCAAATAGAAGTGGTCCCAAAATGGAGCCCTGTGGGACACGTCTTTTTAAAGCTTTGAGAGGGGAAAGCTGTCCTTCAGCCTTGACCTACTGGTGCCTATCAGTAAGGTAATCATGAAACCAACACAGGGGGGTGGAGTCCAGGCCTAACGTTTTTAATGTAGAGAGAAGCAGGCAGTGATCGACAGTGTCGAAGGCCTTGCTAAGGTCTAGAAAAACAGCACAGACAATTTTTTTATTCTGTAAATCACACTGCCAGTCATTTGTTACCTTTGCCAAGGCTGTAATTTAGCTCTGAAACTGGACTGTATAGGGTTTAGAAGATTCGTATTGTCTATGAAAGTTCTCAGCTGGGCGTTCACAGTTTTTTCCAGGAGTTTTGACAGAATGGGGAGGAGAGAAATTGGCCTGTAGTTATTTAGATCACAGGGATCCCCAGATTTAAATAACGGGATGACATGAGCAGTTTTCCATAGGTGAGGGAGCGTCCCTTGTGATAAGGACAGATTGAATAGATGAGTGGTTGGTACAGCTAGTACATGGTAAGCAATCTTTAGGAAGTAGGGGTCGAGAGGATTTTAGTGTCCAATTGTAAAAGAAGGTCTTCAACATCTTTCAAGGAAGCAGGTGAGAAAGAAAAGACTGCATTTGTAGTACTAGGTTCTGGGGCTGTGAAGTAATCTGAGAGCATAGCATGCATGCGGGTGAATTGTCGAATGATAGACTTGCAATAGCAAAGTGGTTACTGAAGGCCTGTACTCTCTCCTTTTTGTCATTGATAATGACTTGTTGGAGATACTTTTTGAGGGGAGCGCATTTCCTGACATATGACCAGACAGTTCTTTTATTGTGGACCAGAATTTGGTAGGGCATTTTGAGGCAGAGTCTAGCTGTGAACGATAGAAATTGGCCTTGTCCTCTCTGATCAGTTTAGTGCAGGAATTTCTGGCTGTTCTGAAGTGACACCAGTCTTCATCTGTATGTGATTTGCAAGCTTTTTTCTGGAGCATATCTCTTTTTAATAATGTTGTCTTAAGGTCTGCAGTGAACCAATGACAAGTTCTAGTTTTTATGTGGGCTTTGACCAGTGGAGCGTGGGTGTTAAGGGCACATGATACAATTTCATGGAAGATGTCGTATGCTGTACTCACTGATTTGGCTAGGTAAAAGCTGTGCCAGCGCAGGGAGGCTTTTAGATCATTGATGTATGCAAGCGAATCAAAGTTCCGTCTAGACCTTTTGGTGGAGAACTTGGCTGTGGATGAAGGTTTGGAGTCTGCTCTTACACCAGCGATGAAGCAGCGGTCACTGACATCGGCGGAAAAAATTCCAGCATGAGAAAAGGAATACGGTTTACTTACCAGAAGGACATCCAATATGGAGCTATTCACTGGGGTTTTTCTTGTTAGTGCATGTTGGTTCATCAATATGTTGTGTAAGCCCATGAGAGTCACAGAAGGTTTTAAGAGGTAGCGAGGCATTGGACATCCAGCCATAGTTAAGATCCCTTAGTATGATTGTTTCAAGGGTGCCAGAGCCCATGATGGTTGAGAGGTGGGACAGGAGCTGTGACCCCCGCTGATGGGGGTCTGTAACATCCTATGACACAGAGAGCATCGAAGGTGATATTTCAGTTTTGATGGACATGCATTCAGAGTCATTTGCAATCGAGGAAGAGTCGAGGGTAGAAACCGTGAATTTGTCCCTAACATAAATGGTGACCCCACCGCCTCTAGTCTGTCTGTCGACTCTGAACAACAAGTAGTTAGGAATGTTGACCTCCCTATCAGGAGTGGATGGCCGAAGCCAAGATTCCGAGACCACAAGTACATCTGGTTCAGTGTGGATGACCCAAGCCTGAATTGAGGTGAATTTCTTTAAAAGACTACAGGCATTAACGTGCATAAGGCTAATTCCTTTAAGCCTTGTAAGTTCTGACGGTGATGAGAGGGCCTTTGTAGGACCAGGACTGAGTTCAGTATTGCCTGAGCACAATAACTGGAGGAACACAATTTTCCTCAAGGCAACAAGAGATGATTTGGAGGTTCTAGCCCTTCCACGGCTAGTTGAGGCTATGGTGCAGGGGTGCAGAGACCTATTTTTTATACTGTGCAGTCCTAGGGATACATAGCCTAGAACTTTTGCCGTAGAGCACCAACAGGTGTTATTACTGGAAGGATAGGGTGACATACCTTGTGTAGGCAATGAGGTGCTGGTCCCACTCTGAGATGGAAATTCAGTTTGGTGTGGGTGCGAAACGTTGGGGTACAGCATGAATTATATAATGACTTGATATGCAAGCAATCTTGTGATAAGGGGTACGGCTCCTCGAAAACGTAAGTTCTGCCTGGAGGGTACACTACCAAGGGTATCGTACGTAGGATGGTAAGGAGATGGAGCCAGGTCACAACTGTTATAATTACAATTATAATATCAGGGAGAGGAGCTATAAGAAGATAAGCTGTCCAAGTTAAGCTCCAAGAATCGCTATGCAGCGCAGGACCAGCTGTGGAATACAGATGACAAGTCTTCGTGTAGCAAAGCGAGTTAGCCTATGGCACAGATGCCTAGAGATGTATTACAAGAAGTAGAATTTCACTCATTGATAATGCCTCATAGAAGGAAGCAGAAAAACTGCCTAGGGTAGTGGTTTTCCCCTAATGCATGCCACTTAGATTCAGTGGTCTAGCATGTATATGGCCTGTGGGCACATCTACCAGAGAGGAATAGGATAGGTGGGGGGGAAGAGCCAATGACAGTAGAGAGGGGGACAGGAAGGACTATATAGTAAGGGTCCCAGAGGGGGGTTGGGTGGGTGGGCAAAAAATTAGAGCTTTGCCATACCTCTCAGCATGTGGAGTCCAAGCAAGTGGTCTTGGGCGGCAGCTATGGAAGTGCTGACCGCCCGGTGGCTGCGGTTTCCTGTGACGGATGAGCTGGGAGCCCTGGAGGGTTCATGGCTGGGGAGGGAGAGAAAATGGAGGCAATTAATACTGGTGCTAGACAAAGGGTTGAGCTATCCAGTGACAAATGCAAAATTTTCAAAACAAAGGGGAGCAATTTCCTTGGCCCCCTGAGGTCTGAGTTGCAGCTACAGAGGCAGGAAAGGGCTGTGAACACTTAGGCACTAGAAAAGCATTTAGCAGGAGACTTTACATTCTAGGCAGTTTGGCAGACAAATACAATAAATTACACAGTAATATTTAGTGCTTTTTCAGGTGGAATAACTCCTTTTAACCCAAGTTACATTCAGAAAACCAAAGAAGGGTAGCGGACCAATCGGAGCGTGCCTGACAAAGGCACTCGCGCTCCAATCGGCAGGCGGCTTTGTCGTACCTTTCAACGGTTATGTATCCTTGACAGCAACCTTCCCCTTCTGCCCAGGGTCTCTGCCTCATTACCCACCTTCTCAAGGACTTGTCTCTGCATAGCCCTTCATGGGCTCCCCCCCCCCACCATGGTATGGACAGGAGGTGTCTGATCCCTTTCAAAGCACAGTCCAGACTTGGAGGGTGTAGTGGGTCATGTGGGACCCGTAGAGCATCTGAGGCTTTCTTCTGTTATGATAAGGGATTTTCTACCTTATTTGTCCCCCCATGAGGGCTGTCAAGTGTGCAGTAGTGTACATGCGTGTTCGTGGAGGCACACCGTCATGCACCAGTACTCACCTAAAGCTGTGTGTCCCAACTGTGCAGGTATTTGGCCTTCACTGGGTGTCAGGTAAACAGTGGGATGAAGGAACCCCTTCTCTGAGGGCGGACAGCTGCTCTTGGGATGTTCAATCCTGCCTTCCCCAGAGGTCTCCAAGTGACCTGAGCCCATCCCTGACGGCAGGCCGCTAGTATAGCTAGTGGTAATACTACCATGGGTCTGTCAGGGCAGCTGTAGCTTATGTCTTTTAGTTTTGAGTGGCACACAGAAGAATGCAGGAAAAGCAAGAAAAAAAGATAAAAAGAGATGGCGAGAGTGAGAGAGAGAGAGAGGGAGAAGACCCCACACCATGTATCCTAGAATATCTTGTCTGTGGGCATGATTTTATAAAACACATTGGGACAGTTTTATCTATTTTACCTGCTATGTTGATTTAAACCAGGGTTATTACCAGGTGTCAACGTGGTTCAGTTAGTAGCACATCCTCCTCTGGAGCTGAGGGTTGTGGGTTCTCGTCCCACACCAGGATTGGGCTCTTACCTGAAATGCCGGCACCTGAATGCAGTATTGGGGGGGGGGTGCTGTACTGCTGGGGTGTGCCATCCTTCGGATGAGACATTAAACTAAGGTCCTTTCTACTCATCCTGGTACTGTCCTGGTGGGTGTCCAGGTGGAAATAAAATAACTCAGGGCACTCTTTGCAAAGAGTAGGGCACTGTACATTCCTGGTGTCCTGGCCAATATTCCTCTTCCAGGAAAATTGGTTCATCAATTGTCCAGGCTGTGTGTGGATGTTGATGAGTGATATGTGCACGGTCCTGGGCAGGGGTGTGGAGAGGGTGTGTGCCAGTAGTGCATCCACAGATGTCCGTCGGACACCTGGGATGCATGTATCTGTGCACTATATGAAGTGTATCAGGCATATAGGGTCAGGATTCCTATAATGCATAGGGCCCTTTGTGGGCAAAAACGATGGCATGTGTCAAAATGTTGACACATACATCATTTTTTTTTACTATAAAGTGCAGAAAGTGTCATAAATGCATCAGAGTATGTGTATGATTTGGAGAGACGTGCAAAAAAACAAATGGTTTCAAATGTTTGCAAATAGGATGCACACATTTGGATACATTTACAAGGATGCAGCCGTGGTAAAAAAAAAATGATGCAAGTATTGCTTCCAGACTTTTGAAAATCCACGCCTTCATCTCCTAGCCAACATTTTCTAAAACAAACAAAACGTCCCCATTTAGGCTAAATAAATAGGGTTACCAGTCTCCTTTAGTGTAATCTTGTAGCAGTTAGCGATAGTACCTGAAATGTCTGCCTGGATGCTGGGTACTGACTCCATTTTACCAATACACTCTTAATTTTGGGATACAGTAGCTATGTGGCAGCAGCTTTCTCTCATACCTGCCTCTTCAGAAAACCTATCTTTCTTTTTATTTTGTCAATGCTTTATTTGTCTCCATGTGCGCCTGGCCTGCCCCATCTTCAGATGCCCACAGTCCTGTCACCCTCCTTCCATGGGGCTTACCTTCACCACTTGCTCTGAATCAGTATCTGGTGGGTGGGTGCAATGGCTGGTGGTGGGGGACCTGCAGAGGTACTGGTGTCATCTTGCTGAGTGGGGATGGCGCCCCTCCCCAGGTGGCTGGCATGCAATGACATACATTCATGCTATCAGTATCTGGTGACCGTCCCTCAATATTGCTGTCTTCCCTCTTGTGCTGTCAACTGGCTTCCACAAGGTGGCAGCACAAGTAGCAGAATGCAGTGTTACCCCCTGCCTGTGGAAGGATTTATGTCAATGGGATGCTTACTCTTTTCCTATGGCCAGCCTCCAAGCAACCTGAGTCTGTTTCCAGCCCCCTGTTACCAGTGTAGTTTGCAGAGTCACTACCGCTGTGCTGCTGGGATGGCTTAGAAAACCAATCAGTCATTCAAAATCTTTATCCAGGCGAACATCATTGAGCAAGGCTCATTTGCAGAGGGACCTGGTTACAGCAAAGTCAAAGGTGCAATAGAAACAACACAGATTTGTCTATACAGTCAATACAATGGAATACAAAAATAAAATCAATTTCAAGGTGCAGTAACAATACACAAGTAAGCATGATGCAGTACAGAAGAGCTTTGCAAGGATGTAGATGCATGAGTACATAAAAAATAAAAAAGAATGAGAAGGGAAGAGGAGCAAGGCTAACAACAACAGGTAGGGTTTTATATAGCACTTTGCACAGCCTGGTCAGCCGGGCAAGTCAGGGTGGGGAGGGGATGCCAGGAAGAAGAAAAGGTGCTGGGGAGGGCAAAGATGGGGTGAGAGCAAGGTGGGGGGGCCAGGGTATGACATAGGGAGAGTGGAGAGAAAAGGGCAAGGGGGCACGACTCAGCCATTGGGTTCGGAGAACCTCCACCAAAAAAGGGGAGTCAGGGGGTAATATACTTAGACATAGAGGCAGTATAGCGCAGTGGTCTAAGGCTCTGAGCTGCAAATCTGGTGATATCCAGCAGACCAGACCTGGGTTTGAATCCCACAGCTTCCACTTGCATACTGTGTGACCCTGAGCAAGTCACTTAACCTCCTTGTGCTCCCAGGTTGCTCCTGTAAAAAAGCTTTCAGCTTAGTGTGCTATACCTGGTTAAACAACTAAATAAATAAAAAATTAAAATATAACAGAGGTGGATAGCAGTGTCAGGGAGTAGATAGTAGGTATGCAAGAGAGAAAAAGGGAATGAAGAAGAGGAAGAAAAAGAGGAGAACAGAAGGAAAGAGAAAACCTTTTGTAATGTAAGCCCACTGGGTCTCCTTTAATAGATTCTAGTTGAAATAAATATGCAGTAAATTCTGGTATGTGTTCTTTCATGGCCTCAGCTTGCTTGCTTGCTTTCAGGGATTTGATAGGTGACTCCACCATCACTTTCTTCTCCATTTCTGGAAAATGAATTGACACTACACACCCAACTTGATATGAAATTATATTTTTAATATTCTCCAACATTTCCACGGGATAAAAACACAAGACATTCCATTATGTAGATATTTCAGTTCCATTTTACAGTAAATCAGAATCCCAGGGATTATACTGTCCCATCAATGGCACAAATCTTTTTTTCATATGCACTCTAGGTGCTATGCAAGGAAGCTGCTGTAGTTGCATGCCAAATTTGAACAACAAAAGACAGAAACAGTGGGGGACTGAGAGTGTAATAAACGACTGGCACCACCGTTTGGATTATTTGTACATCCAGGGGTTGAAGCTGGCACCAGCCCTCTAGCAAAATGCTGGTAGATTTTGTATCAGGCTAGTAAGATTTTCAGTTAACTAGCCCTATGAGCTTGTACTGGAGAAGGCAACACTTCAGTATGAATACCAACTGGACCAGTGAAAATGTTTGTGGGGCCAGTGGATTTTTCTCCAGTCACTAGCCCTGATGGCTAATAGCTGGAAAAACTTAATTTCGACCCCAATACATCAGTCACATACTTTTGCATTTTCAGTGCTGGATTTTTTAGCACATCTTGTAACCTACTGAATAACTTCTTATTTAACCCAGCTCAGTGGCAGATGGGTGCATTCCTCTACACTGAAACATAGATAATGACGGCAGAAAAAGACCAGTGGTCCATCCAGTTTGCCCATGGTTTCTCCATCTATCCCGGGACCAATTTTCTGTACATGCTACTAGCTCTTTCTATCCACCCCCTATTTCCCTGCTGTCACCCTGAGTAACTACTGTACCCTTCACTCTGTCCCAAACCTGCTGAAAACCATCAATGATTTTGACACCCACCACCTCGGCTGGTAGGCTGTTCCTCAGTTCCACCACCATTTGTGTAAAGTAATACTTTCTCATATCCCTCTTGAACCTTCCTCCTGTGAGTTTCCACTCATGTCCTTGTGACCTCGAACTGTTACTTGTGCTAAATAATTCCCCACAGCTCATCTTGCTTATTCCTTTCAGGAACTTGAAGGTCTGTGTCATATCTCCCCTCTCCTATCTGGTCTCCAGTGAGAACATGTTCAGTGCCTTGAGGTGATCCCTGTAAGACTTGCCTTGGCACTCCTGAATCATCTGTGTACTGTAATCATTATCTTTGTGGGATAACATATGTCTTTGTATCTTGAAGCTGGGAAGCAACTGTACAGTGGTCATGGGAAAAACAAAAACAAATCTGCTGTTTAATCAAGGGGGGTACAAATATCCTGCTGTTTGGCCACCACTGTCCTTTCATGGGCCATACATCTGTACTCTCCCACAGTAAGATACTCATTTTTTGACCACCCCTTCAGTGAGTTAGTGAGTGTGTGTGTGTGTGTGTGTGTGTGTGTGTGTGTGTGAACTGTGTCCCACATTTCAAGGGAACTGTTTCCCATTACACTTGGAGAACTTTAAATTAACCATTGATATTGATCTGTAGTGCTTCATCTACACCAGATCTCATATGTATACCCCAGTAATAATTTCTACAGCCTCCAATCTCAGAAATGTGATAATGCATCTCATTTTCTGTTAATGACTTCCCACAGCTTAAGATCCATTATAAAATGGGTACGTAGTGTTATGATTCTTGTTTGTTCACAAAGATTCCAGAGGCATATGTTTACATAGCAAAAAACAATGGTTTGGGACTTCTTTCAGCAACCAGGCCTCAGCACACTGACATATCAGTACCTCCCTGAAAATATTCCTGATTACCATCTCATACAGCACCACAACTTTTACTCATTAAAAAAACTTAAGTTAGACCCTAAAAAATAAAACTCCTATAAATTAAAAAACAAATACATTTACTAAATGTTCTTGCCCGTCAAAAGTTTCTCCTTACATACATACAGAAAATGAAGCACTACCCACAGTTTTTAGGTGGCAAGTGATAGTTTCTATCTATTGTCATCATTCATATTCTTTTGGCAGACTTTAAAGATTACTGTTATGTTTAGTGTTTGTGAGTTGGCTGTGGTGAGACCTGAGTAGTGCCACGTGAAACAGAATAATAATAATAATCTTTATTTGTAGAGCACAATTCACATGTATCAAAGTGCTTTGAAAATAATTAAACATATAAAATATATTAAAACCATAAATAATTAAAATTCAGTAAGTAACATGCAGAATCAGATCAGAATGTAGCCCCAGCTGAATACTTTTCTAGTCAGTTTCGTCCCCTCCCCAAATACACACAGATTTGCATACCCATAATGCATTGTGCAGGGCCTGAGGCTTTTGATTGTATGAGTGTTTACAGAAGTCACACACATTGGCATGCATCTCCTTTCTTGTGTCACATACGCATCCTATAGTACAGTCTTCTTCTTTCATAGCAGCATTTAAATTCCTTCACTTCTTTCACTCATTCACCACACTATCAAAAAGAGACATTTGAGTATAGCTCAGCTGAAGCAACTATTTTTCTGCCAATCATTATGGCATTCACCTTGTGGTAGAGAGAAATTGTCAGCAGCTGGAAGTATTTCAGAAAAGCTTTACTCTGGCTTTTGAGACATTAGCTGTAGTTGTGGGCTGGTTTTACCATAGCCAGATTTCACCTCTTTCCTGAAGCTGAATGTATGAATTTGTGGAAGACTACTGTTACTGTTACCTTTTCTTGTGTGCTTTGGCTTGCTATGGTGCGGTCTGCGTAGCGTCATGGTCCTTGACATGTTTCCATCCTATTAGTACTTTGATTATGTACTAGTATTGCTGTGCCAGAATTGAGACGTAGTTTATAATTTACATTTCTGAAGTACTGTTCATGCACTGCATCCCAAAGTGCTTCACAGGCAATCTGTTAACACAGGATAGCGTAGCTGACAGGCTACATCTCATTTGCAGTGGGGTCCTGCCTTTGCATAGGACAGCTTGACACCTCTCAGTATCATTGGTACTTTGATTTGTTTTGGTGCTGCCTTGCTAACCATGGAAAATCCCCCTCCTATACTTTTCTCCTTGCCAGGCGGATTTCGATGTGAACATTCTGCCACGGAAAGTCTGCATAATTTGAAATTCCTGTATTCCCTGATCAACATTCCATCTGCTGAATGTGTGGAAAGACAGATGATTGACAGATAGGCAGGCATTTCTTTTTACATGTTACTTTTAGCAAAAAAAAAATACCTGTTTTAAATCAAGAAAAAGTTGGCCTTTTTTGTTTTTCAAAGTGTTTCTTAGTTTACTCATTTTCTAAATGCAATATGACACTCCAGGGTGTGTGTGGTTATGTGATAACTGCACTTCTAGGTGTTGAAGTTACTCAGCATAAATGCCTCATGCCTCACAATACACATGGGCATGTGGTTGTCATGTAACAACCCACACACTGTTGTGTCTTGTTGCCTACCAAGTCTGCATTGGGGTGGTGATAAAATGTTGATTTTAGCATGGGGTTTGAAGTTGGAATTATGGTAGAGTTAGGGGGGAGTAATATAAAGTGTTTAGGCAGGTTCTGGTAGAGACCAGGCTTCTATAATCTCCATACAGATCATGAAGAGAGGGAGTCTGCTTATTCCACATCAAACTGAAGTCTGTTTCACAAACCAGTTTGCTATTATTTGGCTCACAATCAGATTGCTCCAGTGGCATTGGGGCATAGTGCCAGGAGACTGAATATTTTTGGAGCAAGTTCAATAATGCAGTGGTGAAGGAGTCATTAGCTGTTCCAGCAACACACGTTCATGCTTCACGCCCTTGACATCTTTGGTGTGGGCTGGCAGGAGGCTGCTGGTGTTTTCCATCAGATGGTGTCCTTCTCAGTGGTGTGTGAGATGGGAGGTGGGTGGGGTTATGGGGTGGGTTAGTGTGATGATAGTAAACAAAACAAACAGGACCCTGGCATATCAGAGCAGTGTGATGCTGCAGTCAAAACACAACCAGGCAAAAGAGAACTTTAACAAAGGAGACACAAGGGGCTGTGCAAAGCAATGTAAAAAAGCACCCCCAGTAGAATTCTTGTTTGATCCGAAGTGCTGGGGTTTTCTTGTCCTCTTTTTACTGCCACAATAAACTTTACCTTACTGTTGCACTACGACTGTGTCCATCTGCTTTTGTACGTTACTGTGCCCAGCCCCTTGTGCCTTTTATTTTGAGAGTTCTGCTGTGGCTTCATTTGATGATTGACTGCCCCTGATGCCTCAGGATAGCACTGACGAGCTGAAGCACTTAGGCAGTGGTAGGGAGTGACATTGGCTGGTTCCTGTGGCAGCACATCATTAGGTGTGCCCATCTGGGGAACATCAGCTTGCTGTGTTGGGGAAGAAAAGTGGAAAGCAGCAGGTCTCAAGATGATGGCTGGTACTCTTGGACTCCACGTTCCCCACCTAGGCAGAAAGCTGGAGTGGTTTTCCACAGAGGGCTGAGGGAGCTGCCCTGAAGGCCCTACAATGGGGGGATTTACCTATAGCGGTGCGACGTCCATTTTGCCAACATCCTCGACAGCGACAGCCGCAGTGCCGAGTGTCAGCATTGCACTGTCGGGGATGTCACATTGTTTTTATCAGGGGGCTGCACCCCTAACCCCCCATGTTTGGGGCTCTGCTCCCTGCACCCCCTGGTCTCATCGGGGAAGGGGCACAACACCGAGAGATGCACTGCCTGTATCTGCAGGGATCAGCACAGTAACCTGACGATTTCAGGTGAAATCTGTCACTGTGCTGGTCTTCGAGGTGGCGGTGTCGATCTCCAGTTGGTACATCACAATGGGTAGCGGTTGCCATGAGCATCATCTTTAACTAAGGAAGGCGAGCATTGGGGATGGGAGATTGCCTAGTTGGAGGGGCTAGATCTGCAAAGAGGTGTAGGAAAAAATATTTCAGATGGCAATCAGTGCAAGATCAGTATGTAGAAATATCACTAACCCTTGAAGTGCTTGCACTGGTCCATTTTGAGAATCAAGAAACTAAGACTCAAGTCTTGATTGGATGCTGTTTAGGAAATGGCACCCATTTCATGTAGAAGGGTGCCAGGCTAATCGATGCTGCCAGACTCAAATGCATCTGATAGATCCATATCTGTGTCCAATCTTCTGAAAATCCTGACCACTGAGTCATAGTCCTGGGCTAGTGGAGCCTTGGAAGCACAGTGGAGGCTGCACTTTCAGACTGCAGCAGGACGTTGGTAGACTGCCTACTATCTGAGCACCATCTATAGTGCGCTTGAGAGCAGAAATGACATCACCTGTGACTGGGTAACATCCATTGCTCATGCCCCATAGGCCAGGCATTGTGCGAATGCCGCCACAAGATGTGGGAAAGTGGGCAGTTTTTTTTTGTTTTGTTTTTTTCCAATTGTTTTAACCAGGTGAGACACACTAAGCTGAAAGCTTGTTTACAGGTGCAACCTGGGAGCACAGGGAAGTTAAGTGACTTGCTCAGGGTCACACAGTATGCAAGTGGGGGCTGTGGGATTCAAACCCAAGTCTCCAGATTTGCAGCTCAGAGCCTTAATGGCTCATGTTGTTGGCTGACGACAGCAGCTGATTGGGCACCCATATCAATGGATCTGGGACTGCTCCCCCCACACCGTCTGCAGTAGCATGTGCATTCATGGAGTATTACTTCATGGGTCCCCAGCTAAGAAGAGCCCACTGCAGAGAAGGCGGTGGGTGCATGGTGAGCAGAGTGGTGGCAGTGCTGTGGGTAAGGAGCTCAACTTCTTAAAGATTTTCTTAATGGTTAAAGTTCTAAGCAATCCCTAGGGCATTATATAAGCCTATGCTTTAAAGTAAGTTTGGCACTTCTGTGAAAACGTTGAAAAACAGAATATTTGGACACAGTTCAGCTTATGTTTTATATATTCTCTGCATTTCTGTTCCCTTTGTTCTTCATGAATAGGTCAATTTGTGTAAACTGGATCCTTGTTTTCTACAATTTATCTGCTTTTAGTGTTTAATCCTTTACAGAAGTCATAATCCTTAGTTTGCAACAGCACAGTTTGTTGTAGCCACAGTAGTAGCCCTATATTTTATCAGGCACTTACAAGCTCTTAAGTATCCCCACTATGGATTGCCTCCCATGACCCACACCCCACCGTCGACCACATTCATAGTTTGGAACCAGCCCACTCAGTGGTGTGGGACCTACTGTGGGTCAGAGAGTAACCAAGCCATTGGTGATTTTTCCATCATTGTTTCTTCCCATCAGCCACCAGTGTACAGCGATGCACTGACTATGCATACCTACACACACACACATATATCAGTGCAGAGGGTGCCCATCCTTACTGCAGTGTCCCTATGCCACTTACCCCTGGTCTCCACCAGGAGACAGCTGCCAAGTGGGACGGTGTGACCCCCATTGCTGAAAGAGGAGAGCTGTCCATTGGATGCTCAGTTCTCCCCCTCCCCCGGCTGAGCCCTGAACAACTGAAGTCCATTCCTGAACCCCAGACACCGCTGTGGCAGGTGGTACTGCTTCCAGCTTTAGCTCTTAGTTTTTGCAGTCTCCTGGATTGCACAGCACTAACATAGGATCTAAGATTTGATATTACGCACAACTGTGTCTCAAGTTTTTTATCGACTCATGATTGTTTTTATATGATATTAATAGTTGCCAAAACCTATCTTTTGAAGGGTTATGTAAAATAAAGTGGAAGATTTTCGTAGTCTGTTGTACAGTGCTATATGGGGTGAAGTATGGCATTTTAGAGACTCTTCTTACCACAGTTAGCTGGCGTGTAGATAAACAGACCTTGGTGATATTGTCTGAGGGGTATACCTCCCGCACAGCAACACTTCTACAGTGGCATACATCGATGCCGATAACATCGACATGTCACTGTGGAAGTCCGACCGGGACCTGGCAACACTTTCCCTTGTCCTGCAACCCCTTTCCCGAACCAACTCTGACTCGGAGTTGGAATCTAATAGTATGGGGCTGCGGGGGGCAGAGCCCTCTGCATGGGGGTTTCGGGGGGCGAAGTCCCCTGAAGAAAAAACACTGTCTGACGTGTGCGGCTCCCTGCCGACTGCAAATCATGGTCGACATCAAGCCTGTCGCTGTAATGCCAGTCGACGAAATAGTTGTCAAACCAATATCGTTGATCCATCTGAGGTATCCCAGGTCACACCTGGAAATGTATACTGGGATCTTCAATTTAGCTTTACAGTGACAATATTTGTTAATGAGCTATAAACTGGTCTACCTCATTCTTCTCTCGAAAGTGAATTTAATTTGATTCTGTAGTTATGTGAAAGTGCCCCCTCACCTTAGAATTAAGGCCTGCCTTTATTGTATTATTCCCTTGATGAATGCTCCTAATATATTTAGTTTGCTGTGGTGAAAGCTTCAAGCAGTGAAGGGAGGAGTGGGTGTGGTGAGGAGACCACAGTTGCCAGTAGTACTGTGACTTGGAAATGGTTCACAGGATGGCCTAAAGATCAGGCAACAAAGGAGTTCTTTTTCTAGCCCAAGTGGCAAATGAAGAACCTTACTGAGCAGCTGACACTGCATTTGGTATGGCAGTCCAGGGGGGAGCACGGGGTTGGGGTGGCTGTGTTCCAGCTCACTACTGGGTGTTCAACTGGAAGATGAGTGAGGGGAAGCCTGAACGGCAGTTATCTTCATAGTGCCTGAATCAACAAATGTTTTTGTGTATTTTATTTTTTTTTTTTTTTTGTGGGGCTGGTGAATTGCTCATTTATTGTTCTGACAAAAGACAATTAGGTGAGTGATTCCAATAACTGTTGCACACATGCAGGTCTGACAGCATCCCTGAAGGATCCCCGAGTCCTGATTCTCCGAATGGCTTAGGCCCAGTTCTGTGAGTGCTCAGCTGTGATATTAGTCCACTCACTGGAAACGGTTGAATGACCTGTACTTAATAGTAACTTAGCAATTTAGGGTTGAAAGGGACTCTAGGTCCATCATGTCCAATGTCTGCTTTATACGCAAGTGACAATTAGAATTCTGTGCAAACATGTACTGATTTAAAATGGTTCCTTACGCACTCTACTGCCCAGGGTAGGAATTGATTCCCTTGGTAAGAAATTCATCCAGGCTTATCTTGAAGGCCTGTACTGTCCTCATGTCCACATTTTCTGCTGGTAGACTGTTCCAAAGGCTCACCACCCTCTGGGAGAAGAAGTGCTTTGTAATGTTACCCCTGAATGTAATACCTATGAGCTTCATGGCACGTCCATGTGTCCTGCTGGAGGACTTTAGTCTTTTGATCTGGTACATCATGAAGCAGTTTGAGCACAAAAGTTATGCAAATACAGTTTTTAATTAAAAGCAAGCTTTTATCGATGCCGAATGTTTGCTTGCACATCGTGTCAGGAAGGCTTTGGTCACAGTCAGAGCTGTGATATTTTGATAAAGGTTAACAATCACTTTCTCGTGATGTGTACAGCATGTACATGATTTGTGTGACGCAGTCGCAGGGTAGTGTACTTACTTCAGTGACTGATGTAAGCTAAAGATTCTGCACTGCCCCAGTATTGTATGTACATTAATGTCAGCAAATTAAAAAATAATATTACATTATTAACATGATAATTAATTCAAAAGTTTAGCTGACCTTTGGATGAGAGTGTTGGAGAAGAGACAAAACTATAATTTTCAGCAATATATGAGTTTTTTTATTATTTTATTTTTGGGGAGTATGTGAAGTATAAAGCTTGCCTCATTCCTTTCGCTATATGACAAAAGTCATTACATTAAATGGATTGTGCTGTGTAGCCCTGTTTGTTATGTGTCATTTTCATCAGTTAGAGGAACACAAGGTAAATGTAAGCTAGATGACAGTATTATTCATTTGTTGGGTTTCTTACATGTAAAATAAACTTGTGGGTTTCTAATATACGTGATTAGTTGTCATATGCACAGTCTCTCACTTTTAAGGTATACATCACAAAACCATACTTTTGAATTACAGGCAATCTGTGACAGTGACATACCACATACATGGAGTGGAACAGACAGACATACCCGTTATCTCATTTTCTTTGTGTAATGGATAAAAAAACATGTTGCTTCCCATCAGTCACGTATAATAACATTTTGGCAGATGCTGTCATGGAGCAGTATGTATAACCCAGTTCTGGGAAACTGCTTGCATAATGAATTCATTCATTTCATCAGTTTAGTCATATACCTAAAAGATGTAGATGTCATTCTTAGTTGTTTTGTTTGAGTGTAATAAATGCAAGTTTGGATCACCTGTGTCTTACATAATGTTTCTTGCCTGATGATGTTCCGCTTTTAGCTTAGTTTTTAATGGAAAAAAATAACACAAGACCTTTCAAAGTCAGACAAAGATATCTTTATCATTATGTTGCACATCTCGGTTGAACACAAATGTTTTTTGGTCCAACATGCAAAGGTCTGTGTTAAAGGGGATAGGAAAGGATTTTGTATTGTTTGTTTTTTTCCCTGTTAAATAAAGCATACAGGTTAAAACACCGCCTCACTAAATATTTTTACTATTATGGTTTCAAGCTCATAGCTGTATGCTTCAGTTGCTTAGCGCAAAAATCGAATTGACAAACAGGCTTATTGTTTTCTTTTAACTGGGTGTCATTCAATTTATTGATTTAAAACTGAGAAGTCAAATTCTTCTCAGTCTTCAGCGAGCATCATAACCCTTCTCTCTCCTCCTTGTGCTGCTGCTTTATAGATCATATAAACATTATGTACTTCTCACTAAAAGTTGTTTTTTTTAAGAAAATACTGCTTACTTTGCTTCATTCCCTGGTGTCTCATGCCCCCTCCACACAAAGTCCAGTTCAAGATGCCCTGAAACAGTAATATATTTCCATTACAGTTGGGCAAGTGGCACCACCCTCCTCTCTCCTCCTCCTCCTCCTTGGCCTCCCGTCATCTGACAAATGCAGTCCACAAAGCAGAAAGAGTGGTTTGCAATTGTCAGATGGTGGGTGGCCATGGAGGAGGAGAGAGGAGAGCTGAGCTGCTCGCTGAACTGTAATGGAAATATATTACTGTTTCAGGGACTCTTGAACTGGAGGGTTTGTGTGTGGGTGGGGGGACACTGGATAGCAGGAAATAAAGCAAAATAAGTAGTATTTTCTTTGAATAGGACTATAAGTGAGAATTACATGATGGTTATATGCTCTATAAGGCAGCCATCTGAGGACGAGAGAGAGGAGGGTGTGCTGGTCACTGAAGACTGAGGAGAATTAGACTAGTTTTTTGTTTCCAATCAAAAAGTTGAAGGGGGGGCAATTCCCACTGGACACCAGGGGATATTATTGCTGGCAATATCACCTTTCCCTTCTCTGGATCTTCACTTGTAGTACAGTGCACACTACAATGAACTACACATTGAATCAAGAGTCAGTGATCAGGCCATTTCAAAGCTTGGTAGGTGCTGACTCCCGACTGAAAAAAAAAAACTCCTGACCAAAAAACAAACAAACCTGTATGTCAAGTTAATGTTTGCAGTAAGCAACTGGAGCATACAAATATGAGTTCTAAACAATGATAGTATAAAAGATACAGTGAGGTCATAGTTTTTGTCTGCATGCTTTATGCAACAGAAAAGAACAGCAAAATCATTTTCTCTCTCTTTTAAAGTTACAGTACTGTTCATATTAAACTTGCTTGTCAAGTTTATTTTATCACATTTATTTTATCAATGCAAAGGATCTGATAATTAGTCTGTATTTTTCATGAAATATGCTGCTTTCATGGCATTGTAAGAATTTCATGTATGATTAAATTTAGGCTTTAACATAGACTGTTAAACTTTGCTGGTGGTGGACGTGTTGAAGATAATTTTTGTGAAAAAATAATTGTTGTTGCAGATGTTTTAGGGATGCGCTTAGTATGAACTCAGTGGACTACAAAACAAAGCAGGCTGATAGTGACGCCACTCAGATGTTTGCTGGGCGGTGTCATGTACATGAAAGGATGCAGACACTATCTGATAGGTGTGGCTGCCTCCTTTCAACTACACAAAGTTTCTGCCCATCACCCAGCAGAACAGCATCATGATCAACCTCACCGATCATTGGCCTGTCACTGTTGAGCCTCCTGCAGCCTGAGCTGCATTGGATGGGACAGTGACACACCTCTGAAGCCCGCTGATGTGCTCTGACAATGTGTTTGCGTCACGCATGCACCCAAGCAAACATAAAAAGGAGTGTAGACCAGTGTATGCAGTTTGTGATTCATACCCTTAAGGCATTGCTCTGCAGTAGAGATGACCACATTCCAATTTTCAGATTTGGATATATTGGAATTCTACCCAAAAGTTAAGATTTTGGAATTATCAGATTTAGCTGCCAAAAAACCTAAATCCTCATCAGTTGGATTCTGATCAGATTAAATCAGATTCCGATCGGATTGAGATTTTGAAATCTGAAGTCCAATTTCTAAATCCAAAATTTGAAGTTCTAAGTGAAGACAGGAAATGAAACCCAATGGTATTCTGCACTCAGATCAGAATCAGATTCAGACTTGGATATTCCAAAAATCTGAAAAAGGGCAGAGAGATCAGATTTCAAAATATCCAACCACCCCTATTCTGTACCATCCCTAAGTAGAACCTTATTTCACTGTCTGCTGTCAGTAGTACATATTCAAGTACAGAATACTATTTCTAAACATGGTTCTTCTTGTGTGAAAAGGGTTCAGACTTAAAGTGGACATTTCTTCTGGGTGTTTTTAAGCTTTATTGTAACTATTTATTTTTAATCCTGTTTTCTGTTTTAAATGCTGTTAAATATGTAAGGTTATACATCTTCCAATATATCACCATATGTGCATACACCTTTCTGTTTCTGGTGGCAGTGATGCCATCAGCTGCCCCCTACTAGTAGTGGTAACAGACTGACATGCAGTGTTATGGATTTTAACACTCACAGTTTTAACACGTATGTAAAATATAAAGAACATGTTGTGTTTAGAAGCCAAGAAACACAAATAACTGACGTAAATGGAGAATTTGGGAATAAATTATGGTAAAGGTAAGACTTTGTCAGTCTTCTTTGCTGGTCACCTTTAAATAGCTGCGTAAAGCAAGGTTTGTTCTTCTCTTTTGCAGACCATAGTGCATTCTAAAGCATAGCAGCTTTTCGGGTAGCCAGGACATTGGCAGGTACCAGGTTCTGTCATATGCTAGCAATGAGGTCTGAAAGTATCTGGTTATGTCCAGGTCATAACAGTTTTTTTAATTTGACATCTTTGAAAAATCTGAAAATTGTTTGTCATGCAAACACCATTTACTGTTATGTAGAACATGAAATCTGTATGTCCCCTACTGCAGACCTTCAGTTTTATGGCCTGACTTTTGAATAGGGCATCAGGTGAAAAACAAGGTTGCAGGGAGCTGGACAGGAATTAATCACACAGCACAGGATGGGAAAAAAATAGAAGCAGGGTTCGCACTCTCATCTGCATCCCTTTTTAAGGTACTGGTGTTCTCGAGTTTTAAAAACTGAGACATCTGTCAGAGACTTTGGAGCCCTGTGCATTTATTTATTTTTTTGTAAAGCGTTTTTTCCCTTGGCCTCTGCGGGTAGACTGTCAGCCCTATCCCACTTTTCTGACCAGCACCTACTTCCCTGGAACTCAATGCAGCAAGATTGCCCCCAGATTGCATCCGAAAGCATTGCCAGGTGGGAGGGACATCCCCAGTGCACATATCCAGTCAGAGATCAAGCCAACATGCCTCCCCAGCCTGGGATAGGACAGCTGTTCCCAGGATGCTCAGTCTCCCCCCTCCGACCGACCCCCCACAGCCTGGGACCACTCCCGAACCTGGGCTGCTGGTGTAGTGCTCACACCTCAGAGCCACATTTGTGCATTTCTTTTTTTTGGTGGTGTAACCAGCACTTTTAGTGTCAGGCACATGAGATGTTCTGCCACTGGATTTCTGTTGCCCTGCCAAAGAGATTCACATTGATTTTTTTAAATTTTTTAATATTGCTATTTCTCCCATTTATTTTCCTGTTTTCCCCTATCCCCATCCTAATAAGAGAGACTGCCATGGCTTCAGTAGCCCCTCCTGTATTTGGTAGGTCAGATGAGCTTCTGACGTCGCAGCTTATGCCAATGCTGCTCTTTGTTCCTTTGGTGGGGTGGGTAGCATGAATGCTGGGGACCGTACCACCCTGGAAATAAGTGCACCATCTACATGACTCATTTGGCCTCCAGCTGCACCAGCGATGACCATGCCTTTGGACCAGTCAATTCATACTGGTTTAACAAAAGTAACGGTAGCCTGCACAAGCTAAACTCCTCTTATAAAAAAGAAGGAACCCTGCTTTTTATATACTAGTGCAAAGAACTGGCTTCTACAGCAGCATTTGTAGCACAAATTACATTTCCCTTTTTTTAATTTTTTTTTTATTCATTATTTATTACTAGGATTACAAATACCTTTGAACCAAGGGTTCTTTTACAAAGGTTCCGTGTCAGCAATGGGTGCAAGCAAAACAGTGGTAAGATGCAATACAAGGTCAGGAGGTTAAACATAGAAGTAAGCAGAGGTAAGATACAATACCGGTCAGGAGATTAACTTAGTAGCAAAAGACAATACATGTGTATAGACTAGCACAGTAGCAAACAGTGGCAAATAACAATGCACAATTAACAATACGTGTGCATATATAGCAAGGCACAGATACAAATGAAAACCATCCTAGGGGTGACATAAGTGGAGCAAGGGGTGGGGGATAAGAGAGGGAGGGGAGGGATGGAGAAAAGGGGTTAGGCAGTCAAGGATTTGACATTGTTGTAAGTGCAAGGACCGAAAGATAAGTGCTAGGTAGTCTGGGGTGGAGCAACAAGAGATGGGGGATAGGGAAGTGGAGACAGGAGGCGAGTCAGAGGGGATGGAATGGTAGGTGAGAGGGGTAGAATGGTAGGTGGGGTGGGAGAGAGATGGGGAGCAGCAGGGGATGGAGGGGCAGAGAGTGGGGAGGGTAGAGGGAGGAGAAGAGGGAGAGGGTGAAACAAAGCCGCCAAGAAGCCTACAGGGCAGCTTTAACTGCTGAGGTCAGTGGGTGCTGGGCGGAGTTTATGTTTGAATGGGTCAAGCTTGTTTTCAGCTGCATTTTCGGGGGGAAGGTTGTTTAGCAGCAGGGGGTCCCTGGTGTGGAAAGCACGTTGAGCCTGGTTGGTATGGCAGAATGGAACGATAAATGTTGGTTTGAGGGAACTGCGTGTAAACCAACTTAACTGGCTTTTGATTTCAATGCTGTATGAACTGGAAACAAGCAAAAAGAACCTCAAACTGTTTTTAATTTTCTAGTTGCAATTCCAAACAACTGACAAATTAAAGGAGAACATTGCTAAACAGTGCCCCCTCATAGTTAGAAAGTCCATGTAAAGCTCTTTTAAACAAGGCAGACTTACCTGTAGTTGGCAGCAGTTCAGTAATATTAACGACTAAGTTTGCCCTATACTAGTACTACAGTGCTGCCATTTTATAGTAGCTTGTGATGTCATGCAGGAAGAAACTGTGCTAACCATGAGGTAGTTAAGTATAGCTTTGACACTGCAACAAAATGGTGACAGTGTTGTTTCAATATAAGGCAGACTTGGTCCTCAATATCTCTGGGCTGCTTCCAGCCGCAAGTAAGCAAAATACCTCACTTAAAGAGAGTTATTCATGTACTTGGAAACTGTGAGGGCTGGCCGCTATTCATAAATGTCACCCTTTAAGACTTAAGTTTGGTAATTGTATCTTTGCTAATAACACTTCTGTACAATGGAATGCACTGGCTTCTGGGCCTGGCACTAGGAAACATTATAGCCTAGAGGTTTAGCACACCAAGCTCTGTGTGTGTGCGTGTGTGTGTGTGTCTGTGTGCGTGCATACATGTGAAAGCTGTGAAGCTGGAAACCCAGCAGCCCTAGGTTTAAAGCCCACAGCCTCCACTTACATACTGTATGACCCTGAGCAAGTCAGTTAACTTATCTGTGCTCCTGGGTTGCACCAGAAAATCAGCTTTGGCTCAGTGGGCTTTCCCAGCTGACAATTCTAAAATAAAAATACAAACCAATAAATCAAGTAAACTCTTAGTTTACACTGCTTCAAAACTTATTTCTCCAGCATTTACTGGTTACCCGCTCATATTTTGGGAAATATTTCTATATATACTGTGTATTTATACTTTGTTGTATATAGCCTCCTGTTGTTGTAGATATTTATTTTTATATTTTTAATAAATCACTAGCTATAAAGGGAATGCGTAATGGGTTGCAGGGAAATAACACATTTATCACCACTGTCCAGTGGTAAGACCGACAACTTGTGAGTGGCAAAACCGAGAGTTGGTTATGAAGGTCTTACCACTCATTTGTGGAGATAATGGTGATTCTGCTGAAACCCAGTATGTATTTGATATATACCACTTGGTTTGTAATACTTTAATTAGTTTTTTTACCCTGTTTTGACTTAAAATGACCTTTCTTTGTATTGTAAACACTATATCTAGGCCAGTAATCTTGGTGTTCTTTTTCAGGATTTTAAATGGAAATGTTCTTAGTGAAGTAACATGCATTCTAAATGACAATAAATATTTGTCCCAATTTACCCAGTTTATTCACTGCTAGTGCGGTACTGTATGCATATATATATATATATATATTATATATATATATATATATATATATATGAAGTACTCCTTGGGGCATCCAGGAATAAGCTTTTTTATTCACTAGTGCTAATAATATCACCTAGCAATGAGGGAGCAGCACCAAGTGCCAGCTGCCATTTATTTGTATGCACCACTACAGAGTGAATAAAAAGCTTATTCCAGGCATCCTATGGGATGTTCTGCTTCTACCATGGTGCTTAGAAGAACTGCAACATCATCATTATGATGTCATCAGGGGGAGTATAGCTTTAGCTACAGGGAGAATAATGGATTATTAACCCCAGAGGTGAATAACTAGGCTGGATAATCACTTTTATTTAGCTGTGTTATTCATTTCTTCCATGGCATAAATAAGGAATATTCTATGAAGTAGTTTAAAATACGACTGTCATTCAGGGCAGAATGTTGCTGCCATTGTTCTCTTACATTGAGTGTCTGAGTGCAAAGGAGCGATAAGATCAATAGTACACATAAAAACAATCATATTGTAAGCCACCTCATATAATATCCAATGTATATCATGGGTATCAAATAACACCTACTATTAAAATAACATTGCGTCCAGTAAAATAGCATACAGTAGCTACTACTATAATAGCATTTAAAACTTCTAGTAATATAACACAAATTATCAATGTTATTTACTAGTAGATATGCTGATGGGTAAAATAATAAAATAGCATGTTATATTCTGAAACTTTATTTGCACTCCCATGGTGTACATGAGAGTGGAATAAATTCTTTGTAGTTGATGCATCTTGTAGCATGTGTGATGCTGTGTCCACTTTTCTGCAGTACATCATTGTAAACTAGATGCTTTATCACATATTTTTTTTTCCTGGTTAAATATGTTTATTACACTGTAACTGCATTGCAGTTGCAATGTAGTTGCATACAACAAACATGTAACTACTTTGAGAGCACCCTGTTGTATGTAGTTAATGGTCAGTTACATTGAAATAGACACTTAAAAATAAAATGTAGCCATGTTTATAATAAATAAATAACTGAAATAAAAAAAATACATACTAGTCAAGGTCTGAAGTGACTTCTCAAGATAGAAAAGAATGAGTGTTTTTTGGGTGTAAATAGAATTGCCCCTAATTATGATCTGAAAAGGTTCTCAAAGGTTCTTGCTCTTGAACCCCTTTCCAAACATGCATGCATCTACGTATTAATTGCAAGGAAACTATATACAGATAATCAAATTTCATTTCAAGGGGCTTACACTATTTTTAAGGGTGAGTTCATTCTGATTCTCCCAAGTTCTAGTGGGTCCTCCCTTTAGAACCAGTTCAATCGATCCCTCCCTAGTTTGCGTTCATTCCAGAGACAAGTTTATCTTTTAGCCGCATTCCCCTGTTCCAATCTAATCAGTGCCTTCAGTACAGCAATTTATTTGTAGACTGTCTCCTCATGTTCTTATAGGTGCCCTTATTTTGCTTTCTATGACTGGCAAAGGCTTTGCGTGGCAGCTGTTAGCCTTGTGATAATATTTATCTATAGCAACATAGTACTGTGATGACAGAAGGGATGCAGGGTCCATTGTGTCTGTCCTGCCTGCTGCATGGCAGTGACTATCGAAGTCTGACTTCAATGTTTTAAATCCATACTGAGAAACAATTAGCAATAGTACATGAACTGAATGCGCCTATGTCATGTTACCCTTTGCAGAAAAGTAAATGTACTGTCACAAGGTAGCCCATGGTTCACAGATGTAGACCTTGAATTGGTGGCTTGTGGTAGGGTACTGACAAATCTTCAAGCAAAAATCCACATAGCTGGTAGGTGGCCACTTGAAATCTTCTGACAGCAGATACAAGATATCACGATTATATGATCCACATTCCACAGTGCTATTTTCAGAAAATTGAAAACTTTATTTCTACATACTCTACATGCTCATAGCCTTGCACATTGTATCTGGCTGTTGTTAGCACTCTGACTGCTGATTATGTCCCTACGTTTGCTGAGAAGTTTTGAGAGCATCTGGAAAGGCTTAGCAGAGCACAGTGCATTGGATATTCTCTGCAGACAATGCCTGCAGGACTGCTGCACAGCAGATGAGGAGAAGTAAAAAATTATGGGGTCTAGGCTGGCATTGAATGTGCTCAGGAGCAGAGCCTCAGACCTCCAGGCAGGGCTTTTCTTCTGGATGAACCCAACAATATGTGAGACATTGTAGGGTGTGAAACAGATGATGAAGACAGTGAGTGTGGCTACTACCAGACCAATTGCCCTGTGCTTCTTCTCTTTGCATATATTTTCAGAAGAGATCAAGATCTTAATGAAGCTGCCATAGCAGAAACATGTGATAAGAGATGGGATGCAGTATAAGACAACACCCAGCTCCAGTCGGAATGGCAGCAAGACCTCCAGTTGCTCATCCGTAAAGTTGTCATAGCAGACAATAAAGTCACTGGAATTCTCACCCCTGTGAAACTCCGCCACATAGACAATACTGCTGTGTGCAAATGCACAGATCCAGAGAAAGAAGCTGACCACCACAGCGTAAACTGGCTTCCTATACATCTTGTACTGGATGGGGAAGGCAACCCCCAGGTACCGTTCCACACTGACAGCAGTCAGGAATAAGGTGCTGCAGTAGATGGTGCTGAAATAGAAGAAGCCACTGAGTGGACAAAGGAATGCAGGGAGTTTCCATTCTTCAAACGAGGCATCTACCAGTTTGAAAGGGAAGAAAGCCAGAAAAGCCAGGTCTGAAACTGTCAGGTTGATGAGGAAGATGATGCTGGGAGTTGCTTTCCCTTTGAGCTTCTGGTAGAAAGCATAAAAGGCCAGAAGGTTGGTGGGGCAGCCAGTGAGCAGAGTAATGGTGTACACAGCTAGATGGAGGCCCTTATCTCCTGGTCTTCTTGTTATCATAATGCAGTCATTTCATCTGGGTGGCAAAACAAAATGCATAAAAAATGTTAGCTTTAGTGTCAGATATTAGAAGAAAAAGCAAAGACTAGTCGGGCAAATATTCTCTTTCCTTATCCCAAAGAACTGATAATGAATTATTTGTTCAGTGAGAGGGCCAACCTTAAAAAGCCCCTTAAAGAACTGGTTTATTGCCTGAAATTAATATTAACTTTCAAAAGTGTTGAAGTATTGCTTCTTATATCTGATGTGTTTTTGTCTTCTCCCTTTAGCTAACTAGAAGACTTCCTACCTAACAATACATGGTGTGATATCATGTGTGGAACAGTACTCTACCTGGAGGCTAACATGGCTAGGTCTATTCTTTCTTAAACATTATCAGCCCTACGACCTCACTATCTGTGACATTACAAATAGAGATGATGCAAAGTGTAAATCTGCCTACAGAGTTAAGGTGGCTTGCCCAGATTCAAGGCACACAGTGGTGTACTACTTGCTGATGAATGATGAGAGACTGTCTTCACAAGGAAGTAGTGTCAGAAGCACTGCATGAACACAGTGGGATGACGTGGCACCCATCAAGGTGGTGTACTGCATGCTGGTGAAAGGTGAGGGACTGCCTACACTGTGAAGTGATGCTCAGAAGCACAGCTTGAACATGGTGGGGCAACATGGCACCAATCACGGTAGTGTACTGTGAGCTGGTGAAAGGTGATTGAGTGCCTGCTCTGTGGAGTGATGCTGAGAAGCACTGCATGAACACTGTGGGGTGACATGGCATCCATCATGGTGGTGCAATGCAAACTGGCGAATGGGTAGGGATTGCCTGCACTAAGGAGCGATGCTCAGAAGCACCGCATAACACAGTGGGGCATCATAGCACCCATCCTTGTTGCATACTGTGTGCTGGTGAAAGGTAAGGGACTTCCTGCACTGGGGAGCAATGCTCAGAAGCAATGCATGAACACAGAGGGTTTAAGCATTGTATTAATTCAATGGGGTGACATGGCACCCATTATGATAATGTACTGCATGCTGGTGAAATGTGAGGGACTGCCTGCACAGGGGAGTGATACTCAGAAGCACAGCTTAAACACAGTGGGCAACATGGCACCAATAACAGTGGTGTGCTACTTGCTGGTGAAAGGTGAGGAACTGCCTGCACTGGGGAGTGATGCTCAGAAGCACTGCAGGGACACAGTGGGGTGTCATGGCACCCATCATTGTTGCATACTGTGTGCTGGTGAAAGGTAAGGGACTGCTTGCACTGGGGAGCAATGATCAGAAGCACTCCTTGAACTCAGTTGGGTGACATGGCACCCATCATTGTTGCATACTGTGGGCTGGCGAAAGGTCAGGGACTGCTGGCACTGAGAAGTGATGTCCAGAATCACTGCATGAACACAGTGGGGTGTCATGGCACCCATCATTGTTACATACTGTGTGCTGATGAAAGGTAAGGGACTGCTTGCACTGGGAAGCAATGCTCAGAAGCACTGCTTGAACTCAGTTGGGTGACATGGCCCCCATAAGAGCTGTGTACTGCATGCTTGTGAAAGGTGAAGGACTGCTTGTCCTGTGAAGTGATACTTAGAAGGACTGCATGAACACAGTGGGGCAAGATGCCACTCATCATGGTTGTGTACTGCATGCTGATGAAAGATAAGGGACTGCATGCACTGTGGAGTGATGCTCAGAAGCACTGCATGAACACAGTGGGGTGAAATGGCACCCATTATAGTGGTGTTCTGCATGCTGGTGAAAGGTGAGGGACTATGCACAGAGGAGTAATGCTCACAAGGACTGCATGGACACAGTGAGGTGACATGGCACCAATCACAGTGTTGTACTGTGTGCTGGTGAAAGATGAAAGCTGACGGACTGCCTGCATGGGGGAGCGGTGCTCAGAAGCACTGCATGAAGAACAAGAAGGAAGCAGGAGCACTTTAAACAGTGTAATGGGACATGAACCCAATGTCCATATTTATACCATCATTGACACTATTCAAAAGAAAGATGAGTTTGACCTCAAACACCTGTCTCCATTGTGTATTTTCATAATGTCCCTTGAGAACCAGGACTGAGAAGTCAGAGATGGAGTGATCAGCCTGAGAGAAATGCCCCACTGGTTTTTCAGTTGTCTTCATTTTAATATCATGTCTGTGCTCCTCTTTGCTTCTTGTTTAAGGTGCAACACATGGACAGATATTGGTCTTACATATTTTTAATATGCTTATATATAAGATGATTCTATCTAATTTATTGAACTATGCTTGTTAGAGGTTCAATTTTAAGTGGTGGGTGATGAGGTCATACACTTTAGTTTCATACAGCAGATCTGCTGTTTCTAGTGTACACACACACTCCCCAACTTAGTTTCAGTAAGACATTTAACATCAGATCATTTACTACATGAACATTCCATTCTGTGACATTTCACCCACTCCCTCCTATGGCTTTCAGGGATGTTTCCTCATCTCTTCAGTTGTATTTCTTAACTAATTGCTCCTCTAATCTGTCACACTGATGTGTAAAATGTTGTTTTTCCATCTAATATTGCTATGGGTTCTTAAAAGACAGCTCTTGTAAGCAAGCTGTCATTCCTCTGAAAAAGAACTCCATGTTAGTTCAAAAGTTAGCTTAGGATGTTCTGTAAATCCTTGTTGGTCCAATGAAAAGTATCAAATCACCTAGTTTATGGCTAAGTTGACATGTGTATGAGCTATGAATCTTTCTTGAAGGAAAATAGTACACAGATTCAAGCTAGTAACCACAAAACAGTCCTATGCAACACTGCTCATCTGAATGAACACAGCAGACCTTTTCAATTAGTGGAGTGATTACACAAAACCTCCAGTTATATCTAGTCTGTTCGGAATCTGGAGAACTCGCTTTTTCTACTGTAATAGCAAGATGTCTGCAGGGCTCTGCATATTGCATCCATTTAAAGGGAAGGTTAGAGATGGGTCTATAATGTGCTAAGCAGTCCAGGTACAATGATGGCTTTTTCAGAAGAGGTCTCACCAGCACATCCTTCAATGTGATTGGAAAGGACCTCTCTGAAAGGGAGCATCGGACTATCTCAGTAAACACTGGACCCATAAATCCCACGCAACTCACTAGGAGGCTCATTGCACCCAGGTCCAGTTCACAATAAGTGGGCTATAGCTCAGAGATCACTCCACATACAGTACCTCTTCTACTGATACCAGCCTAAATTCACCCGAAAGAGGAGGAGTGCTCCTTGTGACAACCTGCTCCCCATTACTAGGTTGCAACAGCCCAGCTGGGGTTATACCATACCTGATCAAAGACCCACTATCGGAGAAGGACTGAGTGAACTCTTTGGACCTAGCAGATGAATATTCCTTTACCAGCTGGTGACAAGCAGGATGTCCCAACCTGTCCACAGTCCAGAAAAGTTGATCTGATCTGTTCCTCCCTACTTCAATATCCTTGGACAGAAATGTTTCCTTTTTACAACAGATTGCCCTCTGATGCTCACCATAGTGAGTTCTCAGATCCAGTCTGTCCTCATCAGTCCCAGATTTCTGCCAGTAATGCTCCACTCTCTGACCCATAGCCTTCATTTCTCTAAGCTTCCTGTCAAACCACAGGGATCCTAAGTGAGAAGTCCTGAGGTCATATACAAACTGGTGCAGCAGTATTGAGGGCTGAGGCAGCAGCCCTGTTATAGGCTACCACCACCACCTCTGATCCTCTCCCACAAGCAACCTTCACACCCGAGAGATCCATTGCTACCTGGAGTCCTACTGGGGACAATTCCTTTAAAGGTCAGCAATTCACCATTTCAGCTGAAGTTGAACAACAGAGTGGGCCTGAAGGAGAGCTTAAGTATGCAGTTATCTGACAGACAGACCAGATTAATGTTGAGGTTGTTAATCTCTAGTCCCAGTGAGAATACTAGGTCCAAGGCATGACATGTTGATGGGTCGCAGCAGTAACCACTTGAGTGAGGCCCAGTGATTCTATCAATTGGAGGAAATCTTGTCCAAATTGAGAGAGTTCATTCTTCAACCACTCATTGAAGTCACCCAGAACCAAACATCTGGGTGACTCCAATACCCTCTCAACAACAAAGTCCATGATTTCCTGCAGGGAGTCCCTCTTCTGCTCTGGAGGCTGGTATACAAGAAGAAACCTGCAACCTACAACTGGACCCCCATGGATGGCCATGCATTCAAAAAACAAAGTAACTCTCACTGAGTGTACAGTACAGTTCAAACAGGACCTCCATGGGCAGTGATCCACGGAGACTCCATCTGGGACTGGCACCTCCAGAACTGTGTAAAGGCAGAAAGTATCCTTGAGGGAGAGGAGTTTTAATAATTACTATTGTAGCTACATTAGCTAGACATAGTGCCTTTCCAGAACTCAAAACACTTAATAATAAAACTAAGCATTTATAAACTAAAATTTACACAATTTCAGATACATGCATACACTATATACTTCATGAAAATATTTTTGTCTTAAAATTTCAGCAGTGTAAGACTTTCAAGCTTTTCTTCTCATAGCTAATCAACATAAACTATCAATCAGCTGAAAAAGCTATACCAAACATGCAGGTTTTTAATTCTGATTTAGAAAATTAGCTTTTTATTTCCTGGTCCTTGATTGGCTGGCCTGGTACTCATGCTGGTGGGTACATTAACTTTCAGTAGAGACCAGGAAACAAAAAGTGCCAGACCAGGTAACACAGAGGTATCAGAGTGCCAATTGGATTTTTAACTTACAAATTTGATTTTTGCCATGGTTTAGTGAGTGATACCCCCCTCACTTAATGAGTCTCCCCATGACCAACACCGCCAACTACTGTTAGTCACAAAATGAAAAACCTAACATGCCACAAATAATACCACTAGCATTCCTTTCCCAGTTAAAAAAATAATGTGTAGCTGGCCCAGTGGCGCTGGGGTGCTGGATGTCTTACCTCATGCCACGCTGGTGACCTGGGTTCGGGAATGACCTCTGGTCATTGGGGAGCCAGCGGGGGGAGGGAGCGGGATTGAGAGGCCAAAAGGTGGCTTTCCCCTCCCAGGGTGTCTGCCTGCCTCCCCCCGTAGTTCCACTCCCATCGGGTGGAAGTCCAATGGGAAGTGTAGGTGGGAGGGTGAGTAACTCCAAGAAACTTCATATGTTTGTGTGTATCTTCCCCCAGCCACCAGTCAACAAGTCTTACCACACTAATGGACGTTGTTGGTCACTGTGTAACCAATAATGATTTTGTTATTCTCAGAGACTTTTTTTAAATTTTTTTATTTATTTGTACAGTCAGATTTGCAACATTTGAGCCAGAGGCTCGTTTACAAAGGTACCTTTTCACAGAGAGGACAACAGTGTTACAATATTACAATTGGTTGACATACAGATTTACACAGATTTTACACAGTAGTATAGAGACATTGTTACATATATTTTGTATATTTCATAAAACAGTAGTTACACAAATACAAATATCTGGCAGGGGGAATGAAGGAAACAGGTGGGAGGAGGGGGGAGGGAGGCAGAGGAGGCTGTCCAGAGGACTCTGTCAAAGTACACCTAGTGTTATGTGGGCAGCCTGTTAGTGACAAGAATAGCAGCAGGTGTTGAACAGGTGGTTCTGAAGAGCAGTTTTGAAGGAGGCAATTTTGGGAGTGTTAGTGATGGTTACAGGGACCCATTTTTTTCTAATTTTACGAGTGTTACCAGTTTTTAATTCATTGATTATTTTCAGCAAGCTCCACATACGAAGCAGCCCCATGAGGTACAGTACCTGTATATCAGGTGCAGGGGCCGAGGCTGGTAAGTCTCTTTAACGTCTGTCTACTCCTCAATGCCCTTCAACCGGAAACTGCCATGCTGTGTTTCCTCTCTCACCACTCTCTGTTTAGCAGAGTTACAGCCCACTGTATGGAACTAAAATGTTCTTGTACTCCACTGTATCTTCTGCTTATGTGATATATATCTCTGGTCTTTCTGTTAATGCTTGGTGTCATCCAGTCTGTATTCTGTACAACTCTGGGTGCATTTTTTATTCTCTGTGCATCGTAAAATTGTAAGGAGATAAAATGTTTTTGTACTCCATTGTACCTTCTACTTATGTAGTATATATCCCTGGTCTTTATGCTAATGCTTGGTATCCTCAGCTTAGTGTATTGTATAACTCCTAGTGCAACTGTTGTTATTTTTTCTCTGTGCATTGTAAAAGTCTACTTATGTACTCTCCCGGGTCGTGCCTGAAAATAAGCATATGTATGACTATGGCACCTTACCCAGTTAACAGAAAATAAATAAAGTAGCAGCACAATGAAACATATGTTTTCAAATAGCTAGTTTCAGCTACAGTTAATAAAAATATTAGCATACTTATCAAATCTACTTTTCTAGGTACCTCCTATGCTGTACATCCTGAAGTTTTTTTTTTAATCTTCTCAGTCATACCAATTGTCAGGTCTTCAATGCCATTTCTAAGCCAAATGCAGTAGCCATCTTTTTTCTTGAGAAAAAAAAAAAACTAAATTGAAACATTTACAAGTTACCCAAGTTTTGGTGGGATTGACAGGCCTGGAGTCTTTTATAGTGAAAAAAAAGGTAGGGTATTTTTTTTTATCCAGTTTCACTGCTCTGCTGCTTCACTAGCCTGGCTGCCATATTTTGAATCAGCTGGAGTCTGCAAAGCCATAACAGAATGCACTGCAGAAGTCAGTTTGAGAGGTGATGAAAGCTTGCACTAGTGTTTGCAGATCACCCCTGGTCAAGGAAGGGGTGCAGCCTGGCTATGCTTTTAAATGATAGAAGCATCTTCCGATGATGGTGTGACGTGGATAGCCAGTTCTGAGTGCTGTATGATAATTTTTTGTAATATAAAAATGTGTATGGACTGTCTCTCATGAGAAATGCTGAAACAGCATGTGAGATCATACACACACGCACACACACACACACACACACACACACAAGTTTTAGATACAAGGTGTTACCTGGAAGGCCTTAATCAGGAATCTCCTGTTTTTCTAAGTTAATTACAGCTTTAGCTGCTTAGAGGGAAACCAGTATCCCTTTTATGACATTTCAAGGGGGAAATCAGGTTTAGTACACTGGTGCGAAATCATAAAGATGCCTTGATGTGTTGGGAAGGGGAAGCTTATCATAAGATCAAAGAGAGACATTTGAAGAACATGAGTTACTCTGAGGTTGCAGAATTTAATACTTGGAAAAGACATCCTGTTTTTATATAAATTTCTTTATATATTCTGACAGGGAGGAGCTAGGTGACCTCATGCAAATAGGTGGGGAAAGCCAGCTTTTAGACAATATTCTGTTTTATTTCAGAGACACTTTTATGTAGACTCTGACCAAGAAACATCTGTGAGCACTTTAAGCAGGTATTTAGAGAGAGAGAGAGACAAATCTAATTACTGTAGTAGGAATTACACTGTTAAAACCTGTTTTATTTAAGAGATTTATATGTCTTGTGATATAACAGTTATGTATTTTATGTTACATATTTTTATCTATTTTAGTAAAAACTCTAATTTTAGAGCCTGCTTGGTCTGTCTTTGAATTTCTTTCCTTTTGTAAATGGAGTATATATATGGTTACAGCAGACACTGTGCATAAACTTGAATGGTGATACCAAACTGGAAAAAGGTAAGAATAATCTGAGGTCTTTATTTAAGTTTTAAGGGTTCATTTTTGTACACCTGGTTAGGTGCCCATAGGAAAAGATATCTGGCCCCCTGAAGACAGAAATATCTGAGCCTATGCATTGGGTACGCTAACAAGAGGTTCACAGTTTGAATCCCTCCAAGACTTGAAACCAAAGGTTGGTTCGAACCCACAAAAACAGACAAGAGGGTTACCTTGTTCTGTTAACTATTTACAAGACTACGCTCAGAGGTTGGCACTTTAGGAGTAGAGGGCCTGACCTGCTGAGTGGGTTTGTGACAGACGGCACCTGTGAAACCATGGTCAGATCATTATCAAAGATAACTCCAAGGTTGTGAACCTCCTTCCTCATCTCAAACTTAACTCCATCTATAAAGGGGAGCTGTAAATGTTTCTTAGCAATGGACACCAGGTGATCTGGGCCCACTGCTTCTGGCAAAAGTTCTCTCCCATCCAGTTTCCACCCCATATAAAACATTTTAATAGGCATTTTTTATATAGGTATGTGTCCTACACTGAGCCCTCTGGCCCCATTACCTCTGGATTGAATCCCCCCCAGCCCCATTATCTACATTCTTCTGGGTTTACTCATCCCTCACTTACCCAGAACTACTGAATTGGTGGGTGCAATGCCAGGTTGGTAGTGTGAAGGCCTGCAGGGGGTGCCAGCATCTCTTCCTGGGATAATGAGGCTAATTTCTACCATTTTCACCCTGAAGGGAGCCAGCATGCAATGATATGCATGTCAAGGTGTGTGATGTGCTGGTGTCCAGTGGCATCCCTGCCCTGCTGTGCTGGTTCCACCTGTAACACCACATAGCCTCTGACTGTGGCACTACCTAGCCTCTGCTAGGTGGAGATTATGGTGCAGGACATAGATACCCACCTGCTCCGAAGGAGGAGAGCCATCCTGGGGACACTCATTTCTCCTTCCCCCAGCCAGTCCCCAGGAACCAGAGCTTCTTTACAAACTTGGTTCACTGGTGCCATGAGCAGTAGCATTTCCACTGCACTGATTGGCTGGCATCAGAATAGGAATTTTGATTTAGATGGTGTCACTGTGGCTCAGTGGTCATACTTTGGCCTCTGTGGCAGAACGTAGTATGTTGAGCTCATAAAAAGGTATGAAGAGAAAAAGAACTAGATAATATCAGTCTCCAGATAAAGTACAACTCTTTACATCACAAATAATACTATCAGGTAGAAGGCTTTGTAATGAGCAAATGGAAAAAAATACTTCAGAAATAAAAAGTAACAGCTGACTACTTTTAAAAATTCATAACTTTTTCTGCCTGCTATTTTTGGGGCTACTAGCTCACTGATGTATGCCAACACACAAGCAGCATTGTCAGTGCATTTCTTGGGTAATTACTTGGAATTGATAGAGCCTTCTGGTAGCTGCCCAAGTGGAAGTTTAAAGCCCTCAGGCACTTTTCAAAGACAGTAGGAGACATCCTGGTGTCCTGGTCAACATTCCCTCCTTTCAGTAAGTCAGGTTCTCATCTGTGGCCAGTGTGTATGTGAACGTGGAGACCTTGGTTATCTGCATATAGAACCAGGGGCAGATTTTTGAAAGGGTAGACATAGACAGATGCAATCTTGTGCTATATCTGTCTCTGCCCAACTGAGTTTATGTTTGGCCTATTTTTAAATAACGCAAACATTTGTGACAAGAACATGCAATTTGTGTATTTTTTTACATAATGCATATGCGTATCAGATGGACTAACACAACTGTTAGATATCTTGTTTGTTGATGAAAATAGGTCAACGTTCCTTGGACAAATCCCTCAAAATACCCTGCCCCCTATTTCTAGCTAATTGATCTGAAAGGAAAGTACATTGTGATATACTGAACGTGAAAAGCACTGCATAATGTAATTTCTATTCTAATTGTATTCTGAATGAAGGTTTATTAGAAATAAAAATTGATAACATTGTGCTGGACTGTCGGTGCAGTGCAGTATTGCTGTGAATGACTCTGGCAACCCAGGTTTGGGAAGGAGCCCAGGGTATTGGAGAACTGAAAGACAAAGATGGTCTGAGTATCCCATAAGATGCTCACCTCACTGAAGTGAGAGTTCGCCTGACCCCCCTGCACTGGTGTCATCTGGGGATCTACAGATGGTGTAACAATTGCAGGGATGGAATGGGTGTGGAGACTCAGGGCCTGTGATATGCATACCTATTCCATGGTTGCATCATAGCTAATGTGGGTATTTCAAGGAGGGAAAAAAAATGAAAAAACAACCCAGCAGGATGACTTCTGCTTCTCGGCTCTGCACTGCCTTCCAGGCTGAAGCCCTCCATGATTGGGGTATGGTCCATTTCCCTGCCAACAGCCCTACCCTGGAGGGGTAAACCATGATGTTCTTCCGAAGGTGATATATCTTGGGGAAAGCAAGCAAGCAATTAGATTAGGTGAGTAGGATACATGGGGCTTGTTGGTTGGTTGTGTGGAAACAATAATTAAACCAAACATCATTAAGGTAATTTTTTAAATAATTTTTTTTACAGTTGAATTACACCAGATATCCCAAGTGAGATGCAACATCTTGTTTTCAATGGGGTCTGGCATCTTTTCAGCTGGGAGGACTGATGTACAAGGACACCAGTTCATAATTTGCTGACAGTAATGTGCCCCAGGCTTTGATTAGATTAATGCCTGGAATCTCTGGTCCCACAGCTTCATTATTCCCAGCCACTAGAGCTTTCCTGAACAGGATAAGCATTTTAAGAAAGAAAGGAAAGGGAAGGAGTTTGGTTAGTGCCTTTCATGCACACTGTAGCCTAAGGCTGAGCCAATGTTAAAATTTGCCATCAGGGAAAGTGTTGAAATTTGGCACTTTCACATTTGATTCTACTGCTTGAGGCACATTAACTCTGTTCAACCCTTCAGGAAATAAAAAAAAAAACTCTTGCTCTTTCTAGGTGATCAGGGCTATTCCTGCAGCCACCCCTCACCATATCAGATGCTTTTTGGGGTTGGGGAGGGGATGTGGAGTGGTGTCACATACCCCCTCCTTGTAAACTGCTGGATTCCCCTACCAAGGACTCAAAGTGTTTCAGCAGGAGTATCGAAGATGAACTGAAATCAGAATGAGAGGGACCAAGCAATTGGACAACTTCTCCCACACTTACTGTAGCCCATAGTGCTTTAAAATCCATGAACCATTGGTAGCCTCCCTCAAAAGCATTCAGAGAGGTTAGGTTAGTGCAGGGTCCATGGTTCTCTGTGGCACTACAGCCATGCGTTCAATGGCAGGTCACCTAAACCTTTGCAGCACACCCGTTTCACTTCAACGGCAGAAACCATTTACTTCTATGGCATATTTATGTCTAGCCAGTGGCTATCCGATGGTCATGTCATTTATGACAGCAAATTTTGAACATAGGAGGAGGGGGCATCAGGACAAATTAGAAGTCTGGAAACAGGCTGGAATTGTGGAAAACTAGTATATTTTAAATGAAAATGCCATATATGGTGAATTCTGTAGTGCCACTTACGTGCTGCTGTAGGACCCAAGTACAGAGGCCTGTTCTGCTGTCACAGAACCATAGAATCCTGAGTGTCTTGAGAAAGATTGATGGAGGTAAAGGAAGGCTCAGGATAAAGTGCTGAGAAATGAATGAGAGAGAGAGTAGGAGACAGCGAGGGTGAGAAAGTGAGAGACAGAGGTTTAGCTCAGTGAGGAAAGTGTCATGATTAACATCATAAGGCTGCCTGCAGATACACACAAGTACACACCTAGCTGCCTCTAAATGATTATCGTTAGAGCACTGGCTTTAAGTTGGGACCAATCTGGTAGCAACGCGCGGCGGTGTTGTCATCACAAAAAACGTATTTTCAAAAGTTTGCATAACAGTTTTAAAGGTCTGGGGGCAGCACTGACATCACACAGTGAGTAAATGATGGTGTTATTAAGACTCAAACCTGGAACTCTAGGCTTGTAGGTTGGCACTCATACTAATTGGCTTCTCTGCCTCCCAGTTCAGAACTAGAAGTAATAAATCTCTAAATACAGCATAACTCTAAAAATACACTGGCTGTTTCTCTACTCTCACTTCTGTTTTCTAAGCAACGGCAGAAGATAATTTGAGATATATCAGCACAGTAGCACTGCTATACATAGATCTGTGTTGTGTGTTAAGTCCTCATTTTTTTAGTATTGTTATCTTGGTTGTTTTAAAAGTCCCAAATGTCTGAAATCTGACTGGGTTGTGGTTTGTGGCAAAGACTCTAACCATCTGTCAAGTCATTGCTCGATTAGCAGTGAGTACTATTACTGTAATGAAAGCAGTAAAATGCTTTCTGTGGTGGGGCACTGTGATGTTGGTAGAAGAGGAAGGAATATTTTGACAACTGGAATGATAGAGGACCATCGTAAACCAAAGCAGTCCCTTTGTTATTTTTGTACACTCCACCCCCCCAACATCTGGCATATCATACATTTGGATGAAAAGTACATGGGCTCTCTGCGACATGCCAGCTATAGTGCACTGCAGTATCACATGGGTGACTGAGGTTCAGGAATGATCATAGGTTCCCCACTGTCTGGCAGCCTCAGGGCTGGTTGTGCTGCCAACAGCATTCCTTCTTGACTGGAGGAGGGAGGTACTGTATTCCGCTTCTGCAGCAACCCCCTCCCCCCATGGTGGACCCGGAATTTCAGCCTCCTCAACAGGGACTTGGTGTGGATTGATGATTCCAACCACTGTCTGTGGTTTCAGTGGGAAGGATCTTTTTTTTTTTTTTTTTTAAATTCAAAGTTTATTGAATTTTTACATGAGTATACATCATACATGGTGTACATTGAGTGGATACAGACATGAAAATAAAAAAAAAAATTCCCTCTCCTCCCATCCCCCCCTTCCTCTCCCTCCTTGTTCTTCCCCCATTCCTCTCCCCCTAATGGTGCCAATAATATTTCCATAGTTAACATGGATTATTTGAAACAAATCTAGGTTCACTGGCCAGCATATTATCTCTTCATTTTATAAGGTATACAATACATGTAAACGTTCCCGTCTCTTTCTGTAGACTCCCATATGGTTAGTAAGACTAGCCATCATTTTCTCAGTCCGCAAATTGTAAATAAGCTCTTGCAACCATTCTGAATATAAAGGTTGGAGAGAGTCTCTCCAGTGCTTTAGGACTATTTTCTTAACAGACATGGCAGTCATCATGATGTAATAATTTCTGACCATAGATGGAAAACCTGTGAAGTCCCCTAGCAGGCATACTTCAAGAGTGAAGTAGTCCTGTAAGTCCAATAGGGGATCCATTTTGGTTTTAATAAAGTCTCACAATGGTGTGATACTGGCACATTCCCAAAACAAGTGGAACAAGGTACCCAAGCCGTTATTACATCTATTACATATTGGGGTCTCAGCCCTTCCCATTCTGTGCAGTTTATTTGGGGTCAAATACGTATTGTTAAGGAATTGCATTTGCATTAGTCATAGTCTGTCTTGTGTAATTAATATATGGCAGTTTTCCCAGATTTCTGGTCACTTGGAGGATAAATTAGGAAATAAATTGCTCCAATAGTTGGGAATGCCATCCACTTTTGGGAAGACCAGTGAATATAGGAGATTATACAATGAGGAGACAGCATATGGGGCAAGGGACAAAATTCTGCCTGTGGGAACCCAATCTCAGGGGTCATCTGGAATTAATTTATTTCCATAACATGCTATAAGCATGTGACAGATCTGAAATATTTAAAATGGCCATTTATTGGCAAGACCAAATGTCACCAGTATTTCAGTGGTGGTTAACCAGTCCTGACTTTGACTACGGAAATCTCAAACCGTACAATGTTGGATGGGTGGAATCCAGTTGCTAGGGATTGGCTTCCCTCCCAATTTGAAGCTGGGATTTTGGAAAATAGGTTGGGAAAGGTCATAAGTATTTTCATATCTTAAGGTGGAACACAGCTGTGTATGTACATGTACTGAGTGGCCTACCAGGTTATGACAGAGAGTAGATGGTAATGTTTTGGTTTTCAGGAAAAGTAGGGCTGTAGGGGTTTATCCCAGCTGAAGCTATCAAATCCTTTTCTATTGTAAGCCAGGAGGGGACATACTTTGACAGGTCTAAGGGGGTGGAAGGTGCTTCCCAACAGAGATATTTACTTAGGTGGCTGGCCCAATAGCATAGACTGCCGTGAGGAAGTTTTAAGCCTCCCAGAGATTTGGAAGTGGCCAGTTTGTCTGAGTGCTTGTCTTGGGGGCTTTCCTTTCCAAAGGAAATTAGATAAACTGGAGTGGATGTGTTTAAACCAGGTTTTGGGAAGCCATAAGTTTAAATGGTTCAGGGGTAAAAGATGCATGGGAGAATGTTCATCTTAATGATTTTCACTCGGTCCCATAAGGTTAAAGGGAGGTTCTGCCACCGTTTTAAATCTTGCTGTACTTTTTTGTGCAGGTTATCTAGGTTCAACTTACGCAGCTGGCATCACTGGTTGACAGGTATGAACCTAAATATTTTATCTCTTTGGGAGCCCAGTTGAGTCCCAACTCCAAAATGTCCTGTTTATGTACCTTAAGGTTTAATGGGAAGACCGATGATTTCTCTGTGTTTATCTTATAATCAGAGAGGGAACCAAGTTCCTGGATTAGGTGTAATAATTTTTTTATGGAGGGTTTAATTTATATAATATGTAGCAAGATGTCATTGGCATATACTGCTATCTTGGTATTGGTCAAGCCTGTTTGTATTCCTGGGATGTCTGTATAGATACAATAAGGGGCTCTAGGTATAGGTTGAATAACAAGGGGGCTAGGGGGCATCCCTGTCTAGTTCCAGCCTCTAAAGGGAAGCTGGAAGAAAGAATCCCATTACAAAAGACCTGTGCGATGGGAGTGGAGTATAAGACTTGCAGCCATGAGATGAATATAGGGGAAAATGAAATCTATAAAGGGTCCTAAACAGGAACTGCCAACCTACCCTGTCAAAGACCTGCTCCATGTCCAGAGAGACCAGTGCCATGGCATGAGGGTCATCCCTGGACATGGAGAAGATATTGGACAGGCGACAGAGGTGCTCTACGTAGGACCTGCCCTTCATGAATCCAACTAAGTTGGAGCTGATGAAGGACAGGAGTACCTGTTCTAATCCATGAGCTAGTAATTTGGCAAGGATTTTTAGGGCACAATTAAGAAGAGATATAGGTCGGAAATTGGACACTCATGTCTGGTCCCTTCCAGGTTTAGGAAGGAGGACAATCGTTGCCTCCAGTATCCTAGGGTCTAAATCTGACTCATTTAGCATGCTTGAGAAAACTGTAAGTAGCCATGGGGCTAACTGGGGTGCAAACTTCTTATAAAAATTGGGTGAGTAGCCGTCCAGTCCAGGGGCTTTGTCTGAGGGGAGGTCTTTGATCGTTTGTATAATATCCATTTCAGTAAAAGGTGCAGTTAGTCCTTCAGTTTGGGTGGGGGTGAGAGTGGGGGAGAGAGAGGCTCTCTAGGTAGGAATCTACTTTCTGTTGGGAGGGGCGATTGGGCATTCGAGCATATAGCTGCTTATAGTACAGTTCAAATTCTTTATGTCTTTAGCCTGGGTTAAAGGCAGTCCTTGGGGGTTATTATGTTTTGCCGTAATACATTTTGTGATTAATTTTTCAAGACGGAGGGCCAAAAGACTGTCAGCCTTATTCCCTTGTTCAGTATAAGTAGCATTTATTTTAAAATTGCCCGCTCAGCCTTTGCTCTGAGTAGTTCAGAATATTTATCCTGTAGTTTTATGAGCGCCTCTTTGTCCAGATCTGAGGCATTTTTGGATAGGTATTTCTCTTTTTCTCTAATTTGATCTAACAAGGTTTTAGCCTCTTGGGTTTCTTTTTGTTTCTTGATCACTGACCATTTAATAAATTCTCCCCTAAGGAAGCATTTAAGTGCACCCCATTCAATAGATGGGGAGTGCGTGGTGCCCCAATTATTAAGTTTAAAGGATTCTAGGGAGGCAGGTATACTATCTGTAACTTTTTTGTCCTTTAATATTTGGTTGTTAAGTCTCCATTGTTTGTCTGAGCCCCAATTTAAAGACAGGGAAAGGAAACAGGTTACTATGGAATGATCTGAATCCGATCCTGGTTCCATTCTGCTGTCCATTAGCCCATGTATGAGTGTTTTACTCATCCAGACATAATCAATGCATGAGGCTGAGCCATGGACTGCAGAGCGGAAAGTATATTCCCTTTTAGCAGGGTCCTCCAAGGATCGCAGAGTCCCATATGGTCTACCAAGTTCCTAATGGCCATTTGGGCTGGGGAGAGACCCCAGGCTCTAGGTTCCAATGATTTGTCCAGCATGGGATCAAAGGGGATATTCCAATCCCCTCCTAAAAACATTGGGATGTGTGAAAAGAACATCACAGCAGTGAGGAGCTCCATGTAAAAAGAGGGAGAGTCTGCATTGGGACCATATATGCTACCCAGTAAAATGTTAAAAGAGTGGATTTTATCTATGACCAGTACATACCTGCCTTCTTTGTCTCTAATGCATTGCTCACATGTAAAGGGAAAGGCCCTGGTAAGGAGAATAGCTACCCCTTTACTGTTGCAGGAGTCCCCTGCAGCGAAGACCTGCCCCACCTGCTGTCTCCTCAGAAGGGTCTCCTCTGCATGTAGGAGATGGGTTTCATGCAATAAGATCACATCACAACATTAAATACTAAAGTGTTTGAGCAGTCGCATGCATTTAAGTGGGTGTCTTGCACCTTTTGCATTCCATGTACAAAATTTAAACAGTTGTTCCATACTCCTGATGTGTTATGTGCATAGTCATTCTTGTTCCTCTAACTACCAGGCTTAACAAGCTAGTTTGTATTAGTTGCTTTCTAAATTGGCACCTTCCCCACCCCAAATAAGAAGCTTTCAAGAGCGAAATCCCTGATGTACTTACCCCCTTCCCCGAATTCCCCTTATTACCCTCTATTACCCTCCAGTTTCCCTCCACTCCCATAAACAGTATGTCCAAAGAGGAAATGGTGGCAATATCATTCTGTTTTCTGAAACGTATTGTGTTCCCTATAGTGCAATAATAAGAACAACCCCCTTCCCTCAATTGCGCTGGTCCGTGGTGATCTGCAGACTGAAGGCCCTCCCTCCTCCCTGCTCACCCGACTGCAATGAAACATGTTGCCGTTATAACTAAATTAGGTTATAAAACTACTTTATTAACCCACAAATTACTTACGCAAGTTGAAACAGCATGCACACATTTATATTAGAGCCCTGTTAATATTCACCAGTATCCCTATTCCCTGGTATATGGCAGGAATTTTAAAGAAAAACAAAGGGGAAAAAGGACTGGTCCGGTTCTGAGCTACAATATTTCATAAATTGCTCCTCTTAAGTGAAACAATGAAAGCTTAGTGCCTCCAGCCAGCAGCCCCCCCCCCCCGGTTGTATAGAAAGTGGTGAGGCAGTGCTGTCATTCATCGTGGGCCTCTATAGTTAATGTCTCCAGTTCTACGAGTCAAAACAAGACCCGTGCAGGCAGGTGTAATCCGTACATCCTGCATTTAAAATCAAATAACATGGAAATTTGCTGATTTTAAAGTTCCAAGTGGGGTCTTGTCCCCCCTTACAATTTGAATGCATATCCCGAGTAATGCAAATGGCCGGTCTCATCTTCCAGGCAATAAGAGTGTCCCTCGAGCATTATGAAGGTGGACCAAGATGGGGGTGAGGGATCACGGAACCACTAAAGTTAAATGGAGATTAAGCTCTCTTTCATCCAGAGTTATTACAGCCTGGGTAAGGAGTTCCCAAGTATACTGCAGCAGTGTCCCCTTCGGAAAGATGTTTGTCAGTGTACAAGCCAGTGAATGTAGAAAAAAGGTACTCTACAGCTTAGTGCCATGAACATTGATAGTCAGTTTGGTTAAGTCCTTCTTCCGGCTGATACAGAACAAGATGAACAATAAACCTCAGATTTATAGATTCTGTATTTCGCCAATGATTAGTATCTGCAAATACCATGAAGATTTCAGCGATCGGTAAATAATGCAGAGGCTTCTGTTTGAGGTAGTCCATCGCAGGGTCTATCTCTTCGAATGAGGACCAGGATCCATCCAGTTGTACTTGGAACTTAGCAGGGTATATCATACGAAACTTTATGCCCAAGGCTACATTTGGATACTATCGGGTGAAATAGCATCCAACACTGTCGGACTGTTGCAGGCAGATCTTGTGTTACCCTGATCTTTTGTCCATCCCAGAGAACATCTTATATGGCCCTCAGTTTATGTAAAACGTGCTGTTTTTCTTGAAAGTTGAGGAAATGGCATATTACCAGTCTGGGTTGGGCATTAGGTGGAGGCATAGGCCTAAGGGCGCAGTGTGCTCTCTTCAGGATATAAGCTGGGCCAAAAGGGGAAGGCCCAGCAATTTTTGTTAATAGCTTTTGCATAAATAAGAGCATTTCCATCCCTTCCTCCATCTCGGGTATTCCAATTATTACAATGTTATTACGATGACTTCTCCCCTCTAAGTCTTCGATTTTAATCTCTAACTTTTTAATGGTCTGGTGATTTGTGGTAATGAGTGCATCCATTCTGTCCATCTGCTTCTCCATGGAGATACTGCGGGCCTCATTCTTTGAAGGGCGCCTGGTGATATCTTCTAAAGCGTTGGAGATCGCCTTCACCTCAGAGACAAGAGAACAGATTTTGTCCTTGAATGGTTGGAACTCAGAAAGAAATCATTCAAAGATAAGGGGGGGGTCGATTCTGTAGCTGCCAGAGGAGAGGCTGAAGTTGCCTGTGAGTGGCCTGTAGCAGTGGGATTCGCCCTAGGCTTCTTTGGCTGTTTCTCAGGTGTAACAGGCGGTGTATGTCAAGGTGCCGCCTGTCGCATCTCTACTTCCATTCTTCTCCAAATTCCTTCTGCTGGTGGACCGGGTAAGGTTCTGCAAGCTGTTGGACCCTGTTTTTTAGCTGTTAAATGTAAAGATTATTAAAATCAGCTGGAATAGCTAGTCGGGTGAGCGGAGCACTGGTGAAGCACGTCCTATTCAGTTGGCTGCATCGTGTAACTCCGGGAAGGATCTTTTTGGTTGTAATCTTCTCTTTCTGGCAACGGGCAGGATGGACTATATTACAGTGGAGGTCACTAAGTTTCGGCAGGAGTTTGATAACAGTGGAATCTATTTGGCTGGAGAAATCAAGTTATGCAATGGGTCGAGAAATCTAGAAACCTGATTAGTTGAGGATCTCAGAATCCTGTGTCAATATCGCAGCACAGCAGCACAGAAGACCTGTTCACCCACTACAATTGTTGTTAAATCCATACTCCACTTTATGGCACAAATTTCCTTACTAAACACTTGTATACTATAAGGACCAACTCCTCTTAGCTGCCCACCCCCATGACGTGCCTCATGATCCAAGTCTTATTTTAATAGCCCACCATCACACTCACACAGCCTACATTTAAAAAAAAAAAAAAAAACAGTCTCTGCTGAAAGTGAAAGTGCCTGTAATGATGGTTCCCACCACTTGTCTTGCTGTGGTAAATAGCACTCCTGTCACGGACTTGTGCTGACATGGCTCACTGGTGTTCTGTATGCTTATTACTACTTCTATACAGGGCTGGAGCTCATACCATTGGGCACTCTGTTGTGCTGTTACCACTCTTGCTGCCTTTGGAGGTGCTGATGGCACTCCCAGAAGCCTTGGCTGACCCCCAGCCACCAGCTGCCCTGACCCAGAACATCACAAAATTTTGCTACAGAGCTGATGCCACAAGGTACAAAAATAAGGAATACAGATCAATATAGACTGTTTATTAATGACAGACAGGGAAAGACTTACCTTTCAAACAAACTCCCCTATGTAGCAATTCCTGTGGGATGCTTCATCAGGGGTGTACTGGGTGCCACCTGCAGCCCAGCCCATAACACAGCAACCGCTTAAAAGGGACTATTTTTGTATTTAGCTTTTCTTTTCCTTTTTTTTTCACAAATGTTATTGCAAAAAAACATTTTTTTTTAAATTAGCTTATTAATTTAAGCTAAATTACCCATTTCATAATTGCAGTAAGGCACTTCAGGGTGCGCATTGTGCTGGGATAATGACATGTCGTGGATCGTGGAATCACTTGGCCTTTGGCCTTGTGCTTCAACCCACCCAAGGTGTGCTATTATACTAGTATAGTGCACACCCTGTCGTGCCTTATTGCTTAAATCCTGGTCAACCCCACTTATCAGATACTGAAAGTACTTTATCGGTTCTAAAAGAGAACCTTAATCTTAAGGCTAGGGTGGAAGGTGAGTTTTTTCCAGTTTGGGCTTGGTACTAAAAGTCAAAGCTACATTTTTTTTTTTTTACATTCAGACCAAGAGGATTCTTAATTCAGTCTGTGGACAGCATGCATTTTGTCAGTCTCCTCTATTCATGGCACTGTGTAACTGGTCAAATCCTACTCATACTGTCATGGCAGACAAAATGCATTTTGTTAAACCTGTTACTTTATTCAGTGGACAAAATGCTCTTTGCCAACCCCATGACTTTTATGAACAATATAAATTTTGTTTGAGATATATTTAGTATGAAATAAGTGAGGAAATTTAGGTTGTCCCACCTCCCCATAGGTTGAGATACAGATGTGCAACACTGATGAGTCCTAACAGGACACAACATGTGTCTGTGTATACTATTTTCAGCCTCTGCAGATTGTTTATGAGGCCTTTTGGCACCATCCAGTCCTGCTTAAACTGAGCCAGCCTTAATTACTTCCTGGTGATTTGCATATACTTCAGATGATGTTGTGCATTAGGAGGATGTGAAATACTGTATTTACTTTAAACATGATTTAATGCCAGTGACTTTCCATTGTAGCACTCACTTTAGTGCTTTTGCTTGGTGGTTCTTGACATTTAAATTGTTTTGTTATTTTGGTCCAGACCATTGAGATCATGTTTGGTTCCCTTGGTTCCCCTTCCCCTGGGCTGAGATACAGATGTGGCACACTGATGAGTCCTAACAAGCGTGTGTCTGTTTTCAGCCTTTGCTTATTGTTTTGAGCCTTTTGACATCATCCAGTCCAAACACATTTACTTCATGGTGATATCCATGTCCTTCCCATGATTCTTTGCATTAATAGTGAATATGTAATTTTGAATTTCTGTGAAACTTGGCTTTATTGCCAATATGCTGCCAGGGTAACCCTTGCTTCAGTGTTTGTGCACAGATGTTCTTGTCTTTTATAGCGCTTTCTATTTTGAGATCACCATGACTGGAACCATTGCGACCATATTGTTGGTTCCCCCTTCCCCTGTGCTAAAATATAGTTGTGGCACACTGATGAATCTAACAAAGATGAAACACATGTCCATGTCTGTTAGTTTCAGCCTTTGTAGCTAGTTTGTGAGGTCTTAAAACCAAGCCAACCTGATTTACATTATAGTGGTTTTCATATACTTTTCATGACGCTTTACATTAATAGAGTATGTGTAATTTTGTATACATTTAACAAAAAATGTTCAGCACCAGAATGTAGTTTCTCTGAGACCATTTTGTTGACGACATAGATAACTATATGATCTTGTAACATAAAAACGTCTATGTTCAGAATGATGATTAATATACTTTATTGAGTTGACAAAATTCATTTCTGTGGACAAAATAGTAATGCTACAAATAAGAACCCATAGTTACATCATGTTGTAAAATGATTGCAGGGTTGACACTCAGGAAGGGGTGAAGAGAATGCAAAGGGATATGAGGAAACTAGAGGAATGGTCTAGGAGTAGCAGCTGGGTTTCAATGCCGAAAAGTGCAAGATTATGCACTTAAGGCTGGGGAACCCAGGAGCTGTGTATAAAATGGGGGAGTGGAGCTTACAGTCACCAAGCAAGAAATAGATCTAAGGGTCATCATATCTGATGACCTCAGGGTATCTGGGCAGTGTGGCAAAGCAGTGGGAAAATCTAGCAGAATGCTGGGGGTGCACTGAGAAAAGGGATTTCTAGCAGGAGGAGGGAAGTGATGCTGCCGTTGTATCACTCACTGGTGAGGTACCACCTGAAATACTGTGTCTTGCTCTGGAAGCCGCACTTCCACAAGGGATTTGAAAGAGTTGAAGCAGTGCAGAAGAGGACAACCAGAATGCTGAAAGGGTTGCACAAAAAGCCAAATGAGGAAAGGCTGCATGAACTCAACATGTACTCCCTGGAAGAAAGGAGAGCAAGAGGGGACATGACGGAAACCTGCAAGGTGCAAGTGGAGGGTCTGTTTCAGAGAAAGAAATGCATTAGAACAATGGGGCATGGAAAGAAGCTAAGAGGGGGAAGTTTAAGGGAGATGTGTGGAAATGCTTCTTCATGGAAATGGTGGTGGATAACTGCAACAGCCTGCCAGAGGAGGTAGTGGGGGTAAATACTGTGGGGAATTTCAAGCATACATGGGATAGGCATAGGGACATATTAGGTAGAGGAAGGGGGGAAGAAGTGACACCTATGACCAACTAGGATCAGTGGTCACAGAACAGGCAGGGACAAGGGGCAGATTAAAGGTCCTTTTTGTTGACAAAATTTATATTTCTATGATATTTCAGAAGCCATATGAAACTGAATGTCTTTTTATTTATTAGTGTGTTTTATCCCTTGTTGCCATAAAACTTACCAGACTCTTTGCTCCATCTGCCAACATCATTCCTGCTGCTTGCTCCCTAGCATACTAATTGGCTTGGTGGCATTTCTTCAGGCCTGATGCCCCATTTGGCTCCAAGAGTCCTGTGGCTTGTCCCCTATAGTAGGAGCTGACAGGAAGACCCCCTACATATCCACCCTCCACTGAGAGATACACATCAAACTTGTGAGATGGTGAGAAGTGCCAGAGCGATCAGCTGCTCTGAGGTACGGGAAGTAGTGCCCAACATCATAAGCGCTACATTATTGTGGATGCTTCCCCTTTTCAAGTCCTCCCTTCAGCCAGTTGCCAAGACAGAGGACCCACCAGCAAATGGGTGGTGGACATCACAGGGATGCCAGCAACATCACTGCCATATCCTAGCTTGCCACAGGAGTCACTGCAGCTGCGGGCTAACCTGTGCCCTCCATCCCAGAAGCAGAAATCATCACCATGTTGCATACTCCCCCATTCACTCTGGATTTTGGATGTCAGGAATGAAAAGTGATTCCCAGTCTCCCACATGGTAGTGCAGTGCACTACCATTCAGTGCCACAAGGTTGGCCAAAAATAAACTTCTAATGGTTTCCTTTTACCTGTTTACTGGCAGCTTTATCAAACCAAAAAAGCACCTGACTTCATTATTCCACTATTCCAACACAACAGCGCAGGTCAGAAACACTTACATTTCTGAACCTTATCACGGTCTTAAAACTTATAACAAGGGTGACTGTTTTATAAAACCAATAAGACATGATAGAGGGTGCATAATTGCAGAATAATAGAACTTCACAAGTGTACAATATAAGGCATTTGGCTTTGCCTTATGCTCACTTACTGAGCCATGCCACTATCCCATAATAATGCACATGCTCTGTTATACTATACTGTTAAAAAGTGACAAGAAATATGCGTTGATGTGTAGCTGTTTGTAATGTTCCTTTAGCTGTGCTTTTTGTCAATGAAATTTTATTGAGTTTTCCATTTAACAACAAATAAACATAATAACCATCCTGTATAATAAGAACTAATTATCAGTCCGTGTTTAACTAATATTCACAGTAATCTACTTTTCTTACAGACTGAAATTTGTAAACATTTACTGTGAAAAATGACATATAAATAAATGAAAGAACTGAAACTAAAGCTACCTATATAACCACAAATATCTATGGTTACCTAACAAAGAGAAAAGAGGATGAAGAGAAAGAGGAAAGAAGCAAAAAAGTATATTTATTAAAAGTAAATATAAGATTTTTTGTTTGATGTTAAGATCAAGGTTGTTGGAGATTGCGCAGATGTACATTGGATGATAGCTTATATATTATGGATCATAATTTATGAAAATAAGGTCTTGTGGAATGCTCTTTATATCCTAACACCTTCTATTAGTTCACTTTTCCACTCAGATATAGTAGGAACTCTCTCTTCACTTCACACTCTTAGTATAGTATTTTTAACTGTTACATGTATGAAGGCTAATGTGTATTTCTGCTCCTTAGTACATTGTTGTACTTCATCAAAATGACCCAGCATACATGTTTCAATGTTTATGTGATCTTTAATGATGCTAATATTATTCCAAATGTTAACTCTTTCCCAGAGATTCTTAATAAACTTGCAAGTCCAGTACATATGTAGCATATTACCTGATTTTTCATAACATTTAAGGCACTTGTTAGTTTTGATACCCATCTTGTGAAGATGGACTGGTGTGTATTATAGATTATGGATTGTCTTGTACTGTATTAATTTAAGATGTACCACATTAAAGACTTCAAGAGAGAAGCTCCATATTTGTTCCCATTTCCAATCTTCATTTTTTATGTTTAAAAATGTTGACCAGTTTCTTTTACTTTCTATAGCATTATCCCTTACATTATATATTAAAAATGAATAGAAAGTCAATATTTTAGGTTTTTGTATGGAAATATTTAAGAAGATGTTGGTATTTATGTTCTCTGTGGAGCCTCTAAGTTAGGAAGTATTTTTTTTTGATGACTGCCATAAGTATGTTAAAGAATGTCTCTTTCTTGATTGGTACCTTATATTGTTTGTGAATTTCTGGAAAGTGTACAAATCTGTTCTTCTTAACAAGGTTTTTGATTTTTCTGTAAACCCAACATTTCCCAATTATATTTTATAAAAACCTCATTACCACGTGTTATGTATGGATTCTTCCAGAGGGGTCAATAGAGATACTTGCAAAGATCATTCTTAAGATGCTAGACTATTGTGCAATTTGTTTTATAGATTTTTATTATCCTATTTTCATCTTTATGTTTTGATATTTTAGCAAAAATTATGCTTTAGAGGTCAAAATTTTGTAAATTTAAAATGTTTCTTTTTACTTGAACCCACTCCGGGATGTATTGGTTGGGGTCATTAGGGTCAGCTTGTAGCTATTTAGAAAATGGCTGAGCCTTGCAGGACGCATAATAAAAGTATAAATCAGGAATTCTAAGCCCACCATTTTCCTTACTTCATGTTAGTTTGTGTGTGCTATTCTATCATTTTTATTAGCCTCAAGAAATTTGCCAGCATACTCTGTATATTAGAGAACCAAGTCTTCTTGATAGTGCATGGGATATAAAAAAACATATACCTGTATATGGCCCTTGAAAAAATATTCATTTTATTTGCCTGTAATCTACTCCAGAAATTTAAGGGAGGCCTGTCCCATTTTTCTATATCTGTGGCCATTCTGTTTTTAAGCTGTTCCATTTTTTTGACAATTGTTTTACTAGTTGTTCTAAAGATTTTCAGACCCAAGTATTCTGAGTTATAATCAGCCCATATTACACCTATATTCTCAATTGCTATTCTCAAGCAATTATTATCAAGGGATAGAAAATATGTTTTTTTTTTTTATTAAGTTTGTAATCTGAATAATTTCCAAATTGGTGAATCACCTCCAGTAGTTTAGGGATGGATTGTTCTATCGCAGGATATAATCTGCATAAAGTGAACATAAGTAGCTCTTAGTATCTAGTCTAACACGCTCTATCCCCCTTGTCATTTCTAATTTTCTTGCTAACAGATTTACTGTGAGGTTATAAAGTAAAGGGGACAAAGGATAGTCGTGCCTTGTACCTTTATTAATACTAAAGTAACTTGAAAGTATACAATTTGTAGATACAGCCGGTGATAAATTCTTGTATAAAACCATAATTTTTTGATAAATGTGTTAGGAAATCTGTATAGTGTCATGATATTATTTACATGGCTCCATGCCACTGTATCAAAGCCTTTTCAGCATCCAGCGTGAGAAGGTCGATCTTATTTTGCATTTGTTCCACTTTGTTAAGTATGTGAAAGACCTTTCTTGTGTTGTCAGCAGCTAGTCTGATTTTAATGAATCCTGTTTGATAGTTACCAATTAGTAGGTGCATGACTTTATTTAATCTATTTGCAAGAGCCTTCACTAATATTTTCTGCATCAGTGTTTATTAGTGAAATTGGTCTGTCATTTTTTGTATCTGTTTCATTCTTCTTGGGCTTAGGTATTAAAGTAGTAATACTGTTAGTCATAGAGTCTGGCAAAACAGAAATAATATGCCCTGCACACCGTCAAATGAGCCATATTAAAATGTACCAAAAAAGACTTATGTGAAAAAGTGCATTGTATTGTTTTCTTCTTAAGTACAACATAAAGGCAAGGTATCCACCATTCAAAACTGTGTCAAAATGGTTTATAAAATCATCACAAGACAAATCTCCATGTTGCCTGTAATATGTATGAAACAGTGTTATTTATAATTTGTTATAATTCCCTGTTTTTTTTGTACTCCGATGTTACTTAGTAGTTGCTACAAGAATGCCAGTGAAAACAAACTTCAGTTTATTTATTTTTCCCTTAATAAAATTAAATGAAATTGACATTCTGTACAGTTCTCTTCATGGAATACAAAGCGTAATGCGATACAATAAAATACATAGAGAATAATGCATGGGTAATGTGTGTTATGAGAATTCAGTGCACACCCGAGGTGTGGGATGCTACATAAACCCCGAGAGCAAAGTTCAAGGGGTTTATTAAAGCATCCAACACTAAAGGTATGCATTGAATTCAATTATACAATGGCAAGAAAATTTCCTAGTCTCTGATTGGTCAATCTTGGGCTGGACCCATGATGTTATCCCAGTACAATATCACGGGTCTAGTCTCAGCCTCACTGTGAACCTGTAGATGAGCTGTATGATGAGCTAGATGACCTCTTTTTTTGCTTCTCCTCTTAGGAAACAAAAATATTTTTCCACACTAAAAAACATTCTTTAAAATTATTTTTTTATTTTATATATAACAACGAGCCATTGTATAATAGCAATAATACCCTCCAGGGTGTGTGTCATTTGGAATAATGTCATGCCTTAGTTGTTGGACGCACTCAGCCTGTGGTCCCATGCCCAACCACCTGAGGCGTGACGTTATCCCAGCACGACACACACCCTATCGGGCATTATTGCTTAATTATTATGCTACCCCATGCTTTATTTTTTATGATTGCTGGTGAACAATTTTTTTTCTAGCCTGAGTTCTATGACCATGTGTAACACACACACACACACACACACACACACACACACACACACACACACACCTTTCTCTTCCTCCCTCCATGTCCAGAATGAGAATTTTTGTTTCTTCTTCTTCTTCTTTTTTTTTTTGTAAGACTTATGTTTTGAAATCGTGACCATTAGCACCATTGCTAGCTATAGGCAGTCAGCCACAGACCCGTTTCTGCTTGCGTTCACTTTTGCTCAAGGCCGATGAGCAGCAGGAGCAACCAGATACAACTTTTCTAAAATACTAAAAGTAGGATCAACTAGATAGATATAAAAATAATAATAATAATAATAAGAAAATGAGACAAGATGAGTCTTTCTGTAGTAGTTCCTTGGTAACTGAGAGACGAGACACCATGTTTGCAGAACTGTTCAGCCCACCCACACACTGCGTGAGAGCCACTGTGGTAGTGCTCAAGCTGAGTGCGTGAATGCTTCAATAACCGACCAGTTATTATGGTGAATATCAACTGGCTGAGCCCTTAGAAACAATTGCTCAGCAGTTATTATAATACAATACAACACACAAACACAACAAAACAATAGCATTGCCCGCTCCACTAGTTCCGTTCTTGTGTTGCACTCCTGATGCAGTCTTGATCCTGGGATCAGTTTTGGGTTTCCTGCTTTGGGGATATCAAGATATTCCTGGGATCGATAGTGTATCAGGAGTTCAGCATAAGAACTAAACTAGTAGAGCAGTGGTTCCTTTCTATTGTTGAATTTGCTGAGCTGTGTTCGAATAGGCACCATGCTCTAGCACAACCCAGAAGTGGCTATGTTTATACTTTATGTGATGGAATCACAACATAGTTTTCACATCGACAATCAGATCTAAATGAGGATCAAAAGGAGATATGATGTAATTTCTGCATGGATCAAAAGGAGATATGATGTCATTTCTGCATGGATCAAAAGGAGATATGATGTAATTTCTGCATGGATCAAAAGGAGATATGTCATTTCTGCATGGATCAAAAGGAGATATGATGTCATTTCTGCATGGATCAAAAGGAGATATGATGTAATTTCTGCATGGATCAAAAGGACATATGATGTCATTTCTGCTTGGATCAAAAGGACATATGATGTCATTTCTGCTTGGATCAAAAGGACATATGATGTCATTTCTGCATGGATCAAAAGGAGATATAGTATGATATCATTTCTGCATGGATTAGAAGGAGAAATTATGTAATTTCTGAAAACAGCAACATTACAAGAAGCTGCAGTTTATCAATTACTGCTAAATTCATGTCCTCTTTTAAGGGGAACAGTCAGCAAAAAGAGACCTCCACACAAGTATGGGACTGGACACAATTAGCACTTTAAAGGAGAACACCTCTGCTTCCCAGCACCCCACTTACAAAGCAAAAATCCCTGATTAAGCTTCTAAGCCCCAGATAATTTTTTGTCATATTTATTCTAAGGGCTGTAATGTACATCACAGCCCCCAGAATGGATTTACTATTACAGCAGCCAAATCATTAAAAATTATTTGGGGGGCTTTTGGTTTGGGGTGGGGGCAGGTGTTCTCCTTTAGGCAAGTAAAAAAAATGTTTTTGTGCTGTAACAATAATTTTGTACTGTATTTTTTTTTACTTCATTCTAGTTCCATTGATAAGTTTGAATGGATCTGTGAGGGGAAAATGAACTTAAGACACTTACCAGAGGCATGTCTGCCATCCCTGGAGGATAATGACAGTCCCTTTATCCTGTAGAGACAGGACTCTCTGGTCAATTAATCTGAGAGCTTCAAAGCCATAACAGCCCTTTCATGTCATGGGAAGAGGCTCTGACTAATGACTGGAGCAGACACTTCTGCTGTGAGAGAAAGGAGGTGTCCCTTGAATACCCAAACTCTTGAAGTCCAGATCAGACCAGTTTTCCAAATGAACCTGTGCCTAGAGACACAAAGAACTGGACTAGAAGTGATGTCATAGGGGATGTCCCTTGAAAACAGTGAACCCAAAACAGCGAGACAATAATAGCTCATCAAAAATAGCAAATGTCATTTTGGCGACATGGACTTAATAGTGCCTTGTTATTTAAGCGATGAGGCAGTAATGTCGTTCAGCACTGTAGGGAGTAAACATAGGGAGTAATGTAGTTGCCAGTGTCTGGTGGACACCTGTGTTGGCACTGTAGCCTAGAGGTTTGAGTCACCAGCTTTGTGTATGGTTGCTGCATCCATCATACCTAGGTTCTAAACTTGCTGGTACTTTTTTTTTCATAAACTCATGTGCCCACTTTAGCACAAGCCCCCTCCCCAAGTGAGACTATAAAATCTTCCCCCTCCTGAGTTTCTCCCCCTCCCTGAGTTGCACCTATCCTTGAGCCAGAATATATGATCTGCCCCCTCCCAAGTTTCTCCCTCCCTGAGTTGTGTCCCCTGGGAGTATCCCCTCCCAAAGTTCTCCCCATCCCTGAGTTGCATCCCACCCGATCATGATTATATATATTTTATGGGGTGAGGCAAAGCCCTCAATAAAGGGGGGTATGGAGGCAAGGCCTCCTGCAAAAAGTCACTGTGGCAGTGTTTTTGCAATTTGCAGCGATAACTGTTATTTGCAGCCACTGTATGTGTACCCACTATTTTTCAGTCTCAGTTTTTGTAGCCGCTGTTTTTTCCCCCACTGTTGTGACATGGAATCACTGAGGATGGGTGGAGACTGCTTTTTGACATGTGTTATATGTTATGCCCTTGTGATGAACTCTACGTAGGTAAAACCATGTGGGAGTTAAAAAGAGAATTAGTGACCACTATTGCTCCATCAGATGTTTAATTGTTTAATTAGTATTTCGGAAAGACCTTTGAGTGTGAGCTCTTTTACAAAGGTTCCACATCAGGGTGGACAATAAGACAATACACATATTCAGTGGTTACAGAGGCCTGATCATTAGGCATTAAAGAGCGATTACATGACAATTAGACAAACAGGAGAAAAAAAACTGAGCAGTTGTAATTGAATACTAAGCTATTTCTAATCGGTTGCCCTAGGTAGCACACCCCTGAAACCTCAAATCCGTTGATAGACTATGGCAAAGTAACTGCATAGGGTTTAACGCTATCCCAGATGGTGAGAGGGTGGGTGACAGTGAAACAAGGGGACTGGGTTTGAAACCAACCGCAGAGAGTGAGAGGTGGGGGATAGGGAAATGGGGGCTGTGATGGGGAGGAAGCAGCTCCAGAGGGTTTTGTTGAGTACGGTGTGTGTGTGTGGGGGGGGGTTTGGGAAGGGCAGTACCAAGTGTGTTTAAAGAGGACTGATAGCTTACTTAAGCCCTTGGCTAGGCTGGAATGGAGGCAGGGTTCTCAAGGTAGCCCTGCTGGGTGTTACCATGGGGGTAGGCCTGTCTATCAAGTGTGGCCTGAGAAGCAGGTGCATTTTGAGTTAGACATTAGGTGCTATTTGATGCCTACTTTGAATTGAGACAGGTTGTTGTCTGTAATTTCATCGGGAGTTCATTTATCCAGAGGGGGGCCCGATAGGAGAAAGCTTGCTGCCCTAGTGAGGTTCGGCAGAATGGTATGGGCAGTACTCCATTCTTCCTCCGTCTGGTGATGTGTGTTGAGAGAGAAGCCTTGAGCAGGTTTCCTATGCAGGGTGTTTATTTTCTGAGGAGTGCCTTCTTTCCCAGGAGGCAAGTTTGGTATTTGATCCTGTCTTTTAGGTTAAGCCAGTTTGTACGCTCATACAGGGTGCAAGTATGAGTGTAGTGATCTGCATACAGGGTGAGGCGGCATGCCTTATTGAGTGCAATTTGGACCCTTTTGAGCACTGTATCAGTAGCAGCTCCATAGACCACCAGCCCGTAGTCTATCTTGGAGAGTATGGAGCTGGAGACTGAGATTTGGAGTGCTTCCGGGGTGAAGGATTTCTTATGCTTATAGAGGACCCCGATCTTTGTGTTTACCACTTTGACAAGGGAGTCTACATGGTGCGTATAATTGAGAGAGTCATCAATGGTGACTCCAAGGTACCTGAACAAGTGCACCTGCTCAATCTGCTCACCAGCCTTGTTTGTGATTACGGGAGGAGCATGCTTGTGTTTGTTGTAGGGGCTGGATTGTAGCATGGCCTTGGTTTTCTTGTAATTTAGTAGCAGCTTTTGCCTATTGAACCAGTCCTCGAGTTTATTGAAAGGGTTCTGTAGTTCTATTTGTAAGGCAACCTGAGAGGTGCTGCTGCTCAGCAGCACGGCATCGTCCGCATACAGAATAAGTTTGGCATCACATGCTGTGGGTAGGTCATTTACAAAGAGGCTGAAAAGCAGGGGCCCTAGAAATTGATTCTTGAGGGACTCCTAGGAGTACATCTCTGGAGCTTGATAACGTCTGCCCGATTATGACTCCTGTGTGTTAGGTAGTCACTGAACCAAATCATGGCGTTTGGTACCACACCCAATCTTTGGAGCTGGAGTACTAGTAGAGAGTGGTTGATGGTGTCGAAGGCTTTGGTGAGGTCAATGAAGATGGACCCCAACAATTTGCCTTCATCCAGCACCTTGTGCGCATAGTCAGTGTATTCCAGCAGTGCCATGGTGGCACTGTGTTTTTGCCTGAAGCCATGTTGGTTTGGGCAGAGCAGATTGTACTTCAATCAATCAATCAGTCAATCAATCAAATCTTTATTTATTCAGGCGATCATCATTGAGCAAGGCTCATTTACAAGATGGACCTGATAAGGTCAAGGTTCGAGTTGATGCACAGCAATTACGTCACATACTTATGAGACAGTTATACATACAGAAAAAAGAAAATGTTATTTATAACACAATAGTATACAGAGAATTCACATGTTAAAGCTTGGCAAGAGAAAGTTAAACTAACATCTACAATATGTACAGTACATATGTATCATAATGAGGGCCATGACAGTCACTCACATAATGAGTACAAGGATGGTGAAGGGAATATTGGGTGCCATATACTGGCGGTGTCTGGCTGGAAGGAATATGCCATATGTGATTGGAATATGGTTTTGTGGGATGACTATTCTATCTCTAGCAGTAACAACTGCATTTCTCTGTGAAGAAGGCTGTACAGTGCTGCTTGAAGGATGTAAATGGAATGATAATGGACAGTTTTAGGGATTTTGTAGGGTGTTCCATGCTATGGCTAGAGAATAGCTGATTGCTGCCCTCCTATTTTGGTGTTGACTTTGGGCAATTTGAGCAGGATGATATTGTTGCTTCTTAGGGCATAGGAGCTGGGAGTGGTCAGGTTGAAGCAGTCCAGGATATAGCTTGAAGTTTTTGATAAAGCTCTGTAGATCCATAGAGCTGCATTTCTGCTCCTCCTGACATGAAGGGAAACCCATCCAATTGCATCATAGAGAGAACAATGGTGAGTATTATATGGCAGGTCTGTAATGAACCTTATAGCTCTATGGTATAAGGTATCCAACTTTGAAGGTAGGGAGTGGGGCAGTGACTATAGAGGAAGTCTGCGTAGTCAATGACTGATAGAAAGATGGCCTGGACTAATCTCATCTTTGAATCTCTAGTAAGGAAGGGTTTTAATCTGTAGAGGAGGCCAAGCCTTAGGCGTGCTTTTCAGCAGTTGTTCTAGATGCTGAGTAAAGTCAAGTCTGTTGTCAATCCACACACCTAGGTATTTGAAATTTTCAACATACTCAGATTTTCTCCAAGTATAGTGCATAGCTGGGAGACTGATTGAAGAGGATGTGTTGGTGGAGTTTTGGGTTGTGAACATCATTGCTTTTGTTTTCTTTGCATTTAGCAGAAGCTTTTTCTCGAGAAGCTGATGTTGTAACAGGGAGAATTCTGCTTGTAGGATTTCATGAGCAACTTTGGGTGAAGGGTTGCTGACATACAGTACAGTGTCATCAGCAAAGAGATGTACTGAGGACTTGGTTAGGGTTGAATCAATTTTATTTATATAAATGGCAAAAAGGATAGGACCCAGAATAGAGCCTTGGGGGACTCCTCTTGACAGTGGTCTTAATGGGGAGAGGTCACCTTCAGCTTTTACCTGCTGTGATCTACCGGAGAGGCAGCATCTGAACCATTTAAGGGAGGATGGATCTAGGCCAATGGGGTGTAGGGATGAGAGTAGCAGTTCATGGTCCACAGTGTCTAATGCTTTGCTTATTGAGGTATTCTGTGAGTTGACTTGCCGCTATTTTTTCCAAAGCTTTGTATAGTGGGGAGAGGATAGATATTGGGCTGTAGTTTGACACCAGCACCTTGTCACCATTCTTATGCACTGGAGTTACCAGGGCTTGCTTCCATACCTCTGGAAATTGAGCAAGGGCCAAGGATTTATTAAATAGCATTGTTATGGGCATAATAAGAATATCAAGGGTGAGAGATAGTACCTTCATGTCTAGCCCGTTACTCCCCAATCTGGTTTTGCCTAGGACTTTTCTGACCATCGTTAGGGCCTCCTTCACCATCACCTTCTTAAAGCAGAAGGCTGGGTGGTTAGTTATGAGCAGGTTGGCACAACCTTGATTCTCCACAGGCAGAAGGTAGTCTGGAAACAGCACTGAGGACAGGTCTGTAAAGGCCTGGTTAAAGGCATCAGCAATGGCTAGCGGATCTGAGGAGGATGAGTTATTAATGTTGAGCATCTTAGGGTGCTGCTTTTGATCTTTACCAAGGATGTTCTTGATATCCCAAAACCTCTTTCCATCTCCCCATGCATTGTTAAGCTGAGTCTTATGGAAGTTGGCTTTTGCGAGCCTGCTAAGTTTGGTGCACCAATTTCTAGCCATTTTGTAGCACTGTAGGTCATGCTTGCTGCCTGAGTTTAAGGCTTTTTCCCCAGACACAGTCCCTTTCTTTTAGGAGGGAGAGAAGCTTGCCATCAATCCAGCCATTAATGTAATGACGATGCGTCCACTGTTGCCAGATGCTTCACATCCCAGTCTCCTTAATATTCTGGGGACTAGAACAAGTCAAAACACTGACAGAGGAGAGAGCTGGGATACAGCTTGCCTTAAGAGAGAAATGTACTGGATGTACAAATCGGGAGCTCTGTATCCCAAAAATGGAATGAATGAAAAAACTAATTGGATGCTGTTCTTTTAGATCCACCACTGCTTTCTGGCACCAGCACACTCTCCTGACTCCTGATAGAAACCACATAAGGGGTAATGGGTTTTAGATGTCCCCTATGATCACCTACCATTACATCCTACTGCTGAGTTACAGTGGTACCCAGTTAGAAGAGCGCTACCAGAATAGCACCACAATTCACAGCGCTAGTCTGGTAAGTGCAACTATGGACAGTGAGGGGGGATTTACAGTGCTTGCTGTAAGCATTCCCCTGGTCGCTGTCCGTGGTGCTGAAGAGAGACTAGAGCACTGGGATCCAGGTGGCTTGCTAAACTGCTCTCATGGTGTGGAGGATTGGGGCATTAAGAAGCTCAGCCAGCACCATTGGAAACCAGGGTTCTAATCCTGGTCTTCAACACTTTTACAGCAATCAGGACTTAGACTATTTTACATGGGGCCGTAGAAACAGGAGCCCCCTGCAAAAGAAAAATCGGTGCCATTATTCCTGTGCACTCCTTGCCGACGCTATTGTTGTCGGCGCTCTTTGGATCCAGTACCATTACAGCTGACAGACAGATGTTACTGGGACTCTGGCTTCTTGGATCCAGATTCCAGAACTTCATCCCTCTCCAACTTTGGGATACCTGTCATAATTAAGGCAAATCTGCCTACTAACTAACTTTAAACCATCCATTACTGTAGTTATATCTGTTCAAGCCTAATTTTTTTCTTGTCCTTTTGCCTGCTGCTGCACCCCAGCCCAAGGAGAGTTAAGATCCCAGTGCTGTCAATCAATTTTTTTTAAATGAAGACAGAGCACCCATGCAATAATAAAATGGGAAGACTCTTGATGCAGAGCTTCTAATGAGTGCATTATAGATGTATTTTATGTCCTGAAATGTGTGCAAAATGTCCAAAAAAAAATTCATTGGAATCATTTACGCCTAAAGCAAAAAACACTGTTAAGAACTGACGTCCATTTTTATGTTCTGGACGTCCTGAGGATTTAAGAGCTGACATCCATATTTTGTGTTAAGGACATCCTGAGAATAGCCTAAGTTACTGTTGCATGATAGTGTCAGTGCCTTTGATCTTTGAGGTGCTGCCCTTCCTCCAAGCTGCCACACAAATCAAGGAAGACAGCTTGTAGCAAGCTGTCCATTCTCAGTGTCAGTGCTGATTCCCTTCCGCAGTCCCAAAACAGAGTTGTAATTAAAGTAGAGTTGTTTAAGCAATAAGCCACGAGGGGGGGTGGGTTATTGGGGGATTTACCATAGCTGGAGTGGTTTGCTCATGAGACATAGCCGAGTGGGTAAATCCTCACCAGCCGTGGTAAATCCCCCGATAACCCACATCCTCCAAGTGGCTTATTGCGATTATACCAAGGTTAACTTTTTTTATTATAATAAAATACAAATATTAAAGAGGTTTCTTTGTTTTTTTTTATTGTATTTATACTATGCTGCAGATGTGGTAGAGGATGATATTGTTTTCCATCAGCCGTTGGTTATCAGAGGATTTACAATGGTGGTAAACTGCCAGTCTGACGATTTCATTGGCTGTTCACTTATGTCCATGGTATAATAGCAGATAATTCACTGCAAAACTGGTTGAACTTTACATCTCTGGTGGAACTCTCAGCTCCCATCTGCTGTTAATTAAGGAGCCTTGCTTGCCCATTCATTGGCCTTCCCCTGCCCTTAACATTTTATTGTTGTTGTAGAGAGGAAATTCTCAGGATTTGACAGATAAGGTGTCCTCCCTCCTGTCTGTACTGGCACCTCCATGTACTATGCATCAAGCAACAACTGGTGTGTTGATGAAATACATTATTTTATTTTGTGAACAGAAGGTTCTGCGCGATGGTGCGACTCAGGTGGGTGTATAATAAACGTAGCTCCTCACCATACCCGTCCCATTTCTCTCTGTGCTGCAAACTGGCTGACTCCTGCCTTGCTAGCTAAGTTAGCCTACCTCCAATTATTCAGGCTGGGAACATGAGGAATCCTCTCTGCTCTGCTGCTGCCTGTAGGTGCTCAACTGTTCCTCTTTGCTGCTACTGAACACAACAACCAACAGGCATACCTCTCAAGTGTCCCTCATTACAAGGGACATCCCTCATTTTGGCCCTTAAAATTGCTCTGTCCCTCATCCGTCCCTCACAGTAAAAAGGTCTGCCCACACAGAGAATGTGCTGTAAATTCCAACTTTAAAGCAGAAACTCTTTATATTCTAAAATACTAAATCCAAAATAAACTTTGTACAAGTAAACACTATGGCTTTCACAGTGTTCTGAGCTTGTATCTCCATGTTTGAGGATGTGTCCCTCATTTTGAGAGTCTGCGTCTCTCATTGTCCCACATTTTGAGTGTCCAAAAATGTCCATGTCCCTCATTTCAGTGACAAAAGGTTTAGAGGTATGCCAACAGGCACATTCATTAATAATTTCATTGTACTATATGCTTCCATTATGGCCATATATTTATGAGCACTTGCAGTTTCCACTTTGCTGGAACAGGTGCAGAGCCTGCAAGATTTCTGTAATAGCCTGTAAAAGTACAGTATGTTGATTTTGAGAATGGAAATGTTTTATGTGGCAGGTTACAGGTATTGTATTTGTGTCCACTGCCAAATATCCTGGAACACAACAGGAGAGAAAGATATTGAGCTCCTACAACCCCCCCCCAACCCAGAAAAAAACAGAGGATGCACACCAGGCAGACACTCCCTCCCCATGGCAATCAGGTTAATTAAGAAAATAAAATCTCAATAAGTAATGCACTACTGTGTCAGTGTCCTCAAAAGTAGAGTTATTTCAAACACTTTTTACTTGTCAATTTACCCAGGATAGCCTAGTAACAATGCAATACCTCATTTCCAGTGGGATCATGCTTCAGTCCATTGCTGTAACTTGGCAGACTAGAGAACTGAGAGGTTAAGTGACTTGCTCAAAGTCACACAGTGAGTATTTGGCTTTAGCAGGGTTTGAACCTTTGGCTCCTGATTCCCAGGCCAGTGTTCTAATCACTACAACCCACTGCCTCCTAAGATACCCCCCCCCCGGCCACCTAATAGACCACACTGCCTCCTATCGATATTTAAAAGTCATCTCCTGGTTTTGCTAAAGTATCTCCTGGTCAGTAAGAAAGTTGATTCCCAGGAGATCTTTCTGTTTCTTGATTGTAAAATCCTTATTTCGGCCCCTGCTGACTTCTGTTTACTTCTGGTCAGAAGGGGTTAATGCTGGAGACTGTCCAAAGTGATGCAGGGGGTGGGGTGTTGCTGGCCCAGGAAGCTACAAATCATGTCACTGAAGTGACTAGTTAACCCCTTCACAATGGAAGAGAGGCATACGTGTCTTTTTTTCGGTTGACTTCTGTTTAATTCTGGTGAATTTGGAAGGGGATAAACAGCCTGTTACAATCAGTTTAACAGAGACTATCAGTGTCTACCCCCCTTGGGATGGAAACAGGAGCCTAGCCCAAATACTATGAAGGCAGCAAATCCCTTTAGAATTTCATTACTAACCCAGAAAAAAAATGTCGGAGCTCTGGGATACAGAACGATATAAGTTCTGACTGAAATATTATGGGCCATGATGTCCTGTATTATAGAAAACCAATTCAAACAGTATGCAAGTGGAGGCTGTGGGAGATTTATCCTATTGTTTTTATTTATTTAAAATGTGTTGTTTGTACAGAACTGGTTAGTGCAGGTCTGACTTTGTGTGAGGAGAGATTTTCAGTAGGAGATCATCAATCTCTTTATCTGTGATCCCTTGTTGCTTACTGCTCATTTACTTATACAAGAAAGAATGTATGTGTACCATGCTGCAAACATCAGTGTGCCACTCAACTCCTGACATAGTAGAAAGCTGCCGAGGAAGGGGCAGTGGTGACTGGGCTACAGCCTAGAATAAAAGTACAGGACTACTGAGCTTGCTTTCCACCAGACCCTCTCCAAGTCAAGTACTGGAATCAGGGATTGGGGGGGGGGGTAAGATGCTTCAAGCATACAGGTCAGCAAAATGGTGGGAGACAGAGGGTGTCCAGGAGTGTCAGGAGGAAGGGAGGGAGGACTGGTATGTATGCATTTCTGTTGAGTGGGCTGCCGAGTAAAGGTAGATTGGAGAGGGCAGTTGTCCAGTACAGGTTGTTTAGTCTAGTGGTTAGAGCAGAGCTGTGAACCTAGGGACTCAGATTTGAGTCCCACCACTTCTACTTAGTGTGTGACCATGACCAACTCACTTAACTGCCCTTTGGTTAACCTCCCTGTGATCTGTCTGGTATAATGAGACGAGACTGATTTCTAGGTTGACCAAGAGGAGAGTACTGCAGTAAGGGAGGGCATTATAATACAGCAGAATAGCAAACTACAAGGCACTGGAAATAGACATAATGCGAAATACCCTTTGTTTCAACAAATGGATACATTTACAAATTTGCAGTGAGTGTCCAGAGCACAAAGTGAACTTGTGGGCCTCTGTAAAAATATTTAAAGGGACAGTGTTAACCTATTTTACATCATATTATTTCTAGATAAAAACCTACATTTTATGATTGCTTACCTTCTATAACATTCACTGATGTGCCAATTTGTTTAGTCTGTCTCCTTGTTTAGTAGAACTGAAATGCATGCTAATGTATATTTATAAACAACTTTGTTTGTTTTCACTCCTTGATCTGTTTTTACTGCATACTTCTTGAGCATTAGAGACACCCCCAAACAGTGCAGTCACTCATGGTGCAATAGCCTCCTAACCTCCCACTGTGTCATGAGTGGCTAGACTGTGTTGTGGATGTTCTCAGCTTAGTCCAGGAAAGTTGCAGCTGGAGCTGATCAAGGAATGCAGACAAACCTGTGTTTGTGTGGTAACACAAGTATAGTGGGTTGTATGTTTTTCACTTTTTTAAAGAAAAAAGGAATCAGAATTAAACTACCAGCTACATCAACAATCTTTACAGAATGTTGGCAATCATAAAAAGTGTTTTTTAAACTAGGGACACTTTGAGACCTAAGGGGGTTGACAGCGTCCCTTTAATGTAGAAAAATAAAAGGCATAGACATCGGGTTGACAGCTGAGCTCTTAATTTACTGTATTAAATACTCCTATATGGTATAACTGCATTCTTAACATTATGATTGTCATCATAAATGTGCATTTATTGTATTTCAATATGGCAAAAACTGGTTTAGAAAAAGTGGCCTTTGTGCCCCGTGTCACTGCCAGTGATGGAAGTAGTGCAATAAATACAGAGAAAGTCAGCGCTCATGGTGGGGGGGGGGGGCTGAAGACAGTGATTTAGCCGATGAGGATTTTCTTGAAATAATTGAGGATGTCAGTGAATAACTTCATAACTGATTTGATCAATGCTTTGCAGTTTTGTGTATAGTTCTACTGTCAGACATACTGCAGATACATGCATTAACATTCTAATAAGTCTAATACAGTACAATGAATCTACTTTCTGCTGGAACAAAGTAAATCAATTATTGTTGCACAGTGGAGACCAGCAGCACCATCTTGAGTTAAGTCTGGTGGTGTGTGGGCACTTTTATGGCGAATTTCCCATTTAAATGAGTGGCAATACTCCGCAACATGCTGTAAATTAAACATGAGCAACAAACAAAAACAAAACTGCAACAAGTTTGTTTGACTATTGGCTTGACGTGCTGGTTGCATAATTGCACTCATGCTGCATTGTAGTTTGCTTGCCATCATTAATGTGTAATACAAACAACATGAGATCTGATATCAAAACATATGTCAGCATTACAATGAGGGTGATATATGAGTGTTAGTGTATGATCACCAGACTTTGAATATAGCAGGCATCTGACTATAAGCAACTTAACACCAGACTGATGGAGGTTATTTGGAACCACAAGAATAATTCATGAAATAAACACATACTGTTAGTGATTTACTGTGCACGTTTTCCTTTCCTAGACTTATTCATAAATGTATTTCTATGGCTGTACTATGGATGGGGTTACAGTGAGGTATTCTAAAGGCTATGACTTAAAAAACTGTAGGATTTGGAGTATTTTGACTTCCAAAATTTGTGGACCGGAATTATTTTGACTTCCAAAAACTGACAGCTGGAAGTATTTTGACTCCAGTAAAACTGAGATGACTTCCAAATTTAAACCCATGGAAGTATTTGACTTCCACACCCAAAAAATTATCTGAAACCCTGTGTGGATGTCAATCACTGTCAACCCCCCCACTCCCGAGGCTACTGTTATGCATGAAGCTGTTTAGCTAAAATATTATTCTGTCATACAAAAAACTAGAATAACACAATAAATGTGGACAAACTGGTAGTTAACAGTACTATTAAGCAATGTATGATCCGTGTGCTATCAAAAATGGAAAGGGAAGTCTTAGGATATTAATCACTTTTATGACAGCCCATAAACAGCAATGTTAAGCTGGAGCTCAGTCTCTCTGGTGAACAGAAGGATGTCACACTTAGAGCATCTGGTAAGAGCAGACCTAGAAACATTTGAGCTCTGATACATTTTTCTGAGATGCAAACTGTAATGCATTTACTAAATGGAATAGCACTAACTTTCAGACTCGACACCGAGAGCTGGACACAATAGCAACAATGCAGCCCGTAAGAAGCTGAATCTACAAGAACACTGTGAATAAACCAAACAATGTCATCAGATAAAAAAGTTTTTACAAAACTTCATCTCTGTTGTAGTATCTTCATTACGGAATGTGTTAGAGAAAAAAAGCAACTAGTCTTGTAAGTTAGCAGGGTGTCATTACAACAGCTAAAAAAAAGCATTTGCAAAATGGCATCTTCCTTGCAACAACTTAATTGCATAATATGTTTTAAAAAAGTAACAAGTCTTGTAACTTAGCAGGGTGTTTCTATAAGAAAAGCTAGGCTTTTAGAAAGAAAGATAGATAGATAGATGTTTTAAAGGAGACCAGGAGTTGAGCACTATTTATTTTAATTATCAAGGAGAGATTTGATTTTGCTGGCAAACAGCAAAAATTTAATTGTAGAGATATAAAAAATAGCTTGCAGCCCTCAGATCTCTGCAATGTAGGAATGACATTGTTATCAAACCAGCTGATAAAGGAGGTGCTGTTGTGGTCTGGCAAAAGGAGCTATACATCACTGAAGCCACATAGCAACTCTCCGACACCTGGTTTCATTCTTCTCTTCCACAGGACCCCACTGCTGACTGTTAGACTGAGGTCACCACCACTATCATCTCTGCTATTGAAAACAAAGAGCTCCCTGCTTCTACTAAGAGACTCATAGTTCAGCATCCCCAGACATCCAGGTTTATCTCCTTCCCAAAATCCACAAAACAGGTAACCCTCATCCTATTGTGTCTGCCTGCTCCTGCCCCACATCCCACATCTCTGCATTTTTGGACAGCCTCATGAGACCCCCTCGTTAAGCCCCTGCCCTCCTATGTTAAAGACACTAACCATGCTCTCCAGTTATTTGACAGGTTCAGATTCAGTGACTCTCATCAGCTCATCTTCACCATGGACATCAAATCTCTACTCCGTGATCCCCCATGATGATGGTCTGACAGCTTTGCAGCATTTCTTGAATAAGCGGGAAGTCCAGCAGCCACCCACACACACTAACTCATCTGGCAGAACTTGTTCTTATACTCGGTGCTTTTTCTTTTAATAACAGTTTTTTTCAGCAGGTCAGTGGAGTTGCCATGGGTACCAAGATGGGTCCCAGCTTTGCTAATCTGTTTGTGGGTTGGGTGGAGGAACATTTTTTTCTCTCATTCACAGGAACTGTGCCTGAACTCTACAAATGCTACATAGATAGCTGTGTGGGGGCCACCTCCTGCTCCAGGGAGACCCTCCAAGTCTTCCTTGATAAGTTTACCATGGCCCATCATTCCCTTCAGTACACTGTTGAAGTATCCTCCTCTACACTGCCTTTTCTAGATATCCAACTGTCAGTACAGAATACTGGTCTGAAGACATCTGTTTATTACAAACCCACTGACTCTCACAGTTTCCTTCTCCACAGTTCCTTCCATCCTAAACATGTCAAGTTCCTTCCATCCTAAACATGTCAAGAATGGCCTGCCTTATTCACAGTTTCTTAGACTTCACAGGTTATGCAGTGAAGAGGATGATTTTGCTGAGCAGACCCAAATAATGCACAGTTTTTTAATCAACAGTGGATACCCTAAACGCACAGTGGACAGAGCACTCTCCTGGGTCAGTAACATGCCCCGTAACCTTGACCCCCGCAGGAAAGATACTGTCGGGCAAGAACAACGACGAGTTCCACTAGTGCTTCCTTTCCATCAGAGCACACCTTCTCTTCACAGGATCATCACCAGTAACTTTCCCATTTTGCAAACTGACCCTAACATTGGTGTTTCCTTTACAGAACCACCTATTGCCTCCTACTGCTGGCCACCTAACCTGTGGAGTCTCCTGGTTAAAAGCAGCCTACCTACTCCTAACAGTTCCTCCCTAACAGATACCAAACCTTGCAACAGGACTCACTGCTACACCTGCAAATCTGTTTCCAGTGTGACTGAAATTCGGGGGTCTACAGGTGTTTTTCACATCACCAAGGAGTTCTCATGCACCTCCACTAATGTGGTGTATTGTATTCTTTGCAGGAAGTGTACAGCTATTTACATCAGAGAGACTGGTAGGCACCTTGCTGACCATTTCAGGGAACATTACAGAGCAGTCAGGAATGGAGACACTGCTAAACCCATTGTATCCCACTTTATCTCCAGGGACCACAATGTCAATGACCTTTCTGTTTGTGTCCTTCAGCGGGGCTTCTGGGATTCTCACCATAGAAAAACCATGGAAGCCAAGCTGATCATCTGCCTTGGCTACTAGTAGCCCTCTGGTTTAAATGATAGACTTATTTTCCACTAACATCCTTCAGCCACCCCTTATTTTCCCTAAAGTCTGCTTGTATCTGTACTCATATAATTTCTTTTTCATTTTCACCAGCTGTCTCCATCTCTGTCTCCTTCCCCCACATTTGTCACCTTTCAGCCTTCTTACTAGGCCCTGTTAATTAGTCCCCACCTGGGGGCTTCTCTAGCTCTTTTACTCCTATTTTGCTTTATCTTTCCCATCATCACCTTTTTGTTTCACGGATTCTCTCTTAACCTTGCCATTTATCATTTCTTCTCCCTGAGCCTCCTCTTTTCTCTTTCTCCACATATATATAGCCCTCATTTTACCTCCCCTCTACACTAACTTTGTTTTTTTCTCTTTTAGAGATTTCCTGAAGAAGACCTAAGGTCAAAATGTAGATTTTTAACTTTATTTTCTATTTTCAGCATGCATTTAATATAACCATTTTGTTTTGCTTTTAGACCACATGCTGACGCAGCGCCTTGTTTTTGTTTTTATAAAAAAGCGTGCGCTTTATCTAACACTTATAAGCATAGCAAAGGTTTGATCAAATAGTGGGAGAATGCTGATGTCTCTGGATGCCTTGTATACCAGGTAGAGTAAAACAAAACAAAGAAAAAATAAAGAAAAAAATGATTCCATGGTTAGTGTGGTCTAAGATTGCAGAAAGGTAATGAAAGTTTTTTTGGCATGCAACCCATAATAATTGCATTGTCTGAAACATATTTCTGTGGGTTACTTTAGATTAAAAATAAGAATAAGGAAGTGAGTAAACAAGTATATATATATATATATATATATATATATAATATGTATTATTTATGGGAAGCATTTGATAAAAGACTAGGGGGATGTACCCTATGGTTTTGTGTTTCACCTTTATAGTATAAAAAGTTGAAAGACGAACCTCTGAACTACAATATTGGAGGTTATATGGAAAGTTATGTGGATTTTGGTTTAAATGATTTCTGTAGTTACATGTCTGCAAGTTTAAAACTCGGTACTATAACGTGTTTTATTATGTTCCTCCCCCACCTTGAGGTTAGCAGCACTTACCTGTTAAAAGGGATACACACTAGTAGAGGTACAGAGGAGCACTTGAGATTATATATATAAACATTGTTTATACTTGATTTAGTTTGTTAATGTATGTTTCTCATTTTGTAATTTTTTTCTGTTATCCTGTTTTTTCATTATTTTATTATAATTTTATTTAGTGCACAACTCACATAAAGCAAGTATAGTAACTTTCAAGTTCCATTATGTCTGTTAGATAAAATTATTAATTTGGAACCTTATACGGTATCTGTCTTTCAGAACTATGCATGATTAAGCCATGTTATGGCAAAATGTATTACAGAGGTCTGTTACGTCAACTGAAGAAAGTTAGTACTGAGATGGAATCTCATTATTAATTTTTAGGGGTTGTGACTAAGTTGCAGAATTGACAGACTCTCAGTGAACAAAGCCATGCAATTTTTTTTTTACATTAGTTTCTTTCTGTCCTGATCAGCCCCCTTCCACCAGCCTCCCCAGCCCCATCTCCCCGACGTCCACCAGACTCACCTCACTTCACACAAGGTGCTGGCTGGCCGGGTGCAGCACCTGTGGGAGGTCAGTATCATCCCACCAGTAAGGGTTCCTTTTTCCCTGTTTCTCTGTCCCATCCCTGAGTGCAGCGAGAAGGTGTGCAATGATGCCAATGGCCTAGGTACAAAAGCTTCAGCGTGTGGCACACCAGGCATCTGCCCAGCAACTGCCCGCTATGTTGTGGGTACACTGCACCAGCCCCCAGCCACCGCCAGGGGTCAGTCTAGCAGCCAACACCATCCCACCCCTCCCTGGGAGAGGAGAGCAGTTCTCCGAATGCTCAATCCTCTCCCTCTCCGGGCTACCCCCAGCGGCCCAATCGCACTGCAGACACATGTCACCAGAGTGGCAGGAGGTAAGGCACAGATGCCTCAGCCCTCCACGCCACTAAGCCAGCCTAAAGCCATACAATTTCTATGGAGAAACGGAGCATACCTGGGAAATTCTAGTGGACTTGTACTTTAAGAGGTTTCAGCAACAAACCTCACTTCCTGGAAGCCCTTTACAGCAGCCAATACAGCCAAAGGGTTTTTTTAGCAGGAGCAACAGTTGCTATTAACTGTTTACTGTTTCATTTTGTGCACTTGTATAACAGTGTCAGAAAATATATTGTAAACCCATAAGCAACAAGGAATATATGCCTCACAAAGCATGTCAGTAACAGCAACAGGACATACTTCTAAGTCCAGAAAGCACAGCTACACCAGGAGATGAGAGTGTCCCAACATATGCCTGCACCCAAACTGAGCAACAAAAGGTGTTGGACAAATTAGTTAATACTAATAAACCCAGCTGGCAGCAAGAGGCACCTGTTGGTATAGGATTAAATAAACCTGAACACCTGTACCAGAAAGACATGCAACTATAATGGCATGCTGTAACTTCAGGAGAATATATAAAAGCTAGACACATTCCCAGGGGCTTAAGGGCATTAATATAGCCTAACCTTGGAATCAACAATGAAATTCTAGATAATAAGTGGGATACAATCAGAAACATAAACTTTGATGGCAGATAAGGACTGCATAGCACACCCAGTCTGCTTATTTCCCTACCTATATGATGAGCTACAGATCCTAGTTAATCAACAGCCTGCTTCCTCTTACTTCCTACCAGAATTGTCTTACGTCCGTCCCATGCATTCTTGAATTCCTTCACTGTTTTTGACCCCACAACCTCCTCAGGAAGGCTGTTCCATGCATCCACCACCTCTCTGTGAAATTATACTTCCTCATATTGCCCCTGAGCTGTCCACCCTCTATCTTCAAATTGTGCCTCCTTGTTCTTGCACATCTCTTTTTCTGAAAGATGCTACCCTCTTGGTCTTTGTTGATTCCCTTGAGGTACAGTACTTGAAAGTTTCTATCATGTCCCTCTTCTCCCTCCTTTCTACGAGGGTATACATATTAAGCTCCTTTAGTCTCTCTTCTTGTGGCTTCTTTTGCAGACTCTGCACCTTTTTAGTGCCCTCCTCTGGACTGCCTCCATCCTGTCTATGTTATTGAGGAGAAGGGATCTCCAGAACTGCACGCAGTACTTGTGATGGGGTCTCACCAACTGTCTGTACAGAGGATGACAACTTCCTGTTTTCTACTGGTGATGTAGCTTTAATTTGATGACATACCTGATAGAGGCAGTCATTTTTGTGAGGCAGAAACTTGAAACAGAAATCACAAACCAAAGTGATACCTTTAAAAGGCTGGTAGGGGAGACAGACTATATAGCTACTATCACTAAACTGAAAGAAGAACTGAAATAATTTGAGGAATATGTCAAAAAGAATAAACAGAAGAAGTTCAAATGTGACATTAATGACTATAGGGCAAATAGGGTGTACACATTTAACAAAAAAGACCAAACATTACAGAAATACAGGAAAGTACAGTGAAACTCAGAGAGAGAGAGAGAGAGAGAGAGAGAGAGAGAGAGAGAGTAAGAATGGAGGTAGTGTAGTGACCTCTAGCTATCAGCCCATCCGTCATTCTTTTTTTGAGGTACCAGAGCAAAAAAAAGCCACAACAGATGTGAGACCATGAACAGAAGAATTGAACAACACATTTTTCAGAGGAATGGGACAAGAAAGGTACCCATTCAGGAGGGATAAAAGACCACCAGACAGATACAGGAATTCTGAAGGTGGAGGTGTCTATGGAGGAAGAGGTTATGGAAGTCCAAGAGGCAGAGGTGGTTACAAAAGGAGAAAGAGGTAGTGGCATTCAGCATAAGTCAAAGGCACATTAATAACACCGAAATGGTAGTCTTTAGCAAGGCATTATCCTTTTCACCAACCAAGGACTTTGATGACTTCAAACTACAGGTAGACCTCCAGAAGTTCTTTAAATCTGAGACTGAAAATGCAATTTGTGGATATAGAGGAACCAAAAACCAGAGACCTAAATTGGCATTGAATAGCAAATCAATGTACAACCCACCCACCAACTTAATCCCACTCAGCAAAAAACTATGCACTTGCAGTACAGAAAGACATCAAGAAACCATTAAACAAAAGAAAGAGGAAACCTAGAAAATAATGGACTACTCTATCTAAGGAAGAGATGGAGGCTTTGAAAACTTTGGAAGGTGACAAGTCCATTGTAATAAAACTAGTAGATAAGGGTGGAGGAATAGTTGTCATGGATTATGAAAACAACAAAGCTGAATGTAAAAATCAGATCTACAATTAAAAAAGGTTTCAGTAAGATCTATTACAGGACATCAAGAAGGGAATTGGAGAACCCATAGCACTTGGAATAATAATGGGATGGATCAGTGACTGGGAAAGAAAAATATTGAATATATCAACACCTAAAATGCCTTTCTTCTATACAATTCCAAAAATCCACAAGGACTTAAATAACCCACCAGGATGCCCAATAGTCTTGTGGATAGACTCAATATTGGAGCCACTTTCAGCATATGTAGGCTTTTACATATGATATTATACCTGAATTACCTACAGTCTTGAAGGCCACCACGATTATGTTCAACATCATAGAACATATTAATAGCAATAATGAAGATTAAAACAGATGGATATTAGTGACCTTGGATATTAGAGATCTCTACACTTCATTTTTTTAAAATTTATTTATTTCCATTTTATCAGCAAAGTGGGTGGACTGGATCAAAGAATCCATTTTCAGCCACACCTGGGAGAAAGGCTGCAACATAAGGAGTGTCACAATACACACACATTACAAAATAAGTACAAAATGTATAGAATCATCAAGAGAAATAGTTATGTACTTATAGTTGCTATAGTATCTACATGTGCCAGAGTGAACACTGCATGCAAAGAAAATCAGATGGAATCTAGATTAACTGGCCTTTACACAACATCATGTAGAAGATGCCTGCAAACTGTTAGCCAAGTGTCATTTAAAAATTGAATACTTTACTGATACACCAATACCCTGTGGAACTAATTTATTTAAAACCTTAGGACTGTAACAAGACGATGATTTTTCTGTTATTCTGGTTTGTGTACATTTTTCTCTAAAACCATAATAATGAACCATTTTGCAGTGATGTACTTTTGGTACCTGGAATCAGTATTTTTCTTAAACATTCTGGTACATGTGCTGCAGACACTTGTTGAGCAAAGCTCACAACCTTTTGAAATATTCGATCCCATGGCGATAGGACTTGTGCATGTGCATTATAAATTACAATTATGGCTATACTTGGAAATATCAGTAACAAATCTACAAATGTTATTGTAAGTGACTATGTACTTAGACATAGTACTTTTGGAAGCTTGATATAACAGGATTGAAATGTACTCCCATGTAGGGAGCAGTACTTGCTTTGCTATAGTATTTTTAGCTTTGGTTGTGAAGTTATTTTGGTTTCTATAAAGAAAACCCAACTTACTATTCATTTTTTTAGTTACGTTGTGTACATGTTCTTGCATAGTCATTATTTGATCAAGGACTACACCTAAATAATAAAACGTTTTTACAACACTCAGAGAAGGAAGTGTAACTGGACCACAGTGGGCTCAGGAGGGTGGGGGGCAGTCTGAAGCACATTCCCCAACTAGTCCAGCTGAATAACTCCTACACTGTTTTGTAAGAATGGGAATGCCCCACACAGGTGCCCATAGCTGGGACCAGGGAGGATGGTCAGGACCTCCAAGCTGGAACCCCAGGGAAGGGGGACAGGGGACCCCAGAGAAGGGGAAGCTTCTCGTAGTGGGGGACTCTATTGTCTGGGGTGTGAAGTTAGGGACACCTAGCGGGGGGGGAGAGGGAGGTCAAGTGCATCCCAGGAAGTGCTGCATGGAGTGATGGGAAGTGAATCTATAGGATCGCTAGGGTGATAGTCAGGAGGGAGGAGCTAGATGTCATTGTCCACCTGGGGACCAATGACCCGGCAAGGAGAAGGGTGGAGTTAGCCAGAGTCCAGGAGAATTTCAGGAAGCTGGGGAGGACCTGAAACAGGTAGCACGTTCTGTCTCATTCTTGGAGGTGCTACCTGTCCAAGGTATAGGGGAAGATAGGGCACTCCACATCCAAGCCTTCAACACCTGGTTGAAGGATCGGTGTGGAAGGGAAGGACTTGGCTTCATTGGGAACTGGGGCCCCACCAGGACAGATGTGAGCTTATATCAGGAGGATGGCCTGCATCTGTCAGGGAAGGGGACCTCACTCCTTGGTGAGAAGTTGGAATGCTTCAGCAAAGAGCATTTAAACTGGCCAAGGGGGGAGTCAGTAGGAACAGATGGCTTAGGAACACCCCCCTATTGGTAGTATGCAAAAATACAAGTCAACAACAGGAACAACTGAAGCGAGCAGTGAGGAACAGGCAGGCAAGGCATTTAAAAGGGGGGATAAGGGGGGCAGGAGCACATGAACAAGAAAACTGGGGTGGGAGAAACAGGCAAGGGAGAGAGAGAGAACAAGAACAGAGGGAGGTCATGCTCACAAATGCCTGCAGTCTGGGAAATAATGTTCCAGACCTGGAAGCCTCGATGGTGGATGCAGACCTTGACATAGCAGCAGTAACAGAGGCATGGTACTCCACTAAGCACAGCTGGAATGTCAATGTCCCGGGCTATGCACTTTTCAGAAGGTACTGGGAAGGTAAAAGGGGGGGCCCTGTACATCAGAGAAGACATAAAGGCTACAGAAGTACAGGGAAGACGGGGAGGCCAAGGCAATGTGGGTCATCCTTGAACCAGGGAATGGCACAGCAATACTTACTGGAGTGATCTACAGACCTCTGGCACAGAGGGAGGAAGTGGACAGTGTACTAATGGAGGAAATTCATGACATGGCAGCTAAAGGTGAAGTCCTGCTGATGGGGGATTTCAATATGCTGGATGTAGATTGGATCACCCAGGCAGCTGCTTCAGTCAGAAGCACCGCCATCCTGGAATCCCTGCAGGGGGCTGGACTCAGACAGCTGGTGCATGAGCCAACCAGAGACAAATTGATTTTGGACCTGGTATGGACCAATAGAAACAGAGTCGAAGGAGTCCAGGTGGAAGGGCAGCTGGGATCCAGTGGCCACCACATGGTGTGGTTTGGCATGGAGAAAGGGACTCAGTTAAGCCACACAAGGGCCAAAGTATTAGATTTCAGGAGGGCAGATTTCAATGAAATGGGTAGATGTTTAAGAGCAGCCCTGGAAAAGGGAGAGGTAATGGAGGGAGTGGAGGAACAGTGGGGGAAACTAAAAGGAGCCATAGTGGAGGTAACTAACCAATGTGTTAGGATAGTGGCCAAAGGGAAAAGAAGACGGAAACCACTAGGTTCTCTAAAGAGGTAGCAGACAAAATAAGGGCTAAAAGAACAAGTTTCAGGAAGTATAAGGGAACCAAAAGAGAGGAGGACAGGGAGGTGTATGTTGAATGTCTAAGGAAAGCAGGGAAAGCTGTTAGGGGAGCCAAGACATAGACAGAGGATGATTTAGCACAGACTGTGAAAAAAGGGGACAAGACATTCTATAGGTACATCAGCAATAGAAGAAAAACTAGGGGAGGGGGATTGTGAGTCTCAAAGGGGAGGAGGGAGAGTGTAAGGAGGGGAATCTAGACAAAGCAAAAATACTGAACAAATACTTCTGTTCAGTATTCACTAAGGAAGGAGAGGGTCAAGGACCACAGTTGGAGAGAAGAGGCAATGGGGTGGGGGGAGAGAGAAGTGGACACCAGTCCATTCACAGTGGAGAGAGTTCTGGAGGAGCTCACAAAGCTGAAGGAGAATAAGGCCATGGGGCCAGATCACATATACCCGAGGATATTAAGGGAGCGGAGAAGGGAACTAGCAGTGCCTCTGGCCACCCTGTTCACAGAGTCATTCAACACAGAGAGTTACAAAAGAACTTCAAAGTAGGCTAATCCAGTTTAAAATACTGCATGGCTTTTACTATTCACCACTTGAATTGTACGATATAGGCCTAATCTCTAACTCTTAATTGTTGGCGCTGTAACCAATCAGAAGGTAGACTTACTCATGTGCTATTGGATTGTACAGCTATTCAGAGTATCTGGACGGCTGTACATACAATCTGTAGCAATCTAACTAGAACCTTTCTCATCCTGTCTCCAGCAATTTATCTATTGGGATGCTTTTCTAATAACTGTGATTTAGATACACATGAACGTATATGGGTTTTTCTGGCTTTATTATCCTTAAAAAGACTTGTTGAGGAACTGGAAATCCCCAAAAATTCCACTTTTAAATGAATGGTTTGATAAAATGCCAGTATTAGCCAATAATGAGCGTATCAGTTATAGCATTATTGATAAACTTGATCTTTTCCAAAGAATCTGGGCACCCTTCTTGGAGGTAATATGTTAAGGATCCCCTGAATTACCAACATGTTACTGCTATTAACTAATGTGAAAAATTATTTGTATCTTGGCAGTTTGGTTTCTTAGTACCTACTGTACATCTACAAATTGAAACTATTATAACATTCTTGTAACCTTAGCTGCTACTTTATTCTGATGTTTGTAACTTTATTGGAAAATAATACAAATCTATAATGGGTGGAAAAAAAACAAGAAAAAACACAGGCCTGGTTTCAGAGGGCTGGAGGAGGGCGCATGTAATCCTACTGCACAAAAGTGGCAGTAGGGAGGAAGCAGGGAACTACAGGCCAGTCAGCCTCACTTCAGTGGTAGGGAAGATCATGGAGACACTGCTGAAAGAAAGGATAGCGGCACACCTGGAATCCAGTGGTGTCCAGGATCTGAGGCAACACAGATTCACAGCAGGAAGGTCTTGTCAAACAAATCTGATAGATTTTTTTTGATTGGGTGACTAGGGAAGTGAATCAAAGAGAGGCAGTAGACATCGCCTACCTAGATTTCCGCAAAACCTTTGATACCGTCCCACACAGAAGGCTGTTTAACAAGATAAGTAGTCTGGGCATGGAGCATAAGGTGATACATTGGGTTAGAAACTGGCTAATGGACAGAAGACAGAGGGTGGTGGTAAATGGGATCCAATCCAGGGAGAGAGAGGTGGCCAGTGCAGTACCACAGGGATCACTACTGGGACCAGTCCTGTTCAATGTATTCATTAGTGACATTGCAGAGGGGCTGGAAGGAAAGGTCTGCCTATTTGCAGATGACACCAAGATCTACAACAGAGTGAAGATGTACAGAAAATGAAGAGGGACCTGGACAATCTTGAAAGATGGTTGGAGGTGTGGCAACTGAGATTCAGTTCAAAAAAGTGCAAGATAATGTACCTAGGTAGGGGGAACCCTGGGGAGAGCTACAGAAATGGAGGGGGGTGCTAACAGACACCAAAAAGGAAAGGGACATAAGGGGTTATCATATCTGATGAGCTTAAGGTATCAAAGCAGTGCACAAAGGCTGCAGGGAGGGCCAGTAGCATGCTGGGGTACATAAGCAGAGGCATGACTAGCAGGAGACAGGAGGTGCTGATGCCATTGTATAAAACACTGGTAAGGCCTCACCTGGAGTACTGCATGCAGCACTGGAGACCACACATGCCTAAGGACATAGACAAGGTGGAGGCTATTCAGAAAAAGGTGACATAGATGGTGCATGGCTTGCATCACAAAACATATGAGGAGAGAGAAAGAGTCCTCAATATGTTCTCACTGGAGGAGAGGAGAGAAAGGAGGGACATGATAGAAACTTTTAAGTACCTCAAGGGCATAAACAATGTGCAGGTGGGGGAATCTTTTCCAATGTAGAAAAGATATCAGAATGAGGGGACAGAATATGAAATTGGAGGGGGGGGGGTAGATTAACGGGTAACATGAGAAAGTTTTTTCTATACAGAGGGTGGTGGATTCTTGGAACAGTCTGCCACAAGAGTTGGTGGGACAAGCATGATGGAGGGGTTTAAACATGCCTGGGACAGGTACAAGGGAACATTGGGTGTGGAAAGTGATGAAAAGCCATTGACCACTTAGGGTCAGTGACTGTATACAAGTTTAGGGCTTAAGGGTAGACTAGATGGGCCTAGCAGTCCTTATCTGCTGCTAATTTCTATGTATCTATGTATCTAATTCTAGAGGGTCCCACTAAATTCCTTTACTGTCAAACTTTGCACATACAGGCCCAGATATCCAGACTGTGCCAGGCAGTGTCGCAAGCCTGGGTGCAGGACCAGGTGATACTCAACAGTGATGCACCATGGCACAGCACCATTGAATATGGCAAGGTTGGCGCACAAACTGCGCATGGCGCAGAGGCACTGCACATGATGCAGTGGCACTGTGCCGGCTCAAGCCACAGATAAGGAGCACGGGGATGCGCCAGTGCAAGTGCAGTTGCGTAGGTGCATCACTCGTAATATTCAGCAGGGGGCATGCAAATGAGGTCATAAGATATGCAAGGTACAAATGGGTCCATTTGCATGTCATTATGGCCCCATTTGCATGCCTTGTGCAGGGCAGTCCGGCGACTTGCACCTGGTGCCCTGCACAGCATGATGTGTGCAGTGGGGATCCCAGGGCATCCCCCACCCGGAGCCACGATTGCGTCAATGTATACCAAACAAGCCCTGGTTGTCTAGTGGCCCCCCCTCCTGAGTCCCTGAATCCCCGAATATTGTAGTGAGAGACCTTCCCTGGTGACCATGTGGTCCTCCCTCCCACACGAGTCCCGAGTAAATGTCAAATGACCATCCCTGGTGATCTAGTTGAACCCCCTCCTGCCTAGTCATGATCGTGGTAATCCTCCATAAGAAAGCCCTGGTGATCAGTGGCACCCACCCCCTCCCACCACACCAAACCCTTGCCCTCATCATCGGTCGGGTGGCTGCAACCCATCCGCATACAGCCAGCCACCTGTCAATGACAGGTACAGCATGGGCTGGAAGCTCATTGAGCCTCAGTGGGACCAATAGGCTTGCAGGGCATACTGTATAGACAGTCCCAAATATGTAAATTAAGTCATTCACATAATTGGGACTATCTGAGTACAGTATGCACTGCAAGCCATTAGTCCACACTGAGACCAATGAGCTTACAGCCCATACTATACCTCTCATTCGGCAGGCAGCGTGGTATTCGGTGGTTGTGCCACCCGCTCGGCGACGGGGTGGGGTGGGTGACAAGGGGTTCCGTGTAGGTGGGAGGGGTGGGGGGTGCCACTGGATCACCAGGGCTTTTCTTTATGGAGGATTACCACGATTGCAGCTAGGGGCAGGGAAATGGTTCCACTAGACCTCCAGGGACAGTCATTTGACATTACTCAGGGACTTGTGTGGGAGGGGGGACCACTTGGCCACCAGGGACGGTCTGTCATTACGATATATGGGGATTTGGGGACTCTGGAGGGAGGGGCCACTAGACAACCAGGGCTTGTTTGGTATACATTGAAGTGATTGTGGCTACGGGCGGGGGGGGGTCCACTTGACCACCAGAGTGTGTGTGTGTGTTTGCCAGTGGTGTTCTGGGTGGGCGGGTGGCCACCCAGGGCTGGGCTTCTGTGTTGCGCCCTGCAATATTGCAGCCCACCTTTGGGTGGCCAGGAGTCATGCCATCTTTTCTGGTGCTCGACTTTGAGCCTCTCTATGTGGGGCAATGCAGGGTTGTGCCAGCATATGCGCCGCACATCCTGGGCTGAATATCGGGATGTGCCGCATTTGCATGGGCACACCCCTTGCATTTGCGCTGCATACATTAGCATTGTGTCCTGGCGCATTGAGATTTGCGTTGCGCCAGGCAGCCTTCTCAATATCCCTCTGGGACACCATGTGGGGTTATGCCAACGCAACACTTACACCAGGCGCAACCCCTTTGAATATCCCAGCCTCAGTCTCTATCTAGTCCCAAAATTCATCACCTTATTTTTTTTTCTCATTTAGTAATAATCTAATATTACAAAACCAATTTTGCAGTTTGTTATATGTGCCCTGAAGGTGCCCCTCTAGGTCCACCCATTTTACCAGAACAATACAACCCTATGTCATTGCTGTAAGCATGTCTTTATACACATTGGGAAGATAATTTATGTACAAGGAAAACAGGAGTGGGCCCAGAATGGAGCCCTGAAAGAACCCAAACTAACTCTGTGGGGTTTGGATTTACTGTTACCAATGTTAGTTATTTGTACTATTTTTTTTCTAAATAATCCTGAAACCATTTAATGGTGTAATAACTGACTCCACAGAGGTTTAACTTTTTTGTCAGTATCGTGCAGTCTACCAAATCGAAAGCCTTGGTCAGGCTGATAAAGATAGCCCCAGTCAGCATTCCCTTATCCATATTGCTGTGGGCACCTTCCATCAACCTGACCAAGGCCATCATGGTACTATAATCATTTTTAAACCCACACTGTTCTGTTGTTATCAGATTCTTTTTTTTTTCCCCAAAAAAACTGATAGCAGACATCATGCAACTTTCTCCAAAATCTTAGATAAAGCTGGCAAAATTGATATGGACCTCTAGTTTGTCATTTCGGTTTTATCTCCAGACTTGAAAACTGGGGTCACTGTTGCAGTCTTCCAACATGTAGGGACCCTGTTTCGGCATAAGGGCTTGTTTATTATAAGAGGTATAGGTCTAACCAAATAGTTTGCCCCAATTTTAACAGTTTAGGCAGAGTCCATTAATCCCATCTCCTTTGTTAGCATTTATACATGTTTTTTTATTTGACCACTTCTTTTTCAGTTTGCCTTTTGAAACAAAATTTAAAGGCCTGCTCATTGTCCTCTATATAACATTTTTGTGAAAATGCACTCATTTTATCATTGTAGAGTGCCATATTTGTGAAAAATTAAATTAGCTCTCTTGCAATATTCTCATCTTTATAAAATGTTTTGTCTCCAGCTTTTATACTAGTAATATTGTCTTCTATTATTGGTTTTACAACCTGGGGTTGTTAATACTTTCCAATTGCTTTTTTTATAGTAATCCTGCTTTGCCTTTTAATAGCTTTTTAAACTGTAGTTCATTGATGTATATACGCATTATAATCAGAGTCCAGTTTATTTTCCTGATATTTTTTCCAGCATTTATTTTGCACTCTTATTCATTTTAAAAATGTTGTATGTATCCACATACTCATATTCTTTCTTAGTCTTCAACTTTTAATGGAAGCATGCTTATTTATTATGTCTCTTAATTTACTATTAAAATGTTTATTTATTTATTATTTATTAACATCTGGAAAATCTGTGAGCAACATCTGCCCGTTTTCATGGGCAACCAGACATAGTAGGAATAGGAAGGGGTTCCAAAATAATAAAATACAAATTGACAGTAAGAATGCATTTACAGAGAAGACATCTATCAGGTTACAGGCATTTGCATTTATCTAAGATAGCCTGTCTCTCAGTTTAGATTTGAAGGCTGAGAAGGACAGCGACAGACAGCATTATCAACGTCCAGTGTTCTGTTTAAGTAGGATCTACAATGCCGGTTTGACAAATGATTTGTCGACTGACATCACAGTGACAGATTTATGTCAGCTTCAAGTTTCGATTGACATAAATCTGGCAGGAGACCTGGTTCTTTTTCTATCAGGGGGCTTTGCCCCCCCAAACCCCCATACAGGGGACTCTACCCCCCCGAACTTATGCATTATCAACTCTGAGTCGGAGTTGATTTGGGGAGGGGGTGCAGGACCAGGTAAAATAGTACTGGGGTCTTGGGTGAACTACTACAGCTAACTGTCAATGTTGTCGGCATTGCCGTGTTCACTGTAATTGTGTCGCTGTACAGCTGGCATATCGTTTAAGTCTGACCAATCAACATTTTTAGATCATTCAAGAACTCACCTTCATTAAAGTTCCTGAAAGTCCTTCTTTCTTGAATTTTTTTTTATTTTATAGCTTTCTTTTCCTTTTTTCTAATAACATAAGCAGGACAGTGGTCTGATATACTATCCAAAGTTACACTAACTCTTGTTATGTGATTAGGCTTTTTGGTATGTACCCAGTCAATCAAGGATCCTTTTTTTGTATTGTTATTTGGTCTAGTGACATCATTATCTAATTGTACTAAGTTATTTTTAAATAACATATTGCAAATGTTCTTCTTCTTTACAACAATCAGCCAATCTTAAGTTAAAATCGCCCATTATAATGTGTTCCTTATATCCCTTATGGACCTCTATTAATTTGACCAAAATAGTCAAATTAGGCATGAGGAATGACTAGATGCATTGTATCAGCTTCTAAACAGTTATCAAACAGACAATACACCACCAAACCATTGCATTATGGAACTTGCATCTGTAGTCCTCAGGAAGAACTACTTTGCCTTCAATGGAGACTATTTTAAACAAATCAAAAGAACTGCAACAGGGAGCAAAATGGTCCTGGCATATGCCAAAATCTGAATGTATAAGTGTGAAACATCATATCCTCAATCAAACTTACAAGTGTAAAACAACATAAAACAGTAGCGCCACTTTATAGATGACATCTTCTTCACCTGGACAGGAACAGAAGAAGAACTGACAGAATTCCTAACACACATCAACAACATCTCAGAAAACATCCTATTCACAAGCACAGTTAGCAAAGATGTTGCATACCTTGACATAAAGATTTACAAAGAAGAAGGAAAATTAGAAACTTCACTGTACTTCAGAAAGACAGTTCTCATTTACTAAAACCTGAGGAAAGTATCCACCACTCACAGTTTTTAAGGATCAAAAGAAACTGCAGTGAAACTTAGTAAAGGAACTTAATATGATGTGTAGAAAATTTAAGGAGATGGGATATAAGGAATGGGCCTTGAACAAAGCAGACAGAAATCTGGAGTACAAACATCATTCCAGTTTGCTACAGACAGAACCGATTAGAGATGTAACCAACCAGGACAGAAAAATAGTATTTAGTATGCAGTATTCTGCTTACACCATGCATAGCAGGCATATAAAACATCACATTGACATATCCTAGAAGAAGATGGGAGGTTTGGAAGTCTATTTCGACAAAAAACACTATGTGTAAACATGAAGGCACCAAACTTGAAAGATAAACTAGTACACACTAATCATCATTATGAAAAAGCAGGAAGGAGAAAACTACTGCTTGGACCTCTCAAAGAAGGCAACTACCCTTGTGGTTGATGTGCCCAATGCCATAATACCTTGAGAAAGGAAATATTTGACAACCCATGGAACCAGATGAGCTACAAAATTAAGAAACATGTCACATGTGTAACTACACTTGTGGTAGAAGTTATATTCTGCACTGTGATAGACTGTGTGTAGGTAAAACCCTGAGGGAGCTCAAAAAGATAACCAGTAAGCACAAGAGCACCATCAGATGTCAGGATGAGGTATCCACTGTGGCGAGACACTTCAATGAAGCCAGCCACACCCCAGCCTCCTTAAGATTCTGGGCACTGAAACAAGTCAAAAAAACTTACAGAGGAGAGAGCTGGGATACAGCTCTCCTTAAGAAAGAAATGTACTAAAACGGGAGCTTTGGATCCCAAAAATGGAATGAATGAAGAAACAAATTAGATGGTGTTTTTTAGATCCACCTCTGCTTTCTGGTGCCAGCATCCTCTCCTGATAGTAACCACATAAGGGGTAATGGGTTCTAGATGTTCCCTATGATCATCTGCCATTACAACCTGCTGCTCGGTTACAACTGGCAGATAGATGTGACAGGGATCCTGACTTCTTGGACCCAGATTCTGGCACTTCACTCTTCTCCAACCTTGGGATGCCTGTCATAATTGAGGCAAATCTTCCTACTAACTAACCTTAAACTAAGAAAGACTGCAGTTTTATCTGTTCAAGCCCAGTTTAATCTTGTCCCCTATGCCCTCTCCCACTGCCAAAAGAGTTAAGATCCCAGTGCAGTCAATAATTTTTTTTTAATGGAGTCAAAGCACCTGTCCAGTAACAGAATGGGAAGGCTCAGGATGTCCAAAAAACTGGAATAACAGAGTACTGCAAATATGCACATGGACAAACTGATGGTAAAACAATTACTGTTGACCAATTTATGATCTGAGTGCTGTCAATCACTTTTTCAAAATAAGACAAAGCACAGCTCAGAAATTAGAAATGAAAGGCTCAGGATGTCAATCACTTTTATGACAGACCTTAAACGGTGCTGTCAAACTGGGGCTCAGCCTCTTTGGTGAGTGGAATGATGTCAAATCTAAAGCATGTGGTAAGAAAGGAGCTAGAATCTTTTGAGCTCTGATACATTTTTCCAATACATAAACCATAATGCATTTACTAACTGGGATAAAACTAGCTTTCAGACTCAGTACTGGGGGAGTCACTCAATGTGCTCATTTGAGTGACTGCATGTTGGCTTGGCTCCATGGGCATATTGCTAAAACCTACTCCCCCCTCCCCTGACTTGAGCACAGTTTTAAGTTTTTTTTTTACTGTGAAGTAGTACATTTGGAGTAGCAGATACCGGGATCAGTTCTTTAATTTTACAGTAAGTTATGGAGATCGAATCTACTATGCAGAAGGTTCATCCAGAGTTGGTCATTGGTCAGGCAACCTTGACCGAGGGGCAGAAAGTGCCTAAGTGCTATAAAACTAATGAGATGCTCCCACAGCTAGAAACTTCACCTCCAGAACTCCTTACCTGAGAATGTTTTTTGCAGGAGCTAGGAAGCCTTAAAGAATTCATTATGGATATAGCCGCAGAAGTGAAATCATTTTGCCCGGCTCTCAAGGAACTTTCCCGAAAGGTAAGAGATGTGGAGGTCTGAGTAAACTCTTTGGAGGACTGCCACGCAAACTTGGTACTGGACGCGATCACCATCAGAAAGAAGCTCATGAAAATGGAAGAGCTGCACAAAGATTTGGAAGGATGGAGTCACCACAATAATTTGTTGTTGGTGGGTTTGCACAAAAAGGCTGAGGGCCTGACACAATTATATTCTTACAGAAATTGCTTTTGAAAATAGCTAGCCCCTCACCTCATGGCCAGACTTACATCATTGGGTGGGCTCACAGATCATTGCCACCACCCTGAGTGACCCTGAACTAGAAATTTTCACCTTTTCAATTAATTTGAGAAAGCTCACATTTTAGCCAAGGTTCAGGAAACAAAGGAGCATTTTTGGGAAGGAATGCGCCTCTATATTTTTCAAGACCTCACTCTCCATGTTCGGTCCCAGCGAGTTGCATACAGGGATGTTAAGAAAAGGCTTTTAGCAGCACACATCCCTATCAGAATGCTCTATCCCGCACATCTTGTTGTGGGTACAGTGCAAGGTTGAATGTAGTTCCCTGTAGCAGAACAGGCTAAAGCAGACCTCTCTGTTCCTGGGCAGCCATTGTAGAGGAGGAGGAGGAGACACACCTTAGGAGATGACTGGAATACCTTAGGGCTATATGTCCAGGTCCGCTCATATCCTTTATGCAGCCCGTTGGAGCTTTTTTTTCAGGTCTAGGAGTTTTTTATTTCTCTCAGAGGGCAGTGGATCTCCTGATGTTACAGCATTTTTCTGTTTGGTACTCAGCATTTTCTTTCTTACCCCATCTGCAGGATCGCCTGTAAGGATACTTTATGTCTCCCGACTGTTTAATTATTTCTCTGCCTGGACTCAGCCGCTGTTATAGGAGGCTATATATTGCCTGTAAATGACTCAGGATATTATTTTTTCCCCTAATGCAGTGTAATTATTCAGACATTATTAATATTGCTTGTTATGAATATAGTAGCCTCCCAGCTGGTGGAAAAAACTATTTGTGTCTGTTTACAAACTCACATGTCAATGACTCAGGATATTATCTTTTTGCCATAAAACAGTGTAATTATTCAGACATTATTAATATTGCTTGTTATGAATATAATGGCCTCCCACTTGGTGGAAAAAAATATTTGTGTCTGTTTACAAAATCACATGCCACATTATAGTTTTTTGGTTAATTGTTCTTTGTGGTAGTGTTGTTTTGTTGTATTGGAACTTACGATAACAGATGAGGGTCTGGCTGACCTTTTCTGGGATGCCTTATGATGTTGTCGGTATTTTAAGACTACTGAACCTAATAGGAACTTCTTTAGTCATTTTTGAATTTATTTACAGAGATTTACCTCCCAGGAGCCTAATATGCTACGGACTAATAGGCTTTGGACTCTTTAATTCTTGTCCTATAAAGAATATTTGGAGTGCTAATTTTGTGGCCTGTTATGAAGCCTCTGTTTTGGGCTTGGGTTGACCACATTGGGGAATGGGAGAGAATGTGGGTAGGAGAGTGCTATCTTGAGATTTGAGTATGCCTGTGGTTTAGTGGGACCTAATGGGGTATTTGCTGACCAGAGATGTTAGTACAGAATCAGGTTTGTGCCTTACTGGCGTATACCTTGAAAATCCCATCCATTTTCTGGGCTCACAGTAGTGGTGGTAGTGGTGGTGGTGGGGGGGTTAGAATCTTAGTTTTTTCATGACAGATTTAGCCAGAGTTGACCCATTGCCATTACTGGCCTGTCACGGACTAATATGGTTAGGAGTAGGTCTATGCGACAGGAAGGATTTGGTGGCATTTGTGTTATTGATTTCATGTTTGTGTTTTTTTCTTCTAGATATCTTGGATTAATTACATTTGCTGGTGTTGTTGTTATATGGGAGGAGGTGGGAGTGTTATAGTACAGGCAGCACCATGTAAGGACAAGTTCCATGTCTCCCCAGGGCTCCAATCTTATACCTCTTTTCAACTGTTTTTTCTTTATGGCTAATATCTCTTGGAATGTGTCCTGGAATGTTAAAGGGGGCAAACCAAACCAAAAGGTACAGCATCCTGAAACATCTTTGGAAATTAGGTGTCTGTGCAGAGACCTACCTCCAGAGGAAGCAAATGTTGTTCTTCTGGCGGGATTGGATCAGGTGAGTTTTTGGTGCTGGCAGTGGCATTCAGAAGAGGAGTGTGGCTAGTTTGATATCTTGTTCAGTCCCTTTCCAACTAGTACAGGAGAAACTGTAGGACCCAGAGGACTGATGTATCTTTGTACACAGCAGATTGGGGCAGCTAGAGATATTGTTGGGACCAGTACACGGCCCTAATCTGGATACCCCATCTTTTTATACTGGTCTAGCATCCCAGCTGTCACTATCAATAAAGCCACTGCTCATTATAGCAGGGGACTGGAATTTGGTTTCTCAGTCAGATCTGGTTCAAGATGTTAGTGCTTAACTCAGGGGCAACGTACACTCCGAGAGCATATGTATGACTAGGATTAGTAGATCCCTGGTACCTGCTGTATCCTACAGATAGACAATACTCATTTTATTGCAGTCCATATGATTCATTTTCAAGAACTGATTATTTTCGTGTGGCACATGAGATCCTTCCTGGTATTCAAATGTGTGAATTAGAAACTACAATGCTTTCGGATCACTTGCCCGTTCTTTTACAAGTGGATTTGGCTTGGGGAGCCGAGTTAAATCACACCTGGAAGTTCAGCCACCACCTCCTTCATGACACCGAGATGGGTGATAAAATTAGGGAGTGCTTTATTAATTTCTTTGCAGATAACCAGGCAACAGTAGGCAGAACAGATGTACTATGGTCCTCTGCCAAATGTTGTGTGTATGATGAGGCTATTAGATTGGCTACAATTCAGAAGAAGCAAAGGGATTAGATTACCTCTGATTGTTTACAAGAGATTCGGTCCTTAGAGAAATATCTAGACCCAGGTAGCATCCAAATTGCTGGTAAGCCCCTAAGCTTTTGCTTCTGGCTAGGTCCTCTGGTGCTCTCTGTACAGTATTTGATAGCGGAAAAGTCTTTTCTTTTCTTCAGTACATTTAAATGAGTTTATCAGATACTAGACAAGGTTAGTTTTGTAGTTCTTCAGCTCCGTCACTATATCATTTGGTCCCAGGGTCCTCCCCTCTGGTCTGTAGCTGATAGTGAGGTTCTTCAGCAATTCTTTTTTTTTTCCATAGAAATTTTTATCCTCCGGTTGCCCGTGGTATGGTCTCCTTCTGCCCCATCCCCCCAGTCCCATCATCAGGCTTCTCTGGGACTTACCTTTTCACCAAAGCCCTGGCTAACTGGACTGTGACAGGGGCCCAGTCACTGATGCAGAGCCTGTGTGGGACTGGATGTCATCCTGTGGCCAGAGGACTTTTTCTGCCTCGGTTAGGTTCCCCCTGGACCTTCTTTGTGTAGTGGCATAGCAACCGGCTCCACCTCCATGGAGATGTCCTCAAATGCCTGAATCAGTTCATCTACATAATGTGCCCAGAATGGTGCTGCCACCCAGATACCTCCAGGTGGCAGTTGACAGCAGGTCATGTAACCCCCCCCCCAAGGGAGGAGAGCTGCCTGCCAAATGCTTGATCCTCCCTCACCCAGCCAGCCCCTGAGTGACCAGCACCTGTTCCTGAACCCAGATCACCGGCATGGCAGGAAGTAAGGTGCTAAATGCCCCAGCCCTCCATGCCACTGGGTTGGACATTCAGTGATTAATTTCAAGGGTGAGGTCCCCGATCCAATTTCGCAATTATATTCCACCCTACAAAGTCTGGGTCCTCGAAACCAGAATAGTAGTTGACCTTATTGGGAATCGACCTTGTCTCTGGATGAGACAGGTTGGCATGTAGTATGGAGGGACATATATTTGAAGCAAGATAGGCTCTGTGCGCAACAGTTCTACGTAATACACAGTTTATATTGCACTTTTAGTAAAATACGTACAATGGGAACGCAGGAGTCGAACCTGTGTATCAAATGTGGAGAAACGGAGGGCACGCTTTTTCATAATCTTTGCCAATGTCCTAAGATCGAGCTTTTTTGGAAGGATACTCAAGAATATTTCAATCCCCTCCTGGGCCTACAGGATATGTTTACCCCTGAGATACGTAGTGTGGGACTATATTGAGACCACACCTTTGGACCCTGGAAGGGCTACATAGCATCAGTGGCAGTAATCACAAGTCAGTTATTGTATGCCACTGGCTGGATGCCTATGGCCCAACAAAAGAGGTATGGTACAGGGAGATCCCACTACCCTAAATACTGAAAAATCAATTGCAAGCATGACAGGGCAGTATTCAATTTTCCAAAACAGGTGGGAACCTTTGTAGGCACTATTGTCAACTACGTGATTGGATAAACAGGTTATCTTAATACCAGGCCCTGTTGTTTGATCATGACTTCTTCTGGGCAAAAGGAGATACCATGGTGATATGAACTCCCCTGTATTGTTTAGTTAGCTTGGAGCTTTCCGGGTCCTGGGGAGCCTTCTTCAGTACTTCTTGAAGTTCCTCTTTGAGGGTTGCCACCCTGTCTTTGGGAGGGGTAGTGGGGGAGTAGGTTATAATGGGGGGGGGGTTCTGTTCTCTGTATTTTCATATGTTGATATGTTGTAATGTGTTATCTGTATGTTTCAAATCTTTTTTAATAAAGTATATTAAATTTAAAAAAAAACACTCGACACCAAAAGTCGGACACAATAGCAGCAATATAGCACAAAAGAAGTTGAATCTTCAAGAATACTGTGAGCGACTCAAACGATCTCAATGGATAAAAAAGTGTTGGCAAAACGGCTTCTCCCTTGAAGCAACTTAATTGCATAATATACTTTAAAAAAAGTAACAAGTCTTGTACATTAGCAGGGTGTCTCTACAGGAAAAACTAGGCTTTTAAAAACGTCCTAAAGGAGACCAAGAGATGAGCACTAGTTAATTTAATTATTAAGGAGAGATTTGATTTTGCTGGCAAATAGCAAGGAATTAATTGTAGAGATATATGAAATAGCTTATGATTTATCTTACACTTATAAGCGCAGTAAAGGTTTGGTCAAATAGTGGGAGAATGATGATGTCACTGGACACCTTGTATACTGGGCAGAATAAAACAAAACAATGAAAAAAAAAGTCTGGCCTGCTGGTGCAGCCATAGAGCTACCACTTGAGATGTTGACAGCCTGGGTTCGGAAGCGACCCTGGGCTGTTGGAGAGCTGGCCTGGGGGAAGAGGAGAGAGCATCCCAAGGACTGTTCTCCTCTGGGGGGAGGATGGAACAGCATCTGGTGCTTGACTGGCAGAGGCAAGAGGTCTAGCAGTGAGGAGTTTGGTGGTTAGGGGAGGTGGGGCAGACATAGGCAGGCATGCTGCAACGTCATTGCACACCACGCCTCCCATGGGAGAAAAAATGGAAATTCCATGACCATGCAGGATGACGCCTGCCACTCTGTCACAGGTCCTGCACCACTGCCTGGGCTGCCTCTCCTCAACCGACACTCTAACTATGCTTGGAGGTTGCAGGGGTGATCTTTGGGTGGCCCTACCCTTGGGCGGTCATCTGTGGGGGAACACGGGAGCAGGTAAGTCCTGGGGTGGATGATGGGACTGAGCGGTAGTGGCAGGGCCGAAGACGGCTGCTCAGTGGCGGAGCAAAAAAAAAAAAGATTCAGCAGTTAGTGTGGTCTAAGAAATTGCAGGAAGCTAAAGAAAGTCTTTTGCATTTAACCACTAGTAATTGCATCGTTTGAAACATATTTCTTTGGTTACTTTAGATTAAACATAAGAATAAAGATGTGAGTAAACAATTTACATAGAAATGTGTTATTCATGGGAAGCATTTGTTGTAAGACTTGGCGGGGGGGAGGGGCCTGACCCATGGTTGCATGCTTCTCCTTATAGGATAAGAAGTTGAAAGATGAACCTATGAGCTACAATAATGGAAGGAACATGGAAAGTTATATGGTTTGTGGTTAAATGATTTCTATAGTTACATGCCTGCAAGTTTAAAACTCCATACCGTAACAAGTGTTTTACTATGTTCCCCTCCCCCCACCACGAGGTTAGCAGTACTTACCTTTTAAAGGGATACACGTTACTAGAGGTACAAAGGAGCACTTGAGGTTTTATATGTCTATATATAAAATATGTTATGCTTAATATAGTTTGTTGGTTTATGGACTGGTCAGAACATGTTGTTTTCAAGGTACAAAATCATTATGAATTGCCATTATGTATATTACCCATCTTCACCACAAAATTTCAAATTGTAGAAGCCTTGCAGTAAGCGTCTCCATTTCATAAATATCAATAATTAACTTCTGCCATGCCACTGTTGAAGGTACTCTGTCAGTAAGCCAGTGTTGTGTAATAACTTTCCTAGCTGGTAGTATGTAGGTAGTAAGGAGCTTCCTAGTAGGGGGGAAACTGAGGCCTCTTTGGATGTCAAGAAACAACATTTTTTTTTCTCTTTGTCCTGGAGCCCTGGCAGGCAGCTGTTGCACTTCTGTTGGAGGGACTCTCTGTCTGGTCCTGCAGCTCCCCAGAAATTCCCCCATGGCTGGCCCCCCACGGTGGAGCCAGGGAGGAGGTTGAAGGCTTTTCCTTCTTCCTGGATACCAAATCCAGGAGCTGGGGACAGCCCTTGGGAGCGGTGGACCATCACGGAGCCTGCCAGGCTCTTTTCTGCCATTTTTCCCATCCCCCTTCCCTACTGATGTAAGGATGTCGTAACGTGCCTCCTGTCCCATACTGCCCTCCAGTCATCGCCAGAGGGCAGTCAATGAGTAGGATGACAAGTCTCCCTCCCCCTGAGAGAGGAGAGCAGTCCTCCAGATGCTCGATCCTCTCTCCCCCCTGCCAACCCCCAGTGGCCCGGGCTCATTCCCGAACCTGGGTCACTGGCGTGGTGCAAGGTGTAACGACCAGTGCATCAACATCCAGCACCATTGGGCTGGCCAAGAAACAAAATTAACTGAAATGTAACCACCAAGGAGGATCTAAAAAGCACCCTCAATTTATTTTGCACTGATGCCCAGAAGGACTGGAGCTTTGAGCAAAACCAAAAGATGTGGCCATGGCTTGCCTTAGATTCTCCGCAACCCCCTCCAAAACTGTGGGGAGAGTCAGAAGTCATATTTGGCTTGAAGGGATGGTGTGCAAAAAAATTGAACAATGCCCTTCCAAGAGAACTCCTTCCATATGTTGGAATGAGTAGGCTTATGAGTGTAGGTAAGATATTTTTCCCACTGTTGGGGAATAATGTCTATACCCAAATGCAGTTGACAGTTTATTTTAAGATATTCCATGGAGGACTAGTCCAGAATCGATAATTTTTTCAATTTCAATTTCAACTTTATTTTCTTAAATCAAAGCGCCTGTACAGATAAACATGACAATAAATATAATAAATCCAATCAACAGAAATCCTTAAAAGCTATATTAAAAAGGTGGGTCTTCAACTCCCTTTTAAAACTAAGGACGGTCGGGCAGTCTCGCACCTGACGAGGTAGAGAGTTCCACAGGGTAGGTGCCATAAAACTAAATGATCTAGCACCAGATGTTTTCAAACGTACCCTGGGAATCTCTAGCAATCCCTCGTCAGTGGATCGGAGGGGGCGAGAGGGACTATAGGGGCACAGGAGCTCTTTCAGGTAGGCAGGTCCCAGATCATGTAGGGCTTTATAGGTCAGCAAACTGACCTTGAAGGTGATTCGCCAGAACACCGGCAGCCAGTGCAGTCCGTGGAGCACAGGCATTGTGTGACTGGATCTAGAGACTCCAGTCAACAGCCTGGCTGCCGCATTCTGCACCAGCTGCAGACGGCGAAGTTCAACCCCTGATAGCCCTAGGTATAGGGAGTTACAGTAGTCAAGTTGGGAGGTAACAAAGGCGTGGATTAACGTTGGAAGGTCCTCTGGAGAAACCAAGTGCTTCACCCTGGCAATATTCCTCAGATGAAAAAAGGAAGTCTTCACAACCGCTGACACCTGGGATTTGAGTGTGAAACGGTCATCAAGTATTATGCCAAGGTTTCGCACCTGGTCTGAGGTCATCAGCTGGACACCTCCCAAGCCATAGACCTGAGGGTGATCCTTCTGGCAGACCCGCCTCACAGCGACCTAAATCCACAACCAACACCTCAGTTTTCTCCAGATTTAACCTCAGGCAGCATAGATCTGTGAAATCAGTGAAGCCAATGGTACCCCCTTGAGAGTTTGCAGCACTAACGTTATGAGAGCAGGGACAGGCTTATCAGTAGGGCCCCATGAAATTCTTTTTATTTTTTATAACTTTTATTTTTCTGAACATTTTTTGTTGATTCTTTTTATTCATTGAACATTTAGTTTAATTTCTTATCACATTTACATTTATAAATACCTCAAATTTTTTATTTAATACACACTAGAAATCACATTCCTAGTACACTACATTGTATTAAGCAGCATTATGCTATAGTCTTAAAAGGTTTTGTGAATCAGAAAATTCCACAGGTACTTCCTTGCAGACCATCTCTTTGGTAACAACGGAGCCTAAACAACAACTTCTGTAAGCATTTATTTAGTTTTTGCCAAAAATCAAGCAATTTTTAAACTTTTTTCATGTGTTTGTTTTATTTTATTTCTTTTTATACCTTGAATTTCTTGTTATTTCTTATTTAAGAAAAACACAGGTCTCTACTCATCGGGGGGGGTTGGGCAGTCTTTTCACCTTGACGTATATATAGTATGTCCTAATTTGTAAGCAACGGTAATGGTCTTCTGGTCGCAAACCAAATTTTTCAGCCAGGGTATGGCAGCCTATAAATTTCTTTCCTTGGTAGCAGTGAACAGGCAAGTAAAGACCCAGCTGTTCCCATTTTTTGTATGTATGGTCTAACCGGGCTGGTGGAAACTTTGGATTACATGCAAGGAGGGTTATTAGATATCTGTCTGGTTTTGTGTGTTGTGTTTGTTCTGTTGCAGATGGGAGCCTAGTAATGTCAGATAAGGTACCCAGCACAAAGGTTGAGGATCGCCTCCTACAGCCGACACTCCGGGTAATAGAAGGTAAGCCGGATTACAGTCCCCCCTGTAGCACCCATGATATCATGGAACCTGCACAGGATAGAAAGCTAAGACAGAGCTCAGGTTAACATTAGGGGAATGATAAGAAGGTACAGCTAAGCCTGCAACAAAGTTTTGTTCTTTGTGCTCGATTGTTGACAGGGGTGTCTCAGAGATCGCATATCACCCCTGTGCTGTGCGATCTGCACTGGCTGCCGATTCAGTGGCGGATCACCTTTAAGGTAGGTTTATTGACCTAGAAAGCCCTACATGGACTTGGTCCCGACTACTTAAAAGAGCTTCTGATTCCCTACACCCCTGTGCAACAACTCCGCTCGGCTGACGAGGGGTTGCTGGAGATTCCAAGAGTTACTTTGAAATCTTGTGGGGCCCGTACATTTATGTTTGCGGCCTCTACCTTCTGGAATTTTCTGCCCAGTCAGCTCTGGGAATGCGTGACCATGGCGGTTTTTAAACAGGCACTTAAACCTTTTTGTGGAGTCAGGCTTTTCAGTGACCTGTTATTATTTGTTATTGTTGTTCTATTCACTAATTGTAATAGTTTTTTGGAATCATGTTTTAATACTGTAAAGCGCCTTGGTATTTGAATGGCACTCAAAAATAAAGTTACAATTAATGGGTCTCCCCTTTTGCCACTGAGACACTGTGGCGTAATTTGCCGTTATAAAGGAGCATTTATAACGGCAAACATGCACTTGGTTCTCCTCCCTCTGCGCATCAGCCTACAGCAATGTCTCCCTTCCTGGCTCACGCTGCCTTCTTACTTACAACAGAGCCACCAAAGAAACATGGCAGATGAGTAAATTTATAAAAAAATCAAAATCAGAACTAGTGTTACAGATGGGGGACTATGAACATTTTTTTTTAAATACGAGAAGCTGACGAAAATGAAAATCCGACCGGAGGTAAAATAAAGTGAAGCATACTCGTAGCAACACCAAAACTGCTGATATTTTATAGAATTGCTGTGGCCAAAAAGGGGAGACCCAGCAATTATATAAAATAAAATATGGGGAGGTGTGTTTAAATTCGAAGTTTACGCACACCCTCGGGGTTAGATGCTTTGCACAAACCCCTCGAGCTTCGCTCTCGGGGTTTATGTAGCATCTAACCCCTCGGGTGTGTGTAAACTCTTGTTAAACACACCACCCCGTACTTTATTCTATATATTATTATTATTGTTCTTTGTCTGTTTACTCTAGTGTAAGTTCAGACTGTTCTTGAATAATGGCTATGTAAAAGGCCACTGCAGGTCTATATGTAATACATGGTCTTGACGTTTAATTTTCTTGTAATGTGGATTATGTGTTTTTAAAATAAAAATCTTCAACAACAAAAAAAAAAAATACCTGTATGGTTGTATAGAGAGGTGGTCAAGAGCTTTATTTCAGAGCAGTACGGTGCTATGTATGAATTAATTATCCTGATACCATGAGAGGCCAGATGTGTCAGGCTGCAGGATCATTTTTTTTACCAGAAGAAGGTTCTCTTCCCTCAGCTCCAGTGACTTCCATAAAGCAGTATAGGTTGGAGAAAGCCAATACAAGGTGGTCCGAATTTGGACTACTTAATGATTCTGCTCTGTGTGCGAAAGAGCCAGGCCCATTTTGCTTTCAGAAGCTGAAGAATTGCAAAACGGGTATGGCGTTTACTCCTCCCCCAAAGGAATTGTGAAATAAGTCGGTCCCAATGCCTAAATGTTTGTTTGGGGGTGTCACTGGCAGAGTTTGAGCTATGTACAGGAGGCGAGGTAATATATTCATGAGGATACCGTCCACCTTTTGTATCAACGGCAGGTTTATTGCCTGCCATCTGTTCAGGTCTTCCTTGATAGCCTGGATACAGGGAGAGAAATCCAAAGGGAATAATTGCTTGAGATATACCGGCAGGTAAACTCTATGATATTTTAAGGATGGCAGGTCCCACCAGAATCGGAAACGCTGCCTAATTCGTGGGCTAGGGCTGTAGTGAAACTGTAACACTTCAGTCTTGGTATAATTAAGCCTATATCCTGCACAATCAAAACATGTCTTCAAAAAGGTCCAAAGTGGTGGTAAGGAGGTGTTAAGGTTCAATAAATGTATTAGTAAATCATCTGTATATAATGCAAATTTGTGGGGTCTTCCACCTAACCTTCCACCCATTATCGCCGGGTTGCTGCACAAGACTTGTGCCAGGTGTTCAAGATATACTGCAAAATGTAGGTGGGGATAAGGGCCACCCTTGCTGGGTACCCCAGAGAGGGGGAAGGGAGTGGTGATATGTCCATTGATTTTTATGTACGCTTGAGGAGAGTGATATAATGTTTAAAGAATATCAATAAAGGGGAGAGGGAACGCCCTCTTCTGCACAGTGGCAAACAGAAAATCCCATTCCACCTGGTCCTACACCTTCTGCGCCTCTTAACTGAGTATCAAAAAGGGATCTTTTGACCGAGTAGCATTGTGTAATATTTGCAGTGTACATTTGATGTTATCCTAAGTCTGCTGCATCCTGACAAAAAAAAACCAAAACATTTGATCATTATTAATAAGAGAGGGCAGGACAAGATCTGGACATTTAGTTAAGACTGAAGACAGAATCTTGAAATCTATATTAAGTACTGAAATCAGTCGATATGAAACACACAGGGTGCTGTCTTTTGGCTTTAAAATGGCTGATATAGTCACTAGACTCCATGTTGGGGGAGCCGGGTTCCCCTCTGCCACCCAGTTAAGGGTAGACTTAAGAGAGGGTATCAAGATTTTGATGAAGGCCTTATAAAATTCTCTTATGTACCCATCTGGGCCTGGGATTTTGTTCGTTTTTAAATTCCTAATAGCTTGCTCCACTTCTTCCATAGTGATAGGCACACTAAGGTGTTCTGCCTATGTCTGTGTTAGCATAGGAAGGTGAACCATAGCAAGGAAGACTGTATTTGCTGCATGTCCACGGGCTACACAGGGGTATATAATGAGGGATAGTAATTTTTAAAGATTTCCAAAATACTTTCTTGATCTACATGTAGTAATCGAGTTTGAAGGTCTCTGACCCATGTAACTGCAGTGTCAGTGGCTCAGTAGGTAGCACACTTGCCTTTGAGGCCGGGAGATCAGAGGGCTGTGGGTTCAGTTCCCACATCTGGCACTTGGGTTAATATCCCAGTACTGACACTGTAGTGCAGCATGAGAGGGGTGCTGCACTTCTGAGGTGCCATCTTTCGGATGAGATGTTAAACCGGGGTCCCATCTGCCTGGATTGGTGGTAGTTCAGGTGGATGTTAAAGATCCCATTGCACTTATCGAAAAGAGTAGGGGAATTTCCCTGGTGTCCTGGCCAAATTTCCCTCATTCACTAAAAATACCACCAACAGCTTAATCTGGTTCAAGGTCAGTTGGCATTCATCTGTATCCCCCTTCCCCAGGTCGTGGCTGAAAATAGGCAGGATTTGTCCAGTGCACTTACCCGGTCAACAAAAAGCTAAATAAAAAAATAAATAAAAAAACTGCCCACTCTGAGGTAAGGTATTGTAGCCAATGAGCTAATATCCTAGTTGCTTTGTCCCCTCCATCGTAATATTCCTGGCATAGATAGCATAGTGCAAGTTAAGTTTTAAGATGAAGGATTACTTGTATCTCTTGTGCAATTTAACTATATCCAGTTGGACCCCTCAATCCCCCTTCATATGTATAGTCTGCACCTCCTCCAATGATTTTTGTAAGTTTGCTAACTTCTTCTCTCATTAACAAACTCGGGGAAGTATCTAGAGTACAGTTTTCTGAAATTATTCAATATATATTTTCTTCAATCAATGTCTGGGTTTCCTCCGAGGTTTAGAGGGAATTTTTAAAATGCCATAGGGCAGTTGGCCTTTTTATGGCACACTGCAGTGAACATAATCGGTGCATGGTCAGAGAAGTAAATAGGTAAAATATCACATCTCGAGAGCACGTGTAGATGTTTGCTCAGTATGTGTATATAGTCTACGCAGGCATAAGTCTGATGAGGTGCTGAATAATGCATGTATGCCTCGGTAGTCAGATGCAGAAATCTTCAGGCATCTAGTAGGGGGAACCCTGGGGAGACCTACAGGATAGGGGGGAGGTGCTAACCATCACCAAAGAGGAGAGGGACCTAGGGGTTATCATATCTGATGAGCTGAAGGTACCAAAGCAGTGTGCAAAGGCTGCAGGGAGGGTCAGTGGCATGCTGGGGTGCATAGGCGAGTTATTATTAGTAGGAGACAGGAAGTGGTGATGCCATTGTATAAAACACTGGTAAGGCCTCACCTGGAGTACTGTGTGCAGTACTGGAGACCACACATGCGTAAGGACATAAACATGGTGGAGGATGTCTAGAGAAGGGTGACAAAGATGGTGCATGGTTTGCACCACAAAACATATGAGGAGAGATTAAGAGACCTCAATATGTACTCACTGGAGGAGAGGAGAGAAAGGGGCGACATGATAGAAACTTTTAAGTACCTCAAGGGCATAAACAAGGTGCAGTTGAGAGATCTTTTCCAATATAGAAAAGATACCAGAACAAGGGGGCATGATATGAAATTGGAGGTGGGGAGATTAAGAGGTAACGTGAGGAAGTTTTTCTACATGGAGAGGGTGGTTAACACTTGGAATAGTCTGCCTCAAGAGGTGGTAGAGGTAAGCACAGTGGAGAGGTTTAAACATGCCTGGGACAAGCACAGGGAAACCTTGGGCGGGAAGGGAGTGATGAAAAGCCATTGACCACTTAAGGTGAGTGGACGCATACATGTATAGGGCCTATGGGCAGACTGGATGGGCCTAGCAGTCTTTATCTGCTGACAATTTCTATGTTTCTAGCCTATCGTAGTTCTTAAACAACAATTTACTGTGCTTTGCAGTGCCTGAGAGTCTAGGAGTAATAGTGTCCGTAGAATCGTATATCATATTATGATCTCCCACAAAATTAACCCAGTTTGATACTGCAATATTTTACCCAGTAAAAAGTTCATCGCTGGGGTATCCATTCTGGGTGGGAGTTATATGCTTGCCAGGGTAATCATCTGCCCTAAATAGTGTCACACAGCTATAGCTAGTCTGCCTTATGCATCCAGATAGAAGTTTTCCAGCTCAAATGGGGTTGACTTGGGAACCAAACTTGTTACTCCTCTTCATCCTCTCCCGGTCCCCATAACTGAAAGCTACCACCATTAAGTATCTGAAATTCTGCAACCTTTTGTGTTCATTATTGGAGAGGTGAGTCTCCTGTAATAAAATGAAGGATGGGTGGCTTTTTCTTATGTGAGTGAGTGATTACGTTAACGTCTCTTCACAGGATTATTCAGCCCATTCACGTTCTGTGAATAAACTGTAGTGGGAATCTTAGCAGCCATAGAAAATCAGGAGTACAAGTCAGCTGAGTGGGATTGGGTTCCCCTTCATGACAATCGGCAGAGGCCAAAAAAGAGCCAATGGGTGGCCCCAGTTTTCCGGTGCGTCCAAGAGGAGAAGACTAAGCCCTTCAAATAACCATTGGAGAAATATCTGATTAAATGACTTACAGCTTCTCTGGACATTTTGATTAAAGGTGATAGGAAACAGTTTTTATATCTCTAAATGACCTTCAGTTGTTCATTTATTGGCTACCCAGTGTTCTAATATGTTTTTGACCTTTTTTGTTAAATTAATAATCTAATTTTGTTGCCTTCGTAACTACCCTGAATCCCTCTCTCCTCAGCAGTTGCTGCTCTTTTTATTTCATGCTGCCCGAACGTTCTATGACATCAATAACTCCCATTCCAGGCCATTCAGAAGAACAGCATGGAACAGGAGTTATTGATGTCATAGAATGTCTTAGAAATATGAAAATCAAGAGCAGTAGCTGGTGAGGAGGGTGGAACTCAATGTAGATCTGAGGATACTCCAAAGCTAGATCATTTATTTATCAAAAAATCATTGAAGCATATCAGAATGCATAACTGGCATGGAAAGGAAGATGTAAGGGCAGTTAACTATGTAAAAATAATTTCCTATCACCTTTTAGAATACAAAGTTAGTGTAGCAGAAGCCACTATTAACAAACACTTGATCAACCGAAAAAACATAGTAATAATTGTAAGCTAAGAACAAATAACACACACATTGCAACAATGAACAATAGATGAACAGAAGGGTAAAAATTCAGGCGGAGGAGAGGGAGTTATCCCATCTCTAATATGCATATAGGGAAGTCCATTAGGAGTCCACAGGGTCTCGCTCTTCAAACTCCTGCTTGGACATAGGGTGAAGGGCTCCTTTGATTTGGTAAGGTATGAATGGGAGGGTGAGCTTGCTCCAATGGGAGGGGGAGCTTGCTCCCCAAGGTGAATCTGTCATGGAGTATGTCCTGAATTTCAGCTCTAGGCTGAAGAATCTTATGGGGTTCATCCAAGAGCACCTAGCCTCTGCACAAGAGAGACAGAAGACATGGTACGACCATGGGGCCAGCCAGAGCCTGGGGGTACAAAGTCAGGCAAAAGGTGATGGTGTTCATCCCTGACTAACAGAATAAATTACAGGTAGCTTGGGAGGGTCCCTACTTAGTGGTCAGGAGGGTGAATGACATTATCTAGGAGGCGCAAGCAGTGGATCTCCCACATTAACATTTTGAAGCCTTACTATGACCAAGACAAGATGGTCCTGGCTGTGTGGGTGAGGAGAGGGAGGCAGACCCACTGGTGGATCTCTTGGGAGAGATTAAAGGAGAACTCTCAGCGGATGTTGTCACCCTTTCTGAGAGGCTGACACTGGCCCATGCTACCAAACTGTGTAAGGTGCTGTGAACATTTGAGGGGATGATCATGGAGAAGTCAAAGGATACCACACTGGCAGAGCATCATGTGGCCACAGGATCCCAGGCCACCCAAAGGCAGTGACCCTACCGAGTCCCTGAGGGTGTGAAACATGCCATAGAGGGGGGAGATCAAGGAGATGCTGGCCCTCTAGATGATTAAGGAGTCCAGTAGTCCTTAGGCCTCCCCATTGGTACTGATCCACAGAAAGGATGGGACCATGAGGTTCTGCATCAACTACTGCAAGCTCAATAGCTAAACAGAGTCAGTTGCCTACCCCCGACCCAGGACAGATGAGGTCTTAGGGAGGCTGGGGGAATGCAATGTACCTGACCACCATAGATCTGACAATGAGCTATTGTCAGGTACCCCTGACCCTAGAAGCCAGACAGAAATCAGGGCCTTCATCACCCTGTGTGGGTTATTCGATCTCCGAGTAATGCCATTTGGGATGAAGAATGTGCCAGCCACCTTTCAATAGCTCGCGGACCACATTCTGCCTGGGGCAGTAGCCTTTTTGCTGGCATACATGTATGAAATTGCCATTTATAGCCAGACATGGGGGGATCACATCAGGCATGTGACTGAGGCGTTCCATCAACTGCAGGCCACTGGGCTGACAGTCAAGGCAGAGAAGTGCCAGATAGGAATGGCAGAGGTCTCATACTTTGGACACAGGGTGGGGAGTGGGTAAATTTAGCCTGAGTCAGTGAACATTGAGGCCATCCAGGGATGAGCCACACCTAAGATTAAAAGAAAGGTTCTGGTCTTCCCAGGAACAGCAGAGTACTACTGTCAGTTGGTGCCAAACTGGGTAGCTAGGTTGGGACTCTGAGCAGTTACCATCTAAGGCTCAAATCTGCCCTGATTCACTAAGATGCTGTGTGGTAAAAAATCTTTCTACTTTTCTAAGAGTCAAGAAGTTATAGTAAGGTTTTCCTATGTGTTCTTATGCTGTATGCAGACCAGGTCTTTTCAATTTCTGTAGTAACCCTGTCATCCCATAATCTTTGTGTAATGTGTTATCCTGTAGATTGTGTAAATATTGTGAAGTAGTAAATAATAATTTTATATACTTTATGCCTTTATGATTGAATTTTTTTGGTGAAATAGTTAACCAGAGGCAAACATTTGGATACATAACTAAGGGGGCTTGAAACTATGAAATATCCAACTCAAAATGGCGGTGGGGGGGAGGGCTGGGGCCACTTAGGCCCTCAAAGATTTGTCATGCTCTGTAATGCAAACTGAGCATTCTTCTAGCAAACATAATGATGGGCAGCAAGCTGCCATGAATACGACCCATGCTGATATTTGGTAAGGGCTATGCACAAGTCACTATCTCTCCCAGGCCACCACCACTGACAGTAGCAATCATTCAGTTCAGTTTGTCTAAGTGAGTGTTTTTTCTTTCTTTTATTTTTTTTCTTGCCAGTTTTTTATTGTATTTTTGATTTGTTGTCAAACACAGCTGAGGTTCCCTTCCCTACTCTCTTCCCCAAACATAAGTACAGCACAAACCACCATCCGCACTGCTGCAATTATCTCAACAATTTTGTTGTTCAGTGAGTCAGTGAAAGTGAGAGGAGAGTGAGTATAATATTTAACTTTTTAAGTTGTTACCCTGACCAATGATGAGTGAAATCTCACTCAGTTCACTATGACAGTCCACAAGGTGCTGTCTCTCGATCTGGTACAGTCAGCATACATGCTGGCTATGTAGCAGCAGAGTACATACATACGAAGAATCCAGCAGAAGAATGCCATTTGGTCTATCAAGTCTGCTTGTATTGCAGGGTCCACAGCTTGAGCTAATGTCCTTGCCCTCCCTCCCCACTCCTCCCATCCTCCCTCCCTACCCATGATCCTTACTTTCCCCCATGCCTATCCCAGCTCTCTCTTAAAGCTTCCCAGTGTCTTCAATGAGATGACCCTTTCTGGCAGTATATTCCAAGTGTCCACCAGCCTCTCTGTGAAGAAGTGCTTCCTGACCTCCCTCCTAAACCTCCCACCCTTCAGCTTAAGACTGTGCCTCTAGTGTTATGGTTGCCACTCAGCTTAAAGGGACTGTCCTTAGCAACCTTATTTATCCCTTTCAAGTACTTGAAGGTCCCAATCATGTCCCCCCCCTCTCTTCTGTCTTCCAGGGAGTACATGTTCAGTGCCCCCAACCTCTCCTCATATGACTTACCCTGCTGACCCACTATCAACGTTGTAGCCCTCCTCTGGACCTTCTTCAGCAGGGTAATGTCCATTTTGAGATGTGGGCACCAGTACTGAACTCCAAACTCTAGATGCGGCCTTACCAATGACCTATACAAGGGCAGTATAACCTCCTCTCTCCTACTACTGATCCCCCTAGATATGCATCCCAGCATCTTGTTTGCCTTTGCTGTGGCTTTCTAGCACTGCATGGAGTGATTCAGGTCACTAGTGATCATCACTCCCAGGTCCTTCTGCTCCTCTGATGCATATACTCGGACTCCACCCAGGTAGTACTCTGTCCTGGAATTCTTGGCTCCACTACGCATACCTTTGCATTTCTTGGCATTGAATCCAAGCTTCCAAATCTTGGACCACCTCTCCAGCTTTTCCAGATCTTCCTGTAGGTCCTGTATCCCTTCAACTGGGTCCACTCTTCCGCAGAGCTTGGTGTCATCCACAAATAGGCACATTTTTTCCCTTAATGCCATCCGCAATGTCATTGATGAAGACATTGAACAACACCAGCCCCAGCACAGAGCACCATGGCACCCCAATGGTTGCCCTCCTGGTACCAGATTACTCTCCCCCCACAACCACCCTCTGGGTTCTGTCCCTCTAAAAAACACTAAGCACACCATGTGTTATAGTGTCACTTGTGCCGGAGAACGTGTGTGCATGTGCGGCTGCAAATGAGGAGTGAGATTCAACCCCACAGTCACTTGCTTGCCAATGCCTATCTCTGTGGGTTGAGTGGCAACAATGCATGACATGACTGTGCAGTCAAGCATGCAATGACTGCACCAGAACTCATCATCAAGTCAGTTTATCATGCTCGCCCCCTGCTGCCCCTTACAGGAAACAGCCAGCGCTCCAAAAACTGAAAGTGAGTACAGCAACACTTTCTTTTTCCAGCTGCTCAATATTGCTACTCTGTCAGATCAGATTGGGTGGGGGGGTCTCGGTGTCATATCAGCTGGGAATGAAGTGGCAGGCAGCTGCATCTGCAATACTTCTGTATTTTTTAAATTCCTGCTGCTGCCATACCCGACTTAAGGCTAACCTGGATGGCACAATTTCTCATGTGGGGGCTTCAGCCCCTTAGCCCCATTTAAGTCTGCTACTGTAGTTGACAGTTGGTATTGACAAATCCATGATCCAGCTTTCAAAGGGAGAAGGCTACAGTTTCCATATTCTAAGAAGCAAAGTGTTGTTTCAGGAGTAAGCAACAGGGGAAGGCTGTTTGCCTATAGCAAAGGAGCAATGTACTGTGTGAGCAGTGGCCCTGGTGAGATTTGAACTGAGAAAGACCCCAGGTAAGGGAATCACTTCTGAGTGGTGGCAGCTACTAAGATGCCCTTTCAGGTGTGCAGGACTGAGAACATTGGCAACCTGCTGCAGACTGCGTCCTGAGTGTGGACAAGTTGTGACATGCACACAAAGTGTCTAGTGGGGCTCTTACTTCTGACTGTTCCCCTTTAAGTCATGCAGAGGTTTCTTTTTAGAAGAGGATGACAACACATCACAAAAATCAGCCATGTAGCTCCTTAAAAGACAGATGGTTGATACAGTAGTAAACCTTTGCTGGGCAAACATCGGAAATCAGAGTGCAGCAACTTTCTTATTGTCACCCTGTTAGTTATTTAAGCAATAAGGCACAACAGGGTGTGGGTTATTGAGGATTTACCCACGCCTTGTGTGGTGGGTAAATCACCCAATAACTCACACCCTGGAGTGCCTTATTGCGATTATACAATGGATCCAATTTAAAATGTGTTTAAATATGTTTTTTATAAATGCCATTCCTCAGCCGTGGGTTATGTAGGATTTACCCACAATCAGGTGACATGTTTTGACCAATGAGGTTACAGGATTTTCACACACCATTGTATAATTAGTTATTTATTTACAACCTGCTAACTGGGAGAGGCACACTGAGCCCAAGCTCAATTCCAGGTTTGACCCCAGGTGTAGAGAGGTGGCATTTGCAATTTGGGAGTTGTAGCATTGTGACGACGAGGCAGAAGACTAAGCAGGATGTGAACTTGTGACCCCTTCGACCCTTTCCTAAGCACTCCACTCCTCCAGTGTTTCCACCAGTGTTTTTTTATGAGTTTTTAATGTAAGCAAATGTATAAGCTGTATTGTCAGTGTACTTATTCTTGGGTAATTGACTGGAAATGATAGAACAAACAAGATTGCTACCATTATGATCACTGCCAACATGAGAGTGCAGAACCTAGATACACAAGAGCTCATTTTCAGAAGCCAGCTGAAACTGCTTATAATTATTTCCTTGTGCCTGTTTACTGGAAGCTTTATTTCCTTGGCCAGAGACCATATTTACACAGTCTATGCCTATCAGGTTCCTGCACTACATTCTTGGTTCCCCTCTCTCTGTCTCAAGAACATCACCACTCAACAAAAGCCAGTGGAGCTGGAACACAACTCGAGAGATCAATGGGGTCACGTGACATAACAGGTGGTGATTGGGAAGTGTTTATGTAAGGATATTGGCTGCATGGGGAGAAGTAAGGCAGGTCGGAAATTTGATTAGTAAAGGATAACTTTATCTAATCAAGAAGTCTGGTGTTTTATTAGGTTTCATTAGGAAGGTGACACTTAAAGGGGCAGATTAACATTTAGAAATCTTTAACACTTCAAGGCTCTTATTTATATTTGAAGAACAGATCATTTCTTTTTTCATTATGTTCAGGATCTAGGTCCTTGTTTAATGCAGGGCTTTGTTCTGTTGCAGTTTTTTAAAAGTATTTCTTTGTCAACTGAGAGTGGGATGGTGGGGGAAGGGGTGTAGCTTAAAGCATGCTTTTTATATATAGTGCCTTTTAAACACAGTGCATCCTTAAGCCCTTTACAAAGTATTATAAAATTAATACTAACAATCCTGCTTTCTAATTGGTACAGCCATTTCCTAACTATTACAATGTCTATGGTATTGTTATGACCTTAAAAATTCCCTGCCTTTAGCAGACAGTCTTACTGTTTGAGGAGTCCACTACTGGGGACGATTATTATTTATTTATTTAAAATCGGCAACTGGGAAAGGCACACTGAGTCGAGGCTCATTTTCAGGTGGGTTGAAAGCTATTTTAACAGAGCAAAAGCAATTAGAGATTGTTTTATTTTTAAAGCACTAGGTCATATTATGGTGAACATTTAGGAGGGGTACTTTTTTACTGCATTTTAGAAAAATTTTTTACTTTGACTCATAAGGCAACCTTTTTCTTTGTTTCACGTTTGCTTCCTAGTATTTATTTTATGAAGACACTCAGCTACACCTCAGGCCTCATCACCCACCTGAGGAGAGGCAATACCCACCATGAATCACACCCTGCCATGCCTTATTGTTTAAATAGCATATTAATGGTAAAGGGACTTAGACATTAAGTGCTTGCATTCAAAGCACATAGACACTGGCAATTGTTCTAGGGCACAGCCAGCTTGAAGTACAAGGGGAGTGTAAGCCACAGAGCTCCCAGATCTACAGGGATTCTTGTATTTTACTGAGATTCGTAGCCATTTACAGAGAAATTCTTCCCATAGACATTTTACTTATTTAAAAGTTGGTAACCGGGAAAGGCACACTGAGTTGAGGCTCGTTTTCAGGTGCGACACGGGGGAATGGGGACAAAGCAGTGGAAAAAGCATATATAACACAATGCAAAACAAGACAGTGGAAGCATCAAATTACGAACAGTGCAAAAACAGTGGTAGCAGCAATCATAAAACAGTGCAAACAAGCAATACCGTGCAAAGCGGCAGTGGTGACGCCCATTTATAAGAGTGGACATAGGACCTTGCACTCAAATTATCACCCAATCTCCATCCTTCCACCCCTCTCCAAGGTACTGGAACATATCGTCTCTGACCAGCTATCTGACTACCTGGCCAAATACGACGTCCAATGCCCTCAACAACACGGTTTTAGGAATTGTCACAGTACCACCTCTGCCCTCCTAGAGTATACAGACTTTTTTCATAAGGTACTTGAGCAAGGTCACCTAGTGGGGTCAATTTATATTGATCTTGCTAAGGCATTCAACATGGTTGACCATACCCTCCTGATCGAGTCACTACTGTACCTGCCCTCGGACTCTCTCACATGAAGTCACGTTGTGGTTCAAAAACTACTGTACTTTGTAGGCAGAATGCAGCAGGTAAACATCCATGATACCCTATCTACCAGCCATCCAGTGTGCTCAGGAGTCCCACAAGGCTCCACCCTCAGTCCCTTACTTTTTAGCAGCTTCTAAACACCCTCTCCCACATTTGCACCAACAACTTACTTCTCTATGCTGATGACGCTGTATTATTTGCTAGTCAGCCTGACCCACTCCCCCTTGTCAGCAGTCTACAGCATGGTTTTATGGCAGTTGAGGCCTGGTTTGCCCAACATATGCTAATAATGAATTACAAGAAAATCAAGTTAATGCTTTTTGCCAGTCCTCATAATAAGTATAAAGCAGCCCAACTAACAATCTTAAATAACCACAACCTGCCTCTTGAACAGGTTCATAACTTTAAATACTTAGGAATAACCATTGCCAGCACACTATCTTATACTGAGCATGTCAACCTTATCTTTAAAGTAGTTAGCACAAGAATAGGGCTCCTTTACAGGCACAGGTGCTGCATGACCCCTGAAGCACTCTGGCTAGCAGTCACCAACTCGGTCTCCTCCATAACTGATTATGGACTTGTCATCTATAGGGTCTGCAACAGACATAACCCTTAAAAGAATCTGTATCACACTTAAAGCTTGTTGTTTGGTCTCTGGTGCTCACAGGCACACCCACACCCACACCTGTGACTTGTATGTCTAAGCCAATTGGCTACACCTCAGGAACAGGCTGTCTTACCAGACCTGCCTGTTGGCAAAAAAGAAAATCAGCCTTGGACTAACCCCATCAACCACCCAATATCTTCTTACACGTGAACCCATACCTGTCATCAAGGCATAGGTTAGGAAGCATAGGAAAAAACAGGAGCAGTTGTAAATTTCACAAAAAGTGTTTATTAGTACTAGCAGTAACATGAAAAAACATTGTTCAGTATAACTATTTACAAAGGCAGAATAAACAGAGAAGATCCATCTGAGTTTTCCTTCAATCTCTGTGTGTCTCAAAACATTGCAGCTCTCTCTTATAAGGCTTTGCAACCCCCCTTCTTAACAAGCATCCTGTTTTTTTCTAAAATGTTCTTGTAAGTTTCAGGCAGGTGCAGCAAGAACACAATGTCTCAGAACTGATGCCCTCTTCTCTACAGCTTCTGAAAAAGGGCTTAAAAACTGCTCTCAGGTTAACCCCTTGATTCCCTAGCTTTTTGCAATCATCTCAGACTATAATTATATACATTTCAACAGTAACACTATATAATTTCTAAACAAAGGGATCCCAATATCAGTTACATTTCCACCTAATGATTTGCATATATTTTTATACCAGCAGATATGCAAGGGAGGAAAAGACAGAAACAGCAAGGGAAGACTGCGAGACAGTGAGAGGCAAATAATTTCAAGACTGTTGGGGTGATCAAATTCTAGAGCCCATGAGAAAATTTGGTTGTGCAACCAGACAAGAGACAGGAAAGGAATGAATAGAACAGATTCTTGCATTCAAATGCTCCATAACAACTGGGACAGGATCCTTTTCATCCCTATCACATACACCCCCTTCTTAAGAGGAAACCTGTTTTTTTAAACAGGTTTCCAAAACTTTCTATTAATTGTCTACCAACATTAGCTTCTAACTTTCAGAAATTAAGCACATGTGCAGTATCCTTTTCTCGATAACAGTACAGCAAACAGTAAAGTTTAGAATCATACATTTGTTTTTTAACCTTCAGAACCCTCAATTCCTGATCCATATCTTGACAGAAAATCAGCATTGCTATTCTCTTTACCAGATTTGTATATCACCTTGAATTTAAATGGTTGTAGTGTCATACAACTTCCTACTTATGTATAGAATAGGATGTTCTGTCCCATATATATTTTGACTCAGTACTGCACCTAGGCCTACCTCTGATGTATCTGTTGTAACAAAAATGGTTTCTCAAAGTCTGGGTTTCTTAAAACAGGGGCTGAACATAATGCAGCCTTACTGGCTTGAAAAAGTTTAATCACACTCTGGGGTCCATTTCACATTAGTTGGGTACCATTTTTTCATGAGTTCAGTGAAAGGAGTAGCTAACTCAACAAAGCTGGTAACAAATCTCTGATAATAACCAGCCAGCCCTAAAAATGACCTGACATGTTTCTTCGTTGCTCCTGTCACTGCATCTCTTCTCTTCTTTGTTGCTTCTGTCATTGTATCTCTTCTCTAGTTTGTTTCTCTGTCTCTTTTTGTTGTATAGCCCACCATTTGAAAAAGTCCATCAGGCTTTCAGGTTCTGTCACTGCCTATTCTTTTTCCATAACATGTGCTGGCTGTACAATCTCAACTTGGACTTCTGTCTCTGCTAGTTTAGCTGCCATTCTCCTGGTAACCACTCCTGGATTTGCTGCTGTAGAATCCATACCTTTCTCTATGCTTCCCTGGTACTAGGTCCAGTACATATGCACAAAACTCCTGGCTTAGAGTATGCATGGCTTAAATCCCACCTCTGACACCATCTGTCATCGAGGCACAGGTCAGGAAGCATAGGAAAAACCAGGAGCAGTTGAAGAATTCACAAAAAAATGTTTATTAGGACTAGCAGTAACATAAAAAAAAACTTGTTCAGTATAACTATTTACAAAGGCAGAATAAACAGAGAAGATCCATCTGAGTTTTCCTTCAATCTCTGTGTGTCTCAAACATTGCAGCTCTCTGTCGCTTGTAAGTCTTTGCAACCCCCTTACTTAACAAGCATCCTGTTTTTTTCTAAAATATTCTTGTATGTTTCAGGCAGGTGCAGCAAGAACACAATGCCCCAGAACTGAGGCCCTCTTCTCCACAGCTTCTTGCATTCAAATGCTCCATAACAACTGGGACAGGGTCCTATTCAACCCTCTCACCAACCCCCACAGTACGAGAAGCGCGTCCAAGCACACTTACCAAATCCCGTTCTGCTGCACTACGCAAGCACAGAGGGCTTTTATGTAAAGAGCTCCCAGCTGGTTACATGGCCTCCCCTCAGATGTCATGGATGAATCCAAGCTTGGTCTGTTCAAATACAAACTCCGCCATCACCTTACAACACTTAGCAGTTGTGACTGCCCCATCTAGCAGCTGCCCCTCACTAAGCCCTACCCTAAACCTCCCTTGCAACATTTACCCCCTCCATCCCAAATACCTCCAACCCACCACCCCTTCTATAATAAACACTGTATCTTGTCTGCTACAAGACCTCTGCATTCCACCTACTACTCTCCTCATCTAGCTCCCCCCTTCACTCATCTCCTGTCTCTGTTGCCACTGGCTGTGCCACTCCCACTCCCTTCCCCCTATTTTCTGCTATGGTTCAGACAATGTCAATATTCTGACTGCTTAATGTACAACAATGTAATCATGTTACTTATCTGTAACCCTTTATATTTCACTGTGTTATCACCAAGTGCAGCAATGCACTCATCTGCCGGTATTGCTACCTACTACCCTATTTTGGACAAAGTCTTCTGACTGATGGCACTTTTGTTGCTACTGTTTACCTATTGTTCATACTAGCTTTAACCATATTTTATTTTTGTTAGCTCTAAAGCATGTAAAACTTCCTGTCTAATTGTCCCCGAGCCTATGAGTTGTCCATTTGTTGCAAACAACTCTTCTGCTCTGACGTGGAACCTTTGTAAAAGAGTCTCTGGCTCAAAGGTACTGTACAGTATAAGTTGCATTAAACCGTCCTACCAATGAGTTGGTTTAGCATTGCTTTTTACAGCTGGCAATGCATTGGCAGCTCATATTGCATTATTTTTGTTTGTAAAATGGTTTTGCAACTCATTTGGAATGCATCTTCATTCCAGTCACAATGCAATGCAAAACTAAATGGTAACTCTTAAGAAACAGTTTTGTGCAGGGCTTTGTGCTTAGTAGCAACACTTACGCAACTCAGTCAGAAATGCTAAAGCAACTCATTGGAGGAACAGTTTCATGTGACTCGTACTCTAATCCAAGTAATAAAATAAATAAATAAGTAAAATATAAAAATAAATATACAATGGTGTAGATAAAGAAGGAGGTAGATATACAATAGCAGCAAGGTAGGATTAGAATATGTGCATCACAATGCAGAGAGTTTGTATATAGTAGCAGCAGGGTTTATATAGCAGTGCAGACACTGTGCAAGGTAGGGAGTAAGAAGAGTGCAAGAAGGAACAATAGGGTAATGAGGTGTAGAAGACCGAGAAAAGGGTATGGTAGTAGGATCACTACAGGAAGGGACAGACCAGGTATCCATGAATATTAAGTAAGGAAGGTAAAGAATTGTGAAAGGAAAAGAGGCAAGATTGGGATGGGTGTAGAAGGGGTCTGGGAGGGAGAGGAATGACATGAGCAAGTAGTGGAGGGGGCAGCTTGGAGCAGGGATTTAAGGGCAGAGAAAGTGGGGGAGCGAAGAGTGTTCCATGGAAGCTGGTTCTAAAGATGAGGGAGACAGTAAGATAAGGTGGCCTTACCTGAGCAAGTGCGAGGGTGTGGGAGGGAGAACATCCAAGCATCCCAGGATCAGAGGGAGTACCAGGAGGAGCTTACTGGAGACAGGCAGGAGACATCATTGGTTATACAGGAAAACAGAGCAGTTTGGCTTCCATAGACAGGGATTTGGACCATCTACAGGGAAATTCTTCCCATAGACCTGAATTGGTTATACAGAAAAAAACAGAGCAATTCACCTTCCATAGACAGGGGTTTGGAACCATTTACATTGGTTATACAGGAAAACAGAGCAATTTGGCTTCCATAGGAAACAATGTAATCTACATCTACAGTAAAACAGAACAATTTGGCTTCCATAGACAGGGAAATGGAGCCATTTACAGGGAAATTCTTCCCATAGATTTGCACTGGTTATACAGGAAAACAGAGCCATTCATCTTCCATGGGAAATAATATAATCAACAGGACAACACAGAAAAATGCCCTGGAATTACAAGGAAAATGTCAAATCAATCTGGGAACACTGGGCCTGGTGGCACTGAGGGTTGAGGTGCTGGACACTGCACCTCATGCCACTGGTGACCCGGGTTCAAAACGGACTCAGGATGTTGGGGGTCAGCAGGGGAGGGAGAGGATTGAGCATCCAGAGGACTGCCCTCCTCTCCCGGGTGGATACCGGGGGCTTACTCGGCATACCAATGACATCTGGTAGAGACCAGGGGTACTGCTGATGCCAAGCCATACAAGAGGGCAGTGTGGTGGTGGACGTCAGCAACTTGATCACGCAGACATCATTGCACATCTGCACTCTGGGGGAAATGATATGCAGAAAAATCCCTGTCCTCTGGGATAGGCAAAGGCATCTCTACCCCCGCTGGGTCACACTCCCAATACTGGACACCCTCCTCTCCAGTCCCCTTGCCTAGTCTGGCACACCAGATTATAGATAGAGCACCCAGGGCAGAAGGGTGGCCCCACCTCAGGGAGCTCAAAGCTGGGGGGGGGTCCATCAGGCTGGAGCGAGGAGGGGATGTGTCACAGGTGGGAGGTAGAGCTTCGGGGTTAAGTGGAGGATGTTGGAGAGAGTTCCTGGTAGAGACAGTGCATAAACAGAAATGGCAAAAAAAGAATCTGGGAACACTGTAGCCAGGACACCAAGGATATTATTTATTTATTTATTTATTATTTTCTTATTTATTTATGTCTTTGATAACTGGGTAAGTGCACTGATCAGAGGGACCATTTTTAGGCACAACCTGGGCCATTAAGATGGCATTAAGGCTACATAACAATAATAATTCACAGCAGGACAATGAAACAAAACACGGAAATAAACACAATTACATACGGGAATTTTGGCATACCACGGTACAGTTACAGGTCGTACTACAATAATGACTGGAAACAATCCCCCCACCCACCACCCACCAACATACCTACAGGTTCATAGAGAGAAAAAAGTAAGACAAGAATTAAGAGAATGAGGCACCAGGGAACTGGTATTAGTCTCATCAAAGTGGCTGGTAGTTGGGGAGGGAAGGTCACTGTGGCTAAGTGGGGGGGCTGCCCTGGCGAGCAAAGGCAATGAGTCTGAGCCAGGACTCAGTCTTTAAAGTGAGATTTGAAGGTGAGATGGGTGTTAGATGCATGGGGGTGTGCAGGAATACCATTCCATAGAGTGGAGGCTGCAACTGATAGGACTTTCTCTCCCATGTTGGTAGAGAGACTCTTGGGACCTCAAGGGGAGGGACAGCAGATGAGCGAAGGCTCCTGGGTATGGTTCTGAGCTTGAGGAGGGATGAGAGAGGGGACACATTTCTGCACCTAATGGTGCTAGCCACAAGGCAACCTAGGGCAAAATCAAAGCGACCTTGGAGTGGAAGCCAGACAAGCAAGCTATAGAGGTCACAGTAATGGGTAGAGAAAGGAGCCAAGAGGGCAAAGTGGCAAGCGCTATTGTAGACTGACGAGAACCTGGCACGGAGGACAGAGGGCATGCATGACTAGATAGGGGAACAGTAATCAATGATTGGGAGCATATTACCTTGAACGATAGCTAATCAAGCCTTCGGGGATAGGAAGTGACGTAGGCGGTAGACAGCACTTAATTTTTGATTAACCCTGTGAACTACAAGGTTGATGTGGTCAGAGAAGGAGAGGATGGGATTCAATGTAACCCCCAGTTATTTAAAGGTGGCGACATTCTCTAGGATTGAACCATCCAGGTGTTTAAAGGTTGCAACATTCTCTAGGACCGAACTGTCTGGGTAGTATATTTGGAGGGAGGAGCAATATTTAAGCATTTTGGTGAGGTAGGGTTTAGACCCAAAGAGCATGGTCTTGTTTTTTTTCATTAACCAAAAGCAGATTTGATGTGAACCAACCATAGGCACAGCCATAGTTCTGGGTGAGGACAGTGGAAATGCATGAGAGGGACTTGTCACTATGAAAGATGACAAGATCATATATATATATATATATCTACACACACACATATACACATACTAAATAATTTTTTTGAAGATTTGCTATTCTAAATCCACACTGCCATGAATCGCCACTCTGATGGAATTAATTTTTTAAACAAGTCGGGATTTGAATCCAGGGCTCTTGCAAAAAGACAAAAACTTATTATTCTTACCAGGATTATTACAAAGCCTTATCTCCTGCTTACTTAATCTCTTACACATTACATTCACAGATTCACAGAGCCACACTGAAGTGAGTGGGTGGGAGATGCTATAGTGCTGTGGCTCCATCACACACCTAGGAAGCAAGCAACCCGAGGAACTTGGATTTTAATCAGAGGAGCATTTAGTAGGTCATAAATGGTGATCTGCTCCACCCTGGCCATAAACAGAGTTGCTCACATGGAAGATGTGGCGGCATTAGTGGGGATCTGTGGATCAACTTATGCTAGTTGTGCAACTCAGGTTAGTTGGTATGGCCCAGGAATTTTTTTTAATCAATTCTTTTGAGTTGGGGGGCTTCGCCCCCACACCCCTGTGTCCCAAAAACATTGGGGGGGGGGGCAGAGCACCCAACTCAAATAAATTGATAAAAAAACCTACATGGCCATACCAATTAACCCTGAGTAGCGTAGCTAGCATAGCATACCTCTGTGCTTTGCTATGCTAGTTTTACGCTGGTCCGTAATTGGTGTGAGTGGGTCTGTAAGTCTACACTTTTGCTGAGGTGGCCAGGGAGGCTCAGGCAGAGCAGTGCTGGACAATAGACTTCCATTAGTCCTACCACATGGCTGATCCCCAGCAACACACATGCAAAGAACCATGGGATACCACCCTCTGCAGAGGAGACTGGTGTATCCCCATTACAGTATGTCTCTTGCTAAAAACCTGGCAATGACTGCCAGCCCTGTGCCCCAATCTGTCCATGGCAAAGAGGAGGGCAAGATATGAGATGGTATATGGTGGAGGGGTATTCCCAGTCCCAATATGTGCTGCACTTGAGGGCAAATGGATTTTTGCCAGGGTCTGTCACAGTGTATTAAATGCACCCCCACAGTCAGCTAAAGTCACATGCATGTAACTTCTTGCATGCTGCAGATAGGGGCCAAGCCCTCACCGTGCCCTGCCCCACCCATGCTTCAGGGCCTCCCTGGGCCCTGCTTTGGGACTCATAGATGTAAATGTGCACAAAGTGAGCAGGCTGCATGAACAGGATGGTCCTGAGAAAGAAAGTGACTGTGGGAAGCTCAGATTAAACAGTTGCTCTGACAGCCCAGCTGTCTAGGAGCCTGGGTTTGATTCCCAGTTAGATCGCATTATTCCTTTCTCATTACAATGTGTGTTTCAAATCCTTAGCAGTGGCACAGATCCTACCAACAATTCTCCAGTATCTGAAGTATGAAGTGAAGCCTAGACTGGCTGAATTGGGCTGATTTCTGTTTATAAAAAAAAAAAAACAACAACAACAAGAGGGCGATATCAAGCCACATGTTGCCAGAGAATATTACAAACAGTGGAACAAAGAAAAATGCACCAGTACTCACAGGGCTGAGATACACACTGAGGCTAAGTTTCTGATATCATCAAAAAATCTTTATTAAATATAGTAGATTTAAAACCACATCAGGGTGTATATATATATATATATATATATATATATATATATATATAGCATCAATGTGACTGCTCCCCCCCACCAAAAAATAGAAGTCACCCAATCTTTTATGCCAAAACAACCCTTTCTCAGTGCATAACATTGTGTGGTGTTTTTTTTTTTTTTTTTATGGGGTCTTCGCTCTGCAGTGATATTTTTACTCCTGACATAGTTTTAAATTTAGTGTATTTATGAAACATGTTTTGATACTATGAGAAACGTAGCCTCCATGCATATCTCTGCCCAATAAGTACAGGTATGGTTTCCTATGTGCATCTGATTTGTGTTCCTACAGTACTTGATGGAAAATCCACACTCTTATCAAGGGGCTCATTTCATTTATTTTTAGTGGAAGTCTAAAACTTCCAAGAGTTGAAATCTGGAAATCATTCCAATTTTTTGGAAGTCAAAATACTTTCAGGATCCCACTTTTGGAAGCCAATATTTTAAGAAGGACAAATTTCTGGATGTTAGTATAATATATTAGTGGTAAAATACAATTTCTTTCAGAAAAATCCTTAATTTTGGACTTCCTTGCCTGTAATTTTGGAAATCATATTATTTTTGTTTTACATTTAGAAGTCAAGACTTGATCACCCTTTAATTTGGAAGCTTTTGTCTTATATTTGGAAGTCAAATACTTAAAAATTGAGTTAACTGAATCCCTGCTCTCACCAGCCGATAAGGTCAATGAGTCCAAGATGCCCTTTCTGTTCACAGTCCTCAGTAATGCCGCAAACCATCAACTTAGTCTGATTAATGAATATAATTTAAAAAATTAGCCAGAGATGAATCTGTAGTCTTTGAAACATTGCCTCCCTTGGGTAACAAGCACTGTGAACTGAAAATCATCGTTCAGCACACAGCTTTTTCCCTTGTGTTTCAGAATACTGTAATTCTCCTTAGTCTGTAAACAGGGCAATGGTATCCTTCAATGCAACAGAGATGGGAGGTTCACCAGGCACGTGTCCTTCCACTTCTACTGTTTAACACCTTTTCTGACTTATTTTCACAGGTGGCGCTACTGGTGATTGAACCCAGAGAGTAAAGAGAAGCTAGAGTAAAGAGACACCACAGCCATCTGCATTACAGTGCCAATTCTTGTAGCTATGAGCTGAAAGACAATCACATTTTAGTCATCGTTATGAATAGGGTTTTTGAATTCTTCTACGTTGCCTTCGGATTCTGTTCCACTCCTGTACATTTCCAATATGTCCAGTTAGGTCCCAAAGAAAGTGGTACAAGTAACAGATGATCCACTACAATGTGTGTGGTCATGCTCTGATATACGCATGCCTTGGTGTGCATTGTGAGGCGCAAGGCTGCAGGCCGAGTGCATTCAACCACCCTCGGTGTGTGTACATCAGAGCACTACTGCACACTGTGTAGTAGATTGCTTGTCTTATAAAATGGTCATAATTGTTTTGGGGGGGTGAAAAACAGAAAGAAGTACAGGTGTGCGGTTGTTGTGGGATAATGCAGGCATGTGGTATTTTGCCCAATCAGGAGATAGCATTTTTACAGATTTTTCTCACCCATTTTGTGTGTAAGGAACAACACATAATAGGGTGTGTGGTTGTAAGGGAATGATGCATATTATTAAGCTTGAGGTATAGTTGAGTACCCCAACAACGCAGAAGTGCACAATATCCTTATGACCTCACAACCTGTCATATGTAGCTCAGGTGATGTGTGATTGTCAGAAAATAATTAACAATCATGTAATGTGTTTTGACCAATGAGATTACATGATTTTCATGCCCCATTTTATAAGTGAAGAGTGTGGAATATTTTAAACTCAATTTGGGTAATTTTTTTGTTATAAAAATACCATTACTGGGTACAGTAATTAATTTGGGTGGGGAGGGGCATAAGAAGCATACCTCATAGCAGAATTAGTATACCTAGGAGAAACATGCAGATCTCTTGGCCTCAGGATCCCAAAGGTTTCTGTCACTGGCAGTTTTCTTCTCCATAGTGCTAATGTCCACACAATTTACTGGTAGGACAGCCCATGAAATAATGGCTACCGCTCTTTCACTTTCTATTAAATCTTGTAGCTTCCATGGTGACAGAAGACAAACACCAGGAATCCATGGTCTCTGTAAACAGCCCCTGACACCCGAAGAGGAACATTAAACAAATGCAGTATTCAGGCAGTTCATTATAGAGTCAGTGTGTTTTCTGCATCAAGCTCCCCTTTTGCTTTAAACACACTTTTTTCAGTGTGCCACTTTTTTGGCACCAGTTTCCCTCACTCTCACCCTTTACACCTCTCTACACCACACTGCCTCACCCACCCCCTACCCTCTCTAATGGCACTTTCAGATATGGAGCCCTCCATCCCATCCACCTTGCACTTTTGTGACCCACCTCTACCCTCCGACAGTGGCCCTTTAGCCGGCCTACTTTTTCCTGACTACCCCCTACCCTATACTAACTATATACTGTTCACCCTGAAACATGTCTGAAGCTGGCTTATGTTGTCTTTCTCCATTTTTGGCTGTGTAATAAATACTTAGACATTTTTGTGTTTTTAAGACTGTAACCATTGTTGACCTTTGTATGTATGTTACCCTACATCCTTTGACATGGAACCTGTGTAAATGAGCAGTTCCTGCTCAGAGGTATTTGTAATCCTAGAGTTTAATAAAACAAAAATAAAATAAAAACTGGATCATTGCCTCCTAGACTTCCTGGGCTCAATATACTGTTGCAGTGGCACAAAGCGGCTGCAACAACCAATCTTTGCCAATGTTCTGACTTGCATCCCATTGTGCCGTACATAATGAGGTCACAAGCCTTTCCCTTCACTACTGCAGTGGGCATTGGGACAGCACAGGGAAAAAGGTAGGGGGGCAGGAATGTTAATTAAGCAATAAGGCATGATGGGGGGGGTGTTATTGAAGCACAAGGCGTAGTCAAGTGCTTCCACCACCCAAGAAGGGCCGTTAGCCCAACATAAAGCACCCCCTGGAGTGCCTTATTGTGATTAAGAAATGGGTCATTTTTAGTAAATTTTATGCATTTTTTAAACATATTACTTTCAGCTGGGCCATTGTGCTGGGATAACAGCCCAGCTGAAACAAGCTCTTAGCCAATCAAAATTCAGCATTCTATCCACCCATTTCATAATGATACCGTAATCCATGCTCAGATGCTCTTCCTGGACTGATATCGCGGTGACTGCATGCCTGTAGAACTACCGCAAGCAGTTTGACATGGGAGGTACAGGTGCCCGACTCTGAGGGGGAGAGCCATTGGAAGACCAAGATCGATGAGGGACAATGTGTAGAAATGACATGCAAGGGGGAATGGGGCTTGGGGGGGGTTCCACTGAACATCAGGGATATAGTAACTGGAATGGACCATTTGTTGGACTACTGGATCATCAGGGAATACTAGCAAAGGACCAGGAAATTGAAAAAGTCACAGACTGCATGCAGTCTTAAAGGTACTGGTTGGGAGGTTGTAGGGGAAGACTGAGGCAGTACTGCCTTGTGCCATGACTTCTGGGCATATCACCCCTCCATGCAGCTGGGTAGGGGAGGGGGATTAGGGTTGTTCTATGCTAATTTCGATATGTTTACCCTGCATGAGGTACTATACCATTGATGTATGGTCCTGCACCAGTAGACTATCCTTGGGTCATGGGGGCAGTGGATGTCATAGGGCGACTGGGAGTTAGACATAAGAACCCCAATAGCACATTTCTAAACCTTGTGGGCATTGTGTTTGCAATGCTAATAGATGATTTGCAACCTTTGTGTGTTTGGTGTTTTGTGCAGTAGCAACCCTAATGAGCATTGACGCAGCATTTTTGCAATAAATGTCCTTATTTTTTAAGAAATTTGTGTTGCAACTTCACTTACTCATGGCATTTGAAACCCTGTGCAAAGCAGGAAGTAACTCATAACATACTTGTCACAGGACTTGTGGTCTATGAAAAGCCAGAAAGATTTCTACTGAGGAGACAGTTCTACCGTGGAGTGTTGCGTACCATAATCCCCTGCTGCCATGGGCCACGAGAGCATTTGGCTCCTTGAATTGAAAGACGATAATCCGGTTAAGGCTGGGCCCCTCAGGTGGCACTGCACATTGTGCAGAAGCAGAGAGCCATGCATCAACCCAACCACAGAGAGTGAATTGCAACCCTGCATGTCCAGCTTGCAGAGGAAGGATGGCGTGAACTTTTGCATGTTAGTGCATGCGCCTTGTGGCACATGCAGTAGCCAGAGATGCAGAGAGTCCATTGTGTCTGTATGTAAACCTCTCCCTCAGAAAGGTAAAATATCCTCAACGTTTGAGTATTGAATATTTAAAATCATCGTAAAGCACAAAAGCCCTTGAGACACATGAATATTTTAATAATTGAAAACCATTGCAGTGTGCAAAAATCATTGTGAAATATGAATATTTTAAAAACTGAAAAATTTGCAAAGCACAAAAACCATCGTAGAACACGAGTATTTTAAGAAATAATGCATAACATCAGTAAGACGTTGGGCTTCATGCAGATTTTTTCAGGGGGAAAAAAATCATGAAGGATTCCTTTACAAAGATTTTAATATTTAATCAAATATAAGTAATTATCATGAATTTTTTTTTAAGGACAAATACATTGTGCAAGACATGCATGGACACACACACACACATACACAAACACACACACACACACACACACACACACACACACACACACACTGAACTTTCTGCCTTACCATTTATCAAATTGAAGAGTGATCTGACCTTAAGGTTTTTGTTCATGTTGAACTTTAACATGAATAAAGCCAACACATAGTTGGAACTGTCACAAAGCCAGAAAAATCATAGAGAAACAGGAATATTTTAAGAAATAATTCCTAACTTCACTGAGACTTTGAAAATCAGCCTAAAGAATGAAAAGCATTGTGCAGCACAATTATTTTCAAAAGCTATTTAAAGTATTCATGCTTCAAGCCAGCCCGGTGGTGTAGAGGGCTGAGGCACTGGACGTCTTACCTCTCGCCAATCTAGCGACCCATGTTCAGGAACAATAACGGGCCATTAGATGTTAGCACAGGGGGCAGTGCAGAACTGAGCTGCCGACTGGCAGCTTGTCTCTCCAAGGAGGGATCTGTGCTTCTCTTAGCTCTTGACTGCTCACGGTGGAGGCCAGGAGGCATTGCAAGCTGAGGGAGCCTGGGCACTAGGCCAATAGGGTGGGAGGAAGGGGTTGTCACCAGAGCAAGAGGGTGCATGCGTGCCTCTAGACACATGCACCTCTCTGTCTGGGGCCCCAGGCAATTGGGGAAGGGAGAAAATGTGGAAAATCATGGGCCGCAGCAGGATGGTGCCTCCAGGCCAGCTCCAGGGGTCCACCGAAACATGTATTGTGCTCAAGATCCTGAATGACCCCGGAGTCTAGTAGGGTTGGCGGACAAGTAGCTACAGCCCCCCACAGTAGGATAAACACCTATATGGAAAAAAGTATTCATGGTTCATGTAGATTTTATAGAAAAAAAATTTAATTTGTGAAGGATTCCTTTGTTGAACATTTTCATTTTTAATCAAACATAACTAATTATTATTAATAAAGTAAAAAAATATATATATTGTGTAACTCATACTTACACACACACACACACACACACACACACACACACACACCACACACACACACACACACTCTCTAAACTGCCACTTTTAACTTTTCCACCAAAAGTTATCTTAAAGTTTTGTTTGTGTGGAACTTTAACATGAAAAAAAGATGTTATGTTGTTCCAGCTATTTTTCTTGGCAATTTTTTGAACATGAATGCACAACCAAATAATTGGCACGCTTTTAAACTAGCCATGGGGGGAAGTGCTAATAAGAGGCAGGAAATTTCAAGCCTCCCCCCACAAAACATGCCAGGTAGTAAGGTAAACACTGAGGTACAGTGCTCAACAGAGGGCGGGACAGGGGTAAATGGAAAAATAGACAAGGGCAAAAAGAGCAGGCATGGGGAAAAAAAGGATAAAGCCAACATTAAATGGAGGGCAATGAGTACCAATGCTCGTAGTCTGGGAAACAAGCTTCCTGAGCTAGTAGCCTTGATGGAAGATGAACAATTGGATATTGTGGCAGTCACGGAAACATGGTATATGGAGAACCATGACTGGGATGTCAACATACCGGGGTACACAGTTTACAGAAGGGACAGGGAGGGGAAAAGAGGAGGTGGAGTAGCTCTATACATAAGGGAAGGGATCAAAGCTACAGAACTAAAAAGTAAGGGGAGGACAAGAGGCACTCTGGGTCACCTTGGAGACAGGAATGCATCACAATCTGCACAGGGTTGTATACAGACCCCCTTCTCAAGGGGAAGAAATGGACAAGAAAATGATAGAGGACATTCTCAAAATGGCTGAAAAAGGGGAGATACTGTTGATGGGGGACCTGAATGTGCCAGATGTTAACTGGATGACATGTACTGCAGCCACATCGAAGAGCAGGGTCATTATCGATGCCCTGCAGGGGGCAGGCCTTAGACAGCTAGTGTTGGAACCCATTCGGGAGGGTGGGAGCAATACTAGACCTGGTACTCTCAAATGAAGAGAGGATCACAAATTTAGAAGTGAGTAGACATCTGGGAACAAGCGACCACTGCACAGTGTGCTTCACAATAAGCACAACCATAGAGACGAGCCACAAAAAAAGCATACCGGACTTTAGAAGGGCTGACTTTGGCAAAATGAGTGAATACCTGAGGAATACACTAGCAGATGGCCAAAAAGGAGGGGTGGAAGAACAATGGAGAAAACTCAAAATTGCCATCATAGAGGCAACAAGCCTTTGTGTGAAACAGATAAAGAAAACAAAGTGGAGTAAAAAACCACTATGGTTCTCAAAAGAGGTGGCAGGGAAGGTTAAGGAGAAAAAGGCTGCATTCAAAAAGTATAAGGAATCACAGATGGAGCATGACAGGGAACTGTATCAATTAAAGCAGAAAGAAGTGGAGAAGGCAGTCAGAATGGTAAAAGCCCAAACCGAGGAAAAAATAGCCAATTCAGTTAAGAAGCAGGATAAAACCTTTTATAGGTACATTAGGGAGCATAGAAAGGTTAAGGGAGGAATAGTGAAGATTAATGAGGGAGAGGGGAGGTGGGCAGAGGAAGACATTGAAAAGGCAGACATACTGAATGAATACTTGTGCTCAGTATTCACAAAAGAAGATAAGGAGGAGTTACCTAAACCAGACAATAGAAGCACTCTGGGTAGGGGGGTTGACACCAGTCCATTTACAGAAGAAAGAATCCTGAAAGAACTCCTAAAACTCAAGGTGGACAAAGCAATGGGGCCTGATGGGATTCACCCCAGAATTCTAAAAGAACTAAGGGAGGACCTAGTGACACCACTGACCACACTTTTTAACAAATCATGGGAGGACGGGGTGGTACCTGAGGACTAGAGAAGGGCAGATGTGATTCTCCTTCACAAAAGTGGGAGCAAGGCAGAAGCAGGAAACTACAGACCTGTAAGTTTGACCTCAGTGGTAGGTAAAATGATGGAATCACTTCTGAAAGAAAGAATTGTTGAGTACCTAGAGGCCAGCGGGGCAAAGGACCCAAAGCAGCATGGATTTACAGCAGGAAGGTCATGCCAGATGAATCTAATAGATTTCTTTGACTGGGTGACCAAAGTAATAGACCAGGGAGGGGCTGTGGATATGGCCTACCTAGACTTTAGCAAGGCATTTGACACAGTCACACACAAAAGATTAATAATCAAGTTAGCCAGCCTGGGAGTGGGTCCCAGGGTGGTAGCCTAGGTAGCAAACTGGCTGCAAAACAGGACACAGAAGGTAATAGTGAATGGAACACATTCCGAAGAAAGGGGGGTCACTAGTGGAGTACCTCAGGGCTCAGTACTGGGTCCAGTCCTCTTTAACATCTTTATAGGTCACATTGCAGAGGTCTGGAGGAAAGGTATGCCTCTTTGCAGATGACACAAATATCTGTAACAGAGTTGATACACGGGGGTAAAAAAGGATGAGAAGGGACTTACAAGGCTGGAGGAATGGTCAGACATATGGCAACTTAGATTCAATGCAAAAGTGCAAAGTAATGCACCTGGGAAACAAAAACCCAGGAGAAGAGTACACAATAGCAGGGGAGGTACTAACAACAACAAAAATGGAACAGGACCTGGGGGTAGTCATATCGGATGATCTAAAGGTTGGTAAGCAATGTAAGAAGTCAGCAAGGAGAGCCAGGGGGATACTGGGATGCACAGGAAGGGGCATCACAAGTAGAAAAAGGGAAGTGGTTATCCCTCTGTACAGACAGTTGGTGAGACCCCATCTGGAGTACTGTGTACAGTCTTGGAGACCTCATCTACGCAAGGACATAGACAGGATGGAAGCAGTCCAGAGGAGGGCAACTAAAATGGTGCAGGGTCTGTATCAGAAACCATATGAAGAGAGACTGAGAGAACTTAATATGTATACCCTTGATGAAAGGAGGGACAGGAGGGACATGATAGAAACATTCAAGTACCTGAAGGAAATCAACAAAGTCCAGGAGGGTAGCATCTTTCAGAAAAAGAGATGTGTAAGAACAAGGGCACAATTTAAAAAGATAGGCGGGGCTGACTCAGGGTAATGTGAAATTTTTTCATGGAAAGTGGTGGATGCATGGAACCGCCTTCCTGGGAGGTTGTTGGGTCTAAAACAGTGGGGGAATTCAATCATGCATGGGACAGACATAAGGCAATTGTAATGGGGGGGTGGCAGGAAGTAGGCTGTTGGTTAACTAGAATCTGCAGCTTATCCAGTAGGTAGGGAAATGGGCAGACTGGGTGGGCCAAGTGATCCTTATCTGCCGTCAAAGTCTATGTTTCTATGTAATTGCAATTAACTAAAAAACTGATTTTTTTTAACAAAACCTCCAAAAAGGACCGTTTCCCATGTGATACCCACAAACCTGTAAATTATATATCTCAACTCACGTTTTTCTGAGGGCAAGCATTTAGGTAGCAAATCAGGCAAAAATATATAATTTCAGCCCTTACTATCTCTAAAAGTACAAAATGTAGCTTCATGAAATTTGGGGGGAAGGGTTAAGATCCCCAGGACTGAGGAGATGCATACCAAATTTTGTAGCCATGGAGTCTAAAACGTCCGCGATACAAGCATCTGAAAATAGTCATTTTTAATGAAACACCAACACAGCCTTAAAGTGATTTATTACACTCCATGACCTAAGGTCCCACTTTCAGGATTTGGTACCTTAGGTCCGCAATAGTCCCTCTGTGTAATTTTTAATATTTTATTTTCAGGCTTTTTAAGTGGGGAGGGATCATAGTTTGGCCCTGACAAGGTGGCCAGCCAATCCCTTCCACTTTCTGATTCCATGCCCCTACACTCAGGTACGTAGTGACAGGACGCAAGGGAGAGTGCGGGGGTGAGACCCATTGAAATGAATGGGACTGATTTTTCCTTACTTTATAACACAATATGATGAAGACTCGGAGATTAATAAGGGCCACCAATTGACTAACAAGAGCCTTGTTAGTTGAGTGGTGGCCCATATTAATCTCCAAGTCGCCATCATATTGTACTAAAAAGTAATGAAAAATCAGTCCCAATCATTTCAGTGGGACTTGCCCCCATGCTCTCCCTTTCTTCACGTCACTACGTGCCTGAGTGTGGGGGCATGTAACTGAATCAGGAAGTGGAAGGGATCGGCTGATCACCTTGTCAAGGCCAAACTATGATCCCTTACTACTCAAAAAACCTGAAAATAAAATATTAAAAATTACTCAGCGGGACTATCGCGGACCTAAGGTACCATATCCCGAACGTGGTACCTTAAGTCCAGAAAATCACTTTAATATACAGGCACTACCATGCCTACAGTATATACTATTTCTCATTTGGCCTTGCATTAAAATTATATTACATCATTCATCTTTCATTTTTATTTAAGTCCTTCACATTATTTTGTAGCTACATTTATCTCTTCCCTTTCGTATTGGATGTGGGGATTCCATCACATATATTATTGGACAATGTCCTTGCGACTACAGGCTACAAAGATGATAACTGAGGGACTCTATGTTTCTGTACCAGGTGCTTGTTCTTAATTAACTTGTTACTGGTGATATGTTACTATTCTTATAAATGACAGTTACGTAATTGTTTTAGGCTGTACCAACCTGCGGCTGACCAATGTAACATTTCATCATTGCTTGAATAAAAATGAAGTTGCAAGTAAGAGGGAAGGAAATGGAGTTACACTGCATGCTCTGATGGGAAAGACATTCAAATAAAGCCTTTCTCTTGTGACGCTCCTTGCATTGTAAAACACTACAAGTTCATTCTTTATTTTATGGTGGCTCGTTTTCTCTTCACTGAACCCATGTCCTGATCACTGGCAGCGCATCACCTGTGTTTAGTTAGTGGGTAATCATTGGCCCAGCGTTGGGTTGAGGGAAAATTTCAGCGTTGTCCTCCGGCGTGTCTCTTCTGCTGTTATCACAAAGTTTGTGTAAGCTATTTCCTAGAGCTGTAAAATGTTGTAATGATGCCATAAAGAAAGGGGAGACCTTTGAACATGTGATAACACCAGAAAAGTATGGAGATAAAAAAATGGTCTGTGGATTCTCATGGTATTATTTTGTTTTCCATTTTTGTATTTTCTTTTTAACTGAATTTTTGATCAAGTACTTCTTCTATAACCATTCATCAAGTATGCGTGTTTTGCAGTCTCCTTTTAATATTGAGATCACTGGGATCTCATAGCTGCCTCTGTAGAGATAATGCTTGGTTACTTCCTGCAGTCGGTCTGTTATTACAGTGTATCACAGTCACACAGTAATACTCACCTTTGCGCAGTACAAACTTCCTGATCAGTATCACAGTGTAATTACTGATGATCATTTTTAATGCTTGGATAACCAGGTTGTAATTTTGCATTATAACTAGGTGGTTGTAACCACAAAACTGTCAGTCAAGTTTGCTCTAGTAACAGCAGGTGCAGCAGTCTCACAGCTGCCACCTGTTCATACAAATAGAGTTAAAAAATAATTGTTTTTATCTACGTTCATGACTTCAGTCACTAAAACAAACAAGTTTAAAACATAATTTTTCTTGTTTTTATTTGTTCCAAGCTAAACACCTAAACTGATCATTTATTAAAAATGCTCATCACTAATAAAAAATAAGATGTGTGGTTGTGCGTAACTCATAATTTTGTGCACATCCTCAGTGTGGGATGCTTTTATAAACTCCTCGAAATTCACTCTCAGAGTTTATGTAGCATCCCACATCTCATGTGAGTGTAAAAATTCTTGTTACAGCCACCCACCTATGTATTATTTTCTTTGTTATCCCAAACTTGTACAGTATGTTATATAACTAGGATATGTGCCCCTTGAGTTATTATTCTTATTTGCAAGGGTGCTTTGGCAAGATGGCAGCAGAGAGACTGCAAAATCAAATGCCTTTAAACATGGTTTGGGTCTCTGTTACATCTCTGAGCAGTTGGCACCTGATAAATGAGTTCACATACCCAGCATTTACTGGACAGGGGTTCAAGGCATTAACTGGCATGTGCTTACTCTCCACCATCAGGGGGCTTAGCCTTCTCAGCTGGTACTCTGTGCTGTAGTCATTTTAATTTTTGTGTTTTTGGTCTCATGTTGTTTCCCTCTTATTACCTCCCCATCCCACGTTGGCCTGTCCCTGTCCATGGTCCCTTATCACTGCTGAAGGATGGCAGAACAGGTCTTGTTACACCCTTCTCTGCCTGGGCACCGGGTCAATTTGGCGAAAGTAATGGTGTGGGCAAAAACCACATGGCATGGTCCCTGTAATGTAAGTACAGTCTGAAACCACGATATATTATATATACTGTATATACTCTGGGAATGCGCACGTGTTTATGCCTATGCGGTTCTTGACAGTGTGAATGTGCTGTTGGCATTTTCACTGGGTACGCACTGCCTGCATAGTCCCATGACATACCCTGTTCACGGTAGGGGAGCAGCCCCAATGGAAGGGTTTCTTATAAAACTTATCTGTGACTGGGGAGGTGGGCACAACAACAACCAACTACATTTTGGTAGGGCATGTGCTGTCTTTGTGGTCCAATGGCAAACCCTACTTGCATCAAGAAAAGTTCTGTAGATGAGGGTTTTGTGCTGCTGGGCTCTCAGCAAAAGCAGCTATAGGTGCTGAAAAGCCTTCCTGAAGTCATTATCATGTGTTTCATAGGAAATGCCCTTAGTCTCCTCCTGACACCAACTTGGATCTTTGGCATAGGAAATAAAGCCAAGTCACATAGCAGCAAGATGTGTGCTTGCCCATTAAGGGTGACTGGACTGGACTGGATGGTGGGCCCTTTAAGTGGAATTCATCAGGCACCTTCTATTTTTCCAAAGTTTGCTTCTTCTTCTTTTAATTTTGTACTTATCCCACCCACCTGAGATCCTCCAAACTCTGTCTATCATTCGCTTTGACTTCTGACACTACCTGCCTTCCTTGTAATGGCTTCAACCTGCTCTGCAAAGGGTGTCACCATACGTACCACACCATGAAACAAAAGCACCACGGCAGGCTCCTGGGCCAGGTAGGATAGCTGTAGGCATACTCAAGGTGTGGTGCAGTAGAGGGAGGAGTCAGACAGGCAAGTTGAGGCCATGGTATGGGGTCAGGAGGCCACATCAGTCATTGATAGGGGCATATTTCTCCCATTGTGCAGATTCTTCCCTCCAGCTGAATCACTAGCAACAAATGTCCAGTGACTGCACGGAGGAGGGGCAGGATTCCACATGATCACCTATGCCTTCAGTGCCCCATCTCACCACAGGAGTCACTACTTCTGTGGGACTACAGCAAGAGTCCGGGGAATCCTTTCCCCAGAGGCAAGAAGTGATGCCTTGGAATTGCATTGCAAGCTTCCCCATCCCAGCATCGTGGGACTGGGTTCTGCTGCAAACCCAGGTTGCACACATGGAAGCATATTGTGCTCAACCTGCAGGGCTGGGCAGAGCTTTCAGAAGGATTAAAGTAGCAACTCATATGGTGGTAAACATTTAGTATCTTTTCCTATTTGTCCTGTTCCCATTTTGAATATGCTTTAGTATTGTTTTTTTAGGTTTGGAATAATTCATTGTGGCCGGGCATCAATAAATATGATTGCTCAGGGTTTCATCAATATTCTCAGTTGTATTTTGTCACCCTTTGTTTATCATCAGTCTTTGTGTGACTGAAATGAACTAGCAAGCAGCAGGCACTGCTCCCTCATCTTATGGAACACTGCGGGCATCAGGGCTAACTCCAGGCCACAAAATACAAGCTCCAACATGATAGATATGAAAACAAACTATAGTGTATGGTAGAACGGTGTTCTGCCTGGAAATCCATGCCTATAACAGTGTTGTTGTGCTGCAGTAGCCACATCTCTGTGTTGGTTGTGCTGCACTAGCCATGTAGCTACTGCAGCACAACAACATGGGATGCATTTACCCACGCGCGTTCTGATGACCTCTGCTCTTCAAAAAATGGCTGCGGTGGTGAAAGCTTGCCCAGGAAGCGAGCGGCAATGATAAAACGCAAAAGTAGGGACACCGTTAATTTATGAGTACCCATGCATTATAAAAGACAGTGTATGAGTGCTCATACAGAACAAGGATATTTTTAACTCTCGAGGTTTCTGTGGTAATGAGACCTCTCAAGCTGCACTTTTGAGGTCTCATGTTACCATGGAAACCTCTCGAGTGAAAAATATCCTTGTTGTGTATGAGCACTCATGCACTATCCTCTATTTGGTACCAGATAAATGGATCTGGGGAAAAAAAGGAGCAGCAGGGATCAACATCTGGGGTTGAAAAAGCATGCATTACAAAATGCAGTGGAGCCGTCAGGGACGTGACAGAACAGTGCAGAATTGTGCAGCAGAGTTACTGCAGAAAACAGGGCCATTTCAGAGGAAGTTAATCCCTTCTGTCTTGCAGGAATCTGTGGCATGACACTGCATCCTCATGAGTTCCTCTGTATATGAAATATCTGGAGTGACTGCAGAGCACATCACTTAAAATGGCAGACGAGAGTTCTATTAAATCACAGTCGCTGCAGTGTATGTGCATAGAATCCTCACATTAACCCATGGTCAGCTAATCCAGAAATTATTTCAAGAACTTTTATTTATTTATTTGTTTGTTTGTCTGTTTATTTATTTAAAACTTAGTGACAAGGATAGGCGCACTGAGCCATAGCTTGTTTCCAGGTGCAACCCAGAAGAAGGTATACAGCAGAGAAAAATACAGCAATAACAAATACAGAGACAATGGGTGCATGTAGAGTACAGAAATAATAATAGCAAGGTACAAGTAACAAGTTCAGAAAGAGAAGAGAAACAATGCAGAAAGTCTGCAAAGTACATAGGTTACAGGGTAGCAAGGATGAGACCTGGGTGGTGCAGGCTATGCATGGCAAGATACTTGCAACAGAATTATGGTGGCATAAAAATTCAAATTACAGTCTGTGCTGAGTTTTAAGCTATACAGTAGGGAAAGTGGCAAGATAAGGGTGTAATTCATTTGTAAAAGAAATTTCTTTAAACACGAGTTTCTAAAATTAAATTAGGTGGTTTCACCCCTGCACTCCCCTTTAAACGAAAACTAAAATCAAAATTTACCAAAAAAACATGCTGTGCAGAGTGTTTTGGTTTGTAGGTGTACTCTTAGTAAGTTCTTCCCTTTATTTGCTGAAAGGAGTTTTGTTTTAAATTTGCTTGCTGCTTTTATGGCCCCTGGTGATCTCCATGTTAACATTTGTTTCAGCTCTTCGTGTTCCTACAATGTATCCTGTCTCATGCAACAGTGATGCGTCCAGGACCATTAATGCAACAAATTTTCTTTTCTCAAGTTTACAGTAGTAGAGCTGTGATGTTAATTAACTCTCCTTGTCCAGGAAGCTCTAATGAAGGCTTCTTTTACAGATGGCAAATGCCTGAGTGACAACTGAGCGGGCTGTTCTGTGAGGAAAAAGCTACAGTTTTCACCAATCATAGCATTTGTGACCTAGGGTTATCTGTGTGCTTTTTTAATGATTGTATGTAGTCTGATAAAATGAAAAGCTTTGAAAACAAAACATTCACTTCTGCTAACTAGACCTAGACACATACCTAGACACCAGAAGGTTTGGATTAGACTGAGTTACTTAGTTGAAGAATATCAGGTTTCTAATTGTAGATTGCTGCTGCAGCAGTCACTACTCTCTGAATCGATGGTCCTGGACATGTCACTGTCACATGGGACAGTAGGCATTATGGGAACAACAAGAGCCATAATAAGTGTTAACATAGAGATCCCCAGTGGACATAAAACTAGCAAGTACATTTTTTTAGTAAATAAAGGGAAGGATGTACTAGGAGTACACCTACAAATCAAAACACTCTGGACAACCTATTTTTTTTTGTAAATTTTGACTTTAGTTCCCCTCTAAGTAAAATGGGTAATAACTAGTGAGATGTGAAGAGGCATGACTAGTTTGTAACAACAACAAAAAAAAAACTTCTTTAAATATAATTGGTGGGTTTTACCCCACACTCAATAAGCAGTGATGTCTTGTCACCAAATCATGGCAGCCATTTTAATGAGACAAGTGAGGGTAGATTTGCCTAGTAATCAAACATTTCATTTGTTGGTGTGGCCATGTCACCTCCTACTTTGCGGTGTTACACTGTTTACAGCTGCTGTTCTGTCTGTGTACAGTATGCTATTAAAAGGTGTCCTGGGTGGCTACCAGAAGGGCACCCAATACAGAAGTTATAATGCAACTCCTGTAACCATGTCTACTACTACATGCATCGTGGTGCATCCTGTTTTCATGAGAACCGCCCAGACTAGCACACATGCCCCTCATTAAGGGATGTCTTGGAGTTGCCTGGTGGCCAGCGTATTCAATAAGCTTTAGATAAGCTCACACCTGATAAGGTTAAACAGTAAGACCTCTCTCCTTGCTCTCTTTCTCACTCTGTAGTCATAGCTACTGAAGAAAGTGCACAGGTGGAAAGGTTAGTGCTAATCTTTCCTAGCACGCTATTTTAATCACCTTTTCTTGTTGTTCTGTTTTATTTTGTCACACCAAGAGAGGCCAATTAATATGCAACATCTTGCTTGGGGTCCTGCTTCTAACCAGTGGTACAGCTGGCAGGAACTGGGGAACAGTGGATTCACATTACTAGTCTGAGGTCACTAATCACTAAGGGACCTGGTGTGCAAAAGTGTTAGGAGGATCTCTCCACCTGCGTAGTAGTGCATAGGGAGGCTACTGGTGTGCAGAGGTCCCATTTGGCATGTGCGGAGACCTCCATGTATCCATAGCCCTCAATTCCCCCCACCCATGGAGGTCTACCCAACCAGATCCACTACGTGGGTAACCAGGTTTGTGGCAGGCTTGGGGACTTGTTGGCACTCCATGCAAATTAAAATAATGTTTCCGTGGTGAGGCAGGAGTGTGGTTGCAGGTGGCAACATTATATGAGGAAAGGGGAGCAATAACACTAGCATGTCCTCTGTGTAAGGCCCTGACCTTCCAGGGGCTTGATCGGTGGCACCCTGTAACATATTGCACATAGCCCTCTGAGGTGGCATGAAGGGTTGACAGGACTTAAAATCATTTATAAAAGTTCATTTAAGAACATAAAATGGCAGCCCTTCGAGGACTACCATTTCCCATGATCCTCTGCTCTGCATAGAGCAGGAAATCCATGTGACTGTCAGCCCGGGCCAGTTGCATACCTGATGTTCAGCCCTGCACTGGCCCAAAATGCTGCATCCGCTCTCTAATTTTCTCCATGTGTATAGTGCAGAGGAAAGGGGTCACCGCTTGTGCAGTACTCCATAGGTGCAGAGCTCTGTAGGCCAGATACATGCCTTTGGTACATATCTGGGTCACTTTGTGGATCAGAATCTTTGCCAGGATTCAAATCCAGGTATTTGCCTTCTATCCAAGAAGCCACTTTTCTTTCCTGCCACATCATCATTAAATAATTTGGTCTTACCCCCAGTCATTATTTTGCTTTAATGACTTTTTCCTCAATTCCTGTTAATTGTTTCTCCTCTTGGTGTATCAGTGCTCACTGCTATCTGAAGAACCGTACCACCATCCCAACAGCTGGCAAGCCCATGAAAGGATACTGGCGAGTGTCCTCTTGCTCACTAACTGAAGAAATCATTACCTGTGGCTTCCCCTCACAGCAAGGCCTGCCACGGCTGCCACCTGGGGTGGGCACAGACAATTCAGGAGGCATACTGGAGGTCATACTCACAGCAGAACTCAATGAGGCTTCAGTGTTGTTCTGTCCTTTTTGCCAGTGTGTTTAGAGGGATGCGGCTGCTCATCACTGTCCCCGGCTTAGTGGGATGGTCAGGATTAGGTGTGTAGAGCTACCTACCCCTGCAAAGGTGGACTGCATGATTCAAAGATTTATAGATTCATAGAACATGACATCAGATTAGAACTGCTGGGCCCACCCCGTCTGCCTAACTGTGTGTGTGTGTGTGATTTTTTTTATTATTATTATTATGAGCTTGCCCCCGTTGGCCAACTGGGACCTGCGAATTAAACCTAGGCTACTTGCCCCTGGGCAAGTGCATGCATCACCAGGAGGCCATTGGGCATCATCCTGGGCCACTTGTAAACACATTGGGACCAATTTTCAAAGGGCGACGCAGAGCCTACGCCACACCCAGTGTCAGACTCTTTTTTTTGGCGCAGCTGCACCAGTCACCTTTGTCGCAACTGCATCCAATTTTGGTAGTGAAATTAAAATAAAGAAGTGCACATCAGCCTCTCAGAGGTGCGGCAGCCCACAATTACTACTGGCAAGCAAAGAACAAAGCTGGGCACACACAAGAGTTGAGAAAAATAAAGGGATTTTTATTAAATAATGAAATCAGACATAGCAGACACACGGGGCTAACACCCCTATGTATTGACCCAGCCATGTGGATCTTCCTCAGGGGGTGGAGTTAGCCATCCCAAACACTGTTTAAGTACATCCCATAATTAATTACAACATGAATCAAATCATTCAATCAATTCCACAGTGCAAAAGGACAGGAAAAACATGCACAATATAAAACAGAAGAAAAAAAGAAAGAAACACCTTTTTATAACATATCCTAATTCATGCTATAACTTTATATTGTTGTTATCTTAGTAAACAGCATAACATAATCTGTTTTTATGTACAAATGATATGGTTTAATTTCATATTTACACCATAACCAAATGTAAAGTTAAGCATCATTTACTGGCATCTTTTCAACCTTTATTATAAAGTACTTCAAAAATCCATTAAATACTATTTGTATCTTGTAAGACCCATTTGGTTTTAATGATTTACAGTTTTCATGACATTTAAAATCTTATATTATCAAAAAATTCACATTTGGTAAATCTTTGACATGGAAGGTCACTACTGTGTGCAAAAGGCCAACTACAGGTAATGCCTATAATCAGTTTGATCATTTAGATCGAATGGTGTCAGAGTTCCCAGAATTGGTATCCATCTTTTTTCACATTTATTTAGCAAATTAACTCCATCGCCTCCTCGATCCAAAGGTGGAATGTGCTCAATAGCCCTGAAGTGCAGTCCCTTGGGGTTACTTGAATGTTTTTAAAAGAAACGTGCTTCAAGAGCTTTGTCAAATGCAGCATTTATTACCACTCTTACATACTCGGGAATGCAATTTTTGAGGGGTCTGACAGTACTCCTAATATATAGCTGTTTACAGTCACGCCATGCTGCACAGATTGTAAATGAACTGCGGCAATCCAAATTTATTGATTTGCTTTTGTTAACCAGGTAAGCACACTAGACAACCAAGTGCCTATTTTCAGGTGTGACCTGGGAGGGTTACAATGGTACATCACATGAACATCAGGCATAAACAGGGTACACATACATTAGGATCAGGTACATTGGTAACATCAGAAAAAGTACATAGGTTACTGTAGGATCAAGCACATTGATAAGGTCAGAAATAAGGTACATAGATTACTATAGGAGGTAACAAGCAGCAAAGTACAGGCATGGGCGACAGGTGTCTCTAGACGACCTGGTAGATTAACAAGGTACAATACATCAGAATCAGTCAGATCAGGGTACATACAAATGCATCAGGCATGCCGGCTGCATCAGGAGGTAGATAACAATGTGAGGCAGGCATGGTCGACAGTAGCATCCAAGCAAGGCAGGCTGTACCCTCAGGAGGGGGTAAGAGGGATGTAGGGTGGATAGTACAGTAGTACGTGGGGGGGGAAGCAATTCATTGGTATGTCAGATGACATGAGCTAGCCGGCTGGGCAAAGTGCAAGCTTTAGCCAGGAACTAAATGCCCAATAGTTGAGACAGGGTAATAGCGGCTCGGGTGCAGGGACAATGGGGTATTGCTCGACTGCCTGCGGTTTTTCTGTGGTCTGAGGGGAGCAGTCCACAGTTGGTTTTGATCTTGTCTGGAGGGCAGATCTCAGAGAGTGGTGTCCGGAATTTACACCTTGGCCCCTCATTGGCTGCCCTGTGGGGTACCGCAGGGGTCGGTGCTGTCCCCTATGTTATTCACGGTGTATATGCTTCCATTGGGGGACATTATAAGACAGTATGGGCTGAGTTTTCATTGTTACGCTGATGATTCTCAACTCTACCTATCTTTTATGCCTGATCAGGAGTCTGATTCCATCACGATGTTTAATAACTGCCTCCTGGAGATTCAGGATTGGATGAGTGCTAGTTGGCTTAGGTTGAATTCAGAGAAAACTGAGGTGTTGGTTGTGGACCCTGGAGGGAGAACGATAGGGACCTGGACTGGGAAATCCTCAGGTTTATATCTTGGGGGAGCCCCGCTTCTTGCCTCTGGCCAAGTGCATAACCTAGGCGTGATTTTTGACGAAGGCCTGACTGTGAAGGTGCAGGGATCGGCCATAGTCAAATCTGCCTTTTTTCATCTGAGGAACATTGCCCAGGTGAAACACTTGGTTCCACCGGAAGATCTTCCTATCCTCGTCCACGCCTTTGTCACCAGCCATTTTGATTACTGCAATGCCCTCTATCTAGGGCTGCCGGGGGGTGGATATCTGTCTCTTGCAGCTTGTGCAGAACATGACGGCCAGGTTGTTGATGGGAGTTTCAAGATCTAGCCATATGACACCTGTGCTGCGTGATCTGCACTGGCTGCCAATACAGTGGTGGATCACCTTCAAGGTTGCATTGCTGACCTTTAAGGCCCTACATGATTTGGGACCTCACTACCTGAAAGAGCTCTTGGTGTCTTACTGTCCTGCCCGTTCTCTTCACTCCTCTGACGAGGGATTGCTAGAGATTCCCAGGGTACATCTAAAGATGTCTGGAGGTAGATCTTTTGCCTATATGGCACCAACCCTGTGGAATTCTCTACCTCATCAGATACGAGATTGCCTGACTGTCAAAAGTTTTAAAAAACAACTAAAGACTTTCATTTTTGCCCAAGCATTTGCTGGAATATAATAAGTGAGTGTTCTGTATGATTGTTGGATTTATTGTTTGTGCAATGTGTTTTAAAGGGTTTTGAATTATTGTAAAAGCGCCCTGAGCTTGGGAAGGCGCTTGAAATAAATAAAATTTTACTTACTTACTTATAAGCAGAGGCCGATTTTGGGAAGCCCCATAGGGAGGCTTTGAAGCAGGAATGTAAGGCAGAGGAGTAAGTGCTGGCAGGCAGGGAGTTCTACAGCTTTGGGGCATAGGCAGGGAAGGCCTGGTCACCCATTCGGGTGTGGGTTTTAGGAACTAGGAGGACCTGAGCGTTGCTGGATCTTAAGTGGTGGGGGGTTGCAGGTGTGAGGTATAGGGCAAGGGCAGGAGGGATGGCAGTTCAGATAATGTTGTCAATAAAGTTGCCAAGGAAGAAGGTGTGGTGGTTCTCCAGAAGGAGCCACTCCAGCCGGGAGTATAGGTCACATAGATGTGTGAGGCGAGGAGCCAAGAGTGCAAAGCGGTATACATTGTTGTACGCTGTGTCCCATTTAGGGAGACTGTTTTTTGGAACATGAGCAAAGGATAGAAGGCTACAGCAGAGCGTGGGTAGAAGGACCCCCCTGGCTAGGGCTAGATGAGCAGCTGAGGTGAGGCAGTTTTTAGCTCTGTATGCCAGGCCCAGCTTGCAATTGGTAGCTTTACAGGTGTTGCAAATGTGCAGTGTGAGGTCCAGTTGCGGGTCAAGGGTTACCCCCAGGTACTTGACCGCTTCTGTAACAAGCAGGAGGGAACCATCGGCTCCTGAGATTTTTAGAGGAGTAGGGCAGGCTTTTATCTTGTCTGAGGAGCCAAAGAGCATGACCTGAGTCTTCCTGAGGTTAATGGTAAGCTTATAGTCCTTGAGCCAGGATTGGATAAGGTTAAAGTCAGAATTTAACCAGGTGTTTATAGACATAGGGTCTTGAGAGCTAGCCAAGATGACAAGGTCATCCATGTACAGGGTAGAGTGCCCAAAGGCTGAGGCCAAGGGTAACTTGTTTATGAAGAGGGAAAACAAAATGGGACCAAGGATGGAGCTCTGGGGGACACCGCAGGTCACTGGGGCTGGGTTGGAGAGGGCCTTGTTAAAGTTGGTATATTGCTGTCTCCCCAAGAGATAGTGAGTGAACCAGGCAAGGGAAGGGGGGGGGGAAGACCATGGACCAGAGAGTGGAGTGCAGGAGTGAGTTGTCAACCTGGTCAAAGGCTTTGGAGAGATCAATGAAGATGGCTCCAGTCAGTTTACCTTGATCAGTGGTGGACCTGATAGCAGAGGTAACCACCGCAAGGGCAGTGGAAGAGCTGTGCCCTTTTCTGAACCCAAACTGAGCTGGGGAGAGAAGCTCGTAACTCTGGAGGTAATGGGCGAGCTAGGAGGCAACCAGTTTTTCAAGTAACTTGCTGATCGCAGACAGGATTGCAATAGGGTGGTAGTTATTGAGATTTTTTGGGTTGCCTTGTTTGAGGACAGGGACAACCTTGGCTACCTTCCATACATCAGAATGATGTCTGAGATTAGGGAGGCATTAAAGATGTGAGAGACAGGCCGGGCTAGGAGGGATGCCCCCAGGCATTGCAGTTTGGGCTCAAGGCCATCGTGCCCAACTCCAGTATGGGGGAGAGACCGGCAAGGAACCTCTTGGTCTCCAGGACAGAGACAGTCTTTAGGTAGAAGGAAGGACAGCTGGAGGTCACACTGAGGGAGGGATCTGGAGATGTGGGGACAGGGGGTTGGGAGGGAGGAGCAGGGGGTTGGGAGGAACAGTCAGGTCAGAAAACTGGCGGTTGAAAGCATTGGCAATAGTGAGGGGGTTATTGCAACTAGCCCCTTCAATGAACATGAATGCTTTAATCTGAAACACTGCCCCATTCATGGGTGTGTGAAGGTTTGCCCCATTACTACATAGCTGCAAACATTGCAGCATCTACATTTAAAAAAGTCTTTATGAACGAAAAAAGATCTTTTAATATTTTCTGGATTTTGGAAATGGCTTGCCGTGAGCATATCTCTTATATTTAAGCCCCTTCTAAAATATATTGTTGGTGAATTTCCCAGTATCCTACATAATGTACTGTCACCCTGAAAAACTGTCCACCTGTCTCTGATTATATTTTGAATTTCTGTTGACAATAATTGATTTGATTCGTGTTGTAATTAATTATGGGGTGTACTTAAACAGTGCTTGGGATGGCTAACTCCACCCCCTGAGGAAGACCCATGTGACTGGGTCGATACGTAGGGGTGTTAGCCTGGTGTGTCTGCTATGCCTGATTTTGTTATTTAATAAAAGCCCTTTTATTTGTCGCAGCTCTGGTTTTTGTGCCCAGCTTTGGTCTTTGTTTATCCAATTTTGGTAGGTAAGGTGCAGTTGCAACGCTTTACCCAGCTTACAGCAGCTTGAGTCCAATATCTGGTGCAAAACCCATAAAAAGGGTACCTGGGATTGCTGGAAGCAAGACCAGAAAAAGTTGGTCTAACTTGCAGCAATTGGCGCTCGGGATAGAAAATTCTGATTGCTGATGGGGAGAATGCTGCAAGTCCCGTGCGCCATATGTTTGGCATTGAATTGCCATTGTAATGTTGTTCACTGTAAAATTTCTGCTGTTCTGTCGACATACCATCCTAGGCCACCTTCCTGCAGCTGACAATTTTCCTCCTACATGTGTTCCACATTGTTGTCTATATTTTATTTTTTTTTTTATTTTTGGATCTTCTTCTTCATTACAAAGTATGGGGTGTTGTGTGCAACGAGAAGTTTCTTAAGGTGTTAGATGCTACATAAGCCCGAGGCGGCTTGAGGGTTTATTACAGCAGCTAACACCGACGGGTGTAAACTTTGAGTTTCACACCACCTCATTTTTTATTTTATAATTGCTGGGTTTCCTTTTGCCACAGCAATTATATAAAATACTAGCCGTCCCGGTGCAGTCACACTCCAGTTCTGTTTTCCGCCACTCTACACAATCGTCCTGTCTGCATTTTTAAAAATCTTATGTACAGTTTTTTTTTTCCCCCATTGAGTTTAAAATTAGGTAATTAAAAAAAAAAATACCACTGAGTTCTGCTGGTCTGGCGGTTTCATTTTCAGACAGAAGGCAAGTCGAGGTGAGCGGTCAGAAAGCGAGGAACTGCAGGATGCACATGCGCAGAATGAGGGACACTGTGCACATGTTTGCCGTAATAAACACTCCTTAATTAAGGCAAATTATGCCACGGTTTCCCTATGGGAAAAAGGGAAGCCCATTAATTATATTTTTTTAAATAACTTTACAAACAATTCAAAAAGAATGCTTAAATAGAGTTAATTACACTTGTCCTTAATAATTTTTTTTTTTGGGAGATACCCTTCTTTTAATACAATGTCATCAGTTTCAGGAGGGGCTTCGTAGTTATCACCGAGATGACACAGCTGCTCGAAATCCTCTGTGGAAAGACCCTTTGGTGCAGTTAAAATTTCATTCTGCTCTAGGATTAAAACTTCTGGTGTTTCAGCTTTCATTGTTGTTGCAGAAGATCCAGCTTTTTGGAAACATCACTGGATCGTTTGCTGCCCCACACTGTCCCAAGCATGTTTCAGCAGTCTAACTGCATCTAGCATAGAAATTTCTTTAACACACTGCATGGCATTCAGATCCGGGTTTGAGTCCAGCTTCTCCAACACTTTTTCCCTCATTGCAAGAACATAGTGCTGTTTCAGACTATAGATGACCCCCATATCAAGGGGTTGGATCAGACAGGTAGTGTTTGGAGGCAAAAAAACAAACAGATGTTCCTAAGTCCAGTCACATTAGGATGTCCACTAAAACTGTTTAAAAGCAGGATGATTTTTCTGCACCTTAGTTTTCTGTCCCAGTTAGTGACCCAATCTGAAAAAATGTCACCAGTCATCCAAGAGGATCTATTGGCCCAGTATAGGACAGGAAGGTGAAGGATTCCACGAAAACATCGGAGATTCTGTGATTTGCCAATCACTATTTATTTATTCATCTAAATTTTGGTAACTGGGTAAGCCCACTGAGACAGAGGTCCCTTTTTCAGGGGTGACCCAGGATTAGTTACATGAGGCAACGGTTACATACATTAGACAAGATACATTTTCATACATTAGACAAGATACATTTGTTAGGATTATTACATACAAGAGTGACAGCAATTACAGTTGACAATACTGTTTGCACATTAGGCACTATACATTGAAGTAGCAAGGGTCATAGTAGATACATTCATTGAAATAAGCATGGAACGCAGTGGTCATGGTTTGAGACCTGTATGGGAAGGGGGTATGAGTGGGGGCTAACGATTGCAGCCACAAAGGCTGAGTTCAAGGAGATACACTTTAAGGCCCGACTTGAAGCCTTGGAGAGAAGGCCTATTGACCAGGTTAGCAGGGAGAGTGTTCCATAAGTGTGGGGCAGCATATTTAAAGGAACGCTTGCCTGGGTCAGTGCGGACCCGTGGAATGTCCAAGGGATGGCCAGCTGAGGATCTCGTATCACAGCAGTGTACTCTTGGGTTGAGCAGGCCACGCAAGTGGTGAGGAGGGCCAGGGGTGGTGAATTTGTAGGTCAGGCAGATAGAGGAGTATGCTAATTTGTTCCGTAGGGTGGGCAAGTGGAGGTCTGCAATGCCCTCACAGTGGTGCCTCCTGGGGGGGGGGGTCATTGGTGGCAAAGTGTGCCACTCTATGGTAGAGCATAGTGAGTTTACGTAGCTCCCCTTCTCTAAGGGACTGAAGGAGGGGGGCCCCCATAGAGGAGGATAGGGAGCAGGGAACTATTGTCGATAGTTCGCCGAGCCTCACCAGAAAGAAAGTGTCCCAGGCGGTAGAGGAGTCCAGTCCTCTGGTGGATGGTCTTAGTTAGGGGAGTCAATGTGAGGCTTATAGGACAGCTCCTGGTCAAGGAAGATCCCCAGGTATTTGATCCTATCTAGGACCTCGACATTCTTCCTCTGGGCTGTACGGACTTGGAGCAGGTCACATGCATTGGTTCTCAGACGTCTAGTTCCAAACAAGACCACTTTGGTCTTCTCCTCATTCAGTACTAAGGAGTTGGAGGAGAACCAAGCTTCAAGTGCCAAGAGGCTGGCTTGCAGTTTGGCAGTGATAACACTAGGTAGTGAGTCACTGCAATAGACAACGGTATCGTCCGTGTAGAGGATAAGTTTGCTCAACCCACTAACCCTCTCAATGTCATTGACAAAGAGGGTGAAGAACAGGGGGCCCAGGATTGAGCCCTGAGGTACCCCAGAGACCACTGGAGGGGTACTAGATTGGGTTCCTTTCCAGAGAACTTTTTGGCTCCTATTGAGTAGGTAGTTGCTGAACCAGGAGAGGGAGAGCCCATCCAGTCCAAGGAGGTAGAGTTTGGAGAGAAGAAGATTATGGCAGACCAAATCAAAGGCCTTGGACAGGTCGATCAATAGAGCTCCTGTCTGTGAGCCCCTGTCCATAGCATCAATGACGTCAGACGTTAGCCGGATAAGGGCCATGTCTGTGCCATAGCCTTTCCTAAAGCCATGTTGTATGTCAGCCAGGAGAGAGTGCCTCTCAAGATAGTCTTGCAGTTGGTTGTAGACCAATCTCTCTTGTACCTTCCTGAGGGGACAGAGAATAGAGATAGGTCTATAGTTCCCCACTCTGTCCCATGGCCCTTTTTAGTGGACTGGGACTATAGTTGCTACTTTCCATTTGCTAGGAATTGCTCCCTCAAGGAGGTATCTGTTGATGAGCCAAGTGACTGGGAGGGAGATGGCATGAGCAGCAGCACTCAGCAGCCTAGATTCAAGCAGGTCATGTCCTGGGGAGGAATTAAGGTTTATTTTGAGCAGGAGTGGGAGAACCTCAGAGGGGGTGACAAGTTTCAAGTGAAATTGGGGCAGAGCATGTTCCTACTTGGTACAGTTGAAGTGGGGAGCACCAGGCAGGATGAGGGGTGGGGGTCCATCAGGACAGGAGAAGGAGGCATTAAATGCCTCAGATACAGTGGAGGGGTCATTGGAAAGGGTATTCCCAACCAGTAAGGCCCCATCCTGGGGGTTGGGGGCACCCTTGAGTAGGAGGTTTATTTGGCCCCAGAATTTCTTGGGATCCTGCAGGTGACTAGACTGGAGGTTACGCAGGTAGGTAAACTTAGCCTGCTTGGAGGTTTTCTTACAGTGGTTCCTCAGTTCCCTGTACTTTTCCCAGTCAGCATTGCGGCCTGAGGATTTGCAAAGTTCCCAGGCCCTATCCCTAAGCAGCATACTCTGTTTGAAGCCAGGGCCAAGCCATTTGTGGCACTTCCCCTGAACTCTGTTTTTTTCGCGGAGCATGAGTGTTGGCCACGGACAGAAATTAATTAGTGAAGTAGTCCAGTGATTCATCCAGGGTGGGGAGAGTGACAATGGGATCCCAGTCTACAGCACGAAGGTCAGAGCAGAAGTCAGCTGCTATGAATCTGCTGAAATTCATGGCTTCAATCATTCTGGTAGCCAATTTGGGAGGTTTATTGGACCAGATGCAGAAGATAGGTGAATGGTCACTCAGTGAATTTGCCATGGTCTCAGCAGTCATAATACGGTCTGGGCAAGAGACAAGGGCCCAGTTTAGTAAAGAGTGATTGCCAGACTTGGCATTATGCCTAGTAGGCAGGTTCATGATTTGAGTCAGGTTGGACTTGAGAATGGGGTTCTTGTTGGTAGAGTACCCCAGGGTAAGCCAGTTCTGATTGAAGTCCCTAAGGAGAATAATTTCCCCCAGTGGGTGCTCCGCTAGAGCATGAGTTAGGGATTCTAGGGAGGAGGCAGCCGTTGGGGCGGAAGGTAGGCACACCCAATGTAGAGAGGCTTGGTGTCTCCAAGGAGCAATCTAGTAAATATGATCTAATTTGCTGAGTCACTGAGGGGTGGATAATCTAGTTGCATAGCATTGAGATGGGTCTTGGTATAGATGGGAACACCACCACCTTTCTTTCCTACATGATCCCATCTGAAGGCATTGTAGCTGACCAGGTCTATCTCATGCGGAAGGATATGCGGTTTGAGCCAAGTTTCAGTCACTGCTAGTACATCTGACTTATATAGGGTGGTCCAGGCTTCAAGGTCATGAACTTTATGCCTAAGGCTGCCTATGTTCATATGGACCAGCCGGAGGCCCCTGGCTGTGGCCCATAGAGTGTTAGTGGGATCACTAAGAGCTAGGTTAGGGACTAGTGGTTCTAATTTTTCTGATCCATCCATGTTGCAGCACAGCATGATGGAGATGCGCTCCTTTTGTTTCTTGGAGCCATGCAGTGATTCAGTTTTAAACATCAATGTCCTGTACCCAACACACCTGTAAAACAGGCCAGTCTCATCACAGTTGAACACAATTCCTCGGCTCATACCCCTCCAGAAGCCCATTCAGGATGTTTTGTGGCCACTGCTCAGCACTTGTGACATCAGAATTCAGTTTCTCTCCATGTGCCCTCTGAAAGCCGATGTTGTTATGGGCTTTCCACCTCTGAAGCCAACCTTCAGAGGGATTGAAGTAATCTCAGCCCATGGCAGTGGCAAGTTGCTGAGCTTTCTCTGCAAGAAGGGGTCCGCTGATAAGAGTTTCCCTGCCTCGAGCATTGTGAAACCATCTGAGGAGGGCTCCTTCGACCTCCCCATTCTTTCCCTCTCTCTTTCTTTTCCGATTTGGATTCTGGTTTAGGTGCCACTCAGCAAAAATTTGGTCATGCTGCTTCATTAAATAAGCAACAGTTGATTTAGGGAGAGCAAGGTGCATAGCCAGCTCATGCTGGCTCATTTTCGGTAGCGCCTCGATCTATGTCAGCATCTCTACTTTCTCACCAAGGGACATAGCCTTACGCTTAGACATTTCTGCAGCAGTGTCACAGACAAGCTGTAGAATGATGTGCTGAACCAGATCTGCCTCTCTAATTATTTTGGGTTAATGAGCCGCTAATTGTTTAATTAACTGTTATCGGGGGAATCTGCTTAAACTCTGTGGCAAAGTAGGTGTGAGTTGTCATCAAGGCAGCTAGAATTAATGAAAAAAATGCCCATAATAGCAGGAGTACAAGGATCGCTATAACCAGCTGAAAATGTATGTGTGCTCATTGAAAGTGGAAAATGGTTTCTGGAATTTGCCCATAATACCCAATTGCCCGTAAAAACTGCGGGCGGTATAAGTGGAATCGACTGTACAACATTTAGAGGGGTACATCCATACAAACCCAAATCACATTCACTATAGTAAATGTGACGTCATATTTCAATCAATTCCCAAAGCAAATTATACACGTAAGTGGTGTGAGTCTACTAACCTACTGATTCGGATAAGATATTTCTTCTGTTTACATTATTTAAAAGAGCTCCTGATATACCACTGGGACAACTTTGTAAAATGTAAAATTCAGACACGATGCAACTTATATTTCATCTGTTTTTCTGTAGTGTTCACCCTTACTTCCTTATTACAAAGGACATTTCAATGAAAACAGGATCTCTGCTCTGTCTGCTTGTCACCAACTGATGTCAAAACTCTGATACACCTCATATCGATGTTTATGTCCCTGACCTGCTGCAGTCTGCCAGGGATATACCCTGGATCAGGCAGAGGCCATCACTGCAATAATGGCTGGGTGTTTTCTTCCATATTATTTCCCTACGTCCCCCCATTGGCACAGGCAGTGGCCATGTCAGCAGTATGTGACCACAGCACACTGTGGGGGGAAGCAAGCTCCTGGGCCCTCCTGCAGATGTCGCTGTGGTGCCAGAACCCATCGCCAGCCCTCCCCAGATGCAGACTGCACTGCTGTGCACCAGCTGCTCCAGCCTGTGACCTCTTGCTGACGCAGCTTCCTGAGTTGGCTTTTGAACCCAGCTCACTTGCATGGCAGAGTGATGCACTACTGCTGAGCCAATGGGGCAACCTCCTAGACTTCACCCTTTTGCCATCTGGGTACACCAATAGCAAGTCTCCAAATGTGCAGCAACGGGGAGCAAGTTGAAGCCTCCCGCTTTCAAACTGCCTAATGCATACTGTTCCTACCAGGGGTCACAAGGGGTCAGCAGCAGAGCAGGCAAACCAGACTCCCTCTAGAGACTGGTAACATTTGGACAGCCATTTCCACAGCCTCCTGCCAGTCCGCAGCTTCTGTCTGTGATGTCACTGCACTCTTGGGGTGTTTTTTCTGTATGTTTTCACCTACTGTCCTATCACTGGCCTCCGTAATGTTCCTGGTAGCAATCAGCTATACTACCTGCAGCAGTGAGCAACAGAAATAGTGGAAATGTCCAACCATATGCTAGATTTCAACATTTAGGATGATGTTATGTGGCGTGTTTGAAACTCTAGAGTATATGTGTGTATGGGTTGGAGAGATATACAGAAACAAAATAAGAAAGGAGAGGAATCTGAATTCATGTAGTGCCTTTCATGCAAACTGTATCTGAAAGTGCTTTACAATCTAAGAGAGGAAGGGGCAAGAATGTTTCAGGTGTGCAGGGAGATCAAAACAGCACAGAAAGGGATTATATTGAAATCAGAGTGCGGTGCTGAGGAGATTGTGACCTGCTTGGGGTCACACAGTGAGTAAATGGCAACTGTGGGATTCAGACCTGGACATCCAGGTTCACAGCCCTGTACTCTAACTGCAGGCCAAAACTGCTTCCCAGTCATAGTGATAGGCTGTGCCACTGGATCTCACCAGTAAGCCATGGCTTGCACGTTCCTATCAAACAGCCCTAGAATTTGTTTTAAGCTGTTTGATGTACACACACACACACACACACACACACACACACACACACACACACACAGAGCAACTGAACTCTAAGCAGATTGTAGGCCCATTTCCAAGACAAATTTTTGTGGGGGCTGTGGCCCTCTCTTTAATTATGAAGTGGAGGGGGGGGGGGCGATTGTGGCCATGGTTACAGTTACCAGACAATTTATTGTGACTTCTCATCTTTCTGTTAAATGATTGAATCCACTGTCTTACACAACTATGATACAGGTTCCTTGTTATTTACAAATGACATTTTTTTATAGTTGATCAGTGCTGCAGGAGACAGCTGCTTATGAATCACATAAGGAGCCCATCAAACAAATGGTTTCAGCAACGCAGAAGAGCACATGGTGTACGGGCAGAGTGTTTTGGGCCTGATCTCACAGTAGCAGACGCTGAGGTGGGAGACAGTTTCTGCAGCAGGCCTGCTTCCATGTCTGTGACATCCTGGCATGGTTGGTTGGCCATCACTATTGATGTGGTGGGGCCTAGGATCATATAACATTTAAAGGAAAAGAGATGGTATGAGCCACCTATTACAGGGCAGCACAACAGGATCAATAATGTTAAAGCATTAGAGCATTGCGAAATGTAGAATTCTGCCGATGGAATTCGTGCAACATGGCAATTCCATTTCCGTAACGCTTCATGGAATTTCTTTTTCAATTCCTCGGAATTCCAAAAAGCATTTCTGTGTAAATCCCAGAATGACTTTCTGTGGATTATGTAAACAGCAGAATATGTTTTTGCAGATTGTAGAAAAGGGATCCACGGTTTATGTAAATCTGTGAAAAACATTCTGCTTTTGAAATTTCAGAATTTTGCCACTGACGGAATTCTGTTGAATTAATCAGAATTTTCCAAACGTCCACGGAATTCCATTCTGCTGAAATTATTTCAAGGGGATCAGCAACATCTGGACATTGGGATGTTTTGTGTTGTATCATAAAATGGTTAAAAGAAACCAAGACATGTGATTGGTCAATTGTGATCACACAGCTGTGCGGCACTCCAGCACAACGGCACAAGTAAAAAAAAACACCTTTCTGATCCTCATTACTCAGTTTTCAAGCTCACAATCAGAGAAGTCATTTTATAACCATAATAAAGAACTCCAGGGTGTGTGTAATTGTGGGATAATGGCAGTTCTTGGGTCTGTAAGGTACTCAGCTTTGCCTTGTGCCTCACTTCCCCGGAGCCATGCTGTTATAGCACAATAACACACATGTTGTCATGACTTACTACTCAACTGTGATTACAGTTCACTAGAGAATACATGTATTTCTTTTCCAAGGCTTATAACACATCTTAGTAGCTTTTCTAAGTACAGTGTATAACAAGCATTGTAGCAGAGCTCGGACAGTACTTTGGCGGATCCGACTTCCCTACAATCGATGGTCCCGGTATCTGACCAAAGATCCAACAAAAATCCAACCAAAGTCAGATTTTGGATTCAAGGTTGAATTGTTAGGTATCCAAGGTCGGAGCTGCTCATCCGAAGTCAGATCCAGACATGTGAGGTCAGATCTGATGGTCAGATATCGGGATCCATTGTTCGGATCCAGTAGATCCATCCTACCAGCTGTACACCTGCCTTGGATCTGAGATAGCCGGATAGAAGTGCAATCCAATCAAATCCAAAATCAAGCCAAACGGAGGTTATCAGATGGGGTCCAAAGTTTTAGGATAATATCCGATCACCACTGAAGCATTGACCTGTCCCAAAATGACTGCATAATGGCTTTGTTTATGACATCTTGTTGCTTACTGTGACAGGCTGTGATGTGACAAACTGTGAGGTCTGTTGTGGGAGTCAGAGAGTTTTTTGAAAGGCCTTAGAAAATGGGCTTTTTATTTCCTGGTCTCTGATTGGCTGGTACCCCTGCCAGTGGGGTACATTAACTTTCAATAGATGACCAAGAAATAAAAAGTGCCAGCCCCAGTGCCCCTTTACTCACTGAGGTAGCTTTGTGCCCAGCCTGCTTTCTGATTGACTGAAAGCACCTAATGTAATTTCAAATTGCCACCATTTTTTTCCTGTCGCTTAGCGAAAGAAACTGGGCCCCATAGTTCAGTGCCAGCTCCCTTAAAGACACACAGATCAGCCTCTGCTGGGTGCATTCCTTGTTTGTTTCTACAGGGCAAAACTGCTTCCCAGTCATAGTGATAGGTTGTGCCACTGGATCTCACCAGTAAGCCATGGCTTGCACATTCCTATCAAACAGCTCTAGAATTTGTTTTAAGCTGTTTGATGTATACAACACACACACACACACACACACACACACACACACACACACACACACACACCACACACACACACACAGCAACTGAACTCTAAGCAGATTGTAGGCCCATTTTTGTGGTGGCTGTGGGCCTCTCTTTAATTATGAAGTGGAAGGGGGCGGACTGTGGCCATGGTTACAGCTACCAGACAATTTATTGTGACTTCTCATCTTTCTGTTAAATGATTGAACCCACTGTCTTACACAACTAGGATACAGGTTCCTTGTTATTTACAAATGACATTTTTTTATAGTCGATCAGTGCTGCAGGAGACAGCTGCTTATGAATCACATAAGGAGCCCATCAAACAAATGGTTTCAGCAATGCAGAAGAGCACATGGTGTACGGGCAGAGTGTTTTGGGCCCGATCTCACAGTAGCAGATGCTGAGGTGGGAGACAGTTTCTGCAGCAGGCCTGCTTCCATGTCTGTGACATCCTGGCATGGTGGGTTGGCCATCACTATTGATGTGGTGGGGCCTAGGATCATATAACATTTAAAGGAAAAAAGATGGTATGAGCTACCTATTACAGGGCAGCACAACAGGATCAATAATGATAAAGCATTAGAGCATTGTGAAATGTAGAATTCTGCCGATGGAATTTGTGCAACATGGCAATTCCATTTCCGTAACGCTTCAAGGAATTTCTTTTTCAATTCCTCAGAATTCCAAAAAGCATTTCTATGTAAATCCCAGAATGACTTTCTGTGGATTATGTGAACAGCAGAATATATTTCTGCAGATTGTAGAAAAGGGATCCACAGTTGATGTAAATCTGTGAAAAACATTCTACTTTTGAAATTTCAGAATTCTGCCACTGACGGAATTCTGTTGAATTAATCAGAATTTTCCAAACGTCCACGGAATTCCATTCCGCTGAAATTATTTCAAGGGGATCAGCAACATCTGGACATTGGGATGTTTTGTGTTGTATCATAAAATGGTTAAAAGAAACCAAGACATGTGATTGGTCAATCAGATCACACAGCCAACGGCACTCCAGCACAATGGCACAAGTAAAAAAAAAACACCTTTCTGATCCTCATTACTCAGTTTTCAAGCTCACAATCAGAGAAGTCATTTTATAACCATAATAAAGAACTCCAGGGTGTGTGTAATTGTGGGATAATGGCAGTTCTTGGGTCTGTAAGGCACTCAGCTTTACCTTGTGCCTCACTTTCCTGGAGCCATGCTGTTATAGCACAATAACACACATGTTGTCATGACTTACTACTTAACTGTGATTACAGTTCACTAGAGAATACATGTATTTCTTTTCCAAGGCTTATAACACATCTTAGTAGCTTTTCTAAGTACAGTGTATAACAAGCATTGTAGCAGAGCTCGGATAGTACTTTGGCGGATCCGACTTCCCTACAATCGATGGTCCTGGTATCTGACCAAAGATCCAACAAAAATCCAACCAAAGTCAAATTTTGGATTCAAGGTTGAATTGTTAGGTATCCAAGGTCGGAGCTACACATCCGAAGTCAGATCCAGACATGTGAGGTCAGATCTGATGGTCAGATATCTGGATCCATTGTTCAGATCGAGTAGATCCATCCTACCAGCTGTACACCCGCCTTGGATCTGAGATAGCCGGATAGAAGTGCAATCCAATCAAATCCAAAATCCAGCCAAATGGGGGTTATCAGATGGGGTCCAAAGTTTTAGGATAATATCCGATCACCACTAAAGCATTGACCTGTCCCAAAATGACCACATAATGGCTTTGTTTATGACATCTTGTTGCTTACTGTGACAGGCTGTGATGTGACAAACTGTGAGGTCTGTTGTGGGAGTCAGAGAGTTTTTTGAAAGACCTTAGAAAGTGGGCTTTTTATTTCCTGGTCTCTGATTGGCTGGTACCCCTGTCAGTGGGGTACATTAACTTTCAATAGACGACCAGGAAATAAAAAGTGCCAGCCCCAGTGCCCCTTTACTCACCGAGGTAGCTATGTGCCCAGCCTGCTTTCTGATTGGCTGAAAGCACCTAATGTAATTTCAAATTGCCACCATATTTTTCCTGTCGCTTAGCGAAATAAACTGGGCCCCATAGTTCAGTGCCAGTTCCCTTAAAGACACGCAGATCAGCCTCTGCTGGGTGCATTCCTTGTTTGCTTCTACAGGGCAAAACTGCTTCCCAGTCATAGTGATAGGCTGTGCCACTGGATCTCACCAGTAAGCCATGGCTTGCACGTTCCTATCAAACAGCCCTAGAATTTGTTTTAAGCTGTCTGATGTACACACACACCACACACACACACACACACACACACACACACACACACACACACACAGCAAATGAACTCTAAGCGGATTGTAGGCCCATTTCCAAAACAAATTTTTGTGGTGGCTGTGGGCCTCTCTTTAATTATGAAGTGGAGGGGGGGCGGACTGTGGCCATGGTTACAGTTACCAGACAATTTATTGTGACTTCTCATCTTTCTGTTAAATGATTGAATCCACTGTCTTACACAACTAGGATATAGGTTCCTTGTTATTTACAAATGACATTTTTTTATAGTTGATCAGTGCTGCAGGAGACAGCTGCTTATGAATCACATAAGGAGCCCATCAAACAAATGGTTTCAGCAACGCAGAAGAGCATGTGGTGTACGGGCAGAGTGTTTTGGGCCTGATCTCACAGTAGCAGATGCTGAGGTGGGAGACAGTTTCTGCAGCAGGCCTGCTTCCATGTCTGTGACATCCTGGCATGGTGGGTTGGCCATCACTATTGATGTGGTGGGGCCTAGGATCATATAACATTTAAAGGAAAAAAAGATGGTGTGAGCTGCCTATTACAGGGCAGCACAACAGGATCAATAATGATAAAGCATTAGAGCATTGCGAAATGTAGAATTCTGCCGATGGAATTCGTGCAACATGGCAATTCCATTTCCATAACGCTTCATGGAATTTCTTTTCAATTCCTCGGAATTCCAAAAAGCATTTCTGTATAAATCCCAGAATGACTTTCTGTGGATTATGTGAACAGCAGAATATATTTCTGCAGATTGTAGAAAAGGGATCCACAGTTGATGTAAATCTGTGAAAAACATTCTGCTTTTGAAATTTCAGAATTCTGCCACTGACAGAATTCTGTTGAATTAATCAGAATTTTCCAAACATCCACGGAATTCCATCCTGCTGAAATTATTTCAAGGGGATCAGCAACATCTGGACATTGGGATGTTTTGTGTTGTATCATGAAATGGTTAAAAGAAACCAAGACATGTGATTGGTCAACTGTGATCACACAGGTGTGCGTCACTCCAGCACAATGGCACAAGTAAAAAAAAACACCTTTCTGATCCTCATTACTCAGTTTTCAAGCTCACAATCAGAGAAGTCATTCTATAACCATAATAAAGAACTCCAGGGTGCGTGTAATTGTGGGATTATGGCAGTTCTTGGGTCTGTAAAGCACTCAGCTTTGCCTTGTGCCTCACTTCCCCGGAGCCATGCTGTTATAGCACAGTAACACACATGTTGTCATGACTTACTACTTAACTGTGATTACAGTTCACTAGAGAATACATGTATTTCTTTTCCAAGGCTTATTACACATCTTAGTAGCTTTTCTAAGTGCAGTGTATAACAAGCATTGTAGCACAGCTCGGATAGTACTTTGGCGGATCCGACTTCCCTACAATCGATGGTCCTGGTATCTGACCAAAGATCCAACAAAAATCCAACCAAAGTCAGATTTTGGATTCAAGGTTGAATTGTTAGGTATCCAAGGTTGGAGCTACACATCCGAAGTCAGATCCAGACATGTGAGGTCAGATCCGATGGTCAGATATCGGGATTCATTGTTCGGATCCAGTAGATCCATCCTACCAGCTGTACACCCGCCTTGGATCTGAGATAGCCGGATAGAAGTGCAATCCAATCAAATCCAAAATCCAGCCAAACGGGGGTTATCAGATGGGGTCCAAAGTTTTAGGATAATATCCGATCACCACTGAAGCGTTGACCTGTCCCAAAATGACCGCATAAGTGCCAGCCCCTGCTGGGTGCATTCCTTGTTTGTTTCTTTAATTTTTGTTTTTTTATTATTTTTTTGTTCATTGTTCCCTCTTGTCCGACTCTCTGGGCAGCCAATCATGGTCCTTATCTTCCGTCAAAATCTATGTTTCTTTCTTCTCCCTCCTTCAGCCGCCCACCCTCTGGCTTCCGAAAATGAAACTTATCTGTAGTCCCTCCCGAGTCCTGACAGCTTATTTCTCAAATCACTGGATATGTAAAGAAATCTATGCCCCCCAGTGCCATCGATATCCCATATACAGTACTGCCTTTTCTTTTTAGCCTTTTGAATCATGCAGCTCTAGAAGGCTACGACTTAGCGAGCGAGAGAGACAGAGTGGGAGTCGGAGTCGGAGAGAGATAGTTGCCCCCTGCTCTTTCCCAACAACAGGCAGTTAGTGAGCTTCATATAGTAGAGCTGGGGTAAATTGTGAACATGGTGGTGAGGCAATTAGTGCAGAGTGTACGTTTTATAAATAATATTTGTATTTTAAAATAGCAGCACTGCACTAGCACATCGCGTGCTGAGCGCCACTCAAGACAACTTTCCCTCGTCAAGGCTTCTCTCCTGTTCTGCTTCCCATTGCTGAAAAACAGCACACTCTGTACTAATCACCAATGCTTTTTGTGCTATCTCATTCAGTACAGCATTCCATGAACTGTATGCCTGACTCGCCTCAGCTCAACTCCTGCTCCAGGAAAAAAAAAAACATTTAAAGGAAAGAGAGAAACCGCTAGCTCCGAATGAGCTAGAGAGACCGTTAGCTCCATTCTGGTCATACACAGTAGCAGTTCCAGAGCTAACATGGTCTCAGTCTCTCTCTCTCTCTCTCTCTCTCTTTCAAGTAGCAGCCACTATCCCTCCATTTCCCCTGCAGCCATTAGCTGCCATTTTCCCTCCTTGCAAAAGCATATTTTTGTCCTGGTTAGCGGGTTCACTATGGCCCCGACAGCTTGCTCCCCCAAAAGCCTGTGAGCTTTGTTGTTTTAAATTCTACCATTTTCTTGCCGCCTGCATATTCACACAGTCTGACTTCTGTAGTCTAGCTCAGTTCTAGATGTGCACCTTGCACTCAACGTTGTCATCGCTGACGGTGGGGGGGAGAGACACACCACTGAATGTGGGAAAAGAGCTCCTCAGTTAAACATGATAAACCAAAAGAAAAATGGATAATGTACACCGCTGTTGTTCGCTTCAGACTTCTCCCGGTCCACTTCCTGGTTTTAGGTACCAGGGTTGCATAAGGGCATGTGCAAAACAGCTATCCTTGGAACCCAAAAAAAAATGTCTTTCACAAAGTCAGAGAAGTAATGTTATTCCTAAACAGAGATTGCTTGGGGGGGGGGGGCTTTTAATAAAAAGCATATTTCTTCTTATGCATGTCGCGGTGGGTGCATACGTAAAACAGAATGGCCCTGTTGGGGGGGGGGAGGAACTGAACATGGAACAGCATATAACACAGGGACTAGTTAACCAACAAAACTGTTTTTTTTGTAATATTTATATTATTTCAAAGTCAATTTGTCTATTATTTTATCAATTCATTAAAATGAGCACAGATAGCCATTTTCTAAGTGCAATAATACCCTCCAGGGTGGGCAGTATTGGGCAATACCGGACCTTCCAGTGGCTATAAGGCCTTCCGCCTGCGGCGCTGGGCCTCATTACGCCCCTGGGCAGTCCGGTATTGCCCAATACCACTCACCCTGTTGGGTATTAATGCTTACATAGCATAGGTAAGGCATTATCTATACTAGGTTGTAGACCATTAACAGACAAAATGAAAAGAAACAAGCAAACACTAAAAAACATAACCGTTGAAAAACTCTTCCTTTTTAGCTTTTTCTTCCTTTAGAGGGTTTTCTGGCCGGCCATGTCTGCCAAGGAAATACCCAATTTTTTTTTTTTTTAATTTTTAATTTTATTTTTTTATATATTTTACAGTTTTTGTCCAGGAAAGACACACCAAGCTGAGGCTTGTTTCCAGGTGCATCCTGGGAGCACAGGGACGTTAAGTGACTTTCTCATGGTCGCACAGTATGCTAACAATAATTGTAGGATTCAAACCTATTTTTCCAGGATTGCAGCTCAGTGTTCTTAACCACTATGCTATGTTCACAAGGGTATGCCCTGTTCTAGTCAGTTGACCCCCCGTCCCCCAGTGTCATGCCCCATTGACTTCTCTCATGGGTCTCCCCTATGTGCCAGGGACTTCACTGGCAGGGCCATCCTCCTCCTGAGGCAGTTCACTGTGTGGATTTGGATCCACTGGTGGTGGGCACCAGAATCCAGCAGAAGCCTATGGGTCAAGGCCATCATATAGACAGACATTGGCGTTTTCTGCCAGCTTTTCCCCTTGGTTCCTCCCGCCTCACCTGGCATGGTTATAGCTTATTGAGTGACTTCAGCTGTATACACCACAAAGGTGGGTGCTGGGTCAAAGCCCCCCCCACAGAAAAGCCCCTTTAGATTTTTGTTGCCATTTTGGTAATCACCGACTTCTTCCCCTTGTCCTTTCTGCCTGTGCTCTTTTGCTGTCGCTCATTTTGGGCTTGCTGTTTTTGCTGTGCCCTAATCACCTAGAACCGCAGTATTTGTTAGTATAACAAAGTGTCATCGTATCCTTTTTAAATAGTATTGCATTTCTAGTGAAAACATCACTAAATCAGTTTTTCTTTTGATTCAATTTCACTCCTTAACTGAGATATGAGGTTTTGAAATTTTTGAAAGTCCCTGCTCTCTGGCCACGCCCATTTCAGGCCAGGCCCACTGTGAATAAATGAAACATTTTGGTGTCGTCCTATGCGGTTTGCCATCAGATATGTGTACTAGCATCCTCCTAATGCATCCACAGTATGAATCCAGCATGTAAATTCAAAAGGTAACCTTGAGGAAAAGTTTTTTTTTAATTGCTAGTGGCAGCCATCTTTAATGACTTGAGTCATTAATTATAAATGTTAGTAAGCAAAGCTGTTTTACAAACATCTGAGAGAAATAGAAATATACTGATGATGAATCCTGTTATATCCGGAATATAGTAATGCTAAAAAAATGTATGTTGAGATTGTTTGCCAGCTAACAACTATTGCTGCTTTAAGTTAAATAAGTTTCTTAACTGTTTAAGTTAAATAAATTCCTTAACTGTCAGGGTATTCCCTTGGTGTTGTTGAGGAAACAAGCTTGATGGGCTGATGGATTTCTTTCTTTCTTAAATGTGCATGCCTGAATGTTCGCAAAACAAAATCCCTCGTGGACCATGAAACACACAAGCAAAGCATGCAGGAGACATAAGCAAGAGGTTTATAACACAGATTCAAGGAAACAGAAGGATGTGTTGCAAAGCATTGTATCAGCCAGGCACACACCGTGCAGGGATTTGTTTTCACGTTCAGATTATCTCCTCGGTAACCTCTATTTACAGAATGTTCACCACTGTGACCTGCAAACATGCACCTCTCTGTATCTCATTACAATGTATGAACTTCATACCCTAATTGTACCTCCTTGAAAATGAGATATTGTATCTTATAGGGGCAGGGTACCCTACCACCTGTTTGTTGCAAATTTTGAATACAAAAATAAATTACAATACTGGTATTTAAATGGACATGACATGCATCACCCCACCAATCACACGTAAGTAAAAGTTAATGTTTTATTGTAATGTACCACTGGCTAGAATACAAAGCCCAGTGTTTTGTGGACTCATTCTCCCTTCTTAAGGGAAGTGGCTCTTTGTATTTTTAAGCCTGTTATTTTCTCAACAAAATCACAAAAAGGAAGCCTTGTTATAAAATGGGCAGGGAAAATTCTGCTCCTGATTGCTGGAGAAGGTTCCAAAGCAGTGTAGTTTAGGAATAGCAGTAGACCCATTTTATAAGCACAGTAAGACACTTCGGGGTGTAGATTACTATTCCTGAACCACACTATCTACAGTGCGCATGTTGGAGCTTTTATAAACTCTGATCAAATGTCCCAGCTGTTCTCCCATGGCTATGTACAGTCCTCCGTACTTGGCCCAAGGAGGGCAGCAGGACCAGCAAACAAAACATAGAAACATAGAAGCTGTTGGCAGATATAGGCCATTTGGCCCATCTAGACTGCATATTTTCCCTGCCTACTGTGCCACCGCAGACTCTTCAAGATCTACAGTCATCCCCACCCCTTGTGTTACTTCCAGGGTCCCCTTGTATCTGCCCCCTGCGTGCTTGAATCCTACGACTGTTTGGCATCTACCACCTCTGCTGGGAGGCTGTTCCTGGCTTCCACCACCCTTTCTGTGATGAAGTATTTCCTCACATCCCCTCTGAGTCTCCCCCAGCTTCATAGCATAACCACTTGTCCTCGAGTCTATCTTTCTGCGGCAAATGCTACCTTACTGTACCTTATTAATATCCTTTATGTACTTCAGTGTTTCTATCATACCCCCCTTTTCCTTCTCTCCTCCAGTGAGTGCATATTCATTTCTCTGAATCTCCCCTTGTAGGGCTTTTGCTATAGTCTCTGCACTATTTTGGTTGCCCTCCTCTACACCACCTCCACCCTATCTTTGTCCTTCTGGAGGTGAGGCCTCCAGAACTGTTCATAGTACTCGAGGTGTGATCTTACCAGTGGCCTGTACAGTGGTAATATTACTTCTTTCTTTGAACTGTTGATACCCCTCCCTATGCATTCCAGCATTCTACTACCACAAAAGAAACAGAGCTTATCAAAACATGCACTGAAGCCTATTGGATCTCACACTGCTTTGAATCCCAACCCAGCACGGCTTAAACAGCCCCTGACCCATTGGGACAACTTTGGAAAAATGTAATATTTAGACACAATTCAGCTTATATTTCATGTGTCTCTCTGTAATTCTCACCCTTATTTCTTCATTACTAAGGACATTTGCATGATAACAGGATTTCTGCCCTATCAGCTGTGGCAGCTTGCTTACATCTGACATCACAGTTCATTTTATGACATCACAGCCTGTTGCTGTAGTGATCATTACGTTATCATGCACTGGAGATTATGGTGTCAGGTGTAGACAAGCTGTCAGAGTAGATGACGTCTAAAGGACAGTGATCCTGTTTCCATGAAACTATCCTCAATAATAATGAGGAAGTTGGACATAATTGCAGAAAATATAAGAAATATAAACTAAGTGTGTCTAAACCTTACATTTTACAAAGTCATCCCAATGGGGTCAGAGGCACTTTAAACTGGACAGAAACCACAGGAACTCCGTCCCAATGACTCCCTTGTGAGAAGAAAGTAGGAGAGTTCCTGCTCCTTTGACACCTTACTCCACTGAATACTAATATAAGAAAGTTCCACATCCTAGAGATCACAGTTTCCTCTCCTATAAATCTAGAGATAAGAGCTTTCCCTGCATAAACATTTCCAATTTAATTGCTGTGATGTGTACACAGTACAACTCAGGGAGAAGCACATGGTCTTCATAGGTTTTAAGGCCAACCAACTGCTGTAATGAAAAGCGTGGTAGAAAATAGGGATGGACAGATCTAGGACAATCCCAAAAAATAAACAAAGACAATAGGAAAAGAACTCCCACTAAATTCTGACTCCCCCACCAGTTCTAGCAGTGTTGAATTTAAACGATCTACCAGTGGTCCCAGTGGCCCCAGTGGAGCATGTTGCAGTCCCACGTGAGTGACCTGGGTTCACATGCGCACTTTCTTTGGGCCAATGCAGCCTTTGCAGTGGATATTCAGGCATGGCCAGGGGCCAGACCCCAGGGGTTATGAGTACAAGCTGGAAGCTGGTGGGAGGCATATTCAAGAGGGACTTTAGAGGCCGGCCCGGTGGTGCAAAGGGCTGTGGCATCATGCCTTACCTGCTGCCATGCCGGTGGCCTGGGAATCATGTGCGATCTTGGGCCATTGGGGGTTGGCCAAGGGAGGAGGATCGAGTGTCCAACGGACTGCTCTCCTTCTCCAGGGGGAGGGTGGGGAAGCACTCAACGCTTGACCAACCCCTTGTGGAGGCTGGGGACCATCACAGCCAAGGCTTAGTGGTTCCAGGAGGTGTGCCAGATGGGGGTGCTTGTGCCCTCACATCATTGCATGCCACACCTCCCAACAGAACAAGGAAAAACGTGACTCTGGCTGAGACAAGATGATGCTCCGTCCCCTCTGAATGCACCACAAAGCTGCCGAGGCACTCTGCCATCGGCCCAACTCCATGGCACCATTCAGGGAGTTAAGAGGGGACTCCCCTAGTAGCACGTGTCTGAAATATGGACGCAGGGGCTGCATCCACCGCATTGAAATCCTGCCCCAAGTCTTCTATTGCCTGCAGCCTTTCTTTGTTTCTGTGAGCACGGTGCAGGAGATGTTCACAGGATCAGGGAAAGGGATGGAGCAGCAGTCTGTCCATTGCACTAGTGCCTTCTGTGGATTTGAGTGGTCTTGACATCGTGGGTGACCATGTGATATCACCCCCCCACACACATAGTTTGTACATGCAACAAATGACAGCTCACAAAAGGGCTTCTGGTGAAGTGGGAGGGTGAAAATAGGGAAATAAGTATTCTGTACCTAGACTGTCAATAACGGCAAGCACCCCAGCCCACTTCACTTTATTTATTTATTTTTTTTTTCATTTAATTTTATCAGGAAAGTGTGCTGGGTCAAAAACACATTTTCAGCCTGGCCTGGAGAAGAAGGGGAAGAACAGTAGAAATGACATACAAATATCAAAGAACGTAACAATAAAAACACAATAAGCCGGGACCCTGGTTTTCCATTTTTACTGGTAACACCGGTAACAATCATGGAATCCTGCTTGGTTTGCGGATTTTGAATTCTTGTACCGGTGCCTCACGGCAATTGCATGTCACTGCACAGAATCTCTAAGATTTCAGCATCTTTTTACATTTTTTTCATTTTCTCTTTCTATGCCCCCTTCTCACAGCATCAGTCTCCACTTTTCAAATATCCCTAGGCTGGGTATCCCCTAGCTTCACCCCAGGTAATGCTTAGGAGCTCCTGTGGGCCTTCCCCTATCCTGCCTGGGTTGTACCCCACCCAGGTGGGAAGGGAGGGGAACCCAGGTCACCCCTCCACATTCCCTTAGTGTGTGTCGGGAAGCCCAGTGGGTCCCTCATGGAGCCTTATTATGAAGTCTGGGGCACCTGGGTCCCTTCTGCCAGTGGCTGATGTGGGGTGGTTGTTCCTGGTTTTCTTGTCTCTGACCCGGAGGGCACCGGCACTAGAGGAGATCCAAGGAGGTAGGTCACATAGAGACATGCCACTGCTCCAGATCCTGGCTAGTGTCCTCTCCTCCTGATCACTCTGCAGCACCATTGCACCACCACCCGTTGTCACACAGGTGGTGGTAAAGCAGCAGGACCTGCAGCCCACCCTCCCTGGAGGAGGAGAGCAGTCCCCCAGGTGCTCGGTCCTACTCCCCTGGTCAGACCTCCAGCAACCCGAGTTTGCTTCTGACCCTGGGTTGCTGGCATTCCAAGCAGTAGTTCTACCGCAGCGCTAGCGGGCCGACCCAGATTTCAGCATCTTAAAATGAATGCTGCTGTGCTTCACATTCTTTCTGCTTTGCTGCTTATAGAGTAAGTAAGGAAATCACCCGCACTGCTTTGTTGTAATCAGCCATTCAGTTTAACCACACATGCTTCCCACCAACATCTCCAACACCTGAGGACTGCTTTCCTTCCTGAAACCACAGTTTTCATGTAGTATGTGCCCAAGAGTCTTTTATTGTTTATATTGCACTGGATGGTACAAAAAAAGATACAAGTATCAGCACACATGGGCAGGGCCACTGGAAAATTGCAGGAAAAGTAACCTGAAATTGCAGAGATTTTTTTGTAAAACTTGTTGGGAAATTGTGGGAGTTCTACTATAGATCCTGAGTGCTTCACAATAAATCCTTTATTGTTTTCTACAGCACATATTAGTCAGCATAAACTACTAAATGAATACACTGACACTTGAATATGTTTTAAATATGAAGAAAAACTTCTGTTTTTAACATGAATCCTAAACGAATAAGATGTGTTGCCTCTTCCAAAATGTCAAAACATCTGCCTCATACAGTGCTAGACTCTATTTAGTGAGCCACAGAAAATCAATATTAAATAAATCCAGAATAAACAAATGTTATCTGTTTCTGAATGTAGAATAATGAAGCCTGATCAAAAGCTATTTACAGTGCTCTGTCAACTATTCACTGACTTTGGTGTAAGAAAAAATAAGCAGATAGAGTGGCAAATAGTTCAGTTTTAGTAAAATGTAAAGTGTTTCATGTTCATAATTTGTACTGTAGGTACTGTGCACTATTATTAAAAGCATATATTAAAACATTATATATGGGTGTTATTAGGACTGGCAGTATAGCCTAGTGGTTAGATTGAACTGGGTACATCCAGCAGACTTGGGTTTGGTTCCCACAACCTCCACTTGTATACTGTGTGACTCCAAGCAAGTCACTGACCCCCAGTGCTTATAGGTCACTCCTGAAAACAGGCAGTTCTGCCTAGTGGGCCTTACCTGGTTTACAGTGAATATAAAAAAAAAATACCAATATATGTTTACTACATCATTGAATAGTAGTCAGGGTGCCATGTAATTTACCTGAGTTTTACTTGGGCTGCAATGATTTTGTACAGGTAAAGATAAATATTCAGATACATTTTATGTGTTTTATAAGCTTGTTTTTAGATTTTAGTCAGGTTTTTATTGTATTCTTTGCATATGAGCATCTAGGTTGTACGCGGTGGCAGTTTTAGGCATGTAACCAAGCGGCATTGGGGCTGCCAGCACAGAAGAAGCACTGAAGTAGAACATATGTTAAGAAATCATCTTGAAAGGCAAAAAGTGTCAATCTAAAAACCATAATTCTCACCCCAGGTATTCTTCTATATTCCTTGCTCTCTGCAGTCAGCCTCCTAAATAGAACTGCCCAGAGAGAGAACGTTATGCAAATGATAGAACCTATCATTGGCTCATGCCACTGATTCAAACTACTGCCCTTATCAGCTGCAATGTTCCACCAACATATCAGATTTCTTTCTCTGCCTGACAAGTCAAGATGCCTCGGAGACTTCCCTCTCAGCTATTCCTTGGGTGGTTCTTCACTGAAAAGAAGTATTTTAATTATTCCTACTGCTGCCTTTATTTCTGTTTAAATTCCTACTGTTAGTTTAGCGCTTATTTTAGTGTTTTTGGTTTAATTTTCTCGGTTCCTCACGGTTCAGTATAACTGTTGGGGCACAACTTAAATCCCTTTCCAGAGCTTTTTATTTCCTTATCTCCAGTTCAGTTTAGTTATTTTTAGTATTTTATTTTAAATAAATTCTTGCTTTTGTTAGCTGCCAAGCTGGTTCAGTGAACTGCTAACCCGGTTCAAGTTGTTCGGTTCTCGGTTCAGTATTGGAACCTTCACCAGTTGCTGAACCGACCGCAACCGGAAAAAAAAAGTTTACTTTATTTGTAGTTCTGTTTTTCTTAATCAGTTTGATGATGGCAGAAAAACCTAAGAAAAAGGCTGGACCCCCAGGGTTTAAAAACTGCCTTAAGTGTGGGGACATTGTCTGGCCTGGTGGCACTGAGGGCTGAGGTACTGGATGCCACACCTTGCGCCACACCAGTGATCCGCATTCAGGAATGAATGTGGGCCACCAGGGAGTCGGCAGGAGGAGATGGATTGAGCGTCTGATGGACTGCTCTTCATCTCCCGAGGAGAAGCGATCTGCAGTTAGCGCGCGTTGACCCCCTGGCGGAGGCTGGGGCTTGGCTTCCTGCTGCAAGGGGATTGAAGCTCAGCAGGCGCTTGGTAGGGACATGCACAGGCGCATGCGTGTGCCCACTGCTGGTGTCACTGCATGGCGAATGCCCGTAAGGGAGAAAATATGTAGGAAAAAGACCCTGGTGGTTGGTCATGGTGGCTTGATGGCTGTCCCCTGGCACTTCATCTCTGGCGGTAACACCATGAACTGAATCCTGCTTGGTAGGTGAGTAGGGGGCTCCCCACAGCCCCGCCATGGGGGGTAAGCTGTGGGAGTTGCAGGGGTGAGTGCCTGAAGGAGCAAAGCATGGCGATGGCAGCTGGACAAGGAGATGACCAGGGCCAGGGGGGAGAAAGATAAAAGCAAAAAAAAAAACAAGTGTGGGGATGTTTTTGCCAAGGCAGAGAAGCATGGCTTATGCATGGTCTGCCTTGGAAATGAAGAGTTTTCTGCAGATTGTGAAATCTGCTAATCATTTCCACAAAAGACAATTGACAAGAGGCTGGAAAGGCTCCAAAGAAAACTTGAGAAGGGTGCTACGGGTTCTGACCAACCCACACCCTTTAAACATGTGGGTGAAACCTCACTGTTCAAACTGAGCACCACTGACAAGGGTGACGCAGCTTCCAGTAAAAAGGTGGGTGAACTGGCTGACTCCCCAGTTCCTGCCAAAAAGACAAAGAAAACAAAGCACGTTGAACCCCTGACTGAGAAACCAAGGGGATTTCATCTGTGCCTCACAGCCTGCCATCCTCAGAAGAGATTGCCCAGGCCATGAAGGCCTGAAGTAGATGAGGGTGAACCTATTGAGGTTGAGATCTCACCTGAACAGGAATTTGGGTCTCCTCCTAGAGCAGAGGATTTTTCCTCTCATTTTCCCTTCATGAGGAAAATAGTGGAAGCCCTTGATTTGGCTACCACAGAGGTTACAGAGGATGAGGAAGAGGCCAAATACGTGAAAATGATGGAGTTTACACCCTCAAAGAAGATATTACTCCCTATCGACAAGTTTTCAAAAAAGACTTGTTTAAGGTTTTGCAAACTCCAAATTCCCCGGACAAGAAGGCAGAAAAAAAGTACCAGCTGGACAGACAGGGGGCTTTGTTCCTCTTCTCTTACCCTGAGCATCAAGGGATAATCCAGCAAGCAGCCTGTGAGAAGGAAAGGGTGACAGTGGCATCACACCCACCTGAGAAAGATTCATGCAAAATAGGTAGTATGGCCAAGAAGGGCTACCTGGCATCCTCACTGGGAGTATGACAGGCTATTTACCAGGCTTATTCTGCACAGTATCAAAAGTCACTGTGACAGTCAGGATTGCCCGTGGTAGATAAGGCTCCTTCGGGCCTCTTGGATGATTTGGCTGAGATAGCCAGGTTTGGGCTGGAAGCAGCAAAATACCAATTTCAGATGGCAGCAGATGGCAGTGATACTGCTTCCAGATGGATGACGCTTACCATAGCTCTTAGGAGGTTGGCCTGGTTTAGGACCACTAATCTTACACAGGATACCCAAACCAAGGCTATGGATTTTCCTGTGGAGGCTCATTCAATATGTGGCCAACAGACTATTTTTTTATTTATTTATTGAATTTTGTTGACCGGGTAGGCCCACTGGGCCCCAGAGGTCCCTTTTTCAGGGGCAACCCGTGGGTAAAAATAACATACAGGTAAGACTGAGGCTTATATGAAGAAGGTGGATGAGTACAAGGCCACCTATAAGAGCAACTCGACAAAGGAGAGACCCTCCTTCTCCTACAGGTCATACAGAAGGGGAGGCATAGGTGGAGCAGCCTACACCAGATCTTTTTAATCAGGCCCAGGCTGTCTCTCAATATCAGCAATATCCGCTGCAGACAAGGTAGTTCAGAGACAGGGGTAAAAGAGGCCCAGGAGGGGATTCCAGACTACCCAGGCCCAGCCCCAAGCAAAACAGAATCTCTGACTCAGTGGTCAAGGCCATCTCCCCCGGCCGTATCCCAATAAGGGGCAGGCTGGCTCACTGTTTCCAGGCTTGGGAATCCATTACCACAGACAAGTGGGTCCTGGAAGTGGTGAGTCAGGGTCTGCCCCTAAGTTTCAAGTAATTCCCTCTCTTGAGAACAAGAGTGTTCAAAACCAGCTTCCCTCTTGGAAAAGAAACTATTGGAGAAGGAGGTTCAAAGCCTCCTCCTGTTAAAAGCAGTAGAACATGTTCCACCTCAGCAGAAGGGAAGGGGTTTCTACTCAAGATACTTTCTCACCAAAAATAAAAATGGGGAGTGGCAATCTATTTCAGAACTCAGTCTACTGAATAAGTACTTAGTAAAGCCAAAGTTCAAGATGGTCACATTGGCAGTTATTCTGCCAGTCATTCAGAAGGGAGATTGGCTAGCATCTCTGGATCCGAAAGATGCCTATTTTTACATTCCCATAAGAGAATCTCACAGAAAATATCTCGGATTCAGACTTCCATCAGGACATTACCAGTTTTCAGCCCTACTCTTCAGTCTCTCCTCAGCCCCAAGGGTATTTGCAAAGCATCTGGCAGTGGTGGTGGCACAACTAAGAAGGTTAGGTTTATCAGTCTTCCCCATCTCGATAATTGGCTGGTGGTGGGAAGCTCACCCAGGCATGTGCAAGATCCCCTGCAGGTAACACTAAACCTGTTACACTCACTAGAGTTCCTGGTAAATCAGAAGAAATCTGTTCTCACTCCAGTACAGGTTCTGCACTTCATAGGAGCAGAACTGAACACCTTAGAGGGAAGAGCCTTCCTCCCTCAGGACAGAGTGCAACACATCTGGCAAATAGCGGCTTCTTTCAGGCTGAACGAGCCAAAGCCAGCAAGACAGTTTTTGCAGCTTCTGGGACACATGGCTGCAACAACAGGCACAGTTTTGGGTGCCAGGTTCCAAATGAGAGACATACAGTTTCACCTTGGTGCACATTGGTGTCAAAGGGAAGACACTCTTTCAAAACCAATTCCAGTAACAAGAACATTGCTGTAAGCCCTTCAGTGGTAGAAGGAAGCAGACAACTTCAGGGAGGGGGTATCCTTTCAATGGGAAACCCCATCAGCCATTCTAACAACCGACACCTCCCTGTTAGGGTAGGGTGACCACTTAGGGGAACACACCACTCATGGAACCTGGTCCAGCACAGAGTCACTCCAGCATATAAAATGTTGGAGCTGAGGGAAGTGTTCCTGGCACTGAAGGCATGTGCACCACTACTGCAAGGAAAAGTGGTGCAGGTCAGGACAGACAACACCACAACAGTGTACTGCATAAACAACAAAGGGGGACAAGGTCAGGCCCCTGTACATTGAAGCAGTGAAGATCTGAGTTTGCTTACACATTGCAGGCCTCCATACAGGCCATTCATGTGAGGGAAACACAGTACTCTAGCAGATGCCCTGAGCAGAATCAATCCGGCCCACCACAAGTGGTCCATCAACAAGCAGATACTGGAGGCAGTATTCAGGAGGTGGGGCACACCAGAGATAGATCTATTTGCATCCCTCGAATCATCATCTGCCCCTTTTCTGCTGTAGACCACCAGCCAAGGGTACAATCCCACTGGATGCTTTGACAATGGACTGGTCAGGAAGAAGCCTATATGCTTTTTCTTTTCCTCTCATTTTCAGAGTTCTGATCAAACTCGGGTCACAACCTGCATCAATGATCTTGATAGCACCAGACTGGGCCAGACAGCCGTGGTATCCTCTATGATTCTCCATGTCTGTAGCTAAACCAATACATCTACCCAGGAGGCACAACCTGCTGATCTCCCATCAGGGCAGGATCCTGTACCCGAACTTCAGATCTCTTCAACTCAAAGCATGGCTCTTGAGGACTTAAGAGTTTGCACACCCTAAGTGTCCTGGATATCTTGAAGGGCTACAGGAAGCCTTCTGCTAAGAAGACCTATGCTTCAAAATGGAAGAGGTTCTCTGTTTGGTGTGCTCCCAAAGGTACCTCCCCCTCTCACATGGGGATACCAGCTGTTCTGGATTATCTTACCTACTTGCACTCCCAGGGTCTGCAACATACATCCCTGAAAGTGCATTTAGCCTCAATATCTGCTTACATTTCTGCTGGGAGGAGCACCTCCATGGCATCCAGTCCCATTTTCAAAAGTTGTTTTTAAAGGTCTGTGCCATTTCCACCCACCTATTAGGGAACCAGGACTAGCATGGGACATGAACATATGCATTACCCAGCTCATAAGACCCCCATTTGAGCCCATGGCTTCAGCACACCTAAAGTATGTTACCTGAAAAACTCTTTTTCTGGTTGCTATCACCTCAGCTAGAAGAATTAGTGAGCTTCAGGTCTTGTGTGTCTAGAAGGATTATCTTTCCTTCAGAGACAAGGTAGTATTATGAACAAATAGAAAATTCCTCACCATGGTGGTCTCTGACTTTCATTTGAACCAGTCCATTACCGTACCAGTCTTCTTCACTGAACATACTAGTTCAAGTGAGCGAGACTCCAAAGTCTGGATGTCAAGAGGGCATTAAGTTACTACATGATCCACACCAGAGATGGTGGGCAAGACAAACAGTTGTTCCTGACTTATGGGGATGTGGGTAAAGGTAACCCAGCTTCAAGAGGTCCACTTCTCACTGGATAATCCAGTGCATTCAGTTTTGCTATTCGAAGTTGGCAAGGAGCCAGCAGGGCTGACAGCTCATTCCACAAGGCACAGCTGCATGGCAGCAGTCAGAGATGTTTTATTAGTGGAGATCTGTAAAGCAGCTACCTGGAGGACAGTACACACCTTAACTAACCACTATAGTCTAGACACTTAATCCAGAAGTGATGCCAGTTTTGGCACAGCAATCCTGCAAAGCCTCTTTCCAAAAAAGTAGGTTCTGTGCCCACTTCCAAAGGTACTGCTTTGAAGTCTGCAGAGAGTTAGGAATATAGAAGAATACCTGGGGTGAGAAGAAAAAAAATACTTACCATAGTAATCTTGTTTCTTCCAGGGTATTCTTCTATATTTCTAACTTTCCCACCCTCTGCCTCCTTCCAGAACCAAAGTTTCTGCACTCTAACGGAGCATTTAAATATGGAATCCCAAACACTGACATACATTGTTTAAACCCTAATGGTGGAGTTTTTCCTTCCTTCTTTTCCATGTGATTCTGCAATCGGGGTTGGGTTTATGTTAATATTTGTAGTTTCTACTAGACAGTATAGTTTTGTTGTAGATAGATAGATATATAGGTATAATTATAGTTAAAATCGCCTTGCAGGCTCCTTAGATATCTGATATGTTGGTGGAACGTTGCAGCTGATAAGGGCAGAAGTTTGAATAAGTGACGTGAGCCAGGGATAGGTTTTATCATTTGCATAACGTTCTATCTCTGGGCATTTCTACTTAGGAGGCTGACTGCAGAGAGTTAGGAATACAGAAGAATACAGTGGAAGAAACAAGATTACCATGGTAAGTAATTTTTTCTTGTTGTCATCACCCTTACATTCATAGAATTCTTATCACTTTTTGGATGTGGATTGGGGAAGAAGGGAGGATGGGGGGGTGATGTGAAGCAGTGTAGGGGGCACTACAAGTATTTCTGCTTGGGGTGCCATTAGGTCTTAAACCGGCCCTGGGTTGTAGATTGCTACATGCAGGATCACTGTTACAAACTAGCTTATTCAAGTTTATAATCAGTAGGGCCATCCCAAATCCTCAGTTGTTTGAATGAAAACTAGTCTGAATGAAAGTATGTTCACAAGGAAAAAGCTGTCTTACTACTTATGAAAAGACTGCACAGTTAACACCCCATTTAGTTGAATTGGATCATTTGCACCTTTTCTCCCACCTGCTGTTTCAGTCTCTGTGACAACAAAAAGGTTTTTGATAGACTGCTTCAACTAAAAGCAAACATTAAGTATTTAAGTGTACTTATGTTTGGCCAGTGGATTTTGAAAGCACATTCAATGACATATAGAAGGTAAGACCCCAGGGGCTGTATGATGCTGGTGGGCAGAGTGGTGCTCAATTCACATCTGAACAAAGACATGAAAACTGGGAGACACCCTTTTCATGGACACCAAGTGAAAAAAAAAGCATCCACATGTCTGGGAGATGCATGAATCCATTTGAAGGTCCTCCACTAATCACTTGTGGATTTTTTAGGTGAAGATACTTTATTTCAAAGAAGCAAATTCAGGCAGTTTTTGTTTGCTCCTCCTACCCCCTGGTCATCCACTCCTTCAGGCCTGCCAAGGCCCCCTACCATCGCTGCTGAGTCTCGACCACCATCCACTGCCCCTTACTGCTGTGCTACCAGGTAACCCAAAGTAATCTTTCATTGAATGGGCCCCTACCCCTGTGGGAGGCTACCAGGGGAAGAGAACTGCCCCAAAAAGCTTCCTGTGTATCCTGGGCATGGCAGGGGTCAGAACGGACACATGTCTGGGGCTTCCAGCTTATGGAGGGACCAGCAGCCATCCTTCAGTTGGCCAGTGGGTGTTTTCCCATTTTCTTGGAGTGTGACAGGCACATGATGTCAAGGCACAAGCCGACGTCCGTCATGCTCCCTCCCGCAGTGAGGGCTGATGTGTTGTCATGCCTCTGGCCTCCACCAGGGGGAAGCAAATGCTGAGCTGTGAACCCACCCTCCCTCCCAGGAGAAGGTGAGTGGTCATTGGACACTCCAGCTTTCGCCCACCAGCTGGCCCTCCAACACCCAAGCCTGTTCCCTAACACTGGTCAGTGCTGTCACAGGCAGAAATCCAATTCAGACAGTTAAATTATAGATAGAAAAACACAAAGGTAATCCACCTTAGGGACATGGTTCAGATTAATTCACATCTGAGTTCTAATAAGCAAAGAGACCAAGTCATTTGTAACTTGTGCATGTGGGGTGTGGGTGTTGAAGAATGGAGATCATTGTGCTGTCACTACTGCCATCACCCCAGAGGGGAGGGATGTAGACTGCATTGTTGCTACTGCCATCACAACGAAGGGGTTGGGGCTGTAGTGCTTCTGCCATCACCACTAGTGGATGGGGAATGTAGTACTGCTGCCATCACACCTAAGGGATGGGGGCCACAGTGCTGCTGCTTCTGTCGCACCTGAGGGAGGGAGGTCATAGTGCTGTTGCTGCTGCCATCACACCAGAGGGATGGGGGCCGTAGTGCTTGTTGGCACTGCCATCACACCTGAGGGATGGGGCCGTAGTGCTACTTCCATCACACCTTAGGGATGGATGCAGCTTATCTGTTAGGTAGGAAAATGGGCAGACTAGGTGGGCCAAGCGGTCCTTATCTGCTGTCAAATGCTATATTTCTATGGGGGCTGTAGTGCTGCTGCTGCTGTCACATCTTATACCTAAAATAACTTTAAATTGGTACAAGGATGGACGGATGTGCAGTAGTGGAGGTCAAAATTGCTAAAATGCAACTTAGCAGAGTTAAAAATTGTTAAATAAAGTACACAGAACCAAATACCGGTAAAACCGGATTTTGGCTTAGCAGACACTGGTGACAATACTGTTTTTTACAATATGCAAAATGGAATATGCCCTTTCTCAATCCCAGTAAACCAGTGTCCCTGACAATAAGGTAACACTTTAAGTTTCCTTAACTCCACTGTAATTACATTGTAACTATACTGTACAACTACATCATAATTACCCTTGTTGCATGTAATTAATGATTACCTATCCTGCAATTACACTGAAACTGACACTTAAAGTGTGACCAAAACAATAATATATAAAACATGTACAAAATGAAGTTAAAATAATATGGAAGTTTTAAATAAACCACTGACATGGGTTCAGATCCTGCCCACACCTCCACTCTGGACTCCAGCAAAACAAACTAACATGGTTCCTAGGGGCGGGAAGACCAGCAGTTGACTTGGTTCTTGCTGGAGGAGGCAAGCTCTGGAACTTAACTGAATGTTGGGCATCAGAGTAGGCAGGTTCTAGTGTGGACAGTGACATGCTATGAAAAGCTGGGGGAAGAGCAGCTGGAACATGCGGAAGCACCAAGTTTGGTCGACAGTAAATCTGTCGACCACCCGCAACTACTGACAGTACCGGCGTAGGTATTGTGGCCCCAAACTCAGTGTTTTCTGTGGGGGGCTGTCCCCACACCCCATGGGGCTCTGCCCCTGCACCTCTCGGACTTTAGGATTCTCAAATCCAGGTCGGAGTTGGTCCGGGGAGGGGAGGGGGCAGGACACTAGGGGAAAGCGAAACACAGAAATGGACCATTACGGCGACTGTCGCTGAAGTGGCCATTTTCCGTGTTTTGCCATCGGGGTGTTGGGCAAAAGGGGGCCACCCGGAACATGCATGGGTCAGTATCTGTGGGAAGGGATATATACAGTATATATCTATATACAGTATATGCCGCTTATACTGGACACATTTGGCTGATAGTATTTTGTCCGTTATAAGAGGCGTTTCACTGTATTAAAATAAGAAAAAAATACTAACTTGTATTCTCTGGTAGCTTACATAGAAACATTGAAATTGACAGCAGATAAGGACCGCAAGGCCTATCCAGTCTGCCCATTTCTTTTTCTACCTTATAAATGTGCCATCGGCCTTTGCTCTGTCAATGGCCTATCTAATTATACTCATCTGTATTGCTCCCTTATGCCTATCCCATGCCTGTTTGAAGCCCTGCACTGTATTCATATCCACCACTTCCTGAGGTAGGCCGTTCCATGCATCCATCACCCTTTCTGTGAAAAAGAACTTCATCACATTACCCCTTAATCGGCCTCCCTCTAATCTCATGCTGTGTCCTCTTGTCCTGCTATTTTTCTTATATTGAAACATGTTAGACTCTTTCACCTTGTTAATGCCCTTAAAGTGTTTGAATGTTTCGATCATGTCACCTCTCTCCCTCCTTTGCTCTAGGGTATACATATTGTAAGCTTCTGTTAAAGGTAGAATGGAATGGGTGATGCAGGTAGAGACACAGATGGACACAGTAACAGACAGCATTAAATTAGGTGATTACAGCTCTTTTATGAAGGTGTGCTGCTATAGATCCAGGGAACAAAAATAGACAGCACTCAGAGCAGTAGCGGGAGTGGAACACAATCTTTCAGCATTCATTGTGGGGGACACCCATTTTTTTCTCTCCCTGCTGCACATGATTTCTCTTTCTCCCTGCCAGAACCATTCCGAAGAACTGTAACAACTGCAGTAAGCAGATCAAGTTGTAATGCTAATGTACAGCACAAAAATTCAGCAATTAGTTGGTGCTCCAGTAATTAACAGGCCGTTATCGCAGCTATCATCATTGCTGAACTGCTGGGTGCTGGGAGCTCTGGTGTCCATTATAAATGACAGGCCAGGTTCATTATAACATCCTTAATTATAACATGGGCTGTAATAGCAAATGGCTTTTGGTTTTGCAGTTTTGTCCATAATAAGCGTCTGTCCACAATAAGCATGGACGCTATAAGTGAGCATACAATATATATATGTATATATATATAAATATATATATATATATATATATATATATATATATATGTGGGTGTGTGTATATATAGGTGTATATATATATATATATATATATATACATACATATCATATTTTGTGTGTGTGTATATACATAGTAGATAAACCACTCTGAGGTGTGCAGTGCGCTGCTGATAACGCACACCTTGGTAAAAGGCCAAATCGCCTAAAGCAACATATATATCAGAGTGCCACTGCACACCTAGAGTGGTTTATCTGTCTTATAAAAATGTCAAAATTGTGTTGGGGGTAAAACTGCAGGTGTGCGGTCGTGTTTGATATATACACGGTCACCTGATGATCTTTGGCCACTAGATGAGCTTTTTTCCTACCCATTTTATAAATATATGTGTATATATATATATATATACACACATATATATATATATATATATATATATATTATAGTGATGGTAGCACCACCATATTTAGGGTTGAGTAGGCAGTTTAATGTTAAACCCCACATTTTGCCATTTTGCACTTTAATAACTTCATAACTGTTTGGTGGATTTGCACGAATGTTTGCATGCACGGTCTCGTGGGGTAGGTCTTTTGACTTGCCAAGTTTCATTCAGGTCAGATGTGTGGAGTTTGAGATGCGGACAGTGAAAAAAATGTAAAAAATTGCTACTTTTTTGCTGTTTTTTTATCATCGCCTTACGCCGAGATGATTTGGTATTTTGGCCTGAAATTTTCAGGGTAGAAAGAGCTTGGCCCACAATTTGGTGAAAAAATATTAATCTGTTCCAAAGTTATTAAATTTAAAAAATGTGGGTTCTGAGCATACTCAGTAAGCACTTCAAAATAGCTGTATGATGTTTTCGTATGGGGAATCCTTTTTCTTGAGGTTTGTCATATGCCGCCATTTTGTTTTCCATTTTTTTGACAAAACAAAAATTTGAAAACCCCCCAAAATGCCATAGTACAGAGAGACCAATGCATGTATCTTGGTCATCGGGACCCCCGTTAGATGGATTCTGCACTTGACTTTTGCAAAAAGGACCCCAAATGTGTTTTTTTTTCTTTTTAAATCCTTTTTCATGACTGACTTCTGTTTTTTTCATATTCCATTGATACAAACATTTTTGGCTGAACACTGCTTTGTTTCCATTTTTGTCATCACCTTGTGGCCAGTTTGGAATTTTGAACTGAAATGGTCAGGGTACAAAGGGCTTGGCCCGCAGATGTGCCTTTGGCTGGTCTGGTGAAAACATATTAAGCTGTTCCAAAGTTATTAAATTTTGAAAACATAGCTTCTGAGCATGCTTAAAAATATCCTTATGAATAGTCATATGCTTATACATTTCCCTGGTGTCTGGTGGCAACCCCCACCCTCCGATCACCATCCCCTTAAATAATCTCTCTTTCCCTGCTGTCTAGTGGAACCCCCTACCCTCCGATCACCATACCCATAATTATTTTATATTTCCCTGGTGTTTAGTGGTGCCCCCCCCACCCTCCAATCGCCATCCCCATAATTAATTTATATTTTCCCTGGTGTCTAGTAGCACCCCTCACCATCCAATTGCCATCCCCATTGAGATCTTTTGTTTCCCCGGTGTCTAGTGGCATCCCCCACCCTCTGATCACCACCCCCATAATGATATACATATTTCCCAGGTGTGTAGTGGCACCCTCCACCCTCTGATTGCCATCCTCATAATGATTAATATTTTCTTGGTGTCTAGTGGCATTCCCCACTCTCCGATTGCCACCCCCCTATTTAATTTATATTTTCCCTTGTGTCTAGTGGCACTTCCCACCCACCGATCACCATCCTCATTGAGATCTTTCATTTCCCTGGTGTCTAGTGGCAAGCTCCACCCTCCGATCACCATGCCCTTAAATAATTTCTCTTTCCCTGCTGTCTAGTTGAACCCCCCCAACCTCCAGTCACCATACCTATAATTATTTTATATTTCCCTGGTGTTTAGTGGTGCACCCCACCCTGCGATTGCCATCCCCATTGAGATATTTTGTTTCCCCGGTGTCTAGTGGTGTTCCCCACCCTCTGATCACCACCCCCATAATGATATACATATTTCCCAGGTGGCTAGTGGCATCCCCGCCCTTTGATCACCATCCTCATAATGATTAATATTTCCCTGGTGTCTAGTGGCATTCCCTACCCTCCAATTTCCATCCCCCTGTTTAATTTATATTTTCCCTTGTGTCTAGTGGCACCCCCACCCACCGATCACCATCCCCGTTGAGATCTTTTGTTTCCCTGGTGTCTAGTGACAATCCCACCCTCCGATCGCCGTACTGCCTGAAATAAAGAAAATGGTCCCGCAATGCCTTTTTTAAACTAGTAAAAAAAAAAAGAGAAAATGACCCCTTGCACCCTGACCTCCTACTCAGCACCCACCACCCTGCACCCCTCCCAACACTCCCCACACACCCTCACTCACCTGAACAGATCCCAGGGTGAAGATCCACTTTTTGATCATAGACACGTCTTGCTGCTGGAAACACAGACTGCTGTATGAGAAAGTATGGTAAGTACAGTTCAATGTATTTCAATGGGTTTTCAACTTTGGTGCATAACTTTGCCATTTTTGCATATTTTCTTACCAAATTGTTAACATAGCCTTTTTTTATACCTGCTTTTTCTCCCTCCTGGGTGGGCCACGATCGTGCTGATCCCCAGCCCCATCCACCCTTTTGTAACGAAACCTCCTGTCTTCCTCCATGGCTTTCCCCCCATGGCGGGGCAGTGGGGATCCCTCGACCCATCAACATGGATCCAGTTCTGGAGGTGCCTGCAGTGTTATGGGGGTGGTGCCTGCGGGCATAGGCGCCTGGTTGTATGGGCCCGTGGACATTGGCCCCAGCAATATTTTTTGAGCTGGGCTGAGCCCCAGCAATATTTTGCCACATGCTGCCTTTTTAAGGCATTTTTTACCCCTGGTTTCTGTGCACGTGCCCTCTGATATGATCACACCTCCCGCACCTCCCCCGCTGTTTAATTGGGCTGTTGAGTCCTGACTGGCATTATATTTAAAATTCGCGCCTTTGCACCTTTTATTTTGTTTGCTGATCTCCTTCCCCGAGAAGGTTCACAGGCCCCTTTTTGTCAAATCCTACACATGATTGGGCGCGATGTGCGTCCATGCGTCCGTGCATCTGTCCATCCATCAGGGTGATTGTGTAGGGTGAGGACTCGAGCCTGAGAGAACAGCAAAAGAAAGATCAGGGGTTTAGTGTGCTGGGAGTTGGCAGCAGTCATTCTGGACACCAGAGGGGAGGGGAAGGGAGAGATCATGGCTGCAAGACCATTGGGAAGAGTGGAGATTCATCCAGCCGAGCAGGGGACAATAGAGGGTGGCAGCCAGCCAGGGAAAAGTGTGTGACATGCGTCGCAGTTACTGGTAGTACTGTGGTTCAGCTTGGGGGGCCAGAGAGGAGTCCATGAACCGGGCGGGTTGTCGTTCCGACACAGTTCTGTAGCAGCCTTTACCCTCTGGCACAGGGCTGTTCAGTTATATTTAAATACACTTCCCTCCGCTCTACTTGTTGCTAGTGCCGTATTACACTCTCCCCGAGCACTATGCAGGCGGTAATTAATATTCAAAACATGATCCTCTCATTACTATATGAAACTCCTCATAGTGCGCATTGGGGCTTTTCATTAATATTTACGAGCTGTTTCCTAAGCGCTCATTGGCACTTCTAAACTAAACATTTTTGCCACTGCTAAGGAGCCTCCTCCATGTCACCGACCCCAACGAGCTTACCTGGGGGTCAGGAGCACCGGAGAGGCTGCCGTTTAGCTGAGATTGCAGCAAAGAAAACTAAATGCGCCTGGTGGGCATGCTGCCGCCGTGACATTCGCAGGTGGAGGCACTCATGTCCCTGACTTTTCTCCTCCGGCCCCGATTAGCTAAAGAAACAGGTTGTGGGGTCGAACGAAGATGCAGGGGCACAATAGGATCACAGGACTGGCGCTGGAGCAATGGGAGCCCACAAGGGGAAAATTAGGTAAGCTCCACCCGGTGGACTCGTTAGTTGGGTGACAAGGTCGGGCAGCCACCAGCAGCTGCATAAAGAAGAGGAGTAGGACACAGTCTGAATCAGAGGTGAGCCAGCCAGGGCCCAGCCCCAGCAGCAGTCAGGAGGAGCAGAGGAGAAACCACTTTCCACCCACCCAGAGAAAGTAGCAGGCCCAGAGGAACCCCTGTCAGGATGGGACCAGCAGCAGCAAGCCAGACAAAAGTCCACCAGGCAGCACTAAGCAAGCAGCAGAGAGCAGCACTGGGTGGTGGTAACGTATACACTCCTCCACCCACCAAGAGATATTTGGTTGTATTTGTATACACTGGTATTACTCTGCATTTGTCACATTTTGCCAGCTCATTATAAATTATTGCAAATTGGTAATAATGGTACCTGCTTGCACTTTTAGTATTGTATTATTTTGTTTGTCTCTGCTGTATTTCTTTCCACTATGTACTCCCCCCCCATCCTGGTTACATCTGGAATTAAGCTCCGGATTAGTGAACCACTCCTAACTGATACCATATTTCTATTCAATGAATGCACTGGTATATTTAATGGGTTCATGATGCACTTACAGGAAAGCTCTGTACAGTGTTGTACACTATGCAACCCCTGGCATCGGTGGCACTGTGTTTATAGGAAAACAGAACACAGTTCTGGACTCCCCCCCTAGTGTGATCCCTGTTAGATTGTAAATAACTAACATGGTGTGGTGCCAGTGATACCACCTAACTCACCTGATTCCCACTGGACTGTAAATATCAAATTAAATCATCTGTGGCCCCCATGGTATCCCCTCCATCACCCCATCTCCCCACTGAATGTGAATAAATCTCAATGCTATTTCTAATTCTATACTAATACTGTAGGTACTAGGCAGTCTTATTAACCTTGTTCCTGGTCCTCCTGCCCCCCCCAAAACAAAAGACAGTACCAGGGACAGTGACTGGCATAAACTGTTCCATGACCTCTTTATCTGGACAGCATCTGCCACATACAAGTACCTGTATCGCTGTATCTGTATGTATAGCAATACAGTTCTTGTGGGGAGAAATTAAAAAAAAAATATCGATCTTCCATATATGTCTCACAAGTACTGTGTTGCTATAAGGAGAGGTATAGTGATACAAAGTCTTCTACATTACTGAGGCAGCTGGCCACAGAAGTGAATGGTCTGTGCCAGTTGCCATCACTGGCACTGGGGCCTGGGGGGAAAGCAGACTGTGTGGGGGGGGGGCACTCGACTACCAGGGATCTGTGGTATTATCAAAGATAAAGCTTTTGGATTTGCAACAGGGATCCAGTGAGTATACCACTGGCACCAAGGAGGATGTTGTTCCTTATTTGCAGTCCAATGAGGATGACGACAGGAGGAGCGATTTAGCGGTGTTATTTTCTATTCACAAACAGCACTGTAGATGGGGAGTCCTCTACGCAGCCCATTAAGGACCAAGCAAGGGGCAGATGTGGTACAGGGAAGTCAGGGTTAAGGAGAATGCACTTATCATGAACAAATGGTAGGAGAGAGTCAGCCTGGTATTAATAATACTTAGTTAATGCATCAATGGCTGTGAGCTATTAAAAAACCAAAGCCTCACCCATGGGACAGAATATGAACTATTGCTAGTCTGTAAAAGCTTCACAGTCATATAGCTTACTGTTTCAGCAAATATATTATTTTGAAGTGTTTACTGTTTATAATTTGTAGAACCAGATGTGGAGGATTTACTGAAGTTGCCATTTTCCTCTACATCCAGAAAGTGTTATCAATTTTTCGAGGAATATGCTGCAGTTTATCTGTTGCCATATGTGCGTGCCATGCCAGAAGACCCTTTGCTTGGCTGACTGATCTTGCTTGATCTACTATTTAAAGTTCTTCCAGTTCAAAACACAGGCATAAGAAACTTGGAAGTCTATGTACATTAGAGGATTTTTTAAAGAGGTTAGAAAATAATAATTAAAAAAAGTTGCTATTTAAAAAAAATGTTCTGGAAATGTATTTTGTTCTGGGAATTGTTGATTGCATTACTGCTGAAAGAGGTCAGTTTTGGAGAGGGGCCAAGCTGTTCTGAAAGTTTAGTTTGGGTGATGTAACTGGCACTGTTAGGAAAGCCAAGGAACTAGTGTCTAATGGGGTGAGAACTTGGACAGCAGAGAGGGGGTGGAACTGTGTAGCTTATTGGGTACATGTAGGAGGCTTGCCATAAAAGCTTCTTGAATATAGCACTGTTTTGGTCACATGCCTTATTTTCATGCTTGTGGTTGGGGTGCCAGTTGACTTGAGTGTGTGTGTGTGTGTGTGGGGGGGGTGTCAGCCTCTCACACCCCCCTTGTTTTTTTGTTTTTTTTACAGGGGGTGTTGTGGTGGAGTCCCCCCCCCAACTCAAATGCAGTAATAAAAAGTAACTGAATGGGTGATTTAGCCAAGGGCTTGTGTCTACTGATCTTACTTTGAGGAAGACTCTTGCAGCAGACCACACTGATAAGACCGAGTCGCCAGGCACCAGGGCTGCATGTGAACTAATTTTGGTTTTGTCTGTTTATTTGAGTTGTGAGGCTTGGTCCCCACACTCCCCTTCTGTTTTTTTTTTTTTAAATGGGTTATGGGGGGGCCATAGCCACCCAACTCAAATAAACTAATGAAAAATAAAGGAACAGGTGACTGGATCAAATTGTGTAACTTGAGCTCTATGCTCCTATGCAAGCATACCCAATAATTTACACTATTGCTAAACTGAGCCTGTCATAACATTTTTAAGTGGTATGATGGTGTGAAAGTTGAGAAATGAGTTACAGTGAGCCTCTGCCTACCTTTCCAATTTAACCCAGAGTCTGTGGTGAGCAGTCGCTGCCAGACAGGGTGGACTGAGGTTTGGGGGGGGGGGGCCGCCTGAAAAGTTGATGAAGGGGGGCCCACCCACCCTGGATTCCTTGAAAATCAGGTGGGGATGGTGAAATGTGACAAACTCATCAGTATTCCATTCCACACCATGGAGTATACTGCATAGGCATCCATGCACAACTGGTGTGTTCTGCCACACAGGGGTTCCAAGGTTGGTGGGAATCAGAACCCTGAGGTGGCAGAACACACTGGTTATGCATACAGTTGCTCATCCTGTATTTCTATAGTGTAAAGTATTATGTAAAATGTGTGCATTGTTTTTTTTCTCTTTCATAGTGAATCAGTCTTGTGTAGTCTCTAGAGGTTCTAGAATGCTGGTCTACCACAGAAGAGTACAATCACATTCCCTGACCATTGACTGTGACAGAACAGACTTTTTTTAAAGGATGGATTTCTATGCAGATCACTGCTCTACTACACTCTATAATATGAATATGATACCCTACTCCTGTGTTTGCATCTTACATTTACTCACAGGGCTCATCATTATTTCTAAAACATCATAAAAACAAAGATTTGTAGAGTTTAGAAGATTGCCAGGTACCTAGTATGGGGACGTCAATACTCTCAACTATTTGCTATTACCTTTCTCATAAGTCCTTAGAAAATGTGGCTAAAGCTGGTATTAGTAGCCCATTAGGAGCACTACTGACCTCTTGCATCCTGCTGAGGCCATGGGTTTGAATGTCAGCACTGCTGCCAGGTGGACAGGCACAGGCTGTGAACTTAGTTATGTCCAGATGAGATGATCATGTGGTAAACAGTCACTCACCTCAGTAATATATGCAGAGAGAGCAGATACCCATTGGTACTGACATCTGGATGTGGCGGTAGTTGTCACAGGTGAGGTGTTGGCTCAGTGTCTGCAAGCGATTTGTGGATCAGTGAACAGCAAAGCTGTGATGTACTGCCTTAAACTGCTTCATAGAAATGAAGGCCATTTGCCACCTAATAGGCATTTAGATTGCTACAAATGTATGGTGAGACGTGTGTGGTATGGTCATGGGTGCGTGTTGGGGGGGGTCTGAAGACTGACTTAGGGTCTGTGGTGTAGCTGTAGCTACAGAAAAATAGGGCAGACTAGAGTGGCCATGAGGTCTTTGTATGCTGACATCTTCTATGTTTGTATGTTTAATTAGTTTCTATGATATGTCTTTATGATATGTGGCCCAGGCAGAATTCTGATGTCTGGTCCAGCAGTGACCATACTTTCAAAGTTTTCTCATTGGGAGTATCCCTGAATTTTATTTTATTTTTTTTTGTGGATATGTTATATACTCTATATGTGCCAGGTTCTTTTTTGCCAATAACAGAAACAGCATGCAGGAGGCAGCACGGGTGGGGGAAGATGGAAATAGCTAGGTGGGAGACTAGTGCTGTTACAAAAAGTTTTACTGACACTGAAAGTTCACGGTGTTAAATTGCAGTTTGGAAGACAGCCACAAGCAGGGAGATGGGATATGGGCCAAGAGTATGGGGAAAGTGTTGAGGTACCTACATTAAGTTATTTTTTTTTCTTTTTATTTTAATATAAAGTTGAGGCTTGCTTTTTTTATTTTCTTTTTCATTTGCCAAGGGGAGAGGGGAAGATCAGCCACTACTTTACAGCATGTGCCAGTACTGGGGCAGAGCAGAACTCAAAGAGCAGATATCCATTCATTACTGAATATTTGCTCTTTGAGTTATAAATTGCTGTAGCTGAGGTGCATTGCTGGGGAGGTCACTCAGTCACTAAAGAGAAAGTCTGACTGGGTCTTTCCTGTTGCTAAACAAGTGGGGGAAATTGTGGCTGCTCAGTTTGTGGTGCCCAGTGATACCCTGAGTAATGTGGTACCCCAAACTAGCACTTATTTTTTCACCAGGCACTAGTGAAAAATAAATGCGTGCCTGACCATGGCTTTCAACCAATCAGCATGCTTTATGTTTCAAGCCCATTTTCTAATAGTGTAACACTGACTGAGCTACAGAGAATAGTGTTGTTTTGTCACGAGTTTGCTGTCTTGTTCTGTAGATGTGCTAAGCTACTTTCATGGAATGCTGGAAGTTGAAAAGAAAAAGGCTTTTAAAGAGTATTTTCAATTCTTTTCTCATTCCTGAGGTCAGGGCTTAACCTTCAAACTCCCATGTTACTGCACAGGGTGCTCTGCTCCCATAGAGCCCCAATTGGGGTGCATTGACCTCTGACCCCTGGGACAGGGGCAGGGCTTTGACCCCTGACCCCTGGGCCCCACCAAAAATTTTACAAACCTGACTCCTATGCCTGCGGGGGTTGGCAGTCATCCAACTGCCCTGGCTTTTCTCCTGTTTTCTCTTGCCCCTCCTCCTGGAGAGAGAGCATGTAGCATTGGCAATGGCCGAGCTGTGCACGCTTCTGCACACAGGACGCCAGACGACTGCTCCTCCTCCATCCCTCACAACCAGGACCCAGGTGTTCTGACACCCAGCCACCATTAGGTGTCATAGGTGCACCAGCCTCTGTGTCCTTCCCTCCCTAGGAGAGGACAGGAGAGATGTCCTCTGGATGCTAGTTCTTGTCCCACCCCGGCTGACCCCAGGCAACCCGCTTGCACCGTGCACACAGGTCGCCAGTATGGCAGGAGGTAAGGTGTGATGCCTCAGCCCTCCACGCCACTGGGCCAGCAACATAGCCTTTTTGAGACCCCACCTCATGTACAATGTTGGTGGAATTATGCAAATCCAGCCCGGAAGGTGATTTCGTATTCATTTGGCGAAATCACCTTTTGGTAGGGAATTGAACATTTTTACTGCCCTTGTTCATGAGGAGGGTTCATAAGAAGGCCATGTTGAAAATTTTGGAAAAAAATATGTAAAAATGTCACAGTTATGCACATACATTGAAATTTTGCTATGCTTGCTTGTAACTTTGGCAATTTCAAATATTCTGACTGCAAGATTTCTATGCAACCATCTTTTTACACCACCACATGAACGTGACAGCTGTCATTTACCAAACACTGGCCATGCTGTGTTTTTGCACCAGAGGCGCACAGTGGCATTGTGGTGCTATGGAATCATGTTTTGGCAGGGATTTCAACATTTTCATTACCGGGCTCATGAGGTGGGGGTAATAAGAAGGCTATGCTGGCAATTTCATTCCTGTTTTACTACAAATGCAACCACAAGGCCCAGAGGGCCCTGCCATTCAACTGCAACTTACCTGTATACATTTAAAGAGGGATGGGAGCGCAGGGCCCTTCCACAGACAAATGAGAATGCAATTATACTACCTCGAAAAGTAAGGAAATTCTTTGCAAAAAAACTGTGATCATGCAACATTTGGGGTTCAGGCTAAAGTGACAAAAGCAGGGAAATGTGGCTTTAGGGTTTCCCACCCTAAAACCCCAACCCCACCCCTGAAGCAAATCAGGGGTGTAGTCTTCCTTGGGGTTGTGAACCCTAAAGCTCACCCCATTAGGTGTTTGACAACCCCAAGGAAGACTGCAGTCCCGATTTGCTTCTGGGGTGGGGTTTAGGTGGGAAACCCAAAGCCACATTTCCCTGCTTTTGTCGCTTTAGCCTGAACCCTAAATGTTGCATTAACAAAGTTTTTTTTTTTGCAAAGAATATATATATATATATATCTTCTAGAGTAAGAAAAGGCAAACTACTTATGTACATGTGATCAGCACATAATGACTATACAAAATATATTTATAACAACTTGGTTGAAAATAAAGTTCAAATTGCTGAACCCTTCAGAAACATTTGGGGTTGTAATAGTGTTGTTTGGAAGTTGCTGAATGGAATTAGATTCATTGGATTCTGACCCGATTTTTAGAATAAGGATTTTTTTGAATAGCAGTCTGAAAATCTTAATTTCTAAATTAAATCCTAAAACCTGTCTTGACATATGGATTTAGGATTCCAAATCCAAATCTAATTCTGATTTTGAGGTACTTTTAGGATTTGAATCAGATTAGAAATCAGAACTTCCTTAAATCCTGAAGAGTCCACTGGGATTGTAATCGGTGGATTGCAAGCAACCTGGTTTACTCAGTTCTTGCAGAGGCTGAACCCCACCGACACCGAAATGTCTGCATCTCAATTGCAGTGTCCTGGGAAAATAATTGTAACAAAAAACCAAAACAAAACAAAAAAATATATTTCCATTGTATAGAGTACATCAGCAATCGTGCACTTGTGACTAAGTAAACTTTCAATTGTTGCTCACCTAAACAACTGAATCAGTTTTCTTTTATGTTTTTTTTTTCTACTAGGTTTACTGACACCGTAACAGGATGAGCATGTAATCTGAGTTAGACAGACACCTAAGGCCTCACCCATCGATCCCCTAATCTACCCCTTCTTCAGGCTGTCCTGTTATACCTTTCATCTCACCTGAAAAGAGGTGACTTATTCTCAGCGTCCTTTGAAAATGCCAGAATGTTTGCTTCTTTGGAGCTCTTCAGTCCCTTTCACTCTTCATCTTCTTGACACACCGTCCTTATAATTCAGCCACACTTGGTAACCCAACTTGTGGTCCCACAAACACAAAATGATAGAGGCACCTCTCATAGCTGCAGGTGGGATAAAATTCCTTGACTTGCCTTATGACCCGCAGTGCAACAACCCAGGAAGGTCCCGTATTTTCCAGTATGGACCTTTGTCTGTTGTGCTGATTGTTCGGCTCGTTTAGGAAGTCAGTCAACTGCCTGATAAATTCCAATATGCAGGGAAAGATGATCTGTTGTGGTTAGCAATATTCCTGAAAAACAGCTTTATACAGCAAGCGGTCTGGTTGCCAGCTCTGCAGATTCCTGCTTTGCATCTGTGGAAAGGCAAGCAGCAGATATTTATGTGCTCTCTGTAATTTCTCCTTAATTCACAGTGAAGGAGTGGGGCAGGAAAGGCAGTGTCCTCCAGCCCTGCTGCTTCGGGACTTATGACATTACACTACCAATTAATACTTTTCTGCAAACACTGCTGGTAAGCTGTTGCACAATGCGAGATGATTAGCCAACGATTCCCCTGCTAATCATCCCCAGTTCAGCTTAAGCATTGCTGAAATCACTATGAAAAATGTGGACCAGGGCTTCAGAGTCACATGTCCAGGAGGGAAGTTGTGTCACTTGAGAGAAGTTCAGGATGTAGCTGTCACTAGCCATCAGAGTATCTTCTGCCCATGACGATTACTAGGTTTATTTTTTTTTATTTTAGTTGTTTAACCAGGAGTAGCACACTAAGCTGAAAGCTTTTTTACAGGAGCGACCTGGGAGCACAGGGAAGTTAAGTGACTTGCTCAGGGTCACACAGTATGCAAGTGGAAGCTGTGGGATTCAAACAGAGGTCTGGTCTGCTGGATATCACCAAATTTGCAGCTCAGAGCCTTAAACCAATGCGCTATACTGCCTCCTTTATTGTTGTTATGGAGTGTGGGAGAGCAGTTCAGTAGTTTGAGCACAAAAATGTTTTCTACTTTTTTTACAGTTTTTGGCTGGGAAAGTAACAATGAGCCAAAGCTCATCCCAGGAGCGCAGGGAGGCTAAATTTCTCATTCATAGTTACACAGTATGCAAATGGAAACTGTGGGAATCAAACCCAGGATTGTTGGAATTACCAAGGTCATTCACAGCTTTTTGTCCTAACCGCTAGGTTATATTGCCAGCCAGCTTGACCCAGGTGATCCCGGACTCAGCTACTATCACTGCTTGAGCAAGTAACATGACCTCCTTTTGATCATGGGTGATGAATATAAGGTGACGTGGGGGGGGGGGCAGGCCCCTCAAAACATTGTTCAGACATTTTACATTTTTCTATCCAGCCAGGCTGGTGCCCAAATGTGTGTGCTGAGAGGCTACAATATATATGCTTTGACCCACCACTTTTGCCCTAAACACCTGAAGGTACGGTAGAGGCTTTGCACTTTAAAAACAAACAAACAAGCACAGGCATGGAACTAATCAAGTATAAACATATTTTATACCAGGAGAAATATCTTCAAGTTTATCTGATTTTTTTTTTAATTACAGTTTTGCCCCTCCCCCATTTGAGCCCCTTTTCTGACAGTCCCCAACCCCAATGGTCGGGGGTGCCAAAGTGGCATTGTTCCTCCAACTAGAATAGTGTGTGGTTACCACCACTGCTGATGCCAGCATTCATGGTTCATGCACCATGTGCCAACCTGCAAGGATGCATGAACCATGAATGTTGGGTGGCCTGTGGTCTACCTACCTACCTCCCTCTTTCTTTGTTTCTTTCTTTCTTTCTTTCTTTCTTTCTTTCTTTCTTTCTTTCTTTCTTTCTTTCTCAGTGCGGCTCCTTCCCCTTCTTCCCTCTCTGTATCCCTGTTTCACCCCTTCCTCTCCCTCCATCCCCACTCCCTCCACCCTCCCCCTGCCTCTATCCCACCGCCTGCTCCTACCTCCCTCATTTTCAGTCAAGTTCCTCACCTCCATGATGCGCTAGTCAGCTGCCTACAGGAAAGGGAAAGAACAAATCACACAGGGATATAATTCCCAAGGCTTTTAATGGGCCAAAAACTACAGTGCAAGTACAGCAGGTACAAAGACACTCACCATAGCAGTGCTGAAACCCCCAGAGGAAACCAAACACATCTGACTTATACCCCCAGAGGAAACCAAACACATCTGACTTATATCCCCAGAGGAAACCAAACACATCTGACTTATACCCCCAGAGGAAACCAAACACATCTAACTTATCGACATTAAGCATCTTCCTCAAGGGGTCGGCACCACTCCCTATGCAATGCTGTTTGGGATTCTGGGGCTCCCATACCAACCTCACTCTGCCATGCCAATGGCTAGCAGGATTTAATATGATTTTGTTTTTAATACTTTTTATGTTACGCAGCTTGTAATTGATGGTCCTGTCTTTAATGTGCAATTAGTGCAGAACATATTCTTTAAATATTCTATGCAGTCATAAAAGCCCATGATTGGAATTAGGAAACATACTCCCTCCCCAAAAACATACACAGAGTTCTTGGCATTACAAGAATATTATTTGTTCTGTTAGTATAGAACAGGCAATGTAGAATAATCATATTTTATTGGTTTGATAAGCAGTGACTGCTTTAACGTCTGTGTGAGGCAACCTATTTGTTCCAAAAGTGCTGTATTGGGTTCCCTCAGAATGGAGGGGGGGGAGAGTCTGACCCTCGGAGGGGGTGGGGACTAATATTTTTACTTTCAGAATTTGTCAAAGATAAACCTTCAAAGGTATTGAACAAATTCAGTTTTCGGGGGGGCTACCTAGGTCTCCAGTCTCCCAGCCTATTACGTCTGTTTGCCCCCTCAAATCATTGACCATATGTACTGCCATCTCTGCTTTCATCTCTCTCTATGCTGTAAAACTGGATATAAACCAGACCCTCCCCACCCTGAGAATAATATGATACATCTCAGCTTGACTCCCCTGCATAATTAAATCCTATGAAAATTATTCTGTCTGAGTCAAGTATCATGTGTGTACAAGTCAGGAAGGATTGCGCTGTCCAGGTCTATTCTTCAAGCATTTCACTCATGCCACAGTGCTAGGCAACTGAAACCGAATCTGTTTGGGTTGAACTAGTGTGCAAAGCTGAATCGAGAATAGTAAATATAAATTTATTGACTCTCAGAAAGTGCAGTCAATATTTCGATCTAAGCTCTGTAAACAGCAGAGAGATCTCTTTTAGTACAATATTCTTCCCAAGATTTTATTAAGACTTGGTATGCATAGTCAAACTGTGGGTATATTGCTAGTAGGGGAGTTCAACATCATCCCACCTCCCCCTCTCAAAAAAAAATAATTATTGCATTTACATGATTACATGCAGATTCCTGCAGTCCTGAGGCACTTTTTTTTTTACAGTTTGTTTGCTGCAGATACTCCTGAAAAGATGCACTATCTCAGTTTCAGTGGGGTCTTGATTGTTTTCGCATTTTTACAGCTGGGTGAATGGGAGCACTGAGAAATCAAGTGACTTGCTATGGATCACACATTAAGTGAGTGGGTCAGTCTGAATATTAATCCATAAAGCTACTTGGCACATGTAACTCTGTTTCATGAACAGCATGCAGATAAATCAGAAATTGTCTCTTGCCAAACACGGGTTCATCTGAAATGTTTAGAAATAAACAATTGTGGCAAAGAATGAGATCATGAAATAATACATGGATTGTCACTTTTTCTAGTGAAGAGTGATGCTAGAAACCCTTAATACCAACAATTGCCAATTTCTTTTTCATAATACTGTTAATCTGACGTAATAGTAATAGTATTAGAAAAACAAATGTGCGTCAACGAAGTGTGAGTGTAGCTTGACAGCGGCTTTCTTCTTCCCAGAATGCAGTGGTCAGCCCAGTCCTCTCTTTTCCTTGGCATCAGAACAGGGTCAGGCTCAAGTTGGAAAGTCACTTCAGCAGTCTGTGTGCCCCTCTCATGGCAGTAGCAGCTGTAGGGGACCAGTGTCTCCCAAACCACCTGCCATTCATATTGGACGCATGGTGGTTATAACTGTGAGCTGTCAATCAAGTTCATGCTAGTAAAAGTGCATGCAGCAGTCTCACAGTGGAGTTAAAAAGAAAGAATCATTTTGCTGTTTTTGTCCATGTTCATGAGTTCAGCTTGTAAAACAAACATGTTTATAGCATTATTTTTCTTGTTTTCATTTGTACCAGCCTAAACCTATAATTTATTAAAATGATCATCAGTAATCATATGAAACAACACACGGACGGGTATGTAACAACTCAGAATCTTATTCACACATATTCGGTGAGGATACTTTTATAACTTCCTCAAGTCAGGGGTGTAGCCAGACATTTCAGCTTTGCACATCAAGCTACCACACCGCTACCCCAGACAACTTTTGTCCATGCCCCACCCCTCCGACACTGTTGTCCATGCCCCTTCCCTCCAACACAAGCGTCATTTGTTCTGCAGCATCTCTATATGAAAATGTAAAGAAGAAATGTGCACTCACATTCAGTCAGACCAAGACTGGCTTTTAGTTACAATTTTTCAATTGTGTCAAGCCTCTGTACTATGACAAGGCAGCCAGTCCCACAGAGGACCATTCATACTCCGACTCAGAGTCGAACCTCTGTTTTACTGAACATTTGCCGACTTTTCATGCCACGCTTAACTCACTGCAGTAAAGCTTTGCTCCCACACTGCACCCACTCCAGTCATTCGTGCACTCACACATGCCTAAACCAGACTCACTCACTTATTGTTCCACATCAATCTCCATATCCCTGTGGACGTGCAGCAGAGCTAATCCCGTGAGACATGGCTCCCCAGTAGTGCTCCTCAGCCATGTCTTCAACCGTCGCTGTCCACTAAATGACCTCTCTGCAGCTGCTATGCTTACTGGCATGGTTGCCAAGATAGATAACGTGGCACTGACGTTTGGATACAGTGCAGAATTTAGGTGCTGCAATGTCATAATTAGAGATTCTGGCCTCTGTTTTACTAGAACATCTACCCACTTTGCACGCCATCTTACAAGCTCCACCCTAAATTCTTCTGTGCTGCCCAAATCCACCTTGTAAGCACTATATAGCTCCAACACCTGCTCCTCATGTTTTAGTAAATGCAACTTTTGTGGGACAAGGTACTGAGCAAGGAAGCGAGGCCGACACCCAATCAGCTGCTGTTGTAGCTCCGAAATGACATGGTCCAGAAATGGAAAAAAGATGCTGAGCCTGTAATATTCCCTAGAGGTAGCAGAACTGATGTTGCTGCATTGTGTTTGTCTTCCACAGGTGCGGGGAATGGACTCCTCAGTGCACACTGAGGCTGCCAGTGAAAGGATGTCTGTGTACAGTTCCCCAAAATGAGTTTCAGAGGACTCTCTCATGCTCCTCAATACTTCCCACAAAGTAGGAGCCTCCTCGGGAAGCTTGAATGAGGTCTGTGTCCACACACTGTAAATAAAAGTGCAAGGGTTTTGTCAAGGCCAGAATGTGTTCAACACAGCTCAGGGTCACGATAAAATCAAACTTGGTGACGGAAAAAAGAAACTGTTCAGCATCATCCTCAAATTCAGATATCTTCTCCAGTGCGTTACAAATCACCCAGTATTTATCCTTAAACCTTAACAGAGAATCAGCCTGACTTATCCATCTTGTGCTGCCTGCTGCAGGAATAGATGTGATGCGATCTGCAGGTTCATCATCATAATTATTGGGGATGTTGTGAAATTCCTTCATTTCCGAAAGGAAAATATTATTTCATTTGGTCGATGCTTTTAATGAGGCAATCATTTTTTTTATAGTATCAAACATGTTAGATACTTGCCTCATGGAGCAGGAGTGAACAATTGCAGTATTGCGGCGGTGTGCTTTGCAGATTGTATACAAGGCTTCTGGCACAAAAGCCTTAATGTTTGCATGGACCCCATTAAATCTGCCACTGATATTACTGCCTTTGTCATATCCTTGCCCTCTCATCATGTTGATGTCAATGCCCCAAGCAGACAGGCATCGTAGAAAGAGATCTGCCAGTCCATGACCTGTGGAGTCGAAGCCTTCCGTGAACGCCACAAAATCTTCACGTATCTCAGTGTTGCCTATGGTGTTGTGGTGGACATAGCGAACACATAAGGATATCTGTTCCTTGGTTGAGACATCAGTTGTACCATCTGCAATTAGGCTGAACCATTTTGCTTCTTTGACATTTTGCAAAATTTTTCACTGCAGTTATTTTTTTATTTGTATTTAAACATTTGATGATCGGGAAAGGCACACTGAGCCAGGGCTCGTCTCCAGGTGTGACCTGGGGGAGGGGTACAAGGAGATACAGGGTTAAAAAAGGCAGAACATCAACAAGAGCTGTATCAACAATATAGGCAATGTATACAAAGTATATACAATATGTACCAAAAATACATATACAACATGTACCAATATGTATACAAAATATATACAATATGTACCAAAAATATATATACAATGTGAACCAATATGTATACAAAATATATACAATATGTACCAAAAATACATATACAATGTGTACCAATATGTATACAAAATATATACAATATGTACCAAAAATATATATACAATGTGTACCAATATGTATACAAAATATATACAATATGTACCAAAAATACATATATATAAATGTACCAATATGTATACAAAATATATACAATATGTACCAAAAATACATATATATACAATGTGTACCAATATGTATACAAAATATATACAATATGTACCAAAAATACATATATATACAATGTGTACCTATATGTATACAAAATACATACAGTATGTACCACAATTCAGAATAGCACTGTGTACAGCAGCTGTCAATATACACAATGAAGAGACACACAGAAAAACTGCGTGAACAAGAGCGGCAAGAACCGCGCTTAACACGAATGGCACTGACGTGATTAATTCACTGTGTTACTTAGAGTACAGATGATGACTCATCATGGGAGACACAGGAGATACATTCAGTCCTAAGGAGAGTAGTGGGAGCAGGTTGGGTAGGGAAGGAGGCGGAGTGACACTTTGACAGAGGGATGAGAGGAGGCATTACACAAGAGAGGGGACTGAGAGTTCCATAAGTAGGGGAGACGATAGTGGAAAGCTGATTTGCCCATGTTAGAAGAGGGGGTATGGAGAGTCCCTGGAGCGTAGGAGGTATGATGAGGCTGGGGCAGGAGAGAGGATGGAAGAGATATAGGAGGGGAGTAGGTTGAACCAGTACTTGGAAATAAAGGATAGGGAGTGAACAAAGCGTCTATGAGTGCGTGGGGGGAGGTTTAAGGAGGACAGAAGGGAGCAGTGGTGAGTTCGGTAAGGAGAGTTTGAGGTGAAATGACAGAAAGTGTAGTAGAGGGAGTCAAGCTGAGAGAGGGCAGTGGAGTTGGCAGTGCCATAGACGACATCAGCATAATCAATGACAGGTAGGCTCATTTTGGTTAGAAGTTCCCTGTGGACATGAAGAGGGAGGGAGGGAGGGAGTCTTTATTACAATATAGGACACCTAGCTTGGGACAGAGTTTGGAAGTCAGGTAGTCGATGTGTGTGGCAAAACTTAACTGAGGATCATGCCAGACCCCTAGGTATTTGTATGAGTGGACAGTCTTTAAGGGGGAGCCATCAAGGGAGATGATCGGGGAGATGTTTGATGCCTTGACTAGCCTTTGTGCAGTCCCAAAGATCATTGAGACATATGTAGACCCATAGGCTGGATCAGCTCATTCTGGATTTGAGGAGATTTGTAGACTGTATTCCTGGGAGCTTGTCTCAGGTGATCTTGTAATTCTTGGTCAAGTTTGGCAGTGTACTGTAATAGTTCCTGGAAGTTTCCCCCATCTGCATATTTTCCTTGCAGAGCAAGAGGATTTTCACAATCCTGTGCAGGAAGTGGTTGGTCTGCTCAGACATCCTTGTTTTACAGTTAGAGACTGGTGGGCAGTCACCAGCTTGCCATCACAGATGGAAAGAAAACCATCTGTTTTAGCAGTGGCATTTGTAAGTGCCTTACATTTGCTGTGCCTTGCAAGGATTTTTTTGTCTTATCTTTTTCTCCCCTATGTGCTTCATGACCCACCACTCCTTTGAGCTGCCTAGGTCCCATACGCTCTGCCTGTCCCCTACTGAGCCACCCAACTCAAATCGCAGCCATCCCTGGGGTAACCCGGACATAACCTTTCGCCGGGCGGGTCCCCCTCCTCCAAGAGGGAAGGCACCGGGGGGAGCACCCAGAACACATACTTGGCCCCAGGGTGCTGCTGAAGTGAATGGTCTCCTTCAGGGCATCGGCGGCAGTGGTGGACCGGCAACCATCATCCAGTTGGTTGCAAAGGGGATTTTCCGCTTCTCCGCTGTTCCCTCCTACGTGCATCTGCAGAACTTCTGGTCTCCACCAGAGGCCGCTGCAGCGCGACGTCCACCTGCAACCCACCCCAGGAGAGGAGAGCAGTCCTTTGGATGCTCAATCCTCTCCTTCCCCTGCCAGCCCCTGGCATCCCGAGTCCATTCCTGAACCTGGGTCGCTGGCGTGGTTTGAGGTAAGGCGCCAGCACCTCAACCCTCTACACCACCGGGTGGCTTTTTTGCTGTTTGACCAATCCTTCACTGGTGTGGATATCAATACAGTGCCACTTGCAGTACTAAACATGAAACAATAGGCACAAAACACACCATCTAAAGACTTGGAATATCTTGCAAATGTGTACATCTCCAGGTATTGTGGATTGAATCACCTTAAGTGTTGATTGGCTATTTCAGAACCCATTAGCCGGAAAGGACACTGAAATCCAGACAGTGGTTGCCACAGTATTTCAAGGATGCACTTCTTCTGTGCATCAGTGAGGTGACCACTATTCAAACAGCCGAGGTCTGCCATGTCTGGTTGGTTCAGGTCCAACTCTTCAACATTCCTAGGTATCTGCACATCTCTCAGTGGCACGATGGCCATCTCGACGGGCTCCATCACAGAGTGCCGGTCAGATTCATCAGGTTCTTGGGATATATCACCAAGCTGTAAGGTCTGGGATTTCCTGGTGGTTTTGGTTTCAGTGGCAGATGCATTTGGAAGGTTCCTGTGCTGTTGATAAGTCTTCCTGCATCTCCTGTGGCGTAGCTGCATTGTTACCACTAAAAAAATATAAGTAAACATATTGGTAAACTGAGAATGTAATTAGGTATTTCTGTTTACACACAAGTGGATGGATCAGTACCATTAGAAAAACTTCTTACTCTGAAGTGGATGTAGGTCGGATGACGAAGGGCTGCATCAGCCTAGATATTTGTGCATTTTCTTCCATTCTGGCCCTTTTGGCCTTTCGGACCTGTGACTCGGATGGTTGTTTTCTCTTTACGGGCTCCATTGTTTGATGTTTGGAACTCACTTTCCCCGAAAGCAACACCGCAGCTGATGCCTCATGTACCCAACATGCTGTGTGTACCCAGCGCTGTAGTCCTTATTTATCTGATGCCTCAGTTGTTTCCATGTTTAAATGTTCTGCTGAGTGCTTGACCTCACAGATGGCACCCTTAATTCAAAATAAAAATAAAGAATTAGAATTTGCCATTTTGCAAGGAAAAAAAAAGTGTTTCCTTGCCTGGACAGAAATAAAGTTGACAGGGCTGTCCCAAGTAGCATAAAGGTACAGAAACATTGCCAGAGCTGTCTCAACTTCAACTAGCAAAGGTTCAAAAACATTACCAGGGCTGTCTTGATTCCAAGTTGCATAAAGGATCAGAAACATTGCCAGGGCTGTCTTGATTCCAACTAGCATAAAGGAGCAGAATGCGAACCACGATTGATTTTTCAGGAAAGTTCAGCTTGTGATGTCTCATTAAAATAGCAGGCACTCTCATCTGTGACTGATGATTTTTCCCTGCTAAGCTTGCCATGTTTCATTTGTCCAATTCTGTTAACACTTTTTCAATGTTTTTTTCCACTGTTACACCAGGATTTACAAACACATTATTTTAAAACTTAATGTTTATAGATTTTCAATAGACATTAAGTAAAAAACATTCCTGTAACAGTACATAAGGATTTACATATAAAATTCCACACGAAGGCGCCACCCCTCTTAATACATGCAAATTAATAGGGTTGTACTGAGACAGTAAGATACATCTTTGGGGAAAAATAGTAAATGCTTTGTTTTACAAGTTAATACTGTGATGTCGCTTGCTGTTTAATAAGCCCATGAGTGCATGAAGTATAATAAGTAACATACTTTTTTCAGTAAAGTTACAATGTTCAACTCCTTCCTGAAGATGAGAAGCCATGCATGTATCTTATACAGGTACCAAAATGGTAATGTCAGAAACATGTCTAGTATCCAAACTACAACCTTCTAAGAACAGAATATGTAGACCTCCTAGACCCCAGTTGGAGACCAGTAAATACCCAGGAGGGGGGAAATTAGAGGCTTCATATCAGTGCAAATACCAAGGTGTATATACGAATTACAAAACTGGGTTAACACTAAACTGGGTTAAAACTTAAACTGCAGTCAACAGTTCTTAAAGACATTTTAAACTGTCCACAAAATGGATACTAAATGCTCAATTCGGGAAACTTTTATAACTTTAGTCCGAACTGCTGACTGTGACCAGCAAGAGCTATGATACTGTTTATTAGCGTAAAAGTACATACATTGCTTGCTACAAAAGTCAATGACCTTAAGGCTATATTGTTTATCAGCCTTGCATTAAATCCATCAGGTCTTTTCTTTGTCAACTTCCTCTTGATCCGACTGGTCTGATGAACCCCTCCGTGTCTTCTGTGGAGCTTGTTGTTGGGCCCATTTCAAAGCTTCGGCAGGATCTGAGAAAATGTATACCTTTCTCTCATGCAAGATCCCGAGTCATGCTGGGAAGATCATGTTATGGGTTATCTGCGCCTCTCATAAAAGAGCTCGGAGCCCATTATACCTTTTCTTCTCTTGCCTGGTGGCACAACTCAGGTCAGGGTATACTTGAATTTGCAATCCCTCATGTAAGGGCATTTTTTTTGGCAAGCTAATGCTAAAATATGATCCCTGGACCCGATACCGTCCAAAATAGCCACAATTGCCCTAGGTGCTTCCAGATCATTTGGGCGACCCCTAGAAGATATATGATAGGCCTTCTGTATTTTTATATTTTTGTCCAGAAAGACTTGCCCCAGCTGTTGCACCAACCATTCAAAAAGAAATGGCCAAATGATCTCCTTCACTCCACTCGAGCATCCCAATGATTTGGAGGTTTGCTGCATGGGCCAGATATTTGAGTGTCTCAAGCCGGGTTCTCAGGTGGGTGTTTTCTTTTAACTAGTTAGCCGAGGTGCCCATAATGGCTTCTGCACTCTTGTGGGACTCTAAGGTTTCTGTATTTAGGTTAGATAGCTCCATTTCGATGACATTAACCCGATTAGTTAACGGGTCGAACTTGTCAGACAGTCTGGTTACCGTGAGGATCAACCTCTTGATTTTATGTCTCAGCATTTGCAAGGTTTTCTCACTGTTTGTAGTATCCTGCAGTGTAGACCGGCCTGGTGCAGACCTCATGGCCGGTGGGCCAGGATTAACTTTGCTTTAATTTCCATCCTGCTGTCCCTTATCCTTTTTTGGGTTACCCATCTTTGTTCTGTGGAGGTTCCGATTGCCAAATATATATAATTTAAACATGTGCTTCACTGAAAAAGTGTATATTTACTGCTTATTTCCTTTTGTATATAGAGAGCTGTAACTTCAGACATCCATTATGCTCGGGCTTGACAGTGCCCCCCAACAAACACATTATTATTGACTTATACTGGACTCTTCAGTAAAACAGGATCAGATACTATGCAACAGCTCTGTCAGTGTGAGTCCTTCTAGTTCCTTTCAAACCGAGCGGTTACTGCAGGATCACAAAAAACAGTGCAGAGAAGGGCAACAAAAATGATTGAGGATCTGCAGAACATGTCCTGTGGGGAAAGACTGAGGGAGCTGAATGTGTACTCCCTGGATCAGAGAAGAGAGGGAGATGGGACATGATTGAAAACATTCAAATACATAAAAGGCATAATCAAGGTACAGACACAGGAACTTTTTCACTTCAAGAAGGGCAACAGAACCAGCGGACGTGATCAAAGGCTGCAAAGAGGACGTTCTCTACCAATGCCATAAGTATTTCTTCACAGAGAGAGAGTGGTGGATGCCTGGAACAGCCTGCATCCCAGAAGTGGTGGGGGCCAACACTGTGGTGGGATTCAAGAATGTCAAAATAAGTCTAAAAAATGGTCAGACTTGATTGCCTTCTTCTGTCATCTCAAGAAAAGCTGCACTTGCTCAGAGCCTCACAGTATGCACGTGGAGGTTGCAGGGATCAAACCTACTTTTGAAGACCTACTAATGTGCAGCATTTCAGTCTCAACAAGAGACCCGAACTCTGTCAGATGGGTTTGGAAATTAAAGCACAAAGCAAGAGAACTACCAACAACATTTACAGAAACTACAGCGGGGGCAGAGCCCCCCAAATAAGCTATAATATGTACGGTACTCTGCTGCACAGCACAGACATTATTTGTTACTTTTTTGTTATTTTAGCCTGTAGTGGTGTAGTTCTTTGTGGCTGCCATCTGGCATGAGGGTGCTAGTTGGTGTGTACATACCGTAAGCGCATGGTAGTCCTGCAAGCTAAAGTATAGCTACCCCACACCGGTAACCAAACTCCTTAACACTAACAGTGTTACTAATGTATCCAAGACAGAGGAAAACTGCACTCTGGGTTTGGGAGTAGTGCAGGTAACAGGCGTGTAGCCAAAACTATAACCAAAACATGGAGAGTGCCTGCACACTGCTGTGGAGTGTGGTGCTGAGGCCAGTAGCCAAGTTGCTTTTGAGTTTCCACCATTAAAAAGAGTTCAGATCACTTAAGTTTAGAATTCAGATTCTCAGTTTACTCAAACAGTTATGACTCCAGTCTGGTAGACAGGGTCAGGAATATGACCATGAAGCACTGCTCCAGTGCTTCGCTCAGTAGGCAGAAAACTCAAAAGCAGCTCAGCTACTGGGCCACACCACACTCCACAGCAGCAGTGTGCAGGTACACTACTTGTTTTGGTTACTAATGTACTCAGTAGTAGCCTCAGCTCCCTTTCTCCTGTGATCCTGATCCCTTCTGGGTCCCTGCCTACTTCACACCCACCCCAAACACACACCACACCCCACCCCCACACACACACCACACCGCACACACCACACCCCACACGCCCACCCCATACCCCCACATTCCACACACCCCACACACACACACACACCACACCCCACAAACCCCACACACCCCCACACACAACATACCCCACACACCACACACCCTCCACACACACCCCACACACCACACATACGCGCGCGCGCGCGCACACACACACACACACACACACACACACACCACACACACACACTTCCATCCTTGATCAGAAAAGGTGGCCAATCGTGGATAGTGGATAGGTTTTAGTACAACCTTGCTTTGCCTCACCCCAGACCACAGATTCAGAGTCCCTCCCAGGTACCACGCATACACATTAACTTTTAAAATTCCTACCTGATAACTATTGAAATTTTAATGCTAATCTCTCATAAAACACTTGTTAGTCTAATTAAGGGCATCGTTTGTAACCTATTTCTTATAAACTTGGCTAACATGACTACCAGTTATTTGTATATCCTCTCCCCCGGGACTAGAGTCAAAGCCAGCATATTTCCTAGTCTCCTTTTGCAAACAACACAAAACTAACATTTCTTAAACCAGAGGACAAAGCAGACCCAGTCTGGATTGCCTATTCTGCCCCCCCCCCATCCCAGGAAATGTCAAACAGGCTAACAGGCACCAATCCAGAGACCAAGCAGTTAAAACAAGATACATCATTCTGAATAATACTCCAAGATCCAAACACATTTTCACAACAGGATTAATATTAGTACAGCCTTCTTTAGTCTCCTTTTTTGTTAAGGGAGAACAACCCTTGGTGTGCCACACTTTTCTCATACATGCTTCCCAGTTTCTGGTCATACAAGGAGTTCCATGTCTCCTAACGTATGCCATCTGATATGTTGGCTACATTTTATTTATTTATCCACCACTAATTTACTCAGGATTTCACAATTTCGATGTAACATCTGCCTCCCTTACATAGCTGACTTCATTCATTGAGTTATACCTTATCTCAGTAATGCCAAATGAGCCAGGGTACAATAGCCAGAACATAGTACAAAAAGCCTGATCTGCTGTGCAGCATCCGAAAAAGTCATTATCAATTTTCAACGATTCAGCTGGAGAAAGTAGATACTTCAGCTCTGTGTCCAAACTTTGGTATCAGGGACATTGCCCTGGAAAAACAAAGCCCAACCATGTTACAGTTTGGTTGCTAAAAGTTATTTATATTTCTTAATCTCAGCACGTAATTAATCTTCATTTTAAACCTGTATTTATTCATTTATTTCAGTTTGGGATTAACACCTTTGAGTCAAGGACTCATTTTCAAAGGTTCCAAGTCAATTGTTAAAAACAGACATAGCAGTATAAAATATTGGGTTAACAGTAAAAGGAACATTGCATCATATACACAACCAGTAATAGAACAAGTCTGAGGTTTCACACATCAATTTAGTACTTAATTACACAAGCTTGATTCAAGGAAAGAGAAGGGTGGGGTGGGGTGGTCAGCTAAAAGGTGGCATCGCCAGAGGAGTGGGGGGAGTGTTCAGCCATGAGGAGACATTGTTAGTTACATGGGGATAGGTTAAGGTGGGGGTCCCAGGGAAGGTGATAGGTGATTTAAATATTGTGTCTCTGATAAATCAGTCAAACCCACCACCAACCACCCAGGTGCGGTTCCACACACACAAATGCAGAAGCAGTCAGGGAAGGGGGAGGAAAGACTAAAAGGAGAGACTATCACAGTAAACAGAATGATAGAAAGAACACTGGTGTACCCCTTCCCACCCTCACCCCACCCACCCCTGGAAATAGTTCCTTTATACCTGAGGTTCTGACATCATTTCATCGAGTGCAAGGTGCATTTCACTGTCATATCCTCTCTAGCACACTGCACTGATAATATAAGCATACACGTTGTATAATATATATATATATATTTTATATAATCAAATCACACGACGCATACATACAAATACAATAAAAAACTAGATAAACATGTGGGGAATAGTGCAATGTAATGGCTGTGGGGCAGCAGTCTTCCGGGAGTCTTTCTGGAGGCTGAGATGCTGCCCTATTTGCAGACAACTATCTGCCCTGAGGGAGGAAGTTGCTCGTCTTCAGGCCACACTGGACAGTAGTAAGGAAACCTTCCCCCAGGCCACATTGGACAGTAGAAAGGGAACCTCCCCCATCCAGGGAGCACTAGCGCCACCACCACTACCCCAGAGGTTGCGAAGAAAGCACAGCAGTTGGACCACAGTGGGCTCAGGGAGGGTGAGGAGGGTGGAACAGAGGCACACCCAGTCAATTGTTCCACTCCACAATCCATACACCATTCTGGGGGAGCATAGCTCCCCTATGGGTGTACCCGCAGAGAAGACTGATGATAACTGTCACAAGGGAGGCCCACAGAAAGGAGGCAGAGGACACCAAAGGGAAAGGAAGCAGCTCCTGGTGGGGGACTCAATTATTAGGGGTATAGAACTGGGGGGAGATGAGAAAAATGAAGTAAGGTGCCTGCCTGGTGCCATGGCTTGGAGGGACAGGAAGCGCATCCTCAGGATCACGAGAACAGCTGCAAGGGATTCCAAGCTGGACGTAATTGTCCACCTAGGGACAAATGACTTGGCTCATTATGAGATTAGAGCAGTGCAGGAGGACATTGCAGAGTTGGGGAGGGACCTAAGACGAGTAGCACACACAGTTTCCTTCTCAGAGGTGCTGCCTGTCAAAAGCATGGGGGAGGCGAGGGTAATTGGCACCATGCAGTTTAATGAATGGTTGAAAAAATGGTGTGGAGCACAGGGGTTTGGCTTCATTGGGGACTGGGGTTCCACCTGGAGGGACACCAGCCTATATACTGGCAGGATGGTCTGCATCTGTCCAGGAAGGAACAAGTCTTTGAGCAATCAGTTTAAGTGCTTCATTGACAAGCTTTTAAACTAGTCAAGGAGGCACTGACAAGCAGCAGGAAAATCCCAGCCCTCCCTACAAAACAGGGTACTAAATGAGAAAAAGACAGAGGTAGAACGATCAGTGGGGATGCTGCACTGGAAGGTAAAGCCATCAAAAAATGGAGAGCAATGAGTACTAATGCCCGTAGTCTGGGTAACAAGCTTCCTGAATTAGTGGCCTTGATGGAGGAAGAACATCTGGATATCGCGGCAGTCACAGAAACATGGTACACACAAAACCATGACTGGGACATAAACATACCAGGATACACTGTGTACAGGAGGGACAGGGAGGGTAAAAGAGGAGGAGGAGTAGTTCTTTACATAAGGGAAGGAATAAAACAACAGAACAAAAAGGTACACAGGAGGAGAAGAAGCACTGTGGGTAAATTTGGAGACAGGCAATGGCACCACAATACATCGAGGGTTGTGATACAGACCTCTCAGGGGAGGAAATGGACAGGAAATGATAGAAAGTATACTTAGAATGGCAGAAAAAGGGGAGATATTGCTGATGGGTGATCTGAATATGCCAGATGTTAACTGGAGTGCAGTTGCAGCTGCCACTTCGAAGAGTGCAGTTATTCTAGATGCCCTACAGGGGGCATGCCTTAGACAACTAGTACTGGAGCCCACTCGAGAGGGAGCAATATTAGACTTGATTCTCTCAAATGGAGATGGTGAGAGGATTACAGATGTAAAAGTGGGTAGCCATCTGGGAACTAGTGACCATCGAACAGTATGGTTCACAATAAACACAGCAATAGAGTCAAGCCATACAAAGACAAAAGTACTGGACTTTAGGAGGGCTGACTTTGCCAAAATGGGTGAGTGCCTAAGGAACGCACTAGCAAATGGGCAGGAAGGAGGGTGGAAGAACAATGGGGAATAATAAAAACTGCCATCACAGAGGTAACGAGCCTTTGTGTGAAGCAAATAAACAAAACAAGACGATGTAAGAAACCACTATGGTTCTCAAAGGAAGTGGCAGTGAAGGTTCAAGAGAAAAGAAAGCATTCAGGAAGTACAAGGAATCGCAGAAGGAGCAGGACAGAGAACTGTATCAGTTAAAGCAAAAGGAGGCTGGGAAGGCAGTCAGAACAGCAAAGGCCCAAACTGAGGAAAAGAGAGCCAACTCAGTTAAGAAGGGATAAAACTTTTATAGGTACATCAGGGAGTGAAGGAAGACCAAGGAGGGATAGTGAGGCTTAATAAAGGGAGGAGGGTGGGCAGAGGAGACTGTGAAAAGGCAGAGATACTAAACAAATATTTTTGCTCAGTATTTACAAAGGAAGAGGGAGGTACATAAAACAAACAGTAGTAACACTCTGGATACAGAAGTTGATACCGCCCATTTACAGAACAAAGGGTTCTGAAAGAACTCTTAAAACTGAAGGTGGACAAAGCAATGGGGCCTGATGGGATTCATCCCAGAATTCTAAAAGAACTAGGAGTGAACTAGTGACACCACTGACTACCCTCTTTAACAAATCATGGGAGGATGGGGTGGTGCCGAGGACTGGAGGAGGGCAGATGTGATTCCCTTCACAAAAGTGTGAGCAAGGCAGAAGCAGAAACTATAGACCTGTTAGTTTAACCTCAGTGATAGGAAAATGATGGAATCACTTCTAAAGGAAAGAATTGTCAAGTATCTAGAGGCCAGAGGGGCACAGGACCCTAGGCAGCATGGATTCACAGTGGGAAGGTCATGCCAGACTGAATCTGATAGATTTCTTTGACTGGGTGACCAAAGTAGTAGATCAGGGAGGGCTGTGGACATGGCCTACCTAGACTTTAGCAAGGCATTTGACACAGTCCACACAAAAGATTAATATGCAAGTTAGCCAGCCTGGGAGTGGGTCCCAAGATGACAGCCTGAGTAAAGAATTGGATGGAGAATAGGACACAGAGGTAATAGTAAATGGAGTCACTCAGAAAGAAAGGAGGTTACTAGTGGGGTACCGCAGGGTTCAATATTAGGACCGGTCCTCTTCAATGTCTTTATAAGTGATATTGCAGAAGGACTGGAAGGAAAAGTATGTCTCTTTGCATATGACACTAAGATCTGCAACAGAGTTGATGCACAGGGTGGGGTGGAAAGGATGAGAAGGGACTTGGCAAGGTTAGAGGAATGGTCAAATGTATGGCAGCTTAGATTCAATGCTAAGAAGTGCAAGGTAATGCACCTGGGAAACAAAAACCAGGGAAGAGTACACAATGGGGGGTGAGATACTAACAACAACAAAAATGGAAAGGGACCTGGGGGTAGTCATATCAGATGACCTAAAGGCGGGCAAGCAATGTGAGAGGGCAGCAAGGAGGGCTGGGGGATACTGGGATGCATAGGGAGAGGCATCACCAGTAGAAAACAGGAAGTTATTATCCCTCTGTACAGACAGCTGGTGAGACCCCATCTGGAGTATTGTGTGCAGTTCTGGAGACCCAATCTCCGCAAAGACATAGACAGGATGGAAGCTGTCCAGAGGAGGGCAACTAAAATGGTGCAGGGTCTGCACCGAAGACATATGAAGAGAGACTTAAGGAGCTTAATATGTATAGCCTCGAGGAAAGAAGGAGAGGGGACATGATAGAAATGTTCAAGTACCTCAAGGGAATCAACAAAGTCCAAGAGGGTAGCATCTTTCAAAAAAGAGGGGTGCAAGAACAAGAGGCACAATTTGAAAATAGAGGGGGCTCAGAGGTAATTTAAGAGTATTTTTACAGAGAGGGTTGTGGATGCATGGAGCGCCTTCCGAAGAGGTTGTGAGTCAAAATCAGTTGTGGAATTCAAGCATGCATGGGATAGTCATAAGGCAGTTCTGGGGGGTGGGGGTAGGAAGAAGTAGGCTGCTGGTTAACTAGGATCTGCAGCTTATCCAGTAGGTAGGGAAATGGGCAGACTGGGTGGGCCAAGCGGTCCTTATCTGCTGTCAAATTCCATGTTTCTATGTTTCTATGTTTCTATGTTACAACAAGGCTATGCTCTCATTGCAGGGTAACTTGTGTCATTATAAACCATGAGAGAAAGGGAGATGGCAGTAATAACCCTAGAGCAACACTGCTGCCACATGGCACCAAAACCTAACAAGGGATGCAGCACATGACCATATCCCACAGGAACAGTGATGCAGGGACAGCACAATTCATTTAAAATCATTTAGGAATGCAAGAAAGCTCCACAATTAACACAGGCAATCTCTTGGGAGAACCAGTAAACAAGGAAGTATTGCAGAGCAGTTCACATTAGGTAAAGGTCAGATTTACAAAAAAGTAACAATTAAAAACAGTGAAAAGGTTTAAACATCAACACACACTAGGCACTGGGATAAATCCCAATACTGACACTGTAGTGCAGCATGAGTGGGTCCTAAGGTGCCATCTTTCGGATAAGACATTAAACTGAGGTCCCTGTTCTGGTGGTAGCTCAGGTGGATGTTAAAGATCCCAAGGAACATCTCAAAAAGAGAAGGGGAATTTGTTTTTATTGAAAACACACACATACACACACACACACACACACACACACACACACACACACACACAGATACAGAAAGCAGTACTCATTTTTGATTATTTTCCACAGTTCTCAAAACAATCCTTTAAGAGAAAATACAGTACATTCAGTTAAGTAATCGGGGCATCACTGTCCATAATCCAAGGAAGATTTCTCCACATTTGATCTATATTCTGTCTATTTTTGTTTTGTATTTCATTAAAATAAATCAATCTAATTTCCTTAGCTATTTTTCCCCAAAACTCTATTTTAGAAATATTTTTCTGTTGCAAGGTAAACACCTTATGTTCCAAATATACCATTTAATTAATGCAAAAATAATAGTTAATGTACCCCATTCTATTTGCTCCACCTCAAATTATAGATCCCGTAAGTCAGTGTTCTATAATCTACTTTTGAAAACATTCCTTCACCCCACTCCTTTACCATCAAATTCCAAAAACCAACAATATATGAACAGGAAAAAAATAAATGTTCCATAGTTTCTAATACATTAACACAGTGTATTCTTGAACATACCCTCTCCTCAATTTTTTATATTTTTGGTTAGCTTTCACATTTAAACACTCATGGCTGCATAACCATTGAATGTCTCTGTATTTGATTGGAAGTCTGGTTTCTCTAATCAGAGTTTGTAAGGCCAGTCTACAGTCTGGGGAACGTTTTGGGAATGTTTCTGGCTCTGTGAAGTGGGTATTTATTACCTGCATATAGATCTGCTTCTTTGATTTGATGCTTAGAATCGTGATAGTTATATTCCATATTTTTAATTTTACAAATATATCCCATAAATATTCAGGGGCAGCTGCACTATGATTAATTACTCTCAGATTTCCTTCTTTCCATACTGTAAACCAAAATGCTATAGTACTTAAAAAATATTTATTTCCAAAAATGTTGTGCTTCAAGTAACAAGGGTCTGAAATTTACATATAAAAACTGGCAATAGAAAAAAAGAATTGGATTTACCATATTCTGTCCGCCACAATTCTGTGATAGGTATAATATGTTTCTTTTAGTAGGGTTGAGACGGCTGCCCCAGAAAGCTTGGAAAAATATATTCAGAATCTTAGCATCCCTAACTCTAGGTGGGGGGAATATGTTACTAATAAAAAGGAATAATGGTAAAATAAATGTTTTAATTAAGTATATTCTTTTACCTTTAGTGAAAGTCCAACAATTCTATTTTTGCACCGAGTTTCTAATTTTATTTTATGATCCCAGTTTATGATATCTAAATCTCTACCCCATATTCTAGACCTAAAATTCTGATATTCTCTCTTGTAAAAGTTATTCCAACGATTTGCGTTCTAAAAAACTATTTTTTTTCCTAGTTCTCTTCCTACACATTTGTCCATATTTAGTGTGGCTCCAGACACTGTTCCATACTGTTGACAGACATTTATTACTTTAATTACTGGTGAGTGATTCTTGATTAATAAACAGATATCATCTGCATATACCATTGCTTTGAAGGGCACCATTTGTTGTTGTATTTGAATAGGTGAGATTTCTAGATGTCTGTTTATAACCCTTAAAAGAGGGTCAATTTGACTGAGAAAACATATAAAAGAGGACTAATGGGGCAACTTTGCCATACCCCTTTTATAATGACTACCATAGGTCCACAGAAGCCATTAACCTGTGGTATTACTACTGCACTCTGATAAATAGTTTTTAACCATGAGATAAATAAATCTGGTATCGCATATCTCTGTAATGTGTACCACAAAAATTAATGAGTCATGGGATCAAATGCTTTTTGTTGGTCTAACGACAAAACAAATCCTTCTTGTCCTGAAATATTATCAAATTGAAATACATCTCTTAGTACAGTAATATTAATTAATTTGTAATTGATCTTCCTGGGATGGAACAAGACTGGGCTGTTGTGATTAAATTGGGAGCAACCGTTAATAGACTACTATTTAGGATTTTGGTTAAAATCTTAAAATCAACATTTAGTAAGCTAGTAAGTCTCCAATTGGTGATGACTCTTTTATCTCTGTTTTTATGCAAAAAGGTTAATACCCCTATTGACATAGTAAAGGGTAATCCTGAGGTGTTCAGTAAAAAGTTAAATACTTTAGCCAATTCCTGATATAATTCTGTCCCTATGAGTTTATATAATTCAGCTGTAAGGCCGTATTTCCCTGGTGCCTTTCCTGTGTTTAAAGTCTTAATTGCTGTCTCTACGTCTAAAGCTGTTATGGGCTTAATCATCTCACACACCATGTCTTGTGTACAAATTGGTAGATCAATGTGACTGAATAAAGCTGCTGTTGTATTTTTGTCAAAACTAGTTGATTGAAAACGAGATTTTGTTTAATTGAGAACATTTAATATTTCTGCATTAGTAGAGTATAGATTATTTTCATTATCGAATATGGCCTCAGTTGTTCTTTTATTTACTCTTTCTTTGCAGCTTATAATTAGGGCATACATTATCCATTTTACCTTGTGTCCCAAATGTCTGTTGCATAATTAAAGTATTAGTTTCTTCACGATGATATTCCCGTAATTTCGTCTTCACTATCTGTATTTGTGTTGTATAATCATGTTTTGTTGTTTCTGCTAAGCTCATTAAGGATAGCAACTGTTTCCTGTTTTTCTGATATATTAAATTGTCATTATCCCTGTTAGTTTTATTCAAGGTAATTAACAATGTTCTAAGTTCTCTTTTAGTGCCTTCCCACCATTGAGAAGGATCCTCATAAATGTCAAATAAAGATTTTTAGCTAATAATAAAATATAAAATCTGCTGTCTGATGATTTCTTGCGATAGGAGAGATGAGTTGAATTTCCAGACACCGGGTCCATGTGTTTGCCTAGCAGATCCTACTGTAATATATAGTTCCTTATGATCTGAATACTCCACATTTTATGTTGAAGCTTCTTGTGTGGGTAATGCTTTATTGGTAAAAAGAAAATCTATTCTTGTCACTGAGCTACCTCTCTGAAAAGTGGGATCTGTCCTACTGAAAATAGGCATCCACTAATGAGGCCGTCCATACTGTTCTTTGAAAGTAGGCCATATCACAAAATATCTTCTGCCTAGTAGTAGCTGTTCTCCTATCTTTTTTTTGTTATGCCACAACTAAAATTCCCTCCCCATATTATATTTTGTGAGGTACACAAATATGGTCTTATTTGTAAAAAAAATGGCTACTGTATTCTATCTGTCTTTGTTTGGGGTGCATATATATTGATTAGCCTGTAATAGATGTTACAGATTTTGATATCTAAAAGTAAAGTACTTGGCTGGTCCAGTGGTGTTGAGGGTTGAGGCGCTGAACGCCACACCTCATGCCACGCCAATGACCTGAGTTCAGGAATGAGCCCGGGTACTGGGGATCAGCAGGGAGGGAGTAGGATTGAGCATCTGGAGGACAGCTGTCCCTCTCCTGGGGTGGGATCCAGGACATCCCGTGCAATAGGGGCTCCGTGGAGACTGGAGGTATACCGACTCTGGGATCAAACGGGACATACAAAGGAACACGCCCACGGACCTGTCCATGCTGACATCATTGCATGGCTGAGCATGAGGGACAAGCACACAAGAAGGAAAAAGCCCTTGTGCCTGGATAGGTGATGGCTCCTCTCCGGGCCACTGGCACACACCAACACCGGACCTTACCTCCACCCCTCTCCCCTCCTCCCCCCCCAGCTGCACTATATTGTAGATAGATCGCTGGATGGAGTGGCGCTCTGCCCCTGGGGCTCAGAGCTGGGGGGGGTTCCAGGTCAGAGGTTGGAGGAGGGGCAGCATACCCTTTGAGGAGTCAGGTGATCAGGTCAGCGGTAGAGCGGCCAGCGAGCAGAGGTAGCCCGAGAGAGCTCCAGGTCGCAGGACAAATAAAAAAAAAGAATAAATAAAAGTAAAGTTCTTCCTGGAATTAGATCTATTAGTTTTATCACAGTAATATCAGTTTTATGAAACAAAATACCAACCCCAGAACAAGTTTCAAAAACCTGGGATCCAAAAGATACCCCCGTGTACCATTTCCTTATGGCCTTTGAGGTTTCTAGGACAGTATGCAACCCGGTGCCCTGTAGGAAAATAATAATCACATTATTTAACCTTAAATGCAAATAAACACATCCTCGTTTAACATTCTTTATGCTGTTTACATTAATGGTTAGAATCTTTAAAGCTGGTGGCATTGACAAGGAGAAAGTTTATTTCAGAAACCTACCCATCATGGTGGCTTTCCTTTTTTAGTTTTTACTTTGACTCCCAGTGATCTTTTAACCTGCACAGATCTGTTTATTTTGGTACTTTTTGAGCGTGACTCTGGTTCCCTCAATTCTGGCCCTGAACAACCCTCTGTAAATGTAAACTCAGTACAGAAACTATCTGAGTCATTATCAGACCCTTTCTGATGCTCAGCAAATGCCTGAAATCTGTTGGAAACAGGGGTTTTTGTGATTTTTGGTATCTTAGACGCTGGCTGTATCCCAGCTGGTCTCCTTCTTGTAACCATTTTCCTAGTTTCCTCAAATTGCGGGGGTGGGTGCATGGTAACAGTGTCTACATCCATTTGTATCCCTTCTGCAGGAACTTATCCTTTGTCCATCTGCAGTCTCCCTTCTTCTGTTGGCCCTGCAGCCTCACTAACTGAAGGGGATGTGGTCACAGTCTCTAAGAGACGTTTAGAGTTTTCAGTGATGGGTGTATATCTTATAGTCTGGTCATAGTAGACTCTTCCTTATGTGACAATGGGGGGTTGTTCAGACCCCTAGTGTCTTTGTTGTGTACTCTCTGTGCTAGTGTTACCATTAGTCTTTATTCTTCACAGTCTGTGGAGCCAGGGGCACTATGTGCTGCCTTAGGACATTTTGTAAATGCATGACCTTGTGTACCACATAAGTTACATACAGAAACTTCCCTACATTGTCCACTAGTATGTCCCAGTGCATTACACAGGGTGCAACACAGACAATCGCAATTACTGCTAATGTGTCCTGGGGCCCCACACTTACAGCAGGTCTGGGGTTGACCCTGATAAAACAACAACCCTCTGTCTCATCCTAGAAAAAAAGAATTGGGTAAATGCTGTAAACCTTGATCTTGTGACCTTGGGATCACTCTGATCCTCCATCCCCCTGTCCAAATGCTTTCAGAGTCAAAAATCACTTCAGGTTTACCCTACAGTACATCTTTGTCATAACCAAAAAAGAAGGTCTGTCACACTCGGCCCTTCATTTCTAAATAACACGGTTATTACTCTGTGTGCTGGCTGAGTTAAAGGTAATCTTTCAAATGGTGTCCATAATGGTGATTTTTTTTTTACTTTTTGATACCTTTCCCAAAATTTCTCTAATCCACTGCTGAGTTTAAAACTAACATCAAAAGTAGACTCTCCTGATATATGAATTAAGGCATAATAACTCAGTAATATTGAATTGCAAATTATCTTTTAACAAGGTTTTACCCACATAAGTTCTATCTGGGAAGTGGTCTAAACCTCCCTTGTACACTATCCTTACAATATTGTGATGCCTTGCTGAGTAAACTGGTTGTTTAAAAAAGAAGCATACTGTCTAGGCTGTCTGTTTACATTTGTCCCATACGTAGTGTTGGAGTCTTCGTCTGTGGTATTTGTTGGCCCTTCTCACACCATATCTGCAGTATCTGACAAAGGCTCCTCAGAGTGGTATTGTTGTAATTCACTTTGTATAGTAGGACCCTTAGGTCCCCCATTCAAAGTATGCTCGAGCATATGTAATTTAGGTTGCTACGTGAGTGTTAATTCAGTTGGCAATTCTAGGCCCTCCTGCACAGGTTCTGAATTCTGTGTTATTTCCATAATGTTAGGTTCGTCACTACGAGTTACATTTTGCAGTTACTTTTTCTTTTTGCTTAGGAAATGGTTGAAGCATTATTTGCACCCCTGGAATACGAACTGGAGAGACCCCCAATATCCAGCTGCCTTTATCGGGTTCTTTCACCCATCCAGCTGCTTTCAGAGAATGTTCTATAGACCATTGCTCTTGTTCTGGTTCTGCTAAGTCAGCCCACGATTATTTTGTTGGATTTGCATTTTTAACTGTTCTCTCATTCCTCCCTGAAAAAACAACAACTGTGGTAGCACTTTGATCCTCTGTTACTTTTGCAAAAACAATTCTAGGTTCTGACTCCTCTTCTGTGTCAAAATTAAGACTTTAATCACGTCTCACGCTGGTCATAACACTGCTGCTGCCCGGCGCCTCACTTTCAGTTCTCTTTGCGTACTCTACAAATTTCTTGTTTCCTCTTGATATATCTGTCTTCTTCTGCAGCTAACAACTGCTGCAACAAATGTCTGTTTTTTTTACTTACTGCACCTAGTCCAGGATCATTTTGCCCAATATTCTCCTTTAGCTCATTTCCTGTCAAGTTTGCCGCATTAACCTCCCGAGACATAGAATCCTTGGTTGCTGTCTGGATTTCCTCCAGGATACCTGCTGCATCGAAATATTCTTAGGTCTCTGCAGACATTTCAGTTGAGGAGGAGACCATCTCCATGACCAGCTGCACATCCTGCTCCCTCTCAGCCCGAGCAGTTTGTGAGTCAGTCATCCTTTGATGGCTAGCGCTCCCTTTACAGCTGAATAGGAGAATTTCCTTGGTGCCCTTGCAAAATTTCCCCCCATTCACTAAAAATACCACCAGCAGCTTAATCTGGTTCAAGGTCAGTTGACATTCATCTGTATCCCCCTTCCCTGGGTTGTGCCTGAAAACAGGCAGAATTTATCTAGTGCACTTGCCCAGTCAACAAAAACTAAATAAATAAATAATAAATACATAAATTGTTATCCACATTGGTGAGCTATTAAACAGGGGGGAGGTCTAGGGTATTCATTACTAAGGGTTTAATACATTTTAAGTACCTTAACTGCCCCCTCAACCCTGGTGGTCAGGCTGACAACTGCACCCTACCTTACTTAGCCTGAGGAGATGACCTTATCAGCTAAAAACAAGTTCTAGCCAGAGTCGATAGGGCTGTGAAGAGCTACCAAATGACCAAGGTTATTTTCTTGTTGGTGCCATATAGTGCTGTTTAGTCACAATCATCAAAAACGGGCATGCTTCTAATTCAATCCTTTGGAATTTATTTAGTCAGAGTACATGCTGCTCTGTGTGTGTGTGTGTGTGTGTGTGTGTGTGTGTGTGTGTGCAACCTGTTCTGCCCATAGGAATGAGATAGCTAACAGCTGCAGTTGCACTGTCTGTAATCTGACACTGTACTCTGACTTTCAGTTTCAGCAAATTCCAGACAACATATAATGAGTTAACCTCTAGGTTGCTGAAAAAAATAGAATAAATCTATTAGACTGATCTGGACAGATGATAGAAACAGCAGTTTAAAAAGTTTTTCCTTTAATATCTTGAGAAGTTCTGAGGTACAATACAGTAGTATACCCCCCCTTCCTTCAGATGCCTTTAACATAGAGCAGCAAATAGCAAAAATCAGAGGGGGAGTGCACTATTTTGCAGCTGTGGAGGAATACTTTCAAAAGTCCAAAAAGGGAGTTCCACTATCAGCCATTTTAGAGCTACAATCTGATCGATCCCAAAAGGGCTTCTGTAAGCTCCAGCTGTGCTAACAGCTATCATTTCAACCAACCCATGCTAACCCTTGCCCAAGGCATCCCTAATGGGCAGTACACACAGTAACAAATGACTAAACAAATCCTCCAAGCCTTTAACTAACTAGGGATGCTACTGGATTAATGAGCTACAGTGTTATCACCCAGTCTGTAGTAGCCACCAACTAATTGGGGTGGGGGGGAGGCTCCAAAATGGTGAGCCCTTTCTGATCCTAAAAAGACAAAGTGTCACTGGGATCACATAACATAACAACTGACTTGGCTGACTGCAGAGCAAAAAACAAAGTCAAGTCAAGAAGAACTAACTCAGTGCAATCATTATCTTACCGGATTAGAAATAGATGCTAGTGAGGGATTAAGGACAGGCCAGCTGGTAAACAGTCAGAAGTTCTGGGCACTGGCAGGACACTCGCCCTGAGATGAGATGGACAAAGCAGTGCCGCTCCTGTAACCGGGTTGGTAGATGGATGCGGGAACCATGGAAGCTGGATTGTTTGCCGCTTTTGTCAGGGACACACTCCGATTGCAGTAGTAGGATGGATGGAGTGGAGTACAGCGGGCGTACAGTTGGACACGGACAGCTCACAGCTGACAGACTCTGACTCGCTCAAAAACAGCTCAATTTACTAAAAAAAAAAAAAAAAGGGAGCAAGTCTCGGCTGCTGCCCGACCAACCCCAGGTGCTGGTAGGCTCACTCAGACCACTCCCACAGCTCCTTGTCCTTCCGCTGCTTGGCTCAATCAAATTCCTACTGCAGCTGAAATCTGAATTGGTTGCTGGACTCTCTCAGTGCTGGCTGCTCTTATCTGATAATCTCTGGCTCGGATCCTTCTCCACCTAAATACAAAAAGAATTGCACACAGTGCTTTGTTTGCTGTACTGGGGGGCATTTAAACTCACAGCCCATTGCTAGCCACACTTCCTACCTAAAAGATGGTCAATCAGGGACCTACAGCATGCACGTGGACCTGATTGAGATATTCACACAACAAGGTCCACGGTGCAGTAGGAGCCCCACCCACCGAAAGCTGCCTAAATGCCTGCGAAACCCAAATCAAATAAAGAAAGTCAGATGGAGGACACGCTGGCTGGCAGCCGGCTCATTGCTACCCCCCTGCTACTCCAGTATATATGCCATGGCTTGCCCGGTGTATCAGTAGTCACGCCCTTGCCTCAAGTTTTATATAGCATCCTGCACCTTGGGTATGTATAAAATCCTGGTGACACCCACCTACCCACGTATATTATTCTCTATTTTTTAATTATTTTTATTTATCTACATACTTATTATTATTTTGGAGTACACCTTTGAGCAAAAAGCTCATTTGCAAAGGTTCCACATCAACAGAAATCGTACAGTCATCAAAGCATAGCAGGGGAAATTGGAAACGTTACAAACTATCAAACAGGAGAAGCAGGGAAATATGTCCAGAGTTAACAATGAATTGCAAGTCATTGCTGCGTGGCAGTGCTTTGTCAACACTGTACAAGGATCAGAACAGAGCTATACACAGTATTTACACTATTAGCAAGCCCTTTCAGTTCGTTCTTGTATCGCACAAGGCCACTGTTGTAATTGTTAACCAGAAGGCTGTATATTGGTACGGTAAACTCAGTATTCGGTGCTGTTACTAATAGGTGATGTAACCAGTCGGGGAGACAGAAAGGTGGATAGCAGCAGAACAGCCTTGTCAAGGAAGGGGAGAGTGGATGGGTGGGAGTGCAAAGGGGTGGTGATCGCGGGAATCACCCTGACTATCAAGATGGTTGTGTAACCAGCCTCTGACTCTCAGGTTTGAAGCCGATTACAGAAAAACAAAAAGAAACACTTTAGAGCAGCAGCACAACGAAAAATGATTTTCTGAAAAAGCTAGTTTCAATTACAATACTTAAAAATAGTATCATACCTGTCATGGCCCTGTGGAGGAGTGATAGTGCTTCTACTACCCACATTGGCAACCAATGTTTTGGAACAGACAAGGGTCACTTGGGGGGCTGACTGAGAGGGAGGATCGAGTGCCGATGGCAGCTCTCCTTTCTCAGGGAAGGGGGACACCAGGTCCTGCTGCACAGACTGTCACCTGGAGGAGGCCAGGTGACAGCACAGTGTGAGTGCACTAGGGGCAGAGCTGTAGTGTGACATACTTGATGCATATGTCCTGATGCTACAGCCAGAGTAACAAGTTCTAGCCAGAGTTGACATGGCTGTGGTGAGCTTGCAAAGTTCCGAAGAGTGAGTGCTGCTGAGTGCCATCTCCAAGATGGCGGCGACACAACTGCACATGCACGGCATTCACACATGTGTAGTTGCGGTGAATGGCAGTATGCTATTTGCAAGATGGCAGCACCAGTGGAACTGTGCATGCACAGTTCTTGTCCCAAAATGCAGAAGTAACTCCATACTCCATAGCAGCTGATCATGGTGGAGTGTTAGAACCTCTGTTGGGCTTTTGGAAAGTTACTTCCAAAAGTCCAATGAAAGGTGCCACAATCAGCCATTTTAAAGCCACAGAAAGCAAAACGTCTTTAGGCTTCTCCCACAGCCGTAAAAATGGAGGAAAAAGATGCCAGGCTGCCCACAGCTGGCACCCCTGCAGACTCTTGCACAACCAATACAATGGGCTGCCCACCCTTTGAGGTTCTGAGCAATTGGTGGATAACCGGTAAGTCCGTGAGAAGGTCGGTGATGGGTGTGGGGGGGTGGTATGCTATTAGGCAGGCCTGAGTGGGAAAGAAAAAAATACTGATTGAAAAAAAAATTCTACGTTTCTAAATACCTCCTATACTGTGCACCATAAGTTGTTTTTTTTTATTTTCTTGATCCTAACCCTTTTTACAATTATATTTTTAAGTCAAAGGTGGCAGACATCTTTTTTCTTTTTTTTCCCTCCCCTCTCTGTCCAGGCCCTCCTTTGCACTGGCTCCCTCAGCCCTGTCACCCATCTTCTCGTGGATTTACCATCTACTCCATCCTTCACTTGTCTCACCCTCCCTGGCTAGTGGGATGGCGGGCTGAGCCTCTCGCCACATGGACCTGGTCCCAGATTGGAGGAGCACTACATCACCGGTGCAGGACCTGTGGGGAGACCCTGTGCTCATCCTGTCTGGTCGGGGCATGTTCTATTTTGTGGTTCTCCTCCTTCAGGATGCAGGAAGCGGGGGTGCGCATGTGCACACACGCATCCATGTGCAGTGCTTGGCCCCAGCCTGTATCTTTCCCTCCCCCCCACGCCTCTCAGACTTCACAACCACCTGTGCTCACCCAGGTCGCAGTGGAGCTGGTGACCTTCCCTTTCCAGAGGAGAGCATCCTCTCAGACGCTTGATCCTCCTCCTCTCCCCAACTGGCCCCCGATGCCCCGTGCTCTTTCCCAAATGCGGGTCACTGGTGTCACGAGCAGTAGTGCTACTGCTGTGCCGACGGGCTGGTGCCATCCTTTTTTCTTGAGAAAAAACTAAATGAAAGCATTCATAAAACACTCACATTTTGGTGTAATTAGAAACTTTTGCCAGTAAATAAACCTGGAAGATGTCTGGCATCTCTTATAATGATGAAAGGTAGGGTATATTGTTTTTGCCCAATTTCATTGCACTGCTGCTTTAAAGGGTTTATTTGTTCCCGTGGAGCTCTTTACTAAAAAGGAAACAGAGATACTCTAAAGGGTTAACGTGTTCCCTTGGGGCTGTTCCCTGCTTGGCCCCAGTTAGAGACTGAGGGCCAGATTTTTGAATCTAAAGGAATTTTCTCTCACTTGCAGCAGTTGATGCAAGCTTTACTATCTTTTTTGTGGTCTAGCTTGCGTCAGTACCAGGGACCGGTTTCACAGAGCTTGTGCCTGAGATTTGGCGCAAGCTGCTATACCTTGGGTTAACTGTTGTAACTGCATCCAAGATTGTCAAATTGGGTGCAGTTCTGGAAAACCTGTATGGTACACATAAAGGGTTTGACACAGGGATTGATAAAAGCCCTGCGCTACCCTTTGAAAATCTGACTCAGAGTGTCTGGATGTTGTGCTCTGTGCTTTCTGGCTTGGCCAGCGAGGCTTGGAGATTAATTTTCATGGCTCCTCCTTCTCCCATGCTCCCTCTTCATGCTGATTGGATGCGGCAGATCACTCTGCTTGTCTTTTTGTTGGCACATGAATGCTGAAATGGTATTGGCCAGTCGCTGCAGTGCTGTCCCGTGGGCAGAGGGTCCATCTACCCCCAAATGTCAAAAACAAATGGCATAATTACTGAGTGGTTATTCACAGTAATTTTATTTTTATATTAAGCATACTATCTCCCCCAAATCGACTCTCCAGTTTCCCCTGTCATGCCTGTGCTGTTCTGCCTGTACTCTCCATCCCTCAATTGCCATGATAGCACAGTACTAAAGATTTTAAAAATATTAATATTTTTTAATTATATAGCTTATATTATTGTGCATTTAATAACTGTGGGTGCTGGTGCTGATCCTACAGGTGGGTTTGGTTCAGCGTTTGCTCAGTTTTCTGTTTGTGCGGTACCCTAACCCCAGTTTGCCATAGGTGCTCATGCTGGGGTACTGGTTGCTCGCTTGGCACAGTGTATTATCCCTGCAGCACTTGGTCTAAGAAGTCATTGCTTGTCATTTGTTATTGCCCTGAGGTATGCAGTACCCTGTTAATACACCCCATGGGCATCGCCACAGTGCAAACTGCGCAAGCTATACCCCAAGGGCAGCATGTAGTGATAACTTACAAACAAGCACCCCACAAGTAGCGCATAATGCCCACAGGCAACAGAACAGACAACCATACAGTGTCTATCCTTGGGGTATCTGTTGTCCAGTTTTCATTAGGTAATGCTTGCAGGGGTTAATACTTATGGCATACTACCTTTGAGGCAAACGTGTGGTTGGATGTGTGTGCAGTCCTTGGGGTATTGCTTCTACAATGTTCAGTCATTTCTGCCCTGTGGGTAGAGCACAGGCATTGGTTTCTGTCCTGTCCGTTCTGTTACCTGTTGACAATATGCGCTACCTGGAGGGTACTTGTTTGTAAGTTGTCGCTACATGCTGCCCTTGGGGTACCACTTGTGCAGTTTGCACTATGCGATGCCCTTGGGGTGCATCAACAAGGAGCTGCATACCTCAGGGCAGAAACAAATGACAAACAATTACCTTGAGGCAGCAACTTCTTAAACATGCCCGTTGAGTGCTGCAGGGCTAATATACTGTGCCTAGTGGGAAACCAGTACCCTAGGGTGTGCACCTATGGCAAAGTGGGGTTGGTGTGCAGCACACACTGAAAACTGAGCAAACGCCGACCATAAGCCACCTGCAGGATCAGCAACAGCAACCACAGTTATTAAATGCGCAATAATATAATCGATATAATTAAAAATATTAATATATACTGCTGGCAATATAGCCTAGAAGTTAGAATAACGAGCTGTGAATGAGCTGGGTACATCCAGCAGACCTAGTTTTGATTCCCACAACCTCCACTTGCACACTGTGTGACTCTGAGCAAGTCACTTAACCACCCAGTGCTCCTGGGTCACCCCTGAAAACAGGCACTTGTGCCTAGTGGGTCTTACCCGGTCACCAAAGAACACAATAAAAAAAAATTATATTTTTAACATTTTTAGTACTGTGCTACTGTGACAATCAAGAGAAAATGAGAATTTTATTTATTTATTTAAGAGTTTTACCAGGAAGGCATACTGAGCGGGGTACTGCTCAATTCCAGATGCATCCTGGGGCTACTAGCAGCCAGTATAACACAGGCATGACAGGGAAAACTGGAGAATGAATGGGGGGAATAGAGGGTTTAACATAAAAAATAAAATTACTGTGAATAAGTACTCAGAAATCATGTCACTTGATTTCAGTATTCAGAGGTGGAGGGGACCCTCTGTCCTCAGGGCAGTGCTGCAGAGCTGTGAGCGACTGACCAATGACATTTTGGCATTTGTGGGCTAATAAAAAGACGAGTTGAGTGAGCTGCTGCATCCAACTGGCACGAAGAGAGGGTAGGATGAACATACTGCCCGTGGGGCAGTGCTGCCCTCAGGCCAATGCTGAGGGAAAAAAAATTGACCTTGGATGATATGCTCAGGTGGGCCTAGCAGTCAAAAGGACCTGAGGAGTTTTGGCCCCTTTTTGAGAAGTCTGGACGCCTTGTGGGCAGAGCCACCTCTCCTCACCTCTCTGAGGGGTGGGGAAAGGCCTTCTCTTGCCAGCATAGAGGAAGACCCTAGAATCTTTGCTCAGTGGTGGGCATAACAGCTAATACCCACCCAAAAGGCATCTAAAAAGCAGGAGAAGTGGTGGGCTTCCTCTCAAAGAAGGTTGCTGCAGGGCCCCACCCATTCCAGCAGTGTAGCACTGAAGTCCACCTATTGTACAGCAGCCATCCAGTAAAGAGGGTACAGCAGGACCAGAAGTAAACCTCTGTGTGGTCAGGTAACTCAGCAGCAGGTATATGGATAATGGCCATGGTAACACTGTGCATAGTAAGAGTCGGGTCAGTCAAGTCCCACTGTGGTTGAGCCCGGTGAAGTGAACGTCTGTTTTGGTAGGTCACTAGGCAACCCAGGCTGCATGGTATAAGTGAGTATCATGGTGTAAGGACTGGACTGACTAGTTCAGTAATTTTTAAGAAGCCACAAGCTGGTCCCAAGTTACTTTGTGCATGCCACTATTTGGGGTTTCTAATTCAAACACAGGCATGGTAGCCTCCAGTATGGTATCTTGCACTGTCTGGGAAAAATGCCGTTTGTGTGTGGTCCAGTTGGATACTCATTTGCCATGGTTCACCATAAATATTAATGTGGTAACTGTAAATAGTAATAGTTCTGAACGGGTAGTAACAAAGTAACAGTAACAGAGAGACATTCCCATATGGATATGATAGTTGCACAATGACAATGGCCTCTGGTTGGCTTAAGCCCCCCCCCCCTTCTTTTTTTCCACTATTTATAAATGCTTACCTGTATCTCCACAAGAATGTTTTGGTACTGATTTCGAGCCTCATTCTGTACCGTTTCCATGTATCAAGTGTGTATGTTACCGTAATTTCTGTATTGTCCAATCTGTGTGACGTGGAACCTTTGTAAATGAGTCTCTGACTCAAAGGTACTTTCCGAATCCTGAATAAAATAAATAAATAAAAAAAGTAACAGTACAATAGGCCAATTCTAAACAAATATACACAGAAGCCATAAGTGCCAACCCTAATGAAGTTAAGATGTTTCAGATGATTGAACTCTAGTAGCCCGAGTGGCAAATAGTCCTACAGGGGTTGAGTGTAACATCTGAAGAGGGACAAATAAACAGCCTACTTGCTTGATTCCAGTTGCAAGTGTGGACAGCCTATTTGTGAGTGGTCTCTGTCTGTTTATAAAGCTCTGTGGTTCCTGTTATACCCAGTCCCCATTTCCCAGGCCTGTGGTGGCAAGGTAAGATGCAGGTTCTGGGTGTGAGTGGCTCCATCCGGATGAGAAGTAACATCGGTACTCCTAGATGTGGGAAAGGGGCAGGGGCTTACACTTGTAAGTGGCAGAAGATTAGCTTAGAATCAATACTTCAGAGCTGCAGAGTTAAATCTTGCATACCCCCAAGGGTGAGGATGGGATGGGATAGGATGTAATTTTGAAAACTGTAAACAAACTTTTTAATAAACGTAAAAGATTATTAGATCTGACAGTCTGTTCCATGGCTACTGCATATGTGAACTTGGTGAGGAGGTGCTGTTTTGAAGATTAGCCTAGGTCTTAAAAAGTCTCAAATGATGTTTCACAATACCAAATCAAGAAGAGTAGTCAGAATGTATTTTGTGGGGCAAGAAGGAGATTCTTTTTATTACAAAATCTATGTAGTCCTTTCCTCATTAAATATGATTATGAAATAGTTAATGTACTTACACAAGTTCAGATGTGCAATGCGTGACATGCAGCAGCAGTTGTCTTCTGTTTTTATTTTTCAGGTGACATTGTAATGCCAGATACCTCTCTAGACATTTCTTGCAACTAATGGAGACAACACACCAGAAAACTTTTTTTTTTTTTTTTTTTTTTTATGAACTTACGCTAGCAGCTTGTGGCTGTTCAGAAAAATCAATAAACGGACACCTTAAACGTAAGTAGATCTCATTTCGTCATGCCCTTAGCATTCCAGAAGTCCTTTGAGTGCAATTTTCTCTTATCATGCCGTCTGCTCGTCATAGTAAGCTTCATGTAATGGACATTTATTTCAAGAGTTGGCAAGACTGAGGTCAGAAAGGTTGGGTTTGCCATCCGCTGGCCAAAAAATACAGAGCTCCATATATTTTTTTATTATTTTTACCAATTTGTTTCTCACAGAGAATGGCACACTGAACCGAAGCTCATTTTTCAGGCATGTTCTAGGAGCACAGGGATGTTAAGGGACTTGCTCAGGGTCACAATATGCAAGTGCAGGTTGTGGGAGGTGAACCCAGGTTTGCTGGATGTATCAAGCTCATTCATAACTAATTGCTCCAACCTTTAGGCTATACAGCCAGCCCATGTAACCATTAAATCCTTCTGCATTAGTAGCTGTGGTAGGGGCTGTTTGCCGCCTACCCCTGTTTTGTGCTGAACAGATTTATAACTTTAAAGCTCCACTGTAATTCTAACTTTCAGGTGAATATCAGACAGGGTTAGGTGACCCTTGGGTTGTAAAACAAGTTCTGTCCAGTACTTCTATGGATAAATCTGATGCAACAGTACTTGTCTGCTATGCTTCTCTCTTCCTGCACTCTCCCTCACTATCCCTTTAAAAAACAAGCTTCATTTTCCCTACTTACAGAATGGCCACCTGTGAGTATTCTTTGTATCTCTATGTGTTCTACTGATTAGTTTTCATGTTTTACTGCCCGAAATATACCCATACTGATATTTTGTAGCTGAAAACCGTAGTGGAGCTCTTTCGCGAGTGTGCGCACATTCGCGCTGTGCGAACCTGCGAGAGGGACTTTACGAGGTTGCAAACGCCCTCAGGATTCAGCCATTGTGCTTGCTGCAACAAATACAAGTTTAAGCTCTAAAGTTAGCGTTTAAATGCTAGTGCTAGCAGTGATATGCATGCATATGCATCTGAGAAGTAAAATATATCTCTACTTTCGATAGTACTTCAGGTTACAAAATGTTGCTTTGTAAAGGGAGGGAGTCCCTGGAGCACTTACAGCGTTTGCAGCCAGCAGATTTTAACCCTGGTATATTTAAAATGCAGATTTTGTGTCTGTTGTGCGGCTACATTATTTAGCTACTCATTATTGTTTGTGACTTCACAGTTTATCCTTTGCAAAAAAGGGAATATTCAAAGAAAGTAACTGACCCGCAGCTCTTGGTATAATTTCTTAAAGCTCCAGATCCTCCACTCAGCCTTTTGTCTGTCTTTAGAGCTGGCCAGCCCTTGCTTCACCTTATTTATGACAAAAGCTAATGGGAGGAGTCTGGTTCACCTTGAAAAATGGTAAAAGAATGAATTTCCAGAAATTATTGACTTTCAGGGAAAATAAAACAATCTATGTTTAAAGAATGTGTAAACTGTAACTCAGGTTAAAATGTAAAGCTTTTAACTGATGAATGTATGAATCAGTCTGTCTAGGGAGGAGTTTACTTTTGACATGTGACCTGAAATTAGTATATAAAGAGTATGAAGAGTGGGTTTAATCAGTTGGTGGTAGGGAGGTGAATCTACCAGATACCTAGCCTGCTTCTATGTGACCTTTTCCTTAATGATGTTAACTGTGGGATCATTATAGCCTTTTGTTTTGCTTATTATTTATTTATTTTCCATATCCAGTTTGTTTATTTTTCCCGCTGTGACAATAAATATTGAGACTGAATTTTTTGCATCCTGACCGTGTACTGGACTCCATTTGTTCTCACATGTACAGTAGCAAATGTCATGGCAGAACAAAAATACTATACATTTTTATGTTCACCCTTGTGCTTTCACATGGGTGAACATATTGGTGTGATAGTAGGTTTTGAGAAGTCTATCACAGCCGATCCAATGCTGGGCAGTCTGCAAGGGTCTCAACAGTGTCTTATCAAGATAACAGTACTCTTAGATAGCATTGTCCTTTTCCTGTGGCTCCATGGCAAGTTTCCCATGTTTTTCTATATATTACATTATGTCCTATGGAAGCCACATTGCTCTATTTTCCTGTATAAGCAATGCAAGTCTATCTTTTTTTTTTTTGTTAGTTGTTTAACCAGGACTAGCACACTAAGCTGAAAACTTTTTTTACAGGTGCGACCTGGGGGCACAGGGAAGTTAAGTGACTTGCCCAGGGTCACACAGTCTGCAAGTGGAAGCTGTGGCATTCAATCCCAAGTCTGGTCTGCCGGATGTCACCAGATTTGCGTCTCAGAGCCTTAAACCACTGCGCTATACTGCCTCCCAGTCTATGGGAGCAATTTTCCTGTAAATGGCTTAATTTCACTGTAAAATACAGGAATCCCTGTAGATCTGGGAGCTGTGAAGTATTCAGTTAAGCATGGGTCTTAAAGAGCTGCTGATACCTCAAAGGAAACTTTGAAAAACATTATAATTAGGTATCCTACCGGGTCATAATGTCATACGCTTAATAGCATATGACGTTATAGCTAACCCAAAAGAGCGTTGTCCAGGACAATGGATGGTGCAATACCGCGTATTCTGCTGTACACAGTATTGCACCATTCACACACTCCCAGGCAGAGGATAAAACCTCTGCTGGGAGTGGGTTTCACCAAGCAGCTGCTGTGGCTCACTGGACTGAGCCACAGCAGCAGGAACTAGTGTTGTATCTGGAACTGGGTTTGATTCCAGTGCCAGACAGTTTATTTTTCACAATTTGTGCATTCCCGAGTTGGACCCCCTCCCCGAGTTGAGAATCTTTTAGTGGGAGGATCTTAGAGTGCAGCCCCCTGTAATGGGGTGTGGGGCAGAGCCCCCCACAGAAAAAAAGTGTGCCGCATGGCAATATCGCTATTATTGGCAGCGTGATTTTACCATGCGGCATAATGTTTTGCGACATTATGACCCCGTGCCATTAGGTATATTTCAGCTTGCATTCCATATATATTCTATAGCTATCTCCACCCCATTATTTACTACTGAGGAAATTTTCATGAAAACATGATCTTTTATCCATAGTGTTCATCTGCCTCTGTAGCTTACTCCCTACCTCAAGTCATAATCCTGTGTTGTGGCATCGCAATCTGATGCCAATGGAGTAACTGTGATGTCACAAGCAGTGCATTATGACCTCAGGTAGGGAGAAGGCAACAGGAATAGATGAACTTTTCTGGGGCAAAGATCTTGCTTTCATGCAGATTACCTCAGTGACAAATAATGGGAGGAGAAATACAGAACTAATGTGAAATACGAACAAAACTGAGCCTAAATATTATGTTCTGCAAAGCTCTGTTGAAGGCGTCACCTGCTCTTTAATGTTTAGTCAGCCCCTCCCTTTAAAAGCCCTTAGAACATGCATGTTGCTAATTGTTGCACTGCCTTGCAGGGCCTTGTTATCCAGGGACAGTCTGTGAAACCCCTCAGTAAGAGGCATAGCCTCATGGTGTGCAGAAGTCTCCTGTTGCTAAATAAACAGCTATTTTTTATTTTATTTGTCCGTCTCAGTCATTCACAAGGTCCAGCACGACATCCATCAGAGCAGCGAGAGAAGGGCATGGCAGACCTGAAGAGAAGGTAAGGGTCCCTGTGGCACACCGACACCAAAATACCACACATGGTGGAAAATATGATACTTCTTCTGCCCTGACCCAATCTCGCCTGCCCACGCTGACCCCCTGCTGCTAAGTGCAGTCACCATTGTAGTCCTAATCCTTTCCTCCCCTGCAGTGGAATACTCTTATGTCCAATTGTGCCATGCAATGCTTGTTGTTTTTCCATTATTTTCATGTTTATAATGTTATTCCTTGTTCGAGTGGTGCTCACTTTCACGACCCCGGGGTGATGTGAAGTACTCAATTAAGCATGGGGCTTAATGTTTAGGCAGCTGCCCCTTTAAGAGTCCTAAGAACATGCATGTTGCTAATTGTTGCACTGCCTGGCAGCACCATGTTGTCCAGGGACAGTCTGGTAAACCCCTTAGTCAGTGGCATACCCTCATGATGTACAGAAGTCTCCTGCTGCTGAATAAACAGCTTTCTATTTTTATTTTATGTGTCGATCTCAGTTATTTGCATGGTTCAGCATGACGTTTACCAGAGCAGTGAGAGATGGGCATGGCAGACCTGAAGAGGAGGTAAGGGTCCTTGTGGCAGATTAACACCAACACCAAAATGCCACAGAGCCCTGCAATCATCAGTCAGGCTGATCATGACATTCTTCTGATCTTGCTGGGTGGAAACTTTGTGTAGTTCAAAGAAAAGACCATGACTGAATCATAGGGTGGCTCTTTCCTTTGATCTGCATAAGTCCCCCAGCAAGCAGAGCTGATTAGAGTCATTAGCAGCTTGCTGTGGTCCTCCCCCAACGTAAAAACCCTCCCACCTCCCATTGCTTCCCGTTGTTAGTTTTCTGCCAGCAGGGTGCCCAATGCTGGGTGCCAACTAAACCCTCTACCTCTCCAGTTTTCACTGTGTGACACTGGGGAGCCCACTCCCAGTGCCACCAAACATAACCCTGAGACTGGGGTTCCCAATCCCCAGGGTCAGTACCTGAAATAAAGAAAACTGACCCTCATAGTCTTTTTAAAAAAAATGTATACACCCTTTGGAAAAGAAACTGTCCATCAATGTCTGTTGCATCAGCCGGCATACTAACACTGTTAACCTTCCCCTCCCAACTGTCCTACTCAGCACCCAGCACCCCACAGCCCTCCACTTCATACTTACCAATTGGGGATTCAATGCCATAATCCTCTCTGGACCAGAGACATATCTTCACTGCCAGACTGGGAACTGAGAAAATCAGATTCTGTATGATGTTAGAAATATTTGAATAGGTTTTGAACTTGTCTTCATAACTTGGTCATTTTTAAATATTTTCCCCCAAGTTTTCAACATGGCCTTTTTGGGACTCCACCACATGAAGAAGGGCAGGGAAATCATGCGAATCTATCCCAAAAGGTGATTTTCCAGTCACTGTACAAAATCATCTTTAGGGCATGATTTGAACTTTTTCTCAGCCCTTGTTCATGAGGTGGGATCATGAGAAGGCTATGTTGAAAATATGGGATAATAATATTTAAAGCAACAAAGTTATGAGCCTATGTTTACACTTTTCGATGCACGCTTGTAATTAACTTTGGTAATTTTCAATATTTTGACCCCAAATTTTCAACATAGCCATTTTCTCACAACACCTTATGAATGTGACAGTTGTAATTTTTCAAATCCTAGCCCAAATTGGGTTTTCATACTTGTGGTGCTAAGTGACGTTTTGGCCACTATTTTGTAAATGACATCTATCATGTTCAGAAGGAGTGGTCATAAAAAGACTATGTTGAAAATTTGGGGTCCAAACATGAAAAAACAACTAAGTTATGAAGGAATGTCAAATTGTTCTAACGTTTACTCATAATTATTTTTGCAGATTTTGGCCCCTAATGTTCTGCATATATCTCTTGTGTTATTCCACCTCTGTAACATGACAGGTATAATTTTCGTATCCCTTCCAAAACGTCTTTTTGCAGTTGCACAGCAAAATCACCTTTTGGATGGGATTTTAAATTTCATATGTTGTGATTATAATGTCATGTCATAAAAAGACTTGGAAATTTTGGGTCAAAATGTGGGAGCCCACTGAAAATTAGATAGTGCCTCTCAGCTGGCGTATCCTGGGTAAATACTATCTAAAAATGTGTAAACACAGCACATCACTGAAAATGAGATATTGCAACTCATCTAGTCTATCCTGGGTAAATATATAGCAAAAATGTGTGCAAGCAAGACCCAGTACAACATCAATGAAAGTGGCGAACATCCGGCATGGACAAATGCTTGTATTTGTAGAACTAAAAAAAAAAAAAGAGTGTTGAGTCAATATATAAGCTATACATAACATTTAAAAAGTAATATTAAATGTATGTTGAAAATAGAAAATAGAGCGAGAATGACATTTTTGGACCATAGAGCTTCTTTGGGAATTAGCTATAAAGAAAATAATAAGCAAAGTAGTGGATATATATATAGGGGATACATGATGGGCAGGAGTGGAATAGGGAAAATATTCTCACTCCTGCAGAGTGAGCTCTGGATATTTCACGAGTACCGAAGGCACGAGTGAAATATACAGTGTTCATGATGCAGGAGTGAGAATATTTTCCATTTTCCATGAACTGTACATCATGTGTGCTATTTATACCATGGGGGTGAGACCAATTCCAGTGAGAGAGGTATGTTTGGTGATGTGAGGTTCATTTCACTTTAAATGATGCTGGTGTTGTGGTAGTGTGTGTGTGAGGTTTTATGAATGGGTTCTTGTAGTGAGCTGTTGTTGTGTGTGTGTGTGTGTGTGTGTGTGTGTGTGTGTGTTTGTTGACTGAGTGTGGTGTGCTGTGTTGTGGTTATTGATTGGCTGGGGGGGTTACCTTTGGTGCTGGAAGAGATAGTGCTGCTGTGCTTTGGCAGGTATGACTGTATATTGTTAAATGTTCATGTAACGTTTATTTGCATGTTTTGGGATCTGTGTTTTCTATGCTTGTTGCATGGTTTAAATTTGTTATTGTTCTCGCTGCATTATTTACACAGGAGCGTTTGCTAAAGCAGGCTTGAAGGTGTTTCATATCAGCAACTGTTGTTTCCTTCCTGTTAGACTTTTTGGAGCTCAAAATGTAATTTTGTTTATTTCTGTTTGGTTTGTGAGAGTTTTCTGTATTCGGGATAGTTGAGGCATGTTGAAAATCTTTCGGTTCCAATTATGGCTCTGTGTGTTGAACTGTGTGCAGAGATCCTTTTTTTTATCTTGTTCCGTTTCGTATTTGGTTTGCTTTGGTAAGCTGAGTTTTTTGATCAGTGGAGTTACTATAGCATTTTTTTGGGAATGTGGAAGATTTTCTGTTCGGAACATGTTAACATGCTGGTAAATGTTTTTTGTTCAATTCGCAGGTAGAGATTTCGTAGTGCAGGCTTCAGTGATCGAGTGAAGCTGGCTTTTTGAAATGCAGCATGAGAGATCTGCAAGTTGCTATAATGAAAAGCACTGCTGCAGGTGAATCTCATTATTGATATTAATGGCATTGGTTAGAGTGTAGGGAGTATTTGGGCAGTAGGTAGAGTTGAGGGATGTTAGTGAGTGCTTTCACATGCAGGTGGCTGATGTCAGCAGAGTAGGTATAAATGGTATTTATTTTAACTCTGCTGATGTTAGCAGGATATATTTCACTGCAGTGAAAATAACTTAATTTATCTCACTGGAATTGGTCTCACCCCATGGTATAAAAAAATAATATATATATATATATATATATAGAGAGAGAGAGAGAGAAAGCATGCGTGTTTATTCCTATACGTTCTGTATCAGGATTATTCTTTTATCAGATATTCATTTAAGGAGATTTCTGAAAACTGTTGTACTGGCAAAGACTGGTGCACAGCAAATTTATTCATTTAACAGGTTCATTCTTTTTCTTTTACACAAAGCCTTTTCTCCCAGTTAGAGATGACCTACCATAAGCCCTAGCCCACCTCCGGCTGTCACATACCTCTCCCAGGACTTACCAGTATGAATCCTCCATAGATTGTTCCTCATGATGGGACTGGGAAGGGGAGGTCCGTCCTCCCCCCACCGTGTACACAAATCCAGATACGCCGGGCCTCGATGGCGGTGCAGACTGGGGAACTGGTCAGGCTTCAGACACTGACTCCTTTTCCTGTTTTCACCCCGACAACCTCCCTGACATTGGGTACAGTTCCATTGCTGGACTCACACGCTGCTGACATGGATCTTTGAAGGAGCAAGCTTCCCGGCCCACCGCAAGGGTCGCCAGAGAGGCGGATCCTGATTTCATCCCAGCACCATCACTCCCCAAGCTGGGAGAGCTGCCATGCAGTAGTACCTGTCTTGCCCTCAGGGCAGCCCGACTCATCTCTAGAATCTGCTTCCAAATCTGGGTCACTGGTGCAGGAGCATAGAGTGCTACCCACTTGACCATCAGGCAGCTCCCTCCCCCCAAGTTCATTCTTTTAACAGATCTGAAAATCATCATATTCCACCTTTTTGTATGTTGCTCTTTCATTCTTTTAACAGGTTTAATCCTTTATCAGGTATTCATTTAAAAGCATTTGCCTATATGTAAAAGACAAATAAATCTGTACACAGGAAAAGTGTTCATCAACGGGTCTGTTATCAGGTATTTGTTTCACGAGGAAGAACACTGTATGAGTGTGTTTGTGTAATTAAGAACAGAACCTGAAAAACACAATTGTATGGAATTTACTTTTGCATAGCATCTACCAGACAAATTGTATTTCAAAACACTTCACAGTGAAATTAAAAACAAAATATGAATATAAAAAGCTATAGATTAGAATTATAAAAGAGCTATAAAATCCTTCTGCTCACTGACGGATATTCTTTGGGTTTTGGGGGGGGGGGGCAGACCTAACTACTCCCTTCCTCCAAATGCTCACCAACCTGCATGGCTTCCAGCAGACCTCAGGACCCCAGCTGCTCCAGCCTGACTCCTGAACCAATCAGTGACGCTCCCTGGGACTGTGGGTGGGGCTGCAAAAAGCTTGCTGAACTTTGACTAGTGAACGGTGAGTTCTTGTGCCAGCCCCCACATCCTTCTGCACACCGATGGGATTCTCTAGGTTGCGGGAGGGTCCAGACCTAACTACTGCCCTCTCCCCAATGGCTGCCTGCCTGCACTGCTTCCTGTGGGATCCCAGATTCTCCAGCCTGACTCTTTAACCAATCAGTGATGCTCCCTGGGACCGTGGGGACTTCTTTTCCCTCATAGAGGTGTCTCTGTCTAGAAGTCCTCTGCACTGCAGTTGTGAGCACAAAGAACCATAGTAAAAAGGACATCGGAGTCTGCCAGAGGGAGTCAGCCTGAAGAGGCAGTCAGCAGCCAGCCATTCTGCCCAAAACGTTACCCTTGTTACTAAGAAGATTATTATCTGGCAAGCTTGTTTCCATGCAATGATTCCTATATGTATAGTGAGTACTGTTTCATTATTCATCCCATTCAAATGTATAAATTAACATAAGCCTCACCCCATGTTATGGAAGGCTGTTCTCACACAGACCCTAGAAATCAGAAAGCAAGACACACGTACTCCACTAGTAGCTACTACAGTAATCTTAGGACCAACTAGACTATTAAAGTACATGGTTAGGACTTATTATGGATAGAAAGCCGTGACTTTCAAAATCTTGTTGTAGGACAGTTCAAAGGTCAAAAAATTGTACTATCGTTCTGACGTCACATCGATAGTACAACAACTTTTCAGACTTGTCCTGCCACCTGATAGGCTGATTCAATGTGGACTTCAAAAAATACAGGATTAAATGGCGGCAGTGCTTAGCGAGCGGGTCGGGCCAACAGTTCACTGGCAGTTTGGACACGGACTCCGTATGTCCAAACTACCCATTTTCAGTGCTTCCTATTTTTTTTCTTCTTTTTTTCTTTACTGGCACAATTATGATCAGAGCAGAGTGGGACTACAGCGCTGGCAAAGAGAACCAGTAACTTTGGGGACTCGAGGATGACTGGATTTTTCAGGGACAGCAGTGGAGACCTCTAGAGTGAAATCAATGTACAGAGGACTGATGCGGGAGCACCGTGAACACAAGGTATGAACCTTGTGAAGTTACACTTTCAACATTTCGAGTCACCATATACTATACAAAATAGTGGATGGGTGACCATCTACAGCTAAAGCTGTGTTTCCATCTCGGGAGTCGATGGCATCATAGAGACCTTTTGAGCGCCGCTCTTGAGGTCTCCATGACGCCATCAACTCCCTCAATGGAAACACAGCCTTGTTGTGAATGGTCACCCATCCACTATTCTATATCTGTTGATGTACCTGATTATTCTATTTACTGCTCAGCCATTGATCACAGGTATCTGAAAACTAGGTTTATATCTTGCATAACGAGTTGTTGCATCTTAGAGTCCATTAGGTTGTTGCGTGCTGTGCATTTCATTACTGTGTTGATATGTACCTGCTCATTCTACTTGCTTTGCCATAGGTCTCAGGAATCAGACAGCTAGGGCTATGACACTGCATTACTAGTTGATGCCCCAGAGAGATCATTGGACAGCTGTATTGTTGGGTACAGTGCTATATTCTACATGCCATTCATTACATAGCTTTCAGGATTTTGAAAATAAGGTTTATGTTCTGGTAACCCCGGTGCCAAATTAGGGGGGTTACTAGATAGTGATGCTCTGTTGGCATCTGGAGGAGCGTTCACACTGCCAGGCCTGCCAGGGGGTGGGGCTTGGCAAGCGCATGGGTGATTTCGAGAGCCAACTGGCGCGGGGAGGATCCATTGATCAGGGAGTTCGAGAAGAGCCATCAAGAGGTGACAAGCAGTTGGTGCCAGCTCCACAGTTTGAGGGGAGGCCCTGCAGTCAGGGCTGGGTAGGCCTCAGGCCGGGGTGTGGAGATTGCCCCATGACCCCCAGCATCCATCCCACATGCCACCCATGGGGATAAGGGAGGAAGACCAACAACCGAGAGAGAGAAAGAGAGCGAGAGAGAGAGAGAAGCTGTCTGGAGCCCGTTTGGCTCTATTGGACTGAGGAACCATGAAGTGGCTGCCACGAGAGGGATCAAGGTTAGAGGTGGCAGCGACTACTTCGGAGGGGCTGCTGTGGCAGTGTGGACCCCTGCCCTTGAGTGTCCACCTACACTTAAGTGGAAAGGGTTGCTGTGGAAATTTCTGAGGAGGTAGAATGGGGGCTGTGGCTGTTCTGTGCGAACCCTACCCATGGATCGGGAGGCAGCTGGCACCCTGTTGGAAAAGACTTGGGAGAGAGAGACCTCCCCTCCCATTTGAGGAAGAAGTCACAAGGTTCAGAGTGAGAGTGCACCCCCTCCCACTGGTGGGGATTAAGAAAGCTAGTAACTGGCCTGGAAACACTGCTAAGTGTTCTAAAGAAATTCAGAGCCCCCGTGGCTCAACATGCAAGGGATGTGTAGTGGAAGATACAGGTTCAAAATCCCGGTCCCCTAAGTGACTGTGCCATGCCTCTCAGCCATAGAAAAAGCATGGAACTGTAAAATTGAATTGTGTGCACCCCTCCATGGAGTTTGTTGTTCAGCTTGAACTTTTGTGACAAAATAAAAATGCCCGATTGCATCCGATTCCTGTTTGGACCAAATCTTTTGAAGTCTTGCAATGCTATGCAGTGTCTTGCCTAACCAAACTGTTTTCCAGACTTTAGAAGTGACTTAGTGCCACCAGTATTGAGGGGCGGAAGAATGCCATCCAGCCTGTGTCTCGACGGAAACCCAGCCGTCCCCAGTGGAATTGTACTCTACAAAGTGAAATAAGGTACTGTGTGTGCACCCTGCTTTATTTTATGCTGCTCAGTCGAGTTGGAGCCTTTCCCCTTTCTCAGAGACACTGTTCCATCAAACCCCTAGACAGGGAAGGGAAGGGGGTAGCCACCTCAGTAATCAGTCATCGCAGGGGACTGAGAGTAGTTGCCTGCTGCTTGCCTGAGAAGTAATAAACAAAACCCCTCAGAGCAGGAGCGAGTGGAAAATCCAGATTTTGAAAAAATAAATATTATCCAGGTTGAAATAAGGAGCAGGGGTGAAGGGTTACATTCTGCATCAGTAGTTGCTACTTCGTAGACTTCACTAAACTGCTGTGAATTTTTGCATAAGCTTGACAGTTTTCTAGCTATTCATCCCTAGTCTATTACTGGTAATTTGTCCTATTGCCTATGACTGTCGATTACGTATTCCCTATCTGGATAGGCACTACTGCTCATTAAGCTGCTGCTGCTCTCAATGGGTGCTGTGCACTATTGGGGCAGAGTGGCTATGCGCACATATCTGGGATACAGAGCCACTCCACACTCACTGCTCCCCCCGTGTGGCATGCTCAAAGGGGGGCACGCAGACCCACCATACCCGATCCCATATAACTGAAGATAGCTCCGCACTGGGGGTATTCCAGGGGCCTGCCAGCACTACGCGGTATTCACTAACCCGTGTTGTGCTGGCTGCATGGGTGTAGAAGGTGGCACTGGGTACGTCAGGGTACAGCCTGCCATAACCCACTGCATGTCCCTACCGACATAGGTATTCGGGGACTGGGACAGGGCACACCGTGCTGCCCTGTACTGCTAGGCAGCAGGGGCAGCTGGAAGTGTGAGCGCCTGGTGAATTTGGGAGCAGTGGCACCGGGATGGGATGATGCCACGCAGGTCCAGGTGCCTGCAATTGGCATGCACAGCCCCGGACCCATGCCACCCTATGCTGTGGGATCCACTAAGGGTCCCAGGGGGGCATCCCATTGGATGGCTGCCTGGGATGCCGATTCCTCCCCTGGCCACCCTCCGAAGTCCTGTGCACTGGGGGGGGGAGCTACAGACAGGTGGCCAGCATTGGTGAATGACAGTATGGGCACACCTGTCCACGAGGTGCAGGGTCATGGGCGGGGTACATGACATTTCCGCATACCCTTGCCCGCTTAGTGCATAGCGTCCAATGTGACTAGAAATTGGTTCTTTAATTGCTGTGAGTGGGATTAGCTATTTTTTATCCATACACTTGCTGGGTTTGATCACGCTATCAGTGGTCTGGACTGAGCTATACCATCATTATCTGATTTAACTTACTCTCAAAGACGTGGGTATTAGGTTTATTGTTCATGTTAACCCAGGCTGACCCCCCATCCCAGACAAATGTTTCCATACTCTGTCTTACTGTGCATCCACAGTTGACAGGAATATGTACAGATACTCACAAGCGTGGCCTCTGTGGTCTCGTGACTGCTCTAGATTGGCTAATGTTCTGGTGACCCCCTCCCAATTGGTCTGTAAACCTCTTATACTAGTTGCAATGTATGGGGAATCTCATGCAGTGAACTGCATGTTTAAATACATGCTATGTCTTTAAATGCATGCATTAGATCTTTTTGGAGGAATGAAATAGACAGCCCACCTCTGTCTGGGGTCAAGAGGAAGAGATGGGAAGTTCTGTACCAGCAAGTAGTTGGGGGGCAGTGTGGCTGATGTACTGTGGAGTGAAGATCAAAGAAAAAAGTCTGGCTGTGTTCATGTTACTGTTGAGTTCTGAATTTTATTATCAACATTCAACTGAAGAGATTTCATGGTACCAGGAGTGGGGTCCTGAAGTACAATGGCAGCTGTGACAAAGAACGTGCCCCCACTGGATTTGGACTTTTGGTAATGTAGCAGAAAACTGGGCAAGGTGGAGGGATATATGGATCTGATTTTTTGCCAGCCCAGATGCAGACAAGTGGAAGGCTGAGCAAAATTAATTTATTTGAAAAGTTTCACCAGGAAAGGCATACTACGCTAAAAATAGCTAATTTCCAGATGCGTCCTGGGGGGAATGGATATGAGAAGTACAACTTGATTTTACAACAGAGTAAGGTTTGACAACAAAAACATAAATTAATACAGCAATTAAATAATATTGAAAAAGAACAGCTATACACAATATTTGGATATGTGGACAAAATAGTGTAAGTACATTGATATCAGAGCCTCATTACCCACGGGCTAGTCCCAACAGGTGGAAAGGAGAAGAAATAGGAGGAGGAGGGGCAGGCTAGAGGAGAGGTAAGCCATCATCCCTCTGGGGTGAAAACCCCATGAGGGGCTGTCATGAGAGGGAGAATGCCAACACAAGACTGGTTACATAGCCTATTTTGAAGAAAGGGAGCGCTAGAGAAAAGGTAGGGAGAAAGTAAGCAAACAGGAACATAATGAGGAGTGCGGTAAGGGAAGGGAGGATGGTGGGTCAGGTGGGAGGGACAGTGAGAGCCTTAGAGGGAGGGGGTTGGGGAAAGCAGAGGGGAGTTAGGATTGAAGGTAGGAAAGGGGAGGGGGTTGGTGGAAGGCAGTTGGACATAGTCTTTGAAGGTGGGGTGGGGAAAGGGTTCCATGTAAAAATAGCGAGTGCTTAATAGCGCGTGCGGTTAAATTAGGCGACGTTTTGATAGTGACTGTCAATATTGCAATTACATATAAAGGCGCACACAAGTTTAGCTAGTAGGTATTATCAACGACTAATGAAACACTCATTGTAAACACTCCTTGGTTACCTGTTAGTTATTGCTGCACTAGTTGTTTACTTGGCTACTGCGTTGTTACCGAAGCAATGAAGCACTCCTTGGTCACTGCTTCCTGTTTCCAGCGTATGCCCCTCCTCTTTTATGCTTCAAATGGACGCTATGTTTGCTCGGTTCTGGTTCTGTCAGATGTTGATACAGTGATACAGCAATGAAGTTTGAGATTATTCGGAGCCAGAAGGGTAGACCTCTAACTCTCTATAAAGGCTGTGTGTACCGTAAAGATAAGGAAACCCCATATACGGTCTATTGGAGACGTAATGATGCGCATAAGTTTCATTGCTTGGCAAGACTACGCACTGTGGGAAACCAAGTTTCTACACTTATAAAAGAACACACACACGTCCCAGATGCAGGGGATGTGGGGGCAAGGAAAGTGATGGCGGAAATAAGAGAGTGAGCTCGTAGCAGTGTCGAGACAAAATCTCAGGTGGTGGTTCAGTGTACCAGTACTGCCCCCGACTGTTTGGCTGGCCATCTACCTGTTGTACCTTTAATAAAACGTACTGTACAATGGATTCGACAGGTAGCTAGAGGTTGTCCAGCAACGCCTGCCACTGTTCAGATGATTATTCCTCCTGAGTTTACCATTACAAAATCAGGTGAACCCTTTCTTTTGTTCAATAGTGGCAGTGTGTCTGACTGGTTTCTTATTTTTTCTACGCATAGCAATCTCAAGCTGTTACAGGAGAGCAATGAGTGGATGCTTGATGGGACTTTTAAGAGCTGTCCATTGCTATTCGACGAGTTATATACCATTCATTGCCTTCGATCAGATTGCATTGTCATAGCAGTGTATGTCCTGATGTGTGCAAGAAAGGGCTGCTCATACTCTAGAGTGTTTGCCAAACTGAATGAATTGTGTTCTGGTTTAACACCAGCCTCTGCCATAATGGATTTCGAGAAATCTGCTTGGAAATCTTTCTGTGCTGCATTTCCCAACACAGAGGTGAGAGGCTGCTTCTTTCATTTCCTGCAATCGGTTTGGAGAAGGATCCAAAAGTACAGTGAGGTCCAGGAAAAGTACTGTACAGACCCAGAGTTTACACTATACCTCCGAATGCTCCTCTCATTGGCTTTCATTCATACATCTGATGTTGTTTCATCATTTGATGAAATGAGGGAGTGGGAGTTTTTTTTCAGAAAATGAGGAGCTTTTAATACCACTGCTTGACTACTACAAGTCAACATGGGTGGGGAGACCAAGGGGTCGTGCTGGGCACAGAACCACAACATTACTACCAGAACAGATGAATTGTTATGAGGCTACAAGCAGAGGAATTGCATGCACAAACAATGCTGTAGAAGGGTGACATAGAGGTTTTAACTGCTGCCTCAGTTCATGTCACCCTAGCATTTGGAAAATGATCGAATGCTTAAAGGAAGAACAGCAGCTCACTGAATTAAAGGTTGAGCAAATGGTGTCAGGGGATGGTGGATGTGCACAGAAAAGACAATACAAAGATATGAACATCCGTGTTGAGAAGAGTGTATCCCAGTATTCAGCATGGACCAAATATGACTATTTGAGTGGCTTGACGGATCATTTTCAGTTTAAAGTATGAGAAAAGAAGATGTTGATAGCATCCCAAAGTGTGTGGTACCACAAGTGTGTGAATAAAGATGTTATTTTAATTTTCCCACAACACAGAAGTCACAATCAATTGGATTGTGGGTTTTTTCAAGCCAAAAGTCGCTATTTTGACGCTTTGTTTGGTAAATTAATAAAGGTACAGCTAAATGATAAGGGGCAGCAGGATTTTAAATAATTGATTAGCAGTTTTTTTCTTGGGACAAGACTAACTGTACAGAAAGCATTTATATAGGTTTTCTAGAAGTGTTATGTTTGTTAAACACAGTGAGGCAAGTGCTAAGTATTTTCACAATGTTTAAAACTTTTATGAGCAAAATGCTAATCAATTTTTAGAGTTAAATAAAACCCTGGGCAGTACTGGTACACTGAACCACCACCTGAAATGTTGTCTTGACACTGCTACAAGCTTGCTCTCTTATTTCTGCCATCGCTTTCCTTGCCCCCACATCCCCTGATCTGAATCTGAAACTGGTGGCAGGTGTTGCACAGTAGGTCTGACTCACTATTTCACAACTTCGTTATTGTTGTCCATTCATTGGTGCTGAAGTCGCTTAATTTGTGAGTCGTGGTTGTTTGCGGGTAGCAATTTTTACTTTCGCTGACATGTATTCGTGATTTTTGCGTCGTGATTATTGCAACACTAAAATTACGGGATACCGGGAAAAGCAGTGGGGAGTTAGGAACTGAGGATGGGAAAAAGGGGAAGGGTTAGGTGGAAGGCAGTAGGGTACAAGTAGTGGCAAAAGGCAGCACACTTTTTAATATGCATAGACAGAAGGGCAGAGACATATGTAGAGTGTGGTGTGCCATTGGTGGCCTCACAGCTGAGGACAAAATGAAGCCAAATATTCTGTTCTCCCACTTCAAGGCATACTGTAACCCATGCAAGAATTCAACAGTACAGCAGAAATGGTTCTATGAAAGAAACCAAGGCCAATATGAAAGTGTAGACGAATGGCTCACCCAGCTACATCTGCTAGCAAAGCGCAGTGCTTTCGCAGACACTGATGATATGATAAAAGAACACATCTTAATGGGTACTCAGCATAAAGATGTGCAGGAAAAGCTTCTTCTAGAAGATGACCAAAACGCTAGAAACTGCACTCAGGGTAACCCAAGCATATGAGGCCTCGCATGCTGACATGCAAGTGCTGGACAGTGCCAAAATACAAAGGCAAGAATGACTTTTTGTAGAAGGGTGGGCAAGGTTTGGCAGAGGAGCGACTTCCAGTGGGTATAAGACTGTGCCAGAAGTGCAAGTGGAAGCATGCCAAAATGGCAGCATGCTCTGCAGCTGGTCAGATATGTTGAGCATGTAAGAAATATGGTAATTGAGCAAGTGTGTGTCAGAAAACACATTGATAAAGTCCATATAAAGTGCACATAGTACAATGGCCCATCAAGGGGTATGACATGGATGCAGAAGACACACCGTTTTTCCTAGCATCCATTGATGGGGAAGGACATATCTTAGAGGTGGCTTATGCTATGCTGCTTATGGGTATAATGAAAACAGCCATCAAATTCAAGATGGACATGGGCGTGCAGGTCAACTGCATACCAGCCCGGGTGTATCAGGAAAAATTTGCACACGTGCACCCTCTACAAACAAAAAACATGCCCCACTTAGCTGGTTATGGCGGTCGGGTGCCGAAAGTAGAGAGAAGCTGCAACTTACAGCGCAGTCACAAAGGAAAAACACAAATGAAGCAATTTTAAATTGTGGATATACCAGCCACACCAGTCTTGGGTTGAAAGCATGCAAAGACCTAGGACTAATTTTATTTATTTATTGAAATGTTTCACCAAGAAGGCATGCGAGCAAAATGCTCATTTCAGATCGTCCTGGGGAAGGGGGGATCTGGACATTTCACAATAAGTAGCAAGAACCTACAGTATTTACAATGTCACATACATGCAATAACAATAATAATAATAATAATACAACATAAATCCAGATAGTGATGGTAGTTGAGCCTGTGAACAAAACTGTGACAATGCATGCATGGGCAGCTGTTTTAAAAGTTGGTGTAACTTTTGTTATTCTAACCTTTTCTAACAGAAACTATATAACTACCACCTTTGGAAAGGAATAGAGTGAATCAGAAAGTCTCAGGTTTCAAAATCATTTTCATTTTTGCAAAATTGTGTGTCCCCCAAAAAAATGATTAACGAATGGATAATGTTACTATTTTAACCTCTCCTTCTAACTTCAGAACTAGTTGATCAAGTTTTTACTAAATGTGCAGGGATTGCAGAACCCGTCACAAAAAGCACGGATATCTTATTTTAGGTCCTTACCTCTAAAAACACCTGAATTTAAAGTGAACAAAAATTACAAGTGACTAGTCAAGCCCGGCTATAAAAGCACTATCACAGCAGTCTAATCACATATAGATATTAGCTAATGGTATCTCATCAGCATACTCTATAGACGTTACATAGAATTATTACATACTAACATACTAACATACTATTTGCCAGCAGATTAGGCCTTACGGTCTATCGAGTCTGCTCGAACCTTAGATCCTTAGTTGGGTGCCGAGATCCTCCCATCCCTTGTGCTCCAGAAACCCGTATCATCCATCCCCACCCCCTCTGGGACAGGCCATCATCTGATACATCCACTTTCTGTGTCTGTCCCACCTCTCTTGAAGCCTCCACTGTGGATCTCTGAACCAGCTCACCAGGCAGTGCATTCCAAGGGTCCACCACCCTCTCAGTGAAAAACCTCCTCCTCTTTCCCTCACCCTTCCACCTTCCAACTTCAAACCATGCCTCTGGTGATACCTCCCTGCTTTAGTCTAAAGATCCCTCCATGTTTACCCTATTTATTCCCTTGAGGTACTTGAAGCCCTCAATCATGTCCCCCTGTCTCTCCTCTCCTCCAATGAAAACAGGCAGAGCTCCATAGTCTGTCCCTCACGCCAAATCCCTAGCCCTCGTATCATCTTTGTTGCCCTCCTCTGTACCCTCTCCAGGAGCTGTATGTCCCTCTTCAAGTGTGGTCTCCAGTACTGTACACAGTACTCAAGGTGTGGTCTAACCAGTCCATTGTACAGTGGCAGAATCACTTCCTTGCTCCTAGAGGTGATCCCTCTTACGATGCATCCCAACGTCCTGTTTGCCTTGCTAGCCGCTCTCCTGCACTGCTCAGAGTTATTCGTACATGCATCCACCATGACCCCCAGGTCTTTTTCCCCTACTGAGGCCTCCAGCACCTCCCCTCCCAGGGTGTACCTGTGTTTAGGGTTTCCCCGACCAAGATACAACACCTTGCACTTGGTGATATTGAAATATAATTTCCATGTGTGAGCCCAGCTTTCCAGGGTGTCCAGGTCCCTTGCAGGGCTAACCTCCCCTCTTCTCCCTCAACTACTGCTCCCATCTTGGAGTCATCCGAAGAGACTCATTTCACACCCTATACCCTCCTGATGTCCGATATGTATGCATTAAACAGGATCGGACCCAGGACCGAGCCCTGCGGTACCCACTACCAACCTCTCTGGGGTTCGAGGCTCCCCACCGACCACTACTCTCTGAGTGCGTCCAGCTAGCCAGTTTTCAATCAATCTGACCATCAGAGGGCCTACTCCCAACCCCATCAGTTTCTCCACCAGACCATTGTGGGGGACAGAGTCAAACACCTTGCTGAAGTCCAAGAATAATACATCCAAAGGCTTACCCTGTCCAGTTCTGATGTTACCCATTCATAGAACTCCACAAGGTTGGTTTGACATGATCTACCTGGCACAAACCCATGTTGCCGACTATCCAGACCTCCCACCTCCTCCAAGTACACCCCCAATCGTTCCTTTAGTATACTCTCCATTAATTTTCCCACCACCGAGGTCAAACTGATGGGTCTATAGTTACCTGGTACTTCTCTCGACCCCCCTTTATGGATTGGTACCACATGTGCCTCTCGCCAATCCCTAGGTACCCTCCCTGTCTCAAGTGACCTGCTGAAAAGCTCCGCCAGGGGTGCAGCCAGTATGTCCGCCAGTTCCCATAGTACTCTTGGATGAATGCCATCTGGCCCAGGAGATTTGTCTTTCTTTAGGGCCTTGAGGGCTAACCACACCCTTTTGGCGGAGATAGCATCATCTGTCCCCTCCACCTTACTGGCCTTTTTAACCTTACCCAGATGTGACACCCCTGGGGTACCTCTCTCTCCCTCTTGCTCCATTTCTGTTGCTCCCCTGATCCCACTTACTGACGTTTCTATCCCCTTCGTGCCTTGCTTTGTAGATATCCCATCCCCTCCTAGTGAACACAGAGGCAAGGCACTTAAATACCTCTGCCTGGTCCCTTGCCTCTTCCACCCACCCTCCTTCTGATCTCAATCTGCTGAGATGGCCCTTAGTTTTCTCCGCCCCCAATGTACTGGAAGAACCCCTTTTCCCTCCATGTATCCCCTGTGCCAGCCGCTGCTCTTTTGCGGACTTTGCTCCCTCACCATACGGGTGACTTTTCTAGATGCAAGCTGGTACATTTCCTTGTCCCTATCCCTCTTGTTGTTTTATATTTTTTGTAGGCTTCTTTCTCTGACTACTACCTGTACCTCACTGACCACCAGCATGGTTTATGTGACCTTGCTCCCCACGTTTCAACTTAGCGCAGATCCTGACTGCCTCATGAAGTCCCGTTTATGACCTCCATCTCCTTTCCACACTTGTCATTGAGGTAATCCCTTCAAGTGATCCTTGAGAATATTTCCCATGCCCATAAAGTCTCTCCCCTGAAGTCCACTGCCAGTGTCCTAGATCTCACCCCCTCCCCCATGCTTATTTGAAACCAGACAGTATTGTGGTCGCTCCCAGTCAGGGGTCTTGCAACCATGTCCCTTACCAGATCCCCATCTGCCAGAACCACATCCAGGACATGCCCCTCCCTTGTGGGCTCCATCACATGCTGTGTTAAGAACACATCCTGGAAGCCATCCAGCAGCCTCTGCTCCTTGGCCACCTTGGAGGACATGGTTCCCCAGTTTGTACCTGGCATATTAAGGTCCCCCATCAACACCACTCCTTCTCCTTTTGGTCCACACTGGGCAATGATGTTGTCCAGCAAACCATCCTCTAGAACATCACTCATCCTGGGGGCCTATATACTACACCCAGCTTGACCTTATCTCCTGCTGGGGATCGTAAGGTGACCCATAAGGCCTCCACGTTTACCTCTGCCTCTTCTACCCTAGCAATTTCTATGTCATCTCTAATGAACATAGCCATTCCACCCCCTCTGCCCTCCTTTCTATCCTTCCTAAGCATAGTGTACCCCGTACGTTTAGGTCCCAGTCATGGTTTTTGTTACCATCGCTTGTGACCGCCGCCATATCCACCCCCACCCCCGAACAGCATGGCCTGGAACTCTGGCAACTTGTTTCCCAAGCTCCTGGCATTTACTAACACCAACCCCACCCCTTATCCCTGATCCTCTTTGTCGAACCCCACCCAGACTCCTTATACTTCCATCCTCCCTCTGCTCCTCCTGAAACCTCCACCCCAATCTGTTCCCCCTCCCCTTGGGCTTGAAGGCTACTCCTCATCTGAGGAGAGGGCTTCTGGTCAGCCCTCCCTTATCCCTTCCCCTCACAAGTTTAAACCCCACCTTTCTTCTATGTAGTCAGCCATCCCTGTTTAAGGGACTTCCTTCCTAATGGGGCAAGATGAAACCTGTCCTTGGCATATAGTCCCTTATCCTCCCAAACTCCATTCCAGTTCCCTAACACCCCAACCCACTCTCTTCACCCACTTCCTGGAGCCAGTCATTAACCTCTGTGAGCTTCATTTTTTTTCTCCACTGAGGCCTTTGGTACTGGCAATATCTCCGAAAAGGAAATGTTGCATCCATTATCCCGACAGACTCTGGCAAGTTCTTGGAACCTTGCTCGGATTTCCAAAATGCTGTTTCCCTCTAGATCATTAGTTCCCAAATGCACCAGGAAATCCGGGTTCCCTCCACAATCCCTAACCATTTCATACACCATGAACTTTGCTCTGTGCACTGTCACTGTTATTGTTTCTTACATTTGCACTACTTTCATGTAGTGTCTCTTTTGTAAATCTATAATACATTAGGACATAACTTGTACATTTTCAGTTATTTCTATGAATGTAATGCCATCTAAGGTCTTGTTCAGTTCAAGCAGTGTGTAACTTCTCATTGTTACTTTTCTGACAACTTGCTTCCTACATGCATATTCATATAGAATGAATACTCTTTGCTATCTAGCGGAAAAAGGTTAATGTAATCTAAATTTGCTGTATGATTTCTCCAAATAGCTATATTAGTCAACTGATCAATAAGTCTGAACTTGTCTATGAATACCTGATAACTGATGTTATACCTTTACTTTTCTGAATATATATAAATACCCTCTCTAAAATGCCAATGACAAGATTGTGTGTGTACATTTTCTTTTTGTGTACCTGTATTTATATACGTGAAAGTTTTAAGCACAAAAACATTTTAAACTGATCGATTAATTAATTTGAACTTATTATGCATTCAAAATGGAATCAGTATTTTGAAGCCTGTACAAACTTTAAGTACTGTAATTGAATAAGATGCATTTAAATTCACTCAAGTAGAACCATTTCTATATTTTCAGCCTGTTTTTTTTTTTTTTTTTTTTTTAATTCCTGGATCAGTTTGCACCACAACAAAATAATGTTACCTCTATTTCACATCTGTCTCTTAGGACTTTCAGTGAGAGAGATGTAGTACAGTTGAGATCCAAGAGACAGCAGGAATGGTCAGAGAACTTAATTAAAGTTGTAAATTGTTCCAGGGAGTCCCCTGTGATACTTAATAGATAGAAATAAAACAACAGAGCTTTTTTCCTATGCTGGGTCAAGACAGTACAACCAATCTTATCATAAAACAAGCAGTGATGAGTCAGAATGGGTCTGTCTGTAATAAAATCACTTTGATGCATTGTATAGCTATTGGTGATCAGATAGTAGAAAAACTGACCCAATGCAGCTCCACCGGATAATACGATTGTCCCAATCTGAAGTTAATATGGTCTGATCAGATTTTAGATATTTTTTATTTAGGTGTTCCTGCTTCTGTCTCCTCACTGGCTACCATCTGGCTACACCTGACCCTGTCACCAACCTCCTCCAGGTACTTACCATGTCCTCCATTCCTCCATGGCCTGCTTCCTATGGTGGGGGCCTTTGGGGCTCCAGAACCAATCAGATGGACCCCATTTCTTGGGATATCAGGATCCAGTGGAGGCAGGTGCTGTGGTCAGTGGTGTGGGCTCTGTGGGTGGGGGCGTGTCTTCATCTGGCAACAGTCAGGTGTTTTTCCACCATTCTGTCTGTCTCCTTCTGGGGGAATCATGTAAGGCACATATGGGTTAGTGCCTCGGACTCATGCAGTGTGCTTCTGCCAGGCAAGCAAGCTTCCAGGCCTACCAGCAGGTGCTTCTATGGTGCCAGTCATGCTGCCTCCCTTCTCCTGGCTGGGACACACTGCCATAGACAGTATCCTTCCCTCAGCCTGGCCTCCCAAGCTCCAGCTTCCGAGTTTACTCCCAAACCTGGGTCGCCAGTATGGAAGCTCAGTGCACTTCCATTGGGCCATGGACTGGCCTCATTTTGGATATTTTGTATCGGCACCAGATAACCAGTTAATTTATAGTAACATAAATAAAAAAATACCTACACCACATTGTTGACCTGGGTTCGGGAAAAACTTCGGGATGCTGGTGGTAGGATGGGGGGGAGCTGGTAGTTGACTGGAGGGAGGGGAGAGGTTTAAGCATCCCAGGGACAGTTCTCCTCTCCCAGAGAGAGTTGGCCAAGCCATCTGGGCCTTTGACTGCCACTGGGTGTAGGCCCAGGGGTAGTGGTAGTGTAGGCTCCAAGAGGCTTTGAAAGATGGGGGCAGTGGTTCCACAGTATGTGCGCACCTTCACATGCATGCACTGGGGTGCCATCACAGCCTGGGGGAATGGGGAGAGAATGGAAAATGGAGTCAGGGGGGCATCATGAAGCCCCACCCACTCTCCCTTGGCCCATGCTGCCGCTCTGTCGCTGAGGCACTCCTAGATTGTGCTCTGGGTGGGGGGGACGCTCTCCCTCCTCTGGCTCCTCTGGCCCTGCTGTGATGGGAAATCCGTGGAGCCTTTGAGCACCTAACACTGGGAGAGGTGGTAGCCACTCATGGGAGATGGGGATGGGGCTGAACAGCCGCCTGCCTGACATGAGGAGGATAAAAATCCCCATGGCAAAAAATAATAAATACCTAAAACCAGTTAGACAGTCAGACAGTTGAACCAGAGACTGACTAAAATATATTGTCTTATGCTGACATTGGATCAGAATGTGCAACTTCCTATTAATCTGAAATCTGATGCAAAGGCACTATTCAATGGTTTGTGTTTATTGCTGGATGCTTTCCAAGCAACTTCAGGTGTGATATGACATCAGCTGTAGCTTCTTTATTGAGACAGCTGTTCTTACATTGCATATGCCATCACCACTATATAAGGGGGCCCTGACCTGGCGTGTGACTGTACTGCTGCCAGCTGTGCATTGGGGAGGCGGCTAAGTGGCAGCAGTGGCAGTAATGGGACTGGGATCTGCCATGTTGTGGGAAGACAACAGTAGAGTTAAGTCTAGTACTGGCTTAAATTTTATTTTAAATTGAATGAACTTTATTAAAAAATTATAATAACAAACAAACAGCACTCAACAATAATACATACACCGTGAGAAGGTAACAGTGGGAATAAGTAAGATACAAGGCAAACAAGTGAACCCCCTCCAAGAATTTAACCTCCCACACCCCTCCTGGTGGAGACGTCAGGAAAGTATTATAACGAATATATACCTGTGGTAAAAGTAACCTCAGGACCATTTAGGACATAACATATCCAAGGCATAGCAGGTACAAAACCATGATATACTCATAAACAAAGTAACATTCAGGGCAGAGATAGCCCGTGTCTAAGTAGAACAGCCTAAACGCAGCGTTCTGAAAACTGCAGAGGGCCACATTATTTCAGTATGAAAATAAAAGTGCAACTAGATTGACCTAAGATGACTATAACACATACAGCGTACCCCATTTCTTGTGAAAGCTGGCCATTTTGTATCTAAGGCTAGCAATCATCTTCTTCACACAAAGATTGTGGAGACGCTCCTGTAACCACTCAGAGTAAGAAATGAAGTTTTGAACTTTCCAGTGACGGAGAGCAACCCTTTTGACAGAAAATGAGATCATCGCCTTGTGATATTTCCTCTCCTTGACCCTGGTATATCAACTGGGAGCTTAACTTGATGGCCCATCAGTATTGTACAGATTGAATGACCCTATCAGGACAGGGAATCACAGGCACCAAGAAACTCAGTAATGGGGGCCTTTGGGGGCTCCCCAACATACTCTAATCTGGTTCCCCCACAGTGTGGCAGGCAGAGTCGGAGAGGCAAAAACAAATAGACTTGGGGTGGCAAGAATCCCCCAGCACTATAAAATATATGGATGGTGTCTTTGTTTTGTAGTTTTGTATGAATTTTGGAACACAGAAGCTTTGAGCACCAGACTATGTGTCAAAACTCAACAGGGGTCATAATGGGTATGAAGAAGAGCCTTAGTCCATTTTTACAAAAACACAATTGTTTTAATACATTCATAAGTCGTCACAGACCCCAACATCACAGTGGGGAGCTCCCTGGTTCAAACAATCATCACACAGTTTGGTTTAGCATACGGATTGGGCAGGGGGAAAAAACACATTAAACCCACATTAGGACGATGGTCCTGGACTTCAGGAGAGCAAACTTTAGAGAAATGTGAGGCTGCCTTTGGAAATACCTTGTGGGGGGATAGCTGTGTGTGTGTGTGTGTGTGTGTGTGTGTGTGTGTGTGTGACGGCACAATAGAATAAAGAAGGGAATGAATGAAATAATTGCAAGCTGTTTAAAGGTAATAAGCACAGATAAGAGGAGAAAAAGACCACTGTGGCTCTCAAAGGAGGTGGCTAAAGCAGAAAAACAAACAGCTTTCTGAAAGTACAAGGAAACTTAAACTGAGGTGGACAGGGAGGTATATCTAGAGAAACAAAGGGAGGCAAAAGAAAGTTAAGGACAGCAATGGCTAAAACTGAGGAAAGGATCACTCAGGTGGTTAAGAATGGCGCTAAGGCTTTCTTCAGGTACGTGATGAAGAAGAGGAAGACAAGGGGTGGTATAGTGAGGTTCACAAGATGGGGAGCACTGTACAGAGGAAGACCAAGAAACTGTTGAAATTTTAAAGGAATACTTCTGCTTGGTATTCACAGTGGATGTGGGGGGAAGGCTGACATGCATTAACAGGCACCGGGGAGGGGGGTGGACACATGTCCATCTTTGGAAGAGAGGGTGAGTTGTGGGTTGGAAGCCCTAAAGGAAACCAAGGCTACTGGGCTGGTTGGGATCCACCTGAGGGGGCTTAAAGGGGAAGTAAACATTGCAGGGGTCACTCAAACCCATGAAAAGATATTTCAAATGAGTCACTGGACTTTCATGTAGGTGTCAGGAGTCCTGCGATATGACTATCTAATTAATCTGTAAATCAAAACAAGGCAGCTGCCATTTTAAAACAGTTAGTGATGTCACTGAGGGGCAAGCTGCATGTTGTTAATTACAGCTTACCCCTCAGTGACATCACTGTTTGTCTCAAGATTCAATGAAATGGCTGCTGCCTTGTTTTGATTTATAGATGATTTAGGTATTCATATCTCAGGACTCCTGACACCTACAGGTAAGTACAATACCTCATTTGAAATATCTTTTTATGGGTTTTCACAATCTGAGTGACTTCTGCAGTGTTTACTTCCCCTTTATGGAGCTGTACACGGTAGCCACCCCTCTGGCAATGCTATTTAGCACCTCACTGGAGACAGGGGAGGTTCTAGAGGAATGGAAGAGGGACGATGTGTTCCCTCTGCACAAGAGCAGGAGCAGGGAGGAGGCCAGCAAAAGTGGTTTGGAAATTTCTATTTATGTTTTATGTGCCATAATAAATTACTTGCATGATGCTTTTATGAAGTTCATTAATCTGAGTGTGTTTTCAGACAGTGAGCCCTTTTTTTTTTTTGCTGGTATTGTTTTTCTCCTGGGGCTTCCAGTCAGCCACTCTGTCCTTGCATCCCTTTCTCCAGCCACCGTCTGACTCATACCAGTCTCCGTGGAGGGCGACCACCCAATTGCCCCACGGCTTGCCCCCCATGGCGGGGAGGTAGGGGGTGGCCAACTCCCCCCACCTCATATGGATCCACACTTGGCGATCCCCTCCTGGAGCCAGCACAGATGCTCACAGATGGCCATCAAGCTGCTGCGACTGGATATTCCCCTTTTTCCACTTTTCTCCCCAGTGGGCTTACGGTGTGCAATGACACCAGCAACTGGGTGCGCACACGCTCCCATGCACGCCCCAATAAAACATCTGCTGTGTCCCGGCCCCATGGTGTGCGGCTACATGCCACTGAGCCTCAGCCTCCACCAGGGGTCAGGCGAGCACCGGCCGCAGGAAACCCCCCTTCCCAGAGATGGAGAGCAGTCCATCGGATGCTTAGTCCATCTCCTCCCTGCCGACCCACGGCAACCCGTGCCCATTCCTGAACATGGGTCACCGGTGTGGCGAGAGGTGTGGTGTCCAGCGCCTCAACCCTCAGTGCCACCGGGCCGGCGTGAGCCCTTTTAAACAGCAACTTGGAGTGCAGTAATTGCTCTGTTTGGACCAGCAATTATAGACCAATCAGTCTCACAGCAGTAGTGGGGAAGTTAATGGAGTTCTTGATGAAGGAGAGACTGATGGAGTACCTGAAGACATATGGGCTGCAGAACTACTGGTAGCATGGCTTCACAGGGGGGAGGTCATGTCAAACAAATCTTTTTTTTTTTTTGTCTTTCCATATACATTCTTAGCCTGGCAGGTGCTACAGTCCTCCCCGAAGGAGGAACTCACTCTCAGGTCCAGGCGTGCCACAATTAGCTGCCCCCTGCTATTTCCCCCATGGATTGCCCCCTGCGGTGGGGCCAGGGAGGTGGTGCGCCCTCCCCAGAGATGCAATCCAGAACCCTGGGGTCAGCCCATGGTGCGGCAGACCATCATAGAGCCCTGCCAGGCTCTTTTCCCTCCTGTTTTCTCTCTGCTTCCCTCCTCAACGACAATCACATTGGAGCACGCCTCCTGACCTGTATTGACCTCCGGTCGCCACCAGAGGGCAATCAGTGAGCAGGACAGTGTGTGCCCTCCCCCTAAGAGAGGAGAGCAGTCCTTTGGATGCTCTCTCCTCTCCCCCCCCCCCCGCCAACCCACAATGGCCTGGGCTCGTTTCTGAACCCGGGTTGCCACCATGGCGCGAGATGATGTCAAACAAATCATAGATTTCTTTGACTGGGTAACTAGGGAAGTGGATCAGGGGAGGGTAGTGGATGTGGCCTATCTGGACTTCAGTAAGGCCTTGGTGGACAGGAGAGAGACCAGTGGAGTACCACAGGGATTGGCACTGGTCCTTGTCCTCTTCACTGTCTTCATAAGTGATGTTGCTGAGGAACTGAAGGAGAAAGTGTGTCTCTTTGCAGATGACTCAAAAATCTGCAACACGGTGGACACCCAGGAAAGGGTGGAGAGAATGCAAAAGGATCTGAAGAAACTCAGAGGAGTGATCTAAGGAGTGGTAGCTGGGTTTCAGTGCCAAAAGTACGAAGTAATGCACCCAGGGTGGGGTAACACAGGAACTGTGCATTAGACAGGAGGTGGTGCTTACAGTTACCTAGCAAGAGAGGGGCCTTTGGGTGATCATATCTGTTGATCTCAAGGTGGCAGGGCAGTGTGACAGGGCAGCAGGCAGGGTAAACTGGATGCTGGGAACCATAGGGAGGAGGATCTCTAGCAGGAGAAGGTAGATGGTGTTGCCATGTAGCACTCACTGGTGAGACTCCACCTGGAGTACTGTGCCCAGTTCTGGAGGCTGCACTTCTGCAAGGACTTCAGCAGGGTGGAGGTGGTCCAGAGGAGAGTTACTAAAATGGTGCAGGGTTTGCATAAGAAGCCATATGAGGAGAGACTGTGAGAGCTGGGCATGTACTCCCTGGGAGAGAGGAGACTGAGAAGGGACATGACTGAGTCCTGTAAGTTCCTCACGGGGTGAACCAAATGTGTGGGGGGGGTCCTCTTTCAAATGAGGAGGAACACCAATACTCTGGGGCATGCAATGAAACTTGAGGAGGGGAAGTGTAAGGGGATGTGAGGAAATGCTTCTTCACATAAAGGGTGGTAGATGCCTGGAACAGCCTGCCAGAAGATGGGGTAGGGGAGAAGACAGTGTGAAGCTTAAAGCATGCATGGGATAGGCACATGGGTATTATAAACAGAGGTAAAGGAGGAGGAAGGGACACCCATGACCAAGTAAGATCCAGGGTGTAGCATTAGGCTGGGAAAACAGGGCAGACTAGATGGGCCTACTGACTGACACTTTCTGTGTTTATATGTTTCTATAAATCATCAAAACCATGTACAGTGAACTGTATCATTGGTCATAGCTGCTTTCTCTGACCCTCTATAAGTACTATACAAAAATAAGAATAAATAATGACTTGTAGCAGAGTAACATATTTATGTCCACTGGTGAATGGTAACACCAAAATTCACAAGTGCTGAAGTCACAAGTTAATTATGAAGGTCTTACCACTGTTGTGTGGAGAGAAACATATTATTATTCTACTGCAACCCATTATGTATTTTATATATAACGCACTGCTGTATTTGTAATGTCTTGATTAGCATTTTATGTTGTTTTAGCGTAAAACTGTGTTTCTTTCTATAGAAAACTCTCTGTTTGACTCATTTGTTCCAGATTCTTAGCGGAAATAACATATTTTAAGTGTAATAATGTGTTTTAAATGTAATAACGTGTTCTAAGTGCAATATGTGTTCTCAGTGAAAATAAATATTTATCTCAAAATAATTAAGCAATAAGGCATGACAGGGTGTGCTTAGTAATGGGATAATGGCATGTCTTGGGAGGGGTTGAAGCACAAGACCGAAGGCCAGGTGCTTCCTCCCCCGTTTATTAATTAATTAGTTAATTAAAATAATTAGATTAGTAAACAATTCATTGTTAATTTTAAGAATTTAAAAACAGGGGTGTCAGCACTGGGTACTGAGCTCTTCAGCCAATCACATTTCTGGATTTTCTTATACCAATTTTCTAACATGATGTATTTACCCAGTGTATTTACCACTGGTATGGTATACTGCTATTTCTCAGCAGCAAAACCAAGCAAGCACAGGCATCTGGATAGGATATAAGATGTGACATCTATTAAAATTGCTAAACTCAGTTCAGTCAGCTTGCCTGCTTGAGCCAATCAAACTGTATCATGACTGTTTTCCCAAACGTTTAGTGGCTAAGCACCTGAAGTTTGAGTTTTTCACTTTCTACATTCTTAGCAATGAAAGCACTTAACCAACCTCACTGGGATTAACACTGGGAGATACTCTTTAACAGATATACTGCAAGAGGTCCAAACTATCATCATAAAGGCTTTATTTGTCACATACAGAAACTCATGTGAGGCACAGGCACAGTCAAAGATAGAAAGGACTAGCTAAGCCCAACATTAGGTGCCAGGGGGTGCTTTGCCAGAGGTTTAAATCACTAGTGGTAAACACCTCTTATAGAGTGCGTTACATAAATGCATATTTCATTATCCATCACCTCGTGAACATTAAATTTACACATAAATCAATATACAGTATTAAGAAATACATCAATGAAAGATGGCAGTCTACTACTTATTGGAATTTTATTGCATTACCGCCACATAATAAATATTTAACTCAAGATGAACTGAAGATATAAATTATGATGAATTTACTGTATGTTCAGAGTATGTATGCCGAAGAACCACTGGCATCTTCCTTGTCATCGGGTGCCTGTTTGATTGGCTTCAGAATCATACGTTGGCATGAACAGTGGAAGCTCAACATTATCTTTTATCTGGTTTCTTCAACTGTAATCATGCAGTATTAAACTAGATGCACAAACATACACAGACTACAAAAACAAAGCAGTGCAGAGTCTGCAATCCCCTTGAGTCCCTAGTTGGACTGCTTGGTCCAAATATTCCAAAGAAGCAGCTTTTCCTAGAACTAGAGGACACGATGGGGCAAGAACCCTCTGGCTATTTCCCAGAGTCAAATTAACAAGTAGATCCGACTTATTGACTTTTCTCTAAATTAAATGACACTTGAAAAATGCTTTACTTCTGCTTTTCCTAAACTGAATTAAATACAACCTTATTTATTTATTTAAGAGTTTTACCAGGAAAGCATACTGAGCGGGTTACCGCTCGATTCCAGATGCGTCCTGGGGGAACATACAAGTGGAAACATACAAGTGGAACTACAATCATAAGAACAAAGAAGAGTGTACAAGAATGCTATTACATTTACATACAGTAGTGAAAAAATTGTACATGTTTACAGTTACACTAGGCAGAAGATGTTATGAGAACTTAATTGGAGGACAGGAGCATACAATTAATAACCACACAGTGGAAACACATGCATGCAGCTACAATGTGCAACAGTAGGAGACATGGTGCATGTAACTATTAAAAACAAGCAACAGGTAGCTGAGAAGCAAGCTACAAAGAAAAATAAAGAGTTATGCACGGTTTCATCTGTAACCCCTACAATTTGCTCAGCAAATGTATAAGTTACGTAGGGCCAGTGTGCTATGAGCATGACAAGAGGGCCTGAATGCAAGTAGGGGACTTGAAGTACCAGCCCCTAGGTGGCCCTATGTGCAGACGCATGTTGGGGAGAAGTGAGCCTTGAGGAGGTGATTTAGGTGTGCCATGTTTGCGCATTCACGAATGTTCACTGGGAGTGTGTTCCAAAGTTTAGGCATGATGTAACTGAACGCCAATTGGCCCCTTGATGTGGCCATGCGTGGTAGGAGCCGGGAGTTACCACTCCTTATTGCCAAGCATAATTCTGTTTGGCCAATAAATTGAGTGTGTCTTATTGTAAATAGTTTAAAGATACATTTAAAACAAGAATGATTATAGCTTCTTTGTAATATTTAGTTGTAACATTTTACAGTTTAAAGAAAATATCTAGTTTTAAAACTGGCTGTAGAATGGGGAAATTTATTTGAGGAAGTGAAAAAAATAAACACTTCAAGACAGCTCCATGTTTAAAAGTGTAGGCTAAACCACAGTTTTCTCTGTAGCAAATAAGCTGTACCATTATCCCCTGAACCCCTCCGGAATAATGGATGCAACACCAATTTTACTTTTTGGTTGCTCGTTGGCAATATTTATTTTGGCACAAAGAATATATTCACATACCCAAATTTATGACTTCACAGTTCCACACATAAAATTATTTTCAAAGCTTCCTGGTTCCGGCCTCTGTCCTTCTTCTGATCATTCTTCCATCTTGGCTTTCAGGGCCTGGACACTGTGAATACGTCCACCTCCTCCATACCAGGACCAGGCCGGTTCTACATACCCGGGCTTTCACCCTCCAGGGCCAGACACTTCTGAATCCAGTGCCTGGACCTATCCCCCTCCCTGCTTTACCACCACATCTGGGTTCCTTGTCCCCAGCCTGTGTATCCTACCCCCTCCCCCTCCCTTTCCCCTCTGTTTCCCCTTTTCTTTCTTCCCACTCCCATGGGCATCACTGCCCCCCCCAAGGGACTCTGACCTAGTGTCCTGGCCTATGACTGCCTCCCTGCAGCAGAAACACTGGCCCTATGCTCAGGGCCCCTAGGGCACTCAACCTGTCCTCCAACTATTTATTTTTGTGCCAGCCATGCCCCCCCCAGAGCCTTCCTTAATAAGGGTTGGAGGATGGGAAACATTCCCACCAAAAGAGGTCGTCCTGCCTGAATCCTGGCCTAATATACCCCTAAAGGATCCCTGGTCAGGACCCCTTGAGAACTCGCTCCCCAGCCAATCCCTGGGGCTTTAGCATCCCCGTCATTTACACTCTACCTGCTTGGTGATGTCACGAGGCCCCATCCCTTCAGTTTCTACCTGCACTCCTCCCTCCCCCTCCCTCCCTCCACCCTTGCCCTCCTATGTTCTTCCTGGCAGGGTCATTAGACAACCTCTCTTGCCTTTTAGTGGCAAGCCCCATTGTCCCCTGAACCCCTCCCAGGAATAATGGACGCTACACCGATTTTACTTTTTGGTTGCTCGTTGGTAATATTTATTTTGGCACAAAGAAGAATATATTTACATCCCCAAATTTATGACTTCACAAACCAGGCTGGTTCCACCTACCCAGGCTTTCGCCATCCAGGCCCGGACACTTCTGAATCCAGCGCTTGGACCTATGCCCCTCCCCACTTTACCACCACATCTGGATCCTTGTCCCCAGCCCGTGTATCCTACCCCCCTTCCCCTGCTCCCCCTTTTATTTCTTCCACTGCCCCTCCTCCAGGTTACGATGAACGGAGGGGCTCCCCCCTTGCGGGCTAGTACCTCAAACCTTTGTTGGCCATTTTACTCACTAGCTCCCCAATAGGCCTTAGGAATAGGCACATGCCAAATTCCAACAGGTGGACCCTGTCCGACCTGTACACCACAGGCTGGTTGAAAAGGAAATGTCCTTGTGCTGCAGGTGCACCCCCCCATTTTGATTACTGCCCTTGCCACACTTCTATTCAGATGCTTCCTGACTTTCTCAATCAGCCGGACATCTTTTACTCCCCTCCAAACCCTCCGGGAGGTGATATCGGACCAGCTGATTTTTACCCTCAGCCACTACCCTCTCAACCTCTCTAGATCCCCCATGATATTCTGCCCCAGTGCACACCACGGCAGGCCCCTCAAATCATTGCCCCCCAGGTGTATAATAAGGCAATTTGGCATGCCCCATTGCAACTTTAATTCTTCCATCAGAGGCAAGCGCTGTGCCCACCTCATCCCCCTAATGCCTTTCCACAGCACCCTGGTGTGCTCGGTATTAAATTGCAGCTCTGCTCCTCTTGAGATGGTGACTACAAACCTTTCAGCCCAATATATGAAGGAATGCCCCACAATCCAGATTTTCCTCTTGGAACTTGCCATGGAAAACAAGATAAACAGTGTGAGTTGCTGTTATCAACACCTGACAAACCTCCTATAGCAGCTGGACTTCCAGCACCCCACCTTCTTTACCTCTGCCACTGTAGCCCCTTTCTCTGCTGCCTTCGTGGCTGCCCCAATCCAAAAAGAATGTGGGGCAAATTCACTTGGGTCTTCCCCAATGACTGTCAGGGCCCTTCTGAGTACCACCCCTACCTGAAACCCCATGACCGGGGAACCATCCCCATGTCAGAACAGAGCCCCCCAGTCCTCCCTCGAGCACTCCTGTATGTTTCCAGTGCATCCATGGTGCAGTTGGTGGACTGCAGTTGCCTCACCAGTGACACCTGGGTCCCCCTTCCTCTCTGGTCTGTCTTAGACCTGGCTAGGGTAATGACTACCCTGTCACATCCCCATAAGATGTCCTTGTGCTGCAAAGCCTGCCCATCAGCTGCCTTTTTTGGGGCCATCACTTCCACCACCCAGGAATGCCCCTGTCACCATAACTGCAAACACGGCCTGGAACAGCGCCCCCTCTTGGGCCGAGGTGCATACCTTCTGGGTTGCCCATAAGAGCTTTTCCAGCAACTGCCCTCTTATGGGGTGCCTCTTATCTGCCCTGGCCCCCCAACTCCTCTGCCAACCCAACACCATGCATTTTATTGTCCTGCTGGCCCCTACATCGGGCCAGCCTCTGTCCTGGCATACCCAACTGATGCCAGCTAAGTGCACTACCATTGTGGCATGGTCCAGACCTTCTTCCCACTGTTCCACCACAAACCTCCTTACCAGCTCGTCCCTGTCCCACCTGTACTTCCTTCTGAAATCCTGGAACCTCACCCACCCTGCTTTGTAGGCCCTCAGCATGTTTGTTGACCAGGCACCCTGGTACAGCACACTGGCTGTGTCCCTCCAGCCTCCCACAACCGGTCCGGGATCCTGGTCCTGTGTGGCACCACCTGAGGCCTCAGCTCCAGAAACCTGTTGAGCTGTAAACGGGAAAGACTGTCAGCCACTTTGTTCCTCAGCCCCTCAATGTGCTGCGCTTTGAAAGATATGTTCAGATGCAGCCCCAACAACACCAGGCACCTGAGCAGCCCGCCCACCATCTCCGTCCTCCTCCCTTGCCTATTAATGACCTCCACCACCCCTTTGTTATCACAACAAAACAAGAAGCACTTCCCCTGCATCCTATAGCCACCCATATCGGGAAGATCTCCAAGAATGTGATATCTTTCAACACTCCCCTTTTTTCCCCACGATGCAGGCAGACCAAGGTTCTGACATCCATTCCCCTTGAAAGTATGCCCCCATTCCCGGGGCACCCGAAGCATCCGTGAACAGCTCCAAGTCTGTGTTCCATTCCCATTCTCCCTGCCAAAATGTCACTTTGTTGTAGCTGTCGAGAAACTCCTCCCATACCTGGAAGTCCTCCCAGACTCCTCTCGACACATCCACCCAGTGGTGTGGCAGCCTAGCCTTCCCCGTGGCCCTTCCCAGTCTCCTTGTGAATGATCTGCCTGGGCTGATGGCCTTGCAGGCAAAATTAAGGTGCCCTAGCAGCTGTTGCATTTGTACCAGCAGCACCCTCTGCCTCCACATAACCTGGGTTAGCAGGCCTTTAAGGCACGCCACCTTGTCCCGGGAAGCCAGAAACGGCCCTCCTCCATGTCCACCTCTATCCCCAGGAATTCCAACTTCTGGGTGGGGCCCTCGCCTTGCCATGCACCAGTGGTATACCTATCTGTCGGCACATTGCCTTAAAATCCCACAACATCCCCTGTGCCTCAGCTCTGGATTCCCCAATGAGGAGGAACTCATCCAGGTAGTGCACCACCCTGCTGTGCCCATACCTGACCCCAAATACCCATTTCGTCCAGGTGCTGAATGCTTCGAAGGTGGAACAAGCCACTGAGCAGCCCATGGGCATGGCCTTGTTGAAATACATGCCCCCTTGAAATTGAAAACTCAATAGGTCCCAGTCCTCGGGCCAGACAGGTAAGAGTGGAAACGCCGACTCTATGTCTGTTTTCACAAACCATGCCCCCTCAAAAGCACTGATCAGCACTATGGTCTGTTCCAGAGAGGTATACGACACCACCCTAAGGTGATTGGGTATGCCCTCATTCACCGTGGAGCCCTTGGGATAGGATAAGTGATGGATCCAGCGGAATTACTCTGCCACCTTATTGGGGACAATACCCAATGGGGAAACTTGGAAATTCACACACGGGGGGCCCCCAATGGGCCGTCCACCCTTCCCATCCTGATCTCCTTCTCTATCTTGGCCTCTACTATCTCTTCTTTCTCCTTTACTGACCCTAAATTCTTGGACCACATCCCTGCCTGCCTTGAAACCCCAGTGGGAAGCCCACCTGAAAACCTGCTCTGAGCAGCTCTGCTGCCTCCTTATTTGGGTGGTCTGTGGTCCATTCCTCCATCACTGCCAGGGAAATGGGGGTGCATGCCAGCACATAACCCCTCACCTGCTGCTAGGCACCCTGTTAGCACCAACCTCTGGGAGCATAGTGCTGCCCTCTATGGTTGCCCCGGCCCCTGCCCTGCCCCTCCAGGCACCCTGAAGGGACTGTTCCTGGTACTATTCCCTGTCCACTCCCTGCCAGCAGCGGGAGACCGGGTGAGACCCCCCGCACCTGAAGATAGTGTGCCGGAACTTACAGTTGCCCCATGTGCAGGTGGCCTTGTTGTAACCCCAACATGTCCTGGACCCAGTGGCAGAAGTGGCCTTCCTTGCCTGTTCACCTCCGGCCCCACCCGCTTCCCCGGAGAGGGTCCTTACCCACAACTCTGAGTGGGTACAGTCCCATCTTAGATCCCTTTTGGCTGCCATCCTCTTCCAGAATGCTTCATCATACTTGAGCTAACCATACCTGACTTTTGCCTTGTACATGTCCCTGATAATGGACATGTACGTCAGCAGGGGGATGGTGAGCTCAGGCTGCTTCTCCAGCAATAATGCGCTATATATGATGAAGCCCCCTTGCCAGTTTTCAATGGTCTTCCCCTCGTACTTCGCTTCCTCCATCTTGTGGCCTACCACTGCCAGGGCCACCACCATTTCTGACTTCCCAACTGACTCCTTCTGTTCATACTTCATAGCCGTGTCCTTGTCCACCAGCCTGAAGATGTCCATATACTCTCCCTTCTAGATTTTTTCCTTGATTGAAACCGGGACGTGGTCACCAACCGAGCAGCCAGGAGGTTCCACATGCAATTTTTGGGCTGCTGCCTTGGCCCCCCCCTTTTCCACCCCATCCCCCTTACTCTTTAAGGCCTGCATGACCCGTTCCATCTTTTCAATCCCTGCATCCCCCATGTCCCCCAGCAAACCCACTAAATACTCTTTTAGGCCATTTTCATCCCAGAGGTCTACGTCATTCTTACCCCCATCCAGGCTGCCATCATCTGGTTCCGGTGCAGACAGGGGCGCCAGGATGGGCATGGGGTGCAGCACTTCCTGCCTGGGCCTCTTGCTCCCTTTTCCCCTGCCTGGGCATTCCTCTCACTCCTTCCGCTTTCTCAAGGCCTCCTCTTCTGCCTCCCTCTGCTTTGCCCCCGCCGCCAGCAGCTCTGACATATGCCCCATCAACTTTGACGCTTCTTGCATCAGTTTTTCGCTGAACAGTTGGGCTCACTTAGGTGCCATGGTGGTTCCTATGTCACTATAGGCAGAGGGGCGAAAAAACAATTGTTCAGCTGTGCAAACCAAATAACAAAATCACCCCTTTTTCCGAGTACCAAGGCCCTTAGGGGCCACCTCATCCAAGAGCCACCCCGCAGGCTGGCCCCGCGCCCCCTGGGACCTGGCCAATCGTCCCATCCTGCTTCCTGGTGCCTGTTGCTTGCCCGTGTTCCTGCTGCCTTCATGTGTAATATTCACCCCATCCCCTGGGAAACTGGGCCTAAAGCACCCTCAGGGCCCTACCCAGGCTGAAGTACCTGCCACTGCACACCCTATGCATTATCCCCGGCCATGCTGTACACTTGCACGTGGTCCCACACTCTCCACTGTCTGCCCCCATTGGCTGGCCTGCCTCTTCTCCCTGTCCCCACATGGCATGTGCTCCCATCCCTCACTGTTTTAGGCTGGTGCCCTGGCCTGTAACATTTTCTGGCATATGCCCACCCCGTGCCATGAATCTTCTTCTTGCTTTCTTAATAAAGTGCCTTTATTATTATTTTTTTTGTTCCCCCTTTCCAATTTCCTTTCAAACGCTGTGCTGCTGGATGACGGCTATAACAACCTGGTTACCATCCACCTGGCCTGCTGGCCTACATTGCCCTCCATAAGTTTTTATGTCCCACCGGGGCCCCAAAACTGCCCACTATAGGCATTACCTCAGTCCGCTTCCCCCCAAGCTGGTATGGAAAACCCCTGCTGCTTATGGCTGCACATATACGGATGCAATCCCACCATGCAGTAATACAGCTGAGGTCCTGTCTGATGCAGTTGTTGCTGTATCAGCTAAGCCAATGGCCAGTTAGGCCCAATGTCTATCCCCTCCAGCCAGGCTGCAACCTCCCACACTACACCAGCCCCCCCCCCTTCCCCAAGCAAGCTAGAAAAGGTGGAGGCTGTGCTCTGTGCCTGTCTGAGCTTTCTCGCACCACTCAGTTTTGCTATCCCCCTCCCTGGTAATGTTGTATGTCTGCATTTGTATAAAATAAGCATATCTGTGATTTTGACTTGAGCTGTGAGAAAGCATATACCTATGACATTGCTGGCATGTTTCCTGTGGGTCTGCATGCCATTTTTTTTGTTAATTAAGCACTTTAGCTAAGCACTGTAGTACTAGTCCCTTCTTTGGTAGAATGTTGTGAACCCCCCCAGAGCCCACAACACGCACCCTTGGCTCTGCAGGGGGATTGCCCATTCGCCCACAAAAATCACAAACTGTGCAAAACGCAGCGCTCATCCTCATAGCTTCTCCCCTGCCCAAGCCATGCCCCTTCAGTCTTCACTACCCCCTAGGTAGTTCAACTATAACCATCAGCGGCGCTAGGCTGCGCCGGATCACATGGCCTCCCTAGGCCTAACTGCGGTCGCACATCACCAGGAGAGGCCGCTCCTCCCCATCTCCTTTCTTCACCCAGTGAAAACCCCATATTCTTTCTCCCATTTTGCGCCCAATTCTTGAAAAGCGCCAGCCATCCGCTGAGCTAGCTCGCACGCACCATGTGGCCTCCTGCTACCATGCCACTGCTGCCTCCCTGCCTGGCATTATTTTTGCTGTTACTGTTACCATTTGCATTTGCAGTTGCGGTACCATGATTGTGCGCATTACACTTTGCATTTCCATATGTGCTTGTGTTTGTCATTCCGTTTCTGTTCCCTTTGGTGTTACTGTTGCTGTAACAGTTAACAGTTGCATTTACAATAGTGGTACCTTGACTGTGCGCATTACCAGTTGCGTTTCCGTATGCGCTTGCATCTCCGTTTGCTTCACTGTTTGCTTTGGCATCACTTTGTGCTTGCATTTCTATTAATGTTTGCATTACCATTTACATTTGCGTCACCATGTGCATAACCGTTAGTGCTTGCGTTTGCATTGCAGTTACCGTTACTATGTCACAAGACATCACAAAGGGCCCGTTCTCCCACCACCACATTCTATTCACTATTTATAGCCCCCGTTCTCAAAAACAAGGGAAATTCATGACAAAAAAATCCATTTAATGCATCAGTTAGGGTTGTTCCACAGTGACAAAAGCAAGGAAATTCGCTCCCCCCCAACTCGCATCGAGGTGTGCATTGGGGTTGTCGGTCCTAACTCTCACTCCATTCTCCTATACCTCAGCTTGTTTTACACATGTGATGGGATGAAAGTTAGGGTCAGCAGCCCCAGCGTACCCGACTCTGCCAGTTAGGGGGGGTTGGTCATGCAAGGGGCTTTCAACCCAACACTGAATTTTCTTTGCTTTTGTCACTGTGGAACAACCCTAACTGATGTATTAAATGGAGTTTTGACATGAATATATATATATATATATATATATATATTTATAAAAGGAGATGATAATGTCCTTCAAATCCAAGTTTCTGATTGTATAAAACACATCACATCACATGACCATGTTTATATCAAAGCGCGACCACACACCTCCCCTTTTAACCCCCTCAAAAACAATTTTAACATTTTATAAGACAGACAAACCACTCTGAGGCGTGTGGTCGCTCTGTGATATACGCACACCTTGGGTGGTTGACGCACATGAAGGCATGCGTATGTGAGAGCGCGATTGCACACCTCAGAGTGGTTTATCTATTACATATATATATATTCATTGCAAAAAACTTTGTTAATGCATCAGTTAGGGTTCCACCATCAAAAGTTTGGAAATGTGGTGTAAGGGTTTCCAACCCTAACAACCCACCACACCCCCAACCAGCATGCACCAACAGGCGTCGGGGGTGTGCCTTAGAGTTGTCAGCCCTAACACTTGCCCCATTCCATGATTAAATAAGGTGAGATGGCTACAGTATAGGAGAAATAAGAATGCAGAATTCTTATTCAGGGAGATTTCAGCAGGGAGAAACAGACCTTCTCAGCTTTTTTGGACCATGGATATGCTTCTCCATCCTGCCTGTCTACAGCCGAAGAAGACTTTTTCATCCACCTTGTGTGAAGAGTTTGCTCTGTTCTTCTCTGACAGTGTCATTTATCCAGTCAGGAATTCCGTTAGGGAGGCTTGTGCCTCGCACTGGTCAGACTACTAGGAGCAGAGGCACTCTGCCTGTCTGGGAGGAGTTTAGGCCAGTGGAGGTGTCTGAGGTGACTGAGGTGATCTTAGATCTCAAGCACACATTTTGTGAACTGGACCCAGCCCCAATGCATTTCTTAATGGGATGCGCTGAGGCTGTTTGCCTGGTGTTCGCTGGGATTGCCAGGTGCTCGATGGTGGAGGGGTATTCCCAGTGGCTTTGAAAGAAGCACTGGTGAGACACCCTTCTTTTTTTTTTGTAACTCTATTTGTGGCACTCCAGACCCTGGAACTCTCACAGGCAGCCAGCGATTGGCCGCTTCTACCACCCACCGTGACCCCACCTCCTCACGGGCATTACTTTTCTCCTTGGCGGACCCTATCTGGCCAGGACTCATGAGGAGATCGAAGAGGGTGGAGGTCCGGTATCGTGTGTGTGGCAGCTGGCACTGGCAGCTGTCATCTATCCAGGCTGGAGGGGATTTTTCTGGCATTATGCCCCAGATGTGGGGTGTGAAGTGCCGCCTAGCCCATGACATGGATGCTTCCACCCATGTCTGGAAGGCAGCTGCCTGACATCTTCCCCATCCCTTGCAAGCCCCTGTGCATTGCAGTGCCACCAGTCTCCACTGGGGGCTGCTGCTACACCGGGCTACACCTGGATCCCTCCCCGGGAGAGGAGAGCAGTCCTCCTGATGCTCGATTCTCTTTTTCCTTTGCCGACCCCCAGCAGTCTGGGCTCACTCCCGAACCTGGGTCGCCAGCATGGCACGAGGTGTGGCGTCCATCGCCTTAACCCTCAGTGCCACCGGGCCGGCTTGTGAGACACCTTCTTAAGAAGTCTTCTCTCAACCTAGACGTCCTGGTGAATTATTGTCCAATCTCTCACCTGCCTTTCTTAAGCAAGGTTGTGGAGAAATTAGTGGCACAACAGCTCGAGGATCACCTCGTGTCCTTCACCACCTATGAGCCATTTCAGTCGGGTTTTTGGACCAAACACAGTACAGAAACAGCTCTAGTTAGAGTGCATAATGATCTGCTCAGGGCCAGAGATAGAGGAGACATGTCGGTTCTTGTGCTCCTCGATCTCTCATCAGCATTTGACATGGTGGACCACGCCGTGCTTCTTAATCGGCTCTGTGAGTTTTGTGGACTTGCCGGGGTTGTCATCAGATGATTTGAGTCCTATCTTTCTGATAGGGTGCAGCGGGTTGTGATGGGGAATTTCTCCTCCTCCCCAATGCCCCTGTTGTGTGGAGTTCCAAAAGGCTCGATCTTGTCATCGATGCTGTTCGCGGTGTACGTGCTGCCCCTTGGTGATATCATTTCACAGTACAGCCATGGCGTTTCAGATGACACCTAGCTTTATTTGTCATTTGCACCCAGAACATCTGATGCTATTGACATGCTTAACACCTGTCTGGCTAAAATCAATGACTGGATGGCTTCCAGCTGGCTGAGACTAAACCCAGATAAGACAAAGGTGCTAGTGATCGAGCTAGGTTGCGGGCATGATGGGTTGCAACCTGGAGTGGACACAGGTCTTTTCCTGGAGTCTTCTCTGTTGGTTGCTTTCCCAAGGGTGCGAGATCTAGGTGTGATCCTGGATAGCAGGCTGACCTTTGAAGATCAGGTGTCATCTGTGGTAAAGAGTGTTTTTTACCACTTGTGGAACATTGCCAGGATCGAGCCCCTCATTCTGCCCAATGATCTGCCTACTCTGGTACATGCCTTTTTTACCTCTAGGCTTGACTACTGTAATGCTCTTTACTTTGGGATCACAGGAGAGACCCTCTGCAAGCTGCAGCTGGTGCAGAACACAGCGGCCCGGTTGCTGATGGGTCTGTCTAGATCCTGTCATGTGACCCTAGTCCTGCGTGCTGTGCACTGGCTGCCAGTCAGGTGGAGGGTCCTTTTCAAGGTGTGCTTGCTCACCTATAAGGCCTTATATGGGCTGGGTCCTGGCTACCTGTCAGAACTCCTGACACCTACGACCTCTGCTCGCTCCCTCTGCTCCTGCTCGAGGGGCCTCCTGGTTGTTCCCCGGGTTTAGCTCAAGACATCTGGTGACCAAGCTTTCAGTGTCTCTGGGCCGACCCCGTGGAACACATTTCCAGTTGTAGTCTGGGAGGCCCCTTCGATCATTGTTTTCAAACAGAAGTTAAGGGCACACCTCTTCAGTCTGGCCTATATAGAATAATCAGGACTATTAGAGAATTTTATTATTGGAACTCTGATTTTATTTAGTTGTTATTTATTGAATTTTAATTCATTGTTTTATCTGTAATTATTTGTTAGGCACCCAGAGCCTCCAGGATTGGGAGCCATAAAAATAAATTTGCCTTGCCTTGCCTAATTTATTAAAAACACAGAAACGGCAGTGAACTGATTAAAAACACAGAAATGGTAAACAAACAGCTGTAAATAATAACTTCCAATTTTTTGAATGTTTGCTTCACATGCCATCATGAGTAATGCTGTGAGACTGGTAACAAAAAGTCTCCAGAGGCTGTGGCATGAGGGGATAGTGCCTCCACGCATTTCAAAAGGAGAAAGTTGTGGTATCGATGTGATGCCAGAACGATACCACAACAACTTTTCATGATCTTTAAACTGTACCACAACAAGAATATTGCTGATATGGAAATCCATACACAGTAGACCCTAACTGTACACTATAAGCCAATACAGAATATCAGTATGTGTGTCCTTATGTTTTCTAAAAATGGGTTCTATTTACACATATTGCTGGTGATTATCTATACATATTAAATGTGGGAGAATTTTCACACATATTTTTGAAAACTATTTCATTAGCAATATAAGTGCTATGGATTCAAATCTGAAAAGGGGAGATTAATTAGCACTTTAGCCACTGTACTATCAAGATAATAAACAGTTTCAATAAAAGAACCTCAATCATATTTACAAAAAAAGCATTAACTCCATTTCATCAGAGTCCTGGCTATAATTGTGTACCCTAAAAAGAATATCCAAAAACATTCTCTTTGGTTGAGTTTCAACTCCGAATCTCTTCCACTTTCGCTCACTTTCTCCAGGTATTTTTGTTACTACATATAGATTCCTGCAAATGTACTGTCATTGCTGAAAATTGTGTATTAGTATGTCTGACTTCTACTTGTTCCCATACTGTTTTCTTGTATCCACTATTGTCTACGTACCCTTTGTTGTAATCTCCTGGGTCGTACCTGAAAATAGGCAGCTATGCGGTCTAGTGTACCTACCCGGTTAACAAAAACTAACTGACTAAATAAATAAATAAATGTATACTTGTGTTTGGTCTTGTCTACCTGACAGTTGATATGCCATGCAAAAACATATGCTCTATCATTGTTTCTGATGGCCCTGACATGTTCATGAATCCTATTTTTCCATTATTATTTTTTTATTTCTGTTTATTAGTTTAACAAAAATACATATAAACAATGCTTCGAACACCAAGCACTCAGAATGGAAAGAATGTTGAGGACACCACTCTTCTTATTCCTATTATACTACTTATTAGCATAGTGATCGGCCATTCTTACTCTGCCCATCCTGGCATGGATGGTTTTGTGTGTTTATTTGTGTTTGTTGGATGGTTTTTCATTTGTATGTTTAGCTTACTCTTATTACTGTTGGACACTTGCTTAGCACTGTCCTGTACTGTTTGTATGCTACCTATGACTGGTTGTATGATTGTATTATGTAATCTCCCGGGTCGTGCCTGAAAATGGGCAGGGTTATTGCCCAGTGTACTTACCCGGTCATCAAAAGCTAATAAATAAATAAATACATACACACGATATAAAAGAGATCAGTGCAGTACAGATACGACATATGCGAGGAAAGCAAAAACATATCACATGCAGTACATAACAAATATATCCAATGCTGTGTGAAATGGCCCATGAGTAGCATGATTCAAGTCCAAACGAGCAAATTCATAAATTAATATCCAAGATCCCATTCCACACATAGAGGGAAAGAGAAGTTTACCATGCTTTCCCACTGTCAGGTACCATTATAAGTACTAAACAATTAAAAATAGCCTGAGCACTAAACAGCTCAAGAAATAATGAATGGTGTGTATCAGAATGATAATACTGTAGCTAAAAAATATCATATTAACAAGAACCTCATAAAATGCATGATGGAAGCCCCCCCGTGGTACCCCGGGTACAACGATTATCCAAACTGATAAAGCAACTAAAAACTGAAGCAGAAAGCCCTTACCTGGGACAGGCCACTTACCCACCACACAACCCCTGATAATGAGCACAAGTAGAAATACACATTTTAAGTTTAAGTAAGTTCATTTTCTGAGGATGATTCTTGCCGGTCCGCAGAAGCCGATGTTGTAGGAGTGTTCTTTTGGGCCCATTTCAATGGATCTGCTGGGTCTGAAAAGATAAACACCTTTGCATTGTGGACAATCTGCACATGAGCTGGGAACACTATGCCATGTGGGATCTTGGCTTCCCGAAGCATGGCATGAACCCCGCCAAACCTCTTCTTTTTCTAGTGAGTTGTGTAGCTCAAGTTTGGATATAGGCACACCGTCTGTTTGTCCTGAAGTAAAGGACCCTTCCTATGTGCTAAGGCCAAAAGAAAATCCCTGCTTCCCATGCCATCTGTAATCATTATGATGGCTCGAGGGGCCTCTGAATCATCTGTCCTACCTTGTGGGGTCACCCAGTAAGCTTTTTGAATATGAATCGGGTGACTGGCAACATTCTTTCCCAACTGTTAAATGAGCAAGTCCATCAGAAATAAAGAAAGATGATCTCCCTCACTCTTTTCTGGCATTCCACTTAAGCAAATATTTGAAGAGCATGCTTGATTTTCCAGGCTTTCAGGCCATGAATGAAGGTGGACATTTTCCTTAGTTAAGGTGGCCGCTGTTCCCAATGCTGCATCGGCACATTCACCAGCCTCCACCGAGCTGGTCTGAACAGAAGTGAGCGTTGTTTCTAGGACCACCACATGGTCTGTGAGGGAATCAAATTCATCTGCTAGCCTAGAGACCGACTAAATTAACCGATTGATTTTAACCCCCAAAGACTATAGAGTTTCGAATTCGGCTTCCTCTGAAGGATTGGGCACTTACTCCTGGTTTGCTCTCATGGTGGGAGCTCCCACACTTGTTTTCAGCTTTGTGCCCTCGTGCGGTGCTTTATCTTTTTGACCCATATTATCCTTAATAATCTCCTACAGCCAGCTACAAAGCTTGAAGGAGCAATTCTCACCAAAAAGTATATATTTGAGCCCCTGTAGTCTGTTCCATGAGCAGAGCACTAAATTCAGGCAGCCATCTTACTCAGACTCCACAGCGCCCCCTCCCCCCTATTTTTCCATTCTTGCATGGTGCAATCAATACAGAATGCCCTGCATTTGCAGTGGATCATATAAATTACGCTTTGACTATCACATGTACTCATGTCCCTTATATCCCAAATGTTAACATTTTTCAGATTTATGAATACGTTCACCTTGTTTACATGTTTACATTTGCTACATCTTCCATATTTGAAGATTCCCTTTGGAGCCTTCCCCATCCAGGTAATCACTGGTTTTATTTTATGAAAACGATGTAATAGTGAGTCCCGCAGACTTTTACTTCTGCAGTTAATGACATTCAGACCATTATTAAGAATGTTTTTCAAATTAAGATCTAATTTCAACATATTCTCATTTTTCTCTAGAACCTTATTCACCTCCCAGACTCTCTGACTGCTGGTTGTGATAAATGTAGTACCAATATTATTTCTGGGGTTCTTTTCACCATGCAGGAGATCCACATAGTTCCTGTGTTTAGCAAATTTTCTCCCTGCAGCAATAAACTGATGAGGACACCCTCTATTGCTCAGTCTGGTGGACAGTTCATCTGCTTGTAATTCAGACTGTGTTACTGCACTTCCCCCAGTTAACAAGAATTGACATTTAGGCAGATTTTATTTATTTATTTGTTTATTTATGTGCTTTATGTCCTTTTTTACCCAACAAGCCCAGATTAGTTCTGTTGCACAGCACCATCACCATCCATCTCCAGGACTCAACTCCATTCCCAGTTCTCCCATTAATGACCCCCCCCCATGAGAAGTTTTGCCAGGGGTCAGGCCCTACTTCCCTCAACAGAGCTGAATTGCTGGTTCTGGAGTGGGGAGCCTGGTCAGCAGTGCGGGCCTGTGGTGGGGGGCGGACGGCATTCTGCACGGTCATTTTTCATTGTTGCATTTTCTTCCTCAGTCCATGGACATCAGAAGACTTTGGCTGATGCAGCTTGCATCAGACCATCAGTGTCCCCCTCTCCCTGAATCCCTGGCTCTAGCTTACATCACCACTTGTGGTCACCCAGGTGTCAGTATTGCAGTGAAGTCCAGATGCCCTGCCACCCCTGAGGAGGCTAGCATCTGTCAGATGGTCAGTCATTCTTCTACAGCCAGCCCGCCAAGGACACAGGCTCATTCCAGAACCCACATCACTGGCCTCACAAGCAGTAATGCTACCACTGCACTGGCAAGCCAGTATGACCATTAGGCAGATTATTAATAACATGTCTTGGATTACAGCTGTCAGCTCACAGAAGTGTATTTCTATCACTAGGTTTTTGGAACAAATAAATACAATATATATATTCTTACTGATTTTTAAATCTATTAAGTTTATCTCAGTGTTGCTCCTATTTAAGATGACTCTAAGATTTGGATTACTTTTTTCAACAAAGTTCTTAAATTCTATTAGCATCTTTTGAGTACCACACCATATCAAAAACAGACTATCTTCTATGTAACATCTGTATAAGATGATCTTATGAAACAATGGATCATACGCACTGTTGTAGAAGACCTCCTTCTCCCATTTATATATATATATATATATATATATATATATATATCTCTCTCTCTCTCTCTCTCTATATATATATATATATATATGTATGTATATAGTTTTTTTTCATAGCAGTGAGGCATTTCAGGGGTTAGCGTAGCTCTATTAACCAACACAGCACCTGAATCACAATAACAAGAATCTGAAATTTACATTTGAAATTGGGGACGGTGACATTCAGTTCTTAGATCTGGATCTCTGGATAGATGAAATGGGCAATATTAATTCTAATGGGGTTTCATAATCCCACTGTGGGCAAAACTGTACAAGCAGTGCCCCCTCCTTTCCTGGATTACAGGCATACTGTATGGAGAGTTCCTCCTTTTAAGTAAAAAAAATGTTGTAGGTGCCGTATTGGTCCTTTTAAGAACAGATCCAGAAACAAATGATTTGATACCTTTTATTGGACCTACATGGATGTTACAGAAAAGAACAAAGTGCTTTAGCTTTCGAACCAACCAGGTCCTTTTTCTGCTTCTGAAGAAGGACCTGGTTGGTTCAAAAGCTAAAGCACTTTGTTCTTTTCTGTAACATCCATGTTGGTCCAATAAAAGGTATCAAATCATTTGTTTCTGGATCTGTCCTTTTAAGTAAGTAATAAGTCACAACAGGGTGTGAATTATAGGATTTTAATACATGTGCCAAGGGTGTCGTAAGGCATGAGGCCAAAAGCAGAGTGTTCGTATGCCCCGGGAAGTGCATTAAAATCCTAAAATGCACATCCTGGAGGGGCTTATTACACTTATAAAATAGCTTCTGGTAGTTTTTTTTGGGAGGAGGAAAATGAGATTTGGCACCTTACCATGCGTTTATAGCAAATTAGTGCATGGTCAGGTGACATCTCTCAGCCAATGAAATTTCTAGATTCTTTTCTTGCCATTTTATAAGGAGGAATTGTTCTAGAGATGTAAGGCTCAGTCTGAGGAGCTATTAAAAAGACCAGAGCTAGGGGTTTATCAGGAAAGTGTATTAAGACATTCTTTAGAAAGAGCCAAAAGTCAGAAGAGAAAGCAGCTGTTGGTACTAAAAGAAAAAGATGGTAGGGATCAACCACTGAACTTTGTGCTGGAGTTTACTAAAATGGCCCCTAGGATTAAATATATATACTGTTGAAAAACCTGAGAATTCTACAGCAATGTGACAAGCCAGGAGCATTCTGTGACAAACCCAGAGTTATGTTCAGCAGAGCTCCAACTCAGTTGTTGACATTAAGGCATCTACAGCTGGGGCAAAATTGGTGCCAGCTAGACCTGTTGGGCAAGTTACATGTGGACATTGTTCAATATGTAAACATATATCAGTGGTAAAACACTGGTTCATCCCAAACTGGATGTGAAGGCTGACTATAAAGAGTTTATAAGCTGTTCAACAACTTCTGTAGTTAACATGCTAGTTTGCAGCTGCCCAAAGGTATATGTGGGAACAACTAGTAGGATGTTAAGAGACAGAGTGCAGGAACATATCTGAGACATTCAGAATGGGAAAATGAGTTCTTCAGTAGGTTTCCTCTGGGATCCTGGAACATGTACCGGCACCTGTATGAGAAGGGGATAGAGCCCAGCAGTTATTACAAAAGGAATCTAAATACATTTTCACTGTACAGACTCTTAACCATGGGGAATGAATGATAATATTGATTTTGCAGTGTTGTATCCAACAAAACGTTTTTATTGTTACAGCCTAAAGAGACTAGTTGGACTGTCTTCAGTCATATAAGTTGGACACGGCTGGGCATTTCCTTCATCCAGGCTATCCATCAAAATAGCTTTGCTACAAGTTCTTACCGATTGTGTTTAAGTGGCATATAAAATGTAGTGTTCCTAATGGTCACAGTTTATTCATTTTGTACTATATGTACATAAATGTAAATGTCAGTGTGTCAGCAGGTTGTACACTCTGCTCTGAGGCAGGAAGATCAGAAGGTTGTGGGTTCTAGCCCTACACCAGGAACTTGGGCTAAATCCCAATACTTGTTGGGGGAGGGGGGCGCTGCGCTCCTGAGGTGCTGTCTTTTAGATAAGATGTTGAACCTAGTCCCCATCTGCTTGTTCGTGTCTGGTGATTGTTCACATGGACATTAAAGATCCCATGTCACTTTATGAAAAAAGTAGCAGAATTTCCCTGGAGTCATGGCCAAGTTTCTCCTATTCAGTAAAAATATCACCAACAGCTCAACCTGATTCAATGTCAGTTTACATCTGTATCTCACCCTCCAACTGGGATGAGGCTGAAAATTAACAAAATTGCCTAACCTTCCTTTCCCAGTCAACAAAAAATCTAAACTCATTTTTTTCCGGTACTTGTGTGGTTATATAGCTGTGAAACTCCTTTCTTTTAAGCATTCCCTGTTCTCTCACCTATTTGCCCTAGGTAACTACTGTTGCTTATAACCAGGAGCCACCATGTAAGGCGCCATGCAATTTAGTATTAACGTAATACTTACTTTGCTGTATCCTTTTATGTGTTTTCCTTTTTCACCAAGCTTGGCTAAATGACTGATTGAGCGAGCTCCTCCTCATGCCAATTCTACTTCTGATTTGTTACTTATTGTTTTACCTTATTGTTGACGGCGTAACTGTCTCCTTGCCCTACACACTGATGTATCTCTACCCAATCTGTAACGACTGCACCTACGTTGTTGTTTTGAACTGTACTGTTGTCTCTTCTGTATTGTACTCTCCCAGGTCGTGCCTGAAAATAGGCAGGATTATTGCCTAGCATGCTTACTCAGTTACCAAAAGCTAATAAATAAATAAATAAATGATAATGTGCTCCTAATGTTACATCAGCTTTCTTTTGTAGGGTTGTAGCATGTTGTACCACTTGACCCAGCTTTTCCTTCCCTCCACCTTACCCCCCCCCCCGTTTCCCCAGTCTCCCTTATATTATGATTAAGGCCAAATGTTTACCTTTTCACTGACTTTTGCATTTCAGTATTATCCACTGTTAAAAGATATTGTGGGAATATTTCTGTCAAAGGGTTAGATGAACATTTGGGATGTATTCTGCATGATTTTACCATTAGTTGGGAATTGGTGTAGATGGTTTTTAATTGCTGATCCACTGACTGCAGTAATTTATATCCGCATACTAAAAACTAAATGAATCGTACTGCGTACTTTCCCATTAGTCACCTGCAGACGTTAACTAATGTGTTTAAACATTGTGTATGGTGGGAATGTACGTAATATCATGTGTCTGGTCTGAGGCTATGGAATTGCATTTTTTTATCATTGGTCATCCAATTATAGATAGAGGAAGCGCTCCCGATCAATCAGAGAGCTACAGGTTCTTTCCTCTGCACGTGAGACATCTTTTTCAGCGAAGAGTGTCTCACACACAGCTGCTCTGGAAACAGGTTTATTTGGGTAAGGTTTTTTGAAACATTTATATGTTATTGATTGAGGACCACCACTGAGACCATGCGTATGGTTGAAAGAGTGGCCTCACTTACATTCTCAGGGTATCCGAACTGCTCACCTTAGGTTCGCAGTTCTCATACCCTAAGGATGCATGTGAGACCCCTCTTACAGCCATAAAAGTGGTCTCGGTGGTGGTATTAACATACAGCATAGCTTTCCAAGGAAAGGGGATCGACCTGGAGCTCTGAAGCAGTTGCTTGATGTGCCATTTTGCTATAAGTATTTTTCTTTTCTATTCTAATAAAAATTAGCACTTAAATTACACACCATTTTTGCACAGTGTTTTTATTTCTTTGTTTAGTGTTTAACCTTCACACTGCTGCATCAGTGGTACACAGACTTGGTAAATGCTCATTTTCTTTCTTGTTTTAGCTGTATTGAATACCCTTCTGGTGCAGCAGCACCTTACTCCCTCGCATCCTGTTCATCACCACAGGAGGGCTTATTTAAATATTTACAAATTGGTGACTAGGGTGATTGCCTAATAGTAACTTAACCCCTTGAATGTGTTGTATTGCTTAATACCCCAATAGGAAAATGGTGCTGTGCTTAGCCAAAAGGCAGGTGGAGTTGCAGCAGGTGTTGTAGCTGTGGTGTAGCATCCAGCACACTACACTGCTACATGGGGGCCTGTGAAAGACTCTGAATTCCCACTATAATGAGGTGTGTGGAAAAGAGCTCAAAAAATGGTGGCAGTGGGGGGACTGGGATGAGGCACTGAGTTCCCAAGGAGAGACATACTAACCATTTGTGTACCTATGTATATCAACAGTGGACCGCGCAAAGTCACACTGGCATCATCTGTTAAGGTAACTACTCATCCCCTCTCCAGATCTGCTGGTCCCACCTATGGAGAAAGTTAAAAAACAAACAAACAAACAAATAAACATCACCCTAAACTTTACCCCAGTCCTACCTTCTATGCTGATTAATGAAAACTTATTGTTTAACTGATATTATTGTATGACTTCATTGACACTGCATCCTAAGTTTTACTTGTGCCTTATTCGTACTTTGTTATTTTTGTAACTGTATTTTCCCAGCTTGTTCATAACCATGTATCACCCCTATTCTTTGCCTGTCTAGGCTGGTGTCATTCCTGAAAAAAGATCCCTTGGATCACTGTAGTTACCTGGTGAACAAATAAATAGATATTTTTCTCCTACCGTCACTTCTTCCCCCATGACCCCCTTGTCTTGCTCATAGCTCAAGTCTTTGTACTGGTTATTACATGTCTGTAAGTCAGTGACTATATGTTTGTAACAAAAAATGATGACTGTTGCACACGCTGACATAGAACCTTTGTGAAAGAGCCTTGGCTCAAAGGTATTGTAATCCTAGATTGAAATAAATAAACAATAAATAAAAAAAATGAATACTGGGGTGTAGCTACACTATATCTCCCACACATACCTTATGTCAGAGAAGATGTTAACAGCATTTATAGCATGGAATAGGGTCATAATAGCATTACTTTTCACCTACTTGATTGGCTGGTTGGGAAAACAAATGTTTGACATCAAACGCTTGTGTTTTGCCCTGAAATGAATGCAAAACAGTGAAAGGTTTAGCAGCACCAGTTTCAAGAGCAGGGGGTCAGCTGGTCACTCCAAACACAGTTCAAAAACTAGAGCAACTATATGTAAAACTGGAGAAGCAGAAAAGTGTGGCTGGGGTGTTAAAAGGGTCAGACACTGACACAAATGCATGTTGTGCTCACGTCTGCACCAATCCACTTGAGCCCAGGCATCCCTGTTGCTATTTCCAGAAGTTACATCTGTTTATGGCACAAAAGTCCCAATTTGTAGCAGAAAATGGATGCACTTGTGAGTTATGTTCTGTTCTGTTTTTGTATGTGAACTGTAGGTGCTGTGAGGCCATTGAACAAATGGTCTAACAGGTTTAGATGTATTTCTGCTTTGAAAATAGCAGCAGATGTTTCTTGGGTGGTTTCTTTTGAAAATCCTGCCCAAGAATCCTAAACAATGACTGGTCTGGTCACAATCCAGACAGATGGCAACCCAAGCCCAGATAAAGGATAAGTTGCAGTTGTAGTAGCCTTGATGACTGTGGTGGTGCTGGGGTTAACATTTTGCCTGCTGAGGAAAATAAATCTCAAAGGAATAGGCATGCCTCTTAAAACAACAAGATCTGGTAGAGGCACTATGACTGTAAATGCATTAACTAGATAAATGTGTTTCATGGACTTAAACATAAACATGAACTGCTGTTGCACACATTAAACGAATCAAGGTACGGTACATTGTGAAAGGGCAGATATAAAAATAATGCCACTGTCTGTATTACAGTTGCCTATATGTTTCACATTTGATTCTATGCACTGTTATAGCAATCAACTCAATAGAACCGGGCCATCATATACATGAAGGTACTGTACCTTAATTGCAAACACTGCTGAGAGAACTATATGTTTTGTCAAGGTAGAAGATAAACACAATATTGAGACATGCTTTTGAAGACATTTGATGTATTTAATAGATTTTTTGAGATTGTTATACAGTTTACGCACAGAATTAGTGTAATATAAAAGTGCATATACCCAAATGTCAATGTAAATCTTATACATTTAATTAAAAGTTGTTCTCTTGAAGGAAGCTCTTACTGTACAAGGTCTAAAAATGGGTGTTAGGTAAAAGTAAACTGGGGTAGGTGTGCTACTGAGGGTATTGCATAGATTATCTTTTATTGCTGCTCCACCCCAGGCACACACAATATGAAAATCAACAACCCCTTGATATGAAGCAACAGGAATTAATTACTACAAGGACAGAAACAAGTAGGAGACTGAGTAAGTGGGTAGACAAGCATGAGGATGGCAAGTCAGATAACATTTAAAAAAGTCTCACTGTTATAATTATTTTTTTACAAATGCGTTTGCACAGTTGACAATTTTTGTAAAAAAATAATAACAATGGGAGTTATTTCACATATGTCCACAGGTACCATGCATGCAGGAGGAGGGATTTGAGGCCCGGATGCATCAGTCTGCCCTGCTTCTGAGTCAGAAGATCATGGTGGAGAGGAAAAGGTACTGGGGGCTCCATCAATAGCTGTTGAAGCAGAGGTAACCAAATCTGACGAGGCCAAAGAGGGGCTATTGGAATCATGTGAGCCCCTTCCTCCTGTAGCTTTAGGAGAACCCTCTGAAGCACAGGAAAGGCATACAAGAACCTCCTTGTCCAGCAAAGAGACAGCATGTCTCTGCAGAAAACACCATGCCTGGGAACGAGCAAGCAACAATTAGGTAGTGTTACATTGGATGGGGCGAAGAAGATGTCTATCTACGGCCAACCTCACAGGTCAAATAAGCTTTCAACCACTTCTTGATTTAGCTCCCACTCATGAGCCCTGACAGTGGAGTGGCTGAGACTGTCTGCCAGGATGTTGCTGATGCCTGGCACATGGACAGCAGTCAGGCGGAGATCATGCTGGACTGCCTAGTACCACAATCACATTGCCTCCTGGTATAGAGGGTACGAGCAACTGCCTCCCTGCTTGTTCATGTACCAAACCACATACATGTTGTCAGTCTGAATCAGGAGTGTCCCCAGACATAGAAGAGACTGGAAGGCTTGGAGGGCATACAGTACTGCCCTCATTTCTAACACATTGATGTGTAGAGATGTTTCCAGCTGAGACCGTGTTCCATGGGTCTGATGATCTCCTAGATGGGCTCCCCAGTCTTGACATGAAGCATCCATTGTAAGGGTCATGGTAGGAGCAGGGGATTGAAAGGGGAACCCCCATAGAGATATTGGAAAAATTCCTGCCACCAAAGAAGATCCTTCTTCATGTACCCAGACACTTGGACCCTGTGATCCAGGTTATCCAGCCACTGATTCCATTGGACATGAAGAGTCCATTGGGTCACCTTCATTTGCAGTCTGGCTAGAGGAACGGTAGGGATTGCAGCTGCCATCAGCCTGAGAAGATGGAGGATCAACTGGGCTGTGGTCCAGCGTGAGTTGGCCACTAATATGGCCCATTCCTGCACGGTCTCCACTTTGTACAATGGGAGGAAGGTCCTGCCCTGGACCATATCCAGCACTGCCCCAAATGAATTGTAGGCACTGGAAGGGGAGAGGTGGGACTTGGGATAATTGACTGTTATTCCAAGTCTGGAAAAGAGGTCCAGAGTGAAGGAGAGCAACTCTCTCAGACTGCTTTGTGATGGGGCTGATAGAAGTCAATCATCTGGATACAAGCACTATTAGATCCCTCTGTGGCATAGGGCTGCAGCCACCACTGCTAGATACTTGGTAAAAACCTAAGGTGGTGAAGATAGGTCATAAGGAAAAGCCTTGAACTGGTAATGTTCCTCCTGGAAGGCAAACTGAAAAAAGTGGCAGTGGGCCTCGAAGACAGGGATGTGCAGGTAAGCATCCTGCATGTCCAGCACACAAAGCCAATGGCCCTTGTGGAGCAGTGGCAGAAGTGCCTGAATGGTGAGCATGCAGAGCCTCTTGTACTCAAAGTACAGGTTGAGCATGCTGAGGTCCAAGATGGGTCTTAGGTTGCCCATCTTTTTGGGCACTAGGAAGAAATTGAAGTAGTACACTTTTCCTATTTGTGCTGGAGCCATGGGATCTATGGCTGACTTTTGCAGAAGAGTCTGGATCTGATCCCCTATCAGAGACAGGTGACATGGAGGATAATGGAAGATGCCTGGGGGGTTGTCGAGAGACCTGTTTAGGATTTCTATGGTGTGACCTCTTGCTATTAACTGAAAGACTCCAGAGTCCATGGTTATGTCCTGTGACCCTGGAAGGTGGAGGGCAACCCCCCACTGGTTCCCCTAGAGGATCTGGAGGATGTGGGGGGGTCCCCCACAAGTCAGGAGACTGAGGGGAAGGAATCTGCAGGTCCTCTGGGGGGCTTCTGGGACTTGGAAGGGGGAGTAGGGGTTCCTGATGCTGGATAGCAGCATTTGGCCTGGTGTTTGGCAGGGGCCTCTTTGGTCTGGCATCTGTATTGCTGAAGAAAAGGCTGTTTGCCTTTGTAACCCCCTCAGTACATGAAGTGGACATCATAGATGGATTTACCTCAGTCCTGCAATTCGGTGATAATATCCTTCCTTAGCGTCACCTCTGAATAACACAGATTCCCTGAAAGGGGCATCCTGGATGTAGGTCTAGAAGTCTTGTGCCAGGCCAGCAATCTTGAGCCATGAATGTTGCCTAATGCAGACAGCAGTGGCTGTGGTGTGAGCAACTGAGTTTACAGTGTCATAAGTGGCCAGAGGGCATGAAGTCAGAAGATTTTAGCTATTCTCACTGTCTTGGCAATCTCAGCCTTAAGCTCCTGGTCCTGGACAGCTTTTATCTTTGACTTGAGTGAGGCCAGGGAAGATTCCTTATAGGAAAGCATATGAGCCACAAAATTAAGGGCCTTGAAAGTGTAGGAGGAATGGATCTTGTGGCTGAAATTGTCATGCTGCTGAGACTCCTTATCAGGGGGAGACATGCTCAAATGTTAGGTTTAGAGGACCGGTCCTGGGCAGCCATAATAACAACTGAGTCTGCATTAGAAATGCCAGTAAGGTGTGTGACCCCATCTGGGGGGGTGGTACACCCTGTCTGCCTTTTTTGAAACAGCCAAAATGGAGGAAGGCTATTGCCAGACAGTGGATGTCAGGTCTTCATGGGACCCAGTCCAAGGCAGCATGGGCATAGGAGCTGTGTCATTCATGTCTAGATGCTCCGCAAGCCTTTTCTGCTTTGGATCCTGTTACTGGATAGCTCAACCACAGGCATTTTGTATAGTTATGAGGAGTTCTGCAAAGGAAGGGCCCCCCGGCGGGGACTTCAGAGACTCCTTACGCCGAGGCTCTATAGGTGTATCCATACCAGAGCTGGAGGACAAGTCAAGAGTCAGAGTCTGAAGAGTGCCTGGTGGGAGTCTGAATCCTTTTTAGAGGAGTTTCCTGGGTTTATCTCTGACCTGGTGTCTGGAGGAGCCTTCTCTGGAAAGGTGGGAATCCACAGAAGAGGTTTATCTAGGGGTCAGACAGGAGGCAGGAGTAGAGGCCGCCACTGGTTTCTGACGGTCATGCTCTGAGGCTAGTTGAGTCCTGTCCTCCTGAATCAGGGTTTAAAACACTGCCTGGATATCAGCCTGAGGCTGCTGTGGAGGCAAAGGCTGAGGAGGAGGAGGAGGTGGTGGTGGAGGAGGAGGAGGCTGGTATAATGGATAGCCTGGCATCTGATAATGAGGGTATCCATGAACCTGATAGGACTGGGGAAATCCAGAAGGAGCATACCCTTAATTAGACATAGCCTAGCATCTGATACCACTGTACATAATGGGGTTGATGACCAGGTGTTGCATACCCCAGTGAAGGGTACATTGGGATTGTGGATTTGGATAGCCTGGAACATTCCTCATTGGTGCAGCCAAAGGGGGAGCTGAAGGCCCATCAAGAGATGGGGCCGAAGGCCCACAAGGACCAGACATCGGCCCCATAGGGGCATTTGAAGGGGATGGCACTGGATCAGGCACTGGAATGTCCAGCACTGAAAGATTCTGTGCCTGGGGGCCTGATGGAAGGTTGTCCAGCATTTAAGGAATAGCCAGAGTGCCAGATATATCCTGACCCAGTGAAGGGTCACATGGTGAAGGGTCACTTGGTGTCAGGGTGTGAGTAGAACCTGAAGGAAGACCCACCCTCATCTGGGGAGCCAGAGTCCAAGATGGTGGAACCTGGTTGTCCAAGGGGGCTTGGGTTGAGGAGGTCCTGATGGGAGGTCCCCAGAGGGATTAACAATAGGCCCAGTGGATGAATCAGGAAGAGACTAACACAGTGAAGGATGGCGAGCCTCCAGATTAGTGCCCACCTCTGGCTCTTGATCTTCAGGCAAGCCCAGATGGTCTGGTTGTGTCAGTTGGAGCAAGGAACCCTCAAAAGTCTGTTGCATGTCCAGCAGCTGGCTCAGCTCTACATTTTGGGTATGCTGCAACCCCAATTAGAGAACCTCAGCTGTGCGGTCCCCAGAGGAACTGGTGAATGACTTATCAGCCAAGGCAGTGCAGATATCAGAAGTGCTAATGTCTGACGTGTCAGCCTGGGCCATACAGACAACAGCAGAGCTTGAGTCCAGTTTACTGGCTGTGTTCGTGTGCTCCTCGGTGGGGGCTGGGGAGCAACTTATTAACCTGGTTACTGGTGATAGACCCTGAAGAAGATATGGGCCTAAGGAGCACGATAGGGGTTCCGTCATCCAAGAAGAGACCTGACTGTACCATGAATAAAGAAGGCAGGGAGGCCATGGTCTGATCCATTGGAGTGGTAGGAGACCTAGCAGTAGGGGTACTTACCAAAGTGGAGGCCCCTCAGTGTCAATGGTGCACGATGGTTGCCACCAAGTGGATGGAAACCTATCCAAGTCTTGGTGCCTCTCCTTGTCCTTTTTCTTCTTTTTGGGTTCTGGTGTTGGAGAAGAAGATTTTCTCCATAGATTCTGCAGCTCCTTTTCCATCAAATCTAGGCACTTCTCCAGCAAGTGGGCTTCATGCTTGTTCTGGTGCTTAATCCATGTGGCCTGGTTGAAAGATTGGCGGGCACACAATCCTTGGCCCAGTGTTTGGGGCCTAAGCAGTTCACGCAGTGGGAATTCTCATCAGCATGCAGGATATGGGTGCCGCAGGACTTGCACTTCTTCTTTTTGATGCATCACCCAACTGTTCATGTTCCTGAATTGTACCTCCAACTATATCCCATGCTGTAAATTTGTCACTATTTATTTGCTTCTCTTATCTTCTGTATATCCCTCAAGATCTCTGTAGTAGACCTGTTTATGTTAGACCTGTGTATACTGTGTTTTAGTATGTAATTGTTTGACCTGGTGTTCTGTTCTCTTTTTATGCTAAACTGGTTGTTTGTGTAAATGGGCATTTTTGCTCACATACCTAACAGTATAAAATAAAGACTGACTGATTAAAAACTGGACTGACAGACCTGGACCACAGCAGTTCTGTAAAAATCCAAACTGGCCATACTGGGTGCAACTTGCACAAATACTGCTGGTCCAGTCACTTTGATTGCACTGTTCAGTCTGACTTTTACATATCTGGTCCACTCCTGGAAGTCTGTTTTTCAACCCTTCCTTGACATGATTGAAAATGGAACCATCAGGACCAGACCAGATCATCTGGAGTAAATGGATCAGCAATATTTGCACAAGCTGTGCCCAGTCTAGATTTTACAGCTCTGGTCTGGGTCTGATGATCTGTTTTTTACCCATACCCCATGCATGTGGCTTAGTGGCATACTGTACAGATGGATGCAAAGTCTAAACCATTGAAGGCTGATGTTTCAGAAAACCATTATGTTAAAAATATCAATACTCACTCCCCCACCCCCAAGTCACATTTAGTCCTCTACCAAAGTCATGCTTAGAATTCCTATACATTCTAATTCTGTTGGCAGCTTATTGGTTAGATATTGGTACCTCTACATCCACACCATTAAGCTTTTAATATCATCTCCCTCTTCTGCTGCCATGAGCTCCCCATCCATGATGTCCCATTCTACTTGTGGCAGCCCCCCCAATCAGGTAATTTTCCAGGGAGCAGCTCTTTACACCACATCAAATAAACTCATTATTTTTGAACATTTTGTTGAGAATCTTTTGTTTTAGTATATCCATGGTCAGGAAAAATGAATTTGTGAAAGAAACCAAAGACCCCTTTATCAGTTCATTTAATCACAATACAGCAGGTTATGAACTGATCAGATTCTATGTGTAACCTAAGTCAAACAAAAATTAGACACGCACATGCCTACCTAGTTGCAAGTGAAGCAAATGTGGTTACTATCATTCAGTTGTAAACACCTATAGTCACAAATTGCAGGTTAAGAACATTCAGTAGAATATAAACAGTAGCCCAGAACTGCCTGCCTCAGAAAATGAAGTTGATGCATTATTTGAAAACAGGCAAACCTAGGACTCTTGCTATGGAATGTCCTGCAAAGTAGCAGAATGATTGCTCTTAGGATGGTGGTGTCAAATGGCTTAATGAGGTGTTCATAGGGGCTTAGGGGAATAGCAGAGCTTATTTGTTATACAGAAAGCTCCAGGAACTATTTAACCAATTCTACTTCTAATAGCTTTCTATGATATCTGTACTGTCCATTGGTAATCTGACACAGAATGACTGCCAGAAGATAATGAGTGAACTTTCTGTAGGCACAAGTAACTCCTCAAGCCAGAGGAAAAATAGTGCTCTGCAGCTTCCTATACAGACAGAGGCAGTGTAGTAATGAGGCTTCAGCGGAGGAATCTATTTCTAGCACTCTGTCATGTTGTCTAGTAGCAAAATGACATCAGCCCTTTTCTGAATGCAAAATGCCTGCTAGGCTACATCCATAGTCATAAAAACAGCTGGCTGAAAAATTACCAGTGTATCTCCTTTAAAAAAAAAAAAGAGCACTGCTCCCTCTGTGTAAACGCTGCCTACTTCATTAAATTCTTTAACAAGGTACACGGAATAAAAAGTTATGTTTATGGTCTTCTGAAACAAGACAGTATTTATTGGGAGTGCTTTTATTTTAATACCAGTGCAATTAACTGAACAAAAGGCTCTTTTAGGGCACACAGTTACAGGCAGCAGCAAGTCAGCCAAAACAAGCTTTCCTTGATCAACTTAACATTGACACGATTGTTAGCAAATAAAAAATAAACATATAAATCTATATCAGATAAATACAGGATGAGTTGAACAATTCAGGGAGTGGCTGTATCAGCAAACTACACCTGGCATTTAGGACTCAAGTAATAAACTGGTAGAAAAAAAACTTTGAGAACTTTGATAAAAAGGTTCTTGCTGGCTCAGAGGGAATCAACTGTTTAAAGAAGTAGTAGCAGTAAAATGTATTTGTTTTCAAGATATGACTATTAGAGGGAGTGAGGTGCTGGAATTTTACAGAATTCCTGGAAATAAAGTAGAGCAGGCCCCTTCTGCTGTGAAAAATCACAGAAATTGTAGAAAATCATCAACTGATGTGAAATTCCATACCAAATAGCAACATTCTGCAGTTTCCTTGGATTCCAGACCATGTTTGTGCCTTTAATAAACAAAAATGTGGCTGATACTGGCCCGCCGGCACAGCGGTTGGATTTCCACTTGCTATGTCAGTGATCCAGGCTCAGGAATGGACCCAAGGAGTCGGAGGACCAGCCGGGGGAGAAGGACTGAGTGTCCCATGGACTGCTGTCTTTCTCCAGGGAGAGGGAGAGGTAGAGTATCCGGCACTCGAGTGACCCCTGGCGGAGGCTGGGGGAACCACAGGCAACCGGTACCAGCATGCAATAGAGGTGGGGCAGATGCTGGACATTCTTGCATGTCCCCACTATTGGGGCAGTCTAGAAATGTGCTGTTGGTCACCCTTGTTGACGCCCACCCTCGGCTTCAATCAGCTCTCAGGCTGGCTCCCTGACCTGTCCTGTCAGATGCGACACTTAGGGCTGGTGATGCAACCCCACCCTGGGGGGCATGCCAAGGGGTATCAGGGAGTCATGGCCATTGTGAGAGTGGAAGTCACAGGGTCCGTAACCAGGCTGAGGTACTGGGTGGTCGGGATCAGGGAAAAAGTATAGTAAATTTAAAAAAAAAATTTTTTGCTGATATTAAAAACCCATAGTTTATGTTAAAAGAATTGTGGTTCACTCAATGAATTTCTGCAGAATTTACTGCTAAATTCTACCCAGATTTTTGAAAGTGGAATTGAGATTCCACATTCCACGTGGCTTTAATTAGGAGCAGTCCTATTTGCTAAATCATTCTGAGACCTGTAAATTATATTATACAAATCCAAAAGTAATATTAAATACACACTGAAAATAGAAAATAAAGTTAGAATCAACATTTCAATCATAGGACTTCTTCAGGAATTATCTAAAAGAGGAAAAAGCAAAGTTAGTGGAGTGGTAAGGGGAAAAAAGGAATATACAGTACTGACAGCATGAAACTTTAAAATGAGATCACTACTATCGAGTTGCTATGTGGTTTAATAAACCCATTTTCAGTAAGCTGCTAACTCCCAAATATTAACATTTCTTATCCAGTATGCAATGAAGTGCAAATCAGTTGACAACTCTATAATGTAATCATTAATATTAGAAACAGATAAAACTAGCTAGCAACTGGTTAATAACTGATTAGTACTTTACTTATTTATCAGTGAACCTGTATTACAAAACACCAACCAACTGAAAATCATCTCGTACTCAAACTGGCTAATAACTCATTTCACTTAACATTTAATGGTTATTGTACTGTATATGCAGGAGGAAAGAAAATAGGAGGATCTAGGAGATGAAAGGATAATAAGCAAGGTAAGAATCGAAGTTGAAAAACAAAACACTGATGCTAGGGATGGAGAGGCATAGTAGGAGTGAATGAGTTAAGGAGTCCTCAAGTAGGGACAAATTAACAGGACATAGTAAGATGGCTGTCAGGTGACAAACATGGTGAAGGAGACAGGGAAAGCTGGAGACAATGAAAATAGATATGCAGACATAGCTGGAATGCCCAAGTGAGTATACACACACACACACACACACACACACACACACACACACACACACACTGGATGAAAGTGTGTGCAGGCATACACACACACACACACACACACACGCACACGGGATGAAAGTGTGTGCAGGCATACCTACACATGCAAACGTACCATGCATGCATGAAAGAAAAGATATATAACAGGGCTGAGGTAGAAAGGACAGAGTATGGTAGTAAACCATAATGTGGCTGAAAGATGTTAGTAGAAAATAAGTTTGTCATTTAAACCAGAGGGCTGATGGGAGCCTAGGTAGATGATAAGCTTGGTTTCTGTGTTTTTTTTCTTAGATTAGCATCCTGGAAACCCTGCTGAAGGACACAAATAGAAAAAACATTGAAATTATGGTCCCTGGAGGTAAAATGGGATACAATGGGTTTGTCTGTGTCTCCATTCCTGACTGCCCTGTAATGTTCCCTGAAATGGTCAGCCTGGCGTCTGTCAGTTACGCTGATGTAGATAGTCACACACTTTTTCGCAAAGAATACAATATATAACATTGCTGGAAATGCATGAGAACTCATTGGTGATGTGAAAACATCTCTGGGACTTTGAATTTCAGTGACATTAGAAATAAATGTGCAGGTATAACAGTGGGTTCTGTTACAAGCTTTGGTACCTGGTAGGGAGAAATTGTTTGTGGTGTTGAGGCTGCTATTTACAAGGAGATTCCAAAGGTTGGGTGGTCTCCAGTAGGAGGAAATTGGTGGATCTGTAAAGGAAGCTTCCATGTTAACATCTGCAGAATAGGAAAGTTCCTAGTGATGGTCTTGTGAACAGAAAGGGTGTTAGAACTGAAGGAAAGCAGCAGTAGAATGCACCACTATTAATGCAGGAGAGTATCCCTCCTGTGAAGGTAATGGTTGTAGGCATATTACTGACCTGGGAGATTGATCTTTCCAGTATGCTTTCTGTGTAATCCATGTCAATAACAAAAAAAAAAAGTATTATTTGAGCCTACTCAGTAAAATTATCATTTCACTACATAATCAGCAAAGTCTAATTACTTGTGAATATGGTAAACTATTCTTTACATGTTTGGGATGGAAAGAGCTGCAGAGGAGAAAACTATGTGAGGCAGTGGGTTTGTAATAAACTAATGTCTTCAGACCAGTGTTCTGTGTTGACAGTTTGATATCTACAAAAGGCAGTGTGAAGGAGGATATTTCAACAGAAACACTGAAGGGAAGGATGGGCCATTGTAAACTTGTCCAAAAAGATTTGGTGAGTTTCCCTGGAGCAGGAGTTGGTCCCCACACAATCAACTACATAGAGCTTGTAGAGGACAGGCACATCCTCTGTGAAGGACAGAAAGAACTGTTCCTCTACCCAACTGACAGACTGATAAAGCGGGGACCCATCCTGGGTCCCATGGCAACACCACTGACCTGCCGAAAAAAACGGTTGCTGAAAGAAAAAGCATTAAGTTTAGAAACTAGTTCAGCCACTTGGGTTAATGTGTGTGGATGGCTGCTGGAGTCCCTGCTCATTCAGAAAGTGCTGCAGAGCTGTCAGGCCATTGTTGTGGGGAATCACTGTTGAAAGAAATTTGGTATCCTTGGTAAAGATGAGCTGATGGGAGCCACTGAATCTGAACTTGTCAAATAACTGGAGAGCATGGTTAGTGTCTTTAATGTAGGAAGGCAGGGATTCATTAAGTGGTTTCATAAGGCTACCCAGAAATGCTCAGATGTGGGATGTGGGCAGGAGTAGGCAAGCACACTTGCTGACTCCTAATTCTGATTGATATCATGCCACAAAATATATGTAAGGAATAATACCCAACATGATGGGTGGTATTGGGCTATACCAGACCACCCAGGGGTGTAATGAGGCCAGACACCACAGGTGGAGAGCCTCATAGCCCCTGGAAGGTCCAATATAGCCCAATACCGCCCACCCTGGAAGGTATTATTGCGCTTAGAAAATGGGCACTGCAAAAAAATTTGTTTAAAATAAGTTTTCTAATAAAATAGTTCTTCCACCTGTATTAGAATGATATGTGGGTTTTTTTCTGAGCTAGGGATTTTTGTCCTAGAGGAGCCTCTGTAGTTGTGATTGGAGCTGGTTGTCATGGTTACCCCCCCCCACACACACAAACACAAACAGAGGCAGAGATCATGAGTCACACTTGATTTGTTTGAGAAAGTTGACTGCCCCCCCTACAAAGACATATAGTCTGTGTCCCCCCCTTTTTTTTTTTTACTGGCATCGGTCTCCCCCCTTTGTGTGTTTCTGCATTGCTGACAATGCAGCAAGGAAATGATAAGGCAGTGACAGAGAAGAGGTACCTTTCCATTTTTTAAGGAAAAAAGGTGAAGCCGCTATGTTCCCCCCCCACTTTCTTTTTCTTTCCCAGCAGGGAAAGCAGTGAGAGAAAGGCCGGAATAGTATGAGACAAGTGCTGTGAGAAACGTCTGAGACTATGCTGGTGATTCGATTTAGAATTAAAAAAAAAAGATTTCCTGGTGTTGATTTTAAAAGTTCAAATGGCTGTTTGTGGGCAGTTTGGGTCGTCTTACAGTGTGAAACAAGGTCAATCTCACTAAGTGACACAGAAAAAAAAATGGCAGTTGGTGAGTCTGAAAATTCAGGGGGCCCAAGGATACCCTAAGTAATGGGGCTCCCTGAATTGGCACTTGTTTTTCACTGGACTCTATTGAAAAATAAATGCATGCCTGACCACGGCTTTCAGCCAATCAGAATGCTTTATTTTTCAAGCCCATTTTCTAATGTAAGCCCCCTCAAATGGGCTTACCTTTTAGGAACTGCAGCTCCCTATCTCCCTGCAGTGTGTCTGGCGTCAGTGGTTCCGGGTGGGACTTGCACCTTGCAGCCCTTTTCTGCCCTGTGGCTCTGGCCGCTGAACTCTGTTGCTCAGCCCCATTTTGGGCAGGCGGGACGGGCATCGCAATGTGTGTTCAATGTCTCTGGGTGCTCAGGAGGTGGTTTCAGTCTCGGGGATGGCCGCGTTATCAGGCCCACATTGTAAATAGTTTATGGAGCTCTGTGTTTTGAGCATGCACGGCCACGTTAAGGAAAATTTAAAGGAGCTTTGGCTCCATTTGTTGGGGGAGTAGTCTGGTGCTTTGTTGTTTATTTATTTTAGTCTTTGGTAACTGGGTAAGGCCCAGTAGTCACAAGTGCCTGTTTTCAGGGGTGACCTGGGAGCACTGAGCGGTTAAGTGACATACTCAGAGTCACACAGTATGCAAGTGGAGGTTGTGAGAATCAAACCCAGGTCTGCACTGCTGGATGTACCAAGCTTGTTCACAGCTCATTACTCTAACCTCTAGGCTATACTGCCAGCCAGTTGTTGTGAGGGAGGTGCCCATTTTGATTGTTGATTCGACATGAGGCTGAGGGTGGAGGAGTAATGCATTTTGGTGCTGGATGGGAGGAGGAGGAGGAGCCCTGAGGGGAGATATAAGGGAAGAGCAGCAGAGGAGCCAGATGGAAGGAGGTGGTGTAAGGACTGAGTGGGGGCCATTGCCTGCATGGTCAGAGAAATCTTTACTCTTTCTTTATTTTGGCGTGGCAGTAAGGTGACCAGGGAGTTTGAGGGACATGGTGGTGGCCATCCTGTGTGGTGCCCCAGTTTGGACCTCAGACTAGAGATGTGTCCCTGTGATGGAGGAGGACAGCAGCTTGCCTGGAGGAATGGTAGAGACTGCTGTGGGACCTGCAGCATGGGGGTGGGCTCGTCTACTGCTATGCCCGGAGGACCACTGCTGAGCGGAACCCCCAAAGAGGGATTCCTGCCTAGGAGAGGTCAGAAGGAGGAGATGCTGTCCATCTTGGAGGAACAGAAATGGACAGAGGAGGAAGAATAGAGCCAGTGAGTTGAGGGGTACAATAGGGCTCTAGAGGGGTCCAGGGACAGGCCCCTGGTTCCATGAGGCCCTGAGTTTGACTGCCCTGTGTTTGAGTCAGGGTCTGGTGGGAACACTCACCTTTCCTGCATGGGGTTAAGTCACCTGTCCGAGCCTCATGTCCTGTGGAGCCTGATGACAGAGGGTGGCCGTGGAATGTGTCAGCCATCCCTCAGGAGATCTGTGCTCCTGAACTGAGACAGAGAGAGAGAAAGAGGAAAAAGAGCTGTTTCTGCCTGCACTTTAAGGCCTGATTCAGCCACGTTTTTGCTGCCTGCAGTTAAAGGCCTATTTGGCTTCAAGTTAAACTTCCTGTGTTTGGTCATCTAGCTGCCTAGCTGAAGGGTAACTGCATGGATTTAACACTCAAATGTAACCTTCACAGTCCAGAGTCCCCTACTAGCTTCTGATGTGACCTGCATGGTCCAGAGCAGTCTTGTCTGTTTTACTGCTCCTTGGAGTGACTGTTTCCTGTTCTAATTAATTGTTCATTAAAAGGGATCCCCTGTTCCTGCATTTTGGAGTGTTGCCTCACTCATTTGGATGAACTGTTTTGCTGCTAATAAGTACTTTGCCTTCACAGCACAGCACACAAATGCAGTGGGCACCCCAGTTCCAGCAAGGCCTGGGAAATGAGGCCGACCGGGTATGTGGTTCCTTTCTGCTGTACATGCGCCCCTCCCCATGGACTTCCACCTCCATACCCCTAGACATGGGGTGGGGGGCTACACTAATATAAAAAATAAAACATTGGTGAATGTGTGATTACTCATTTTTTTTAATACACCCTTGGTGTATATTGTGTATATGAACAACCCAAGCTTCACTGTGATGGTTTATGTGGCAAAACATACCCCGGGTACGTAAAAAATTGTATCACACAGTTATTGTGCATTTTTCTATTCTGTTCCATTCCATTTCATTCCATTCAATTTTTTCCATATTTATTTTTCTTTCCCCATTTTCAGCCTCTGATCTTGTTAGCTTCCCCCAGTCCAGTTATCAACCCATCTCAAGGACTTACTGGTTAAGCATCAAGACTGCCTTGCCTGTAGGTTTGTATGGAACATCCCGAGCTAGCTGAGGCATTTTCTTCTCTAGCTGTCCCCAGGGTATGTATGAATATATGATGGAACTAGCAGAAGAAGGCCATTTGGTCTATCAAGTCTGCTCGTATTGCAGGGTCCACAGCCTGAGCTACTGTCCCTGCCCTCCCTCCCCACTCCTCCCATCCTCTCTACCCATGATCCTTACTTTCCACCTATGCCTACACAAGCCTGTCTTTAAGCTGCCCACTGTCTTCAGACAGTACTGTGCACTGGTATTGTGTGTGCAATGAAGTGTGTGCATGTATGGACAGATGTACAACGTCTGCCAACGCCTTTCCACTCCCACTGCTTCCACCATCACTGCTATTTAGCCTCAGCTAGGTGGCAGTCAAGTGGTGGGACACGGGACCCCCCCCCCCAGTACAAGGGAAGAGAACTGTCATAGGATACTCAGTCCTTCCCTCTCTCTACAGCCCTCTGAGAGACTCTTGTCCATTCTCGAACCTGTGTTACCAGCATGGCAGGTGGTGTGGGGTCTATGATATATGACTAGCTTTCTATTCAACTCAATTCTGATCTATTTTCTGTTCTGTTCTGTTCCATTCTCTGAATTGTGTATAGAATAATGGACAATTGAATCATTGCTTATCAAGGAGCAAATGTTATCCAGGAAGATGGATTTATTCACCTCCCTTCACAAACACCATAAGCGGATCTTTAACTTCCTCCAGAACAAGCTCCACACATTGGCAGATGGGGAATCTTATTTAAACACCTTGGTTTTACCATTAGCAGGATTGGAAGCCATGTCTCTGTGAACCAGTAATCAGAAGCCTAACTGTTTAATAACTAATGGTATTTGCTTATCAGTGTCAGTGACTCAGCTGATAGCACACATGCCTCTGGGGCTGGAAGATCAGAAGGCTGTGAGCTCTAGCCCCATGCCAGCTACTTGAGGTAATAGCATAACTGACTTGGTAGTGCAGTACAAGGAGTGGTGCTGTACTGGTGATATGCCATCCTTTGGAGAAGATGTTAAACCGAGGTCCCTTCTGCTCGTCTCTGATCACTGTCCAGCTGGAAGTAAAAGAACCCATGGCACTTATTGAAGAAGAGCAGGGGAGTTTCTCTGGTGTCATGGCCAACATTCATGAAACCTACCCCTAGGTATGCATCTGGCAACAAGCTTTCATAGCTTAGTGTGCCATTCCTGGTTACAGCACAAAGAAATAACAGCGTCTTTGACAGCTGGCTTCAGAAATATTTGCTAGCAAATATAGTATCTGGTTAAAAAAAATGAATATTTCTGAGAACTGATATTACTTTCAGGGTAACTTTCTGATGGTGTACACCAGACAAACAATGGTATCATCATTAGTTCCTGACACACATTGATAGCATGTATTTAAAAGTTTATTCCAAGCATGTACTGTACGTTTTTAATTTGACATGTTTGTATAGCGTTGTGACGCTGCCTGATGACTGCAATAATCAGATTAGTTCAACCTCCTCTGACACTGATTCTGCACATTAACTACACTTCACTACAGTAATGATCTTGTCTGCTGACTGTTTCTAAGCCATCTCATATGCTGTGTATGCTCATCGATTGACAATAAAACCACACTCATTTGTGACATCACCTTCATTATAACTCAGCTTTATGTTCAGCTAAGTCCTATATTATTTCCTGAAAGGATGCCAGGTATTAGGCAGAAAAAGGGTATATGTGTGTTTCTGTGTTTGTATGCCTGTGAAAGTGTGGGTGAGTGGGGTAGTGTGGGTGGCTGGTGTTCATAGCAAAAATGCATTTTGTAATTTACATTTTACCCCCCCAAGGAGTGGTGTTTCCATCTCTCCCATTGGGCCTAGTGCCATCCCCCCATGTCTGCAGTACTTACCTCATTACCACCTGATCCCACTGCTTACTTCTGCAATGAGACCTAGCTGCTACCAGGCAGCATCCTTTGCCACTCTTGCGAACGTCATGGGAGACACACATGGTGGGTTGGAGTGGCTGGTAGTCAGGGATCAGGTGTGTCAGCTTTCATGCTACTTTGCTCCAATGATTTTTCTGGTTAGGCTCACCCATCTCCCCAGGATGTCACCAATGAGCACCCACAACACCAGCCTGTAGGTGGGAAGATGTTGACACTGGGTGGTCACCTACAGCATCGAGGCAGTCTCTCATTTCCATTTGCAGGTGGTGTTCTGAGAGAGGGACACCTAGCACCCTCCCCCAGGATCAAGGTGTGCCAGAACCCTTTGGCACGAGCAAGGGCGCTGAGGCTGAGACTCAATCCTGAGTCTTCCACATAGTGGAGCAGTTCTCCATTAGCTGGAGCCAGGGCCCCGTGTTTTCTGTGATTCTGCAGTTGCAGCAGCTGCCGCAGAAACATAGTCCTGCTGCAGAATCAAGTCTCTGGTGCAGAAACAGCATTTTTGGTGCAGTAATAGTGGCCACCACCACTGAAAACCTCAACTTTTCAAATGGCTAAAATGACTGTGAGCAAGCTTAAAATGGCATTAGTGTGAGTTATTGGCAGCTCCATCATACATCCATCCCCCCTGGGTTGCAGTCGTCAGTGGGAGCACCCCTTTCCTATCCACTGGCACTCAGCCCTGAAGACTATGACCATTTTGGCTTCTACAAACACTGGGAGAACTTCAGGAAGTCTATTTCATGGTCCAGCTACTCTCTAGCCTCAAAGTAAATCCTTACAGAGTGGCAGAGAAGAGGATATGGAAGCCAAGTGGCATTGACACAGACTTCACCACCAGTGTTGAACTGTGCAAGCAGAAGGACACAACTAGAGCAGCATTACAGCATAAACCATTACCACCACGCTTCAGGCAAGCGGGTGGCAGGGAGCCATTGAAGCAGCACTGTTTTGGAACCACGCAATACTGGTCTTCAGGCAACTGGGCAGGCAGGGGGAGAAATTCTCAGGAACACAGCTGTGGTAAACCAGCACTGGGCAGGTGGAGGAAGCCATGGGACAATAAAACAGACTGCAGTAAAAAAAAAAAAAAAATCCTTCAATTCCCCCATGCCCTACATCCAATCCAAATCATGATGCCAGAATTGTTTTTTTCTTTTTAAATTTAGTTGTTTAACCAGGAGTAGCACACTATGCTGAAAGCTTTTTTACAGGAGCGACCTGGGAGCACAGGAAAGTTAAGTGACTTGCTCAAGGTCACACAGTATGCAAAGTAGAAGCTGTGGGATTCAAACCCAGGTCTGGTCTGCTGGATGTCACCAGATTTGCAGCTCAGAGCCTTACCACTGTGCTATACTGCCTCAAAGAATTGCTTTGCATTGCCTTGCCTGTACATCTGCCAAACTGCCACAGGCTGCCTTTTCCTGAGCATTCTTTCTGGGTAGCTAGATTTTATTTTGGGGCTCATTTGAGTTGCCAGAGAATGTAAAACCCATCACAGAATTGCTGCAGAATCACCGCAGAATAGCTCGTAGCCTGACCGCAGCAAGCATGAGGTCCTCTTGCAGAATGTAGATATGTTTGCTGCAGTGAACACAGATCCCTGGCTGGAGCCACCTGACCAGGCACAAAAATGCATTTGAATGTATTCGAAGAAGTGTTTTTACATAATAGGAGATGACTTGTCCTTATTTTCACTGTCGATGGTTCCAATCTCCTGACATGTTTCTTTTTCATTTGCTGGTAAAATATTCATATTCTGTTTTCACTAAAATGTAAGTATGCTTTCAATGTTTGAAATTACTTTTTTTCTCAAGAAAAAATGATGGGCACCTTATTTCACTTAAAAATAGTATTGCAGACCTGAGGGTAATGTAAGGTTCTTGGAATGTGAGCAACCAATCAGAAGGCTGTATATAGCCCCTTTTATATACTCAGTCACAGGCTGCATGGCAGTGCAGTGCTGAGAGGTTCATAATATCAGTCAAACAAATCTTCTGATACTGATGTTGCATCATAAAAACTGGTAAGGGCATAGAAGTATTTATTACAGGTGTAACAAAAATGTTTATATGCCATCCTCACATTTACCAATGTAATTATTACCTTTTGCCTCATGGACCTCAAAAACTGTTGGGGGGGGCGGTGTTAACGAAAGACTGCTGGTGAAAGCATTAAATTACCAGGTCTCACTCCTGAGAGCAATTTATAATCACCTTTGTAGCTCATTTTAGAGATAATCACAAAATCAGATTGTGTCACATTGATGCTCATGTGATCTGCTAGTTAGCAACAAGAAACTGGAGGACATAGAGATGCGTTTGCCCACTAGTCTCAGGGTGGTGGAGCTGTTTCATATTTTATTGTTCTGGTGACATTAACGTGGTCAGCCCTAAAATCATGTAGTTTCACTCTTTTTTAGAAGGTTCATGAGTCTGATAACTGATTCCTTTACTGTAAAAATGCACCCTCCTTTCCTGATTTTAAAGCTCTTCTCTGTGAGTTTCTCTACTCACTCCTGCAGTCGCTTCTGATATTAGGCTGACTTCTTACCTAATTCTCTGTCCCTCAGCACTTCCCCTCTTCCCCAGGATCAGTCATTCCCCCAGTTTTTATTTTGTTAAGTTGATAACTATGGTTCTATGTCATAACGGTGATAGCAGAGCGAGTGTACATCACTGAAAATAAAAATGGCGATGTACACCTGTGGCAAAAACAACAGCGCCCCCTGCACCTCCCTAACTAAAGATTCTCAACTCCAGGGGGGTGTCTACTAGACCACCAGGGAAAGAATATATTATTATTCAGGCAGACCAGGGTGGGGAGGGGGTTCACTAGACCACCAGGGAAAGAATATTTTATCATTCCGGCAGATCGGGTGAGGTGGTCTGCTAGATCACCAGGGACCTGATTATTTTAATGATAAGAGGATCAGGCTAGGGGGTGGGGGGGTTGTTAGACTACCAAGGAAATAATATTTTAATTTTTGGACAGAGTGGGGTGGGGGGGGTCTGCTACACCACCAGGGATCTGCTTAATTTAATGGTAAGGGTTCAGGGCTGGGGGGGTCTGCTAGACCACAAGGGATGGGATTAATATTTATAATATGGGAATCAGGGCAGGGGGGACCTTGCCACCAGGGATGTCTTAGAGTGATGCACACCCACCCCACAGCTTGTGGTAGCCCATCCAGACGCACTGTCTGTTCGGCGCATGGTCACAGTTACCGCAAGCTGCGGGAGTTTGCCGCTGGGACCCTACCCAATAGAGAATCAGGTGCTGGGTCCCTGGCACACCAGCAACCAGTGCAAGTTGCATTTGGTGTGGCCTGCACAGAGTTTTGAAAATTGGGCCCAATTAGTTTTTTTGTAAAAATGGAAAAGATCATGGTATGCATGACTGATGATATCTGTAACAAAAGTACAGCTCTAATCATTATTACGGCTGCCATGTATACACTGTTTAATGTGAGTCCAATTTGTATTGCTGATAATAAATGAACGAGTCTGTGAAAGTCTAATTGTTTGAAATTCATAGCCTACCCTCCAAAGAGATGCATCATTTTCAGTGTGAAATTCATTTTCCCATCACCTCTATAAATAGATAGCTTGCAGACCATTAAATGTTTTTTGTATAATAAACCACCTGTGGGTTTTTGCTGACAGAGTTTAATAAACAGTCTTAACAGAGGTGTATCCATATCCCTTCTAATCTTCACTGGAAAGGTTATGAAAAGTATTTGTGATATTTGAAAAGACTGAGATGCATACTTGGGCTCGGGGAACAGATAAGGGGAGTAAAGGAGTATTTTACTTCCATTTTTGCAGGATCTACTCCCAGTTTCTGATTTTAGGAATGTTTGCCACCCTGCATATTTACAGCATGTTGGTACATACAGTATGCACAAAACTGGTAGCAGCGTGCAGTGCTACCAGACATGGACCCAGACTTTCATGGAGTGTAAGCAGTAGAGGTGGGGACAGAAAGCAGCAGCATGATTTGTATGAGACAGGTTCAGGATTTGCTCACTTCTGGCCAGATGGCAGTTGCAGCCTGGCAAAATGTTAAAAAATAGGGTCACTGCACTACATAGCAGTGAGGAAGTATATCATGGCTCCACACCAGTATCAGACAAAGTGAGCCAGACCAGTAGCTGCAGGCACCCAGGGGGCATGATACTTTTTTTTTTGCTTTAGTTGTGGGAGTTCTGAGACAGGTCAAGAGATGGTATTAATACCATATAGATGAAAATGCTACCAGGTGGAAGAAAGTAGCAGTAAATACCTCTCGGTCCTAACAAGCATTTGTCAATGCTGAATGCTTGCTTGCAGTGTAACAGGGCTTTAAAGAGCCCTTGATGTTGTTGGGACAGCCCTGAAAAATATAATATCTAGCCACAGTTCAGCTTATATTTCATCTTCTTTTTTGTAATTGTCATCCTTTTTTGTTTATTACTAAGGACATCTACATGGAAACAGGATTTCTGCCCTATCTGATCTGTCTGCTTGTCTACTTCTGCAGTAACAATTATGTTTATGACATCCCACTCTGTTGCTGTGGCGATAATTATGATGTCATAAACAGGGCATTATGATGTGATGTGTAAACAAGCAGTCACAACTAATAAAGTCCAAGGGACAGTAATCTTTTTTTATGTCGCTTTCCTCAGTATTAAAGAAAAAGGGGAAAAACAGCATAAAATATAGTTCTGGCTGAATTGTACAGAGGGAAAAGCACAGAACTGTAAAAACGTGAGTTGCAGGTTCAGCTCCCCTCATGGGCACAAACAATGTTGTTTGAAGAAATCTGCACTACAGTAAACTTGTAGTCAGGCCAGTAATGTGGAGGGCTGAGGCACTGGAAGCCTCAACTCCATCCACATGGTGAACTGGATTTGGGAATGAAGCAAGGTCACTCAGGCGCTGGCGGGGTAAGAAGATTTAGCGTCCATCAAAAGATCTCCTCCTTTGAGGTGGAGGGTACAGTGTGTACTGCTGTTTGGCTGCCACCTAGTGGAGGGTAGGTGGCACAGCAGCAGTTACCAGAATTGAAAGTCAAACATGGGCATAGAAAGTGTACACCACTATCTTCACGGTCTATGTGTGCGCCATTGTACGCTGCCAGTTCTGACTCAAGGGGAGTAAAAGGGGGCTTTCAGAAAATACAAGGAGGCTCAGAAGGAGGATAGGGAGGTGTACCTAGAGTGACAGAGGGAGGCAGAGAAGGCAATGAGGAGTGCGAAGGCGTGAACAGAGGAGAGATTGGCTCAGATGGTGAGGAGGGGAGACAAGACATTTTATAGATACTTTAGCGATTGAAGGAAGGCCTGGGGAGAGATTGTGACGATCAAAGAGGGGAAGGAGTGTGGGAAGAGAGTGACTTAGAAAAATCATCAATACTGAATGAATACTTCTGTTTGGTATTCACAGTAGAGGCGGAGGGACAGGGACCACAACTAAGCAGCAAGGGCAATGGGGAGAGAGGTAAACACCGGTCCATTTACAGAAGAGAGAGTTCTGGAGGAACTCACAACACTGAGGGTGGACAGAGCGATGGGACCTGATGAAATATACCCCAGGATATTAAAGGAATTACTAGCAGTGCTAGCAGCACCATTGGTAGCCCTATTTAGTGAGTCACTCAATACAGGGGTGGTTCTGGAAGAATGGATGATGCAAACGTAGTCCCTCTCCACAAGAGTGGTAGCAGGGAGGAGGCGGGGAACTATAGGCTGGTCAGCCTCACATCAGTAGTGGGTAAGATTATGGAAGTGCTGCTTAAAGAGCAGCTGACGCTTTGGGGAAAACTTTAAAAAACATAATATTCAGACACAGTTCAGCTGTTATTTCATATATCTTCTATACATTGCTGTTGATTTCTCTAGTTTATATTTTATTACTGAAGAAATTCCAGCAAAAACAAGATCTGTAACCCTTAGAGTTCATCTGCCTCTATAACTCATTCCCCACATTAAATTATAATGCTCTGTTGTAGCATCACAGTCTGTTGCCATGGGAATAACTGTGATGTCACCACTAGAGTACTGTGATATCAGATTGGGAAGAAGCAATAGCAGATGATGAACCCTCAAAGAACAAAAATCCTGTTTTCATGCTTATGACCGCCATAATAAATAATGGGGATAAGAAATGCAAAGTCAATGAGAAATCTAAAGCTGCTTTGTGTCCAAATAGTGTATTTTTCAAGGTTCTTCTTGAGGCACCAGTGACTCTTGAAGGAAAGGATTGTGGATCACTTGGAAACTATGGGGCACAGGATCCAAGGCAGCATGGATTTACAGCAGGAAGGTCATGTCAAGCAAATCTGACAGACTTTTTTGACTGGGTGACAGAAGAGATGGATCAGGGAGGAGCGGTGGATATTGCCTATGTAGATTTCAGCAAGGCCTTTGACACAGTACCCCACAGAAGACTGATGAACAACCTAGGGGGCTTGGGGGTGGGCCACAAAGTGGAAAACTGGTTGAGGAACTGGTTGAGGGACAGGAAGCAGAGGGTGGTAGTAAATGGGATCAAGTCTGAGGAAAGAAGAGGGACCAGTGGGGTGCCTCAGGGATCAGTCCTGGGGCCAGTCCTTTTTAATGTCTTTATCAGTGACTTTGCCGAAGGGCTGGAGGGGCAGGTTTGCCTATTTGCAGATGATACCAAGATCTGCAACAGATCAGACACTCCAGAGGGGGTCAAAAGAATGAGGAGGGATCTGGGAAAACTGGAAAAATGGTTGCAAGTCTGGCAATTAAAATTTAATACAAAGAAGTGCAAAATCATGCACCTGGGGTGAAGAAACCCTGCAGAGGACTACAGGATGGAGGGAGGTGGGGATTGCTGACAGTCACCAGAGAAGAGATGGATTTAGGGATAATCATCTCAGATGACCTAAAGTTGGCCAAACAGTGTGACAAGGCTGTTGAGAGGGCAAATGGAATGTTGGGATGCACAGGAAGGGGTATCTCCAGCAGAAGAAGGGAGATGGTGATGCCATTGTACAAAACACTGGTCAGGCCTCACCTGGAATATAGTGTTCAGTTTTGGAGGCCGCATCTTCACAAGGACATAGAGAGGGTGGAGGTGGTCCAGAGAAGGACGACCAAGATGGTGCAGGGCTTGCATCAGAAAACATATGAGGACAGATTAAAGGACCTCAATATGTATACACTTGAAGGGAGGACAGAATGGGGGATATGTTAGTGACCTTCAAGTATTTTAAAGGCTTGAACAAAGTGTGGGGGGGTGACATTTTTCAGTACAAGAGTTGTACAAGGATGAGAGGACACAATATGAGTTTGGAAGGGGGGAAATGTGAGGAAATGTTTCTTCACTGAAAGGATGGTGGAAGCTTGGAATAGCCTATCCCAGGAAGGGGTGGGGGCTAACACAGTGGGGGGATTCAAACATGCATGGAATAGGCATAAAGGAACCCTAGATGTGGGGAAGGGAGGCAAAAGCCAATGGCTAAGTAGGGTCAGTGGCCACTGATGCAGGCAGGGAATATGTGCAAACTAGGTGGACCTACTGACCCTTATGTGCCGTCAACTACTGTGTTACTATGTAACAAGCAGAAAAGATCCTCTGCCTGCAGGATGATGCTGCAACCCTAAAGGCACCACACCATCACCATCAATGGCACCCACTCACAAAACAAGGTAAGAAGTAGATGTGGTAAGTCTTGAAAGTGGGTGAAGTGGCTGAGGTTTGACAGCAGAAGGGGGCCGATGGGGAGTGGCAGGAGGATGAAGTCCATATAAAAAAGAGGATTTCAAAAATATTTAAACAGTAAACTGAATTGTGTCAAACTCTCACATTTGTCAAATTTATCCAACAGGTATCAGGGGCTATTTAAAGGGAACATAATCAGTACGTAATTTAAATAAACTATTCCTGGTGTTTTCTGTTCATTATTGAAATGCTGTTAACATATCTGAAGCTATGATATCTGAATGCTGTTTGTTCCCAACTCTGTTTAGTGCTTTCAGCTATGTCTGCGGCAGTTCTACATCAATTGGCTAATACAGTACACACCTACACAGCCCCTTACACTGCAGTAACAATATGTTCACTTTGTGTATGTGTGCAAGCAAACATAAGAATTATCTGGAGCCCTGCTTGGACTCTGTATCGTACTTTATCATTAATGCAGGAGGGAAACGGAATCACACTGACCCGCAAAAGTAGGTCACACAGTGACTGCAGTAGGCTTTAGTTCCATGGATTCAAACCGAGTCAGAATGTTAAACTCAGCTACACATTCAGGCATCTACTATAGCTGGATAGGAGTTCAAATGAATCTAATGGTTTAATCTTGACAGGGCACCAATCTCTTTTTTTTCCTTCCATTTTTCCTCCTGGGGTTGCTGGCAGGTGGACTTTTGGCTCTCTCCTCAAGGGAGCTCGCATCTACCATGTGATTGTGTTACTCTCTCTTGACCCCAGTCCAGATTCCGTCAAATCCTCCATGGATCCCCCTCATGGCAGGGAGGACTATCCTCTCCCCTGTACACAAATCCAGTTTTGCTGGGGCTGAGCCAAGGGTTGGGAGCGCAGTCTGGGCATTTTGCAGCCTGCCAGCGCTCCCCCATTTTCCACTTTTCTTCCAGTCCCTCCCCATTGCTAGGGCACGCCCATCAGTGTGTGCACATGGAGGCGCACGCATGCTGCGGCATCCTGCAGCACCTCCCACTATTGTTATCTCTGACCTGCACTACCCTCAGGCCTCCCCCTGTGGGTAGTTATTCGGTGGGACTCCCAAGCCACCCTCCCCAGGGAGAGGAGAGCTGTCCTCTGATGCTCAGTCCTCTGTCTCTCTCCCAGGCTGACCCCAAGCAACCTATGTTTGCCACCGAATATGGGTCACTGGTGTGGCAGGAGGTAAGTCACAATGCCTCAGCCGACAATGCCACTGAGCTGGCTAAACAGGGTGCCAATTTTAACCATTAGATTCCTTTGAACCTTTGCCAAGCTTTAGAAGGTGTTTAAACCTTTAGCTGAGCTTAACTATCTGATTAATTTTAAATCAATGGGACTTAAGCTTCCTGAAAGGACCCTATGTTCTACTTTATTATAAGTAACCTAAAGGAAATTACCCATCTTTGTCAAGTAGCTGAGTGCTTCTTTTAAGAGGCAGTGTAGGCTAGAGTACAGGCTTGGAAACTGGGAGATTGCAAGTTCAAGCCCCCTCCACCCTGATAGAAGCAAATATTCACTGTGTGACCTTGGGCAAGACTCTTAACTTCTCAATGTTCCAGTCCTCCCAGCTCTGGAAATGGGCTTAAGGAAGACCCCAGTGTAAATGAGATGTTGTATCTTAGCTGGGCTACCTCGGATAAATAAAATGTAACAAACAAATGAAGCTGGCTGAGCTCTGATATTATACCTTTGGATTTCCATTTAGTAAAATGCAACAGAGTCCGTTCCTAAATCTATTTTGGGGGGCTTCCCATAAAGATTGCCTCCAAATGCAAACCAGTGGACAGTTAGTAAATGCTGTAATGCTCTAATACTTTTACACAATGCAAAAAACATGGGGATGTTAGATGGGATGAAAAGGTACTCAGGAGGGCTGCCCAGTGGGCCAATGTAAGCACATTGTGCTTCCTTGCTCGAGGCCTAGGTTTGAGAGCAAACTCAGGAGCTAGCAATCAGGTGGCTAGGCTGGGAGGCAGCTCTACTGATGGCAGCTTGTCCCAGCCGGGGGTGGGGGAGGAGGCGCACTCCTGCTGGTGGGAGAGGGAGATCATTCTCTCCTAGCAGGAGCATGCTGCATGCGACTGAGGCATGACCCCCTCCCCCACATGTACTTATGTGCCATCTGGGGTAGTGGGAGAACATAAAGAGTTCAAATACACTGGTTGTGCCAGCTGAGGTGTCTGGGGACAGCGGGTTATGGGGCTGGGAGGAACTGGTCCAATAGGGGTAAGCCAACTGAGAAGGAGAATAAACAGAGAATGGAAAACACAGAAGGTGCTCAGTAGTACCTGAGATACCTAAAGGTGGCAGCATACCTCTCAACCTGCTGCCTCACAAATCAGGGACAAGGCTTAAAAAAATCAGGGACAAAGGAACAAAATCAGGGACACATCTTCAAAATTGCTGATATCCATTCAGGAAGCAGGTAGAATAAGGGACTTAGTGTAAAATGCATTCTCTAAGAAAGAACAAGTCTGTAACTTTATTGTTTGACATTATTTTGTGCTTACAACCCCCACTGTTTTGTCACAGAAACACAATTGTTAGGAGGAACAGAGTAAAATTCTGAGGCAAAATCAGGGACATCCCTGAAAATCAGGGACACTTGAGAGGTATGGGTGGCAGTCTGTGACCAAGTGGCAATTCTCCCCTTGTGGCAATGTTGCTCAGCAATATATTCAAATTATCTGACATAAATGGGGTTTACACCTATTAACATGCTGTAATGTGACAACCACAAGGGTCAAGGCATTTCATAGTGGCCCAGTGCTATGCCATGCCCCCAACTGATCAGCTGTTTTTACTTTTAGAGACAGCAAGTGCGCAAGCACTTTCATTCATCAGAAGGTGGCTGGCCATGAAGGAGGGTGTGTTGTGCTTTCCTCCATTACAATTGGGTGCTGGGATTGGTCCCCAGCTGAGGACACTATTTCTGGTAAACCCGCCTTTGTCCCTCCTTACAGGATCATGTGAGGTTTTCCTCCTTCTTCCCCTTCTGTATCTTTTCCCTCTATTTTCATGTTGTTCACTGTTGTATTGTTTGCCACTTGTTCTTAGTATACAAATATTGCTATTATTACATGCTGGTCAGGTTCTTGTTACTTTAGGATTCTGCTGCACAGTCATTGTGTTGTAAATAAAAGTGCCTTGGGATGAACTCAGTGCCCAGTGCTCCCAGGTCACCCCTGAAAACAGGCACTTGTGCCTAGTGGGCCTTACCCAGTTACCAAAGACTAAAATAAAATAAATAAATAAAATGAACTAGGTAACCTAAGTAGATTCCCTTCAAGTGGTTTTACAGGGGGCTTGGTGCCTTTCCCCAGGACATTGTGGATAACTGGGGCCAGCCTCTGGCTTTTTTTGGGGGCTCAGTCTGTTGACACAGGGGGAGGGGAGCCCAATCCCTCCCAGTTGACCTATACTCCAAACTACTTATGGCTACCAAGATTCCCACTACAGTTTACTCGCAGAATGTGAATGGGCTGAATAACTCTGTTAAGAGGTGCAAGGGACTCACTCACATTAGGAAAGCTTGACTATCCTTCACTTTATTACAGCAGAGAGACCCACCTCTGTAGTGATGAACACAAAATGTTACAGAATTTTGGCTATGCAACAGTAGCATCTTCCAGCTACAAAATGGGCAAGCGAAGGATGGTGGTGGTTTTGGTCCCCAGAGTGACCACATTTGAGCTGGAGAACTCCTATGTAGATTCACAGGGAAGGCTAGTTGTAGCTACAGGGCATTACTTAGGAAAGATGATCACACTAGCAAGCTAATACAAACATACAAAATTGCCAGCAGAAACAGGCCTCATGGTCTGTCAAGTCTGCCTGAGTGTGCAGCTAGCCCCTCATCATGCAGCTGCCCCACCACCCCCTTCCCAACCCCTCTTGAAACTGCCCACCATCTTAGAGGACACTATCTCGTCTGGTAGGGTGTTCCATTTGTCCACCACTCTTTCTGTGAAAAAATGTCTCCTCATCTCCCTCTTGAATCCCCCCCCCCCAATCTCAGTCCATGCCCTCTCGTGTCCCTCCCCATTCTCACCTGAAAATACCTTCTGTGCTGGTCTTCTTTAACCCCTTCAGATACTTAAAGGTCTCAATCATATCCCCCCATCCCTCCTCTCCCCCAGTGAATACATATTCAACTCTCCCAGCCTGTCCTCATAGGGCTTGCTCACCAATCCCTGGATCATCTTTGTGGTTCTTTGCTGCACCCCCTCATACAATCTGATGTCCTTCTTCAGGAATGGGTACCCATACTGCACACAGTACTCCAGGTGGGGCCTGACCAATGACCTATACAGGGTAGAATAACCTCCCTCCTCCTTCTGGAGGAGATCCCTCTTGCAATACATCCCAGTATTTTGTTGGATTTTGCTGTTGTCTTCGTGCACTGAGCAGAGTTGTTCATGCTCCCCATAATGATCACTCCTAGGTCCTTCTCCTCTGTGGAGCTCCCCAACTGTACCTCATTCAAGTGATAATTCCTCCCCTGGTTCCTGGCTCTGACGTGCATAACCTTGCACTTCTCAGTGTTCAACCCCAACTGCCATGTTTCTGCCCACTCCTGCAGCTTAGTCAGGTCCTCCTACAACCCCTTCCACCCCTCCGTGTCATCAACCACAGCTCCCATCTTGGTATTGTCTGTGAACAGGCTAATCTTGCTCAGGATCTCATGTGAGATATCTGCACTAGAAATCCCAAACAGCACCTGTCCCAGCACTGATCCCAGTGGTACCCCACTTGTCACTGCTCTCAGTGATGAGAGGTCCCCCCACCACCACTCTTTGCTGCCTTCCTTTTAGCCAGTTTGTGATCCATTTCACCATTCTTGATCCCACTCCCACATATTCCAGTTTCCCCCCCAACCTCCATGCGGCACTGAATCAAAGGCCCTGCTGAAGTCCAAATACAGGACATCCACTGCATGGCCCTTGTCCAGTTCCTGCGTCACCCAGTCATAATGGGCAAGATTATGAGGCACCCCTTAAGGAAAGGATAGTGCAACACCTGGAATCCATAGGAGCACAGGATCCAAGACAGCATAGGTTTACAACAGGAAGGTCCTGTCAAACTAATCTCATAGATTTCTTTGACTGGGTAACCAGAGTGGTGGAACAAGAGGAGCAGTTGATGTCACCTATCTTGACTTCAGCAAAGCTTTCAATACTGTTTCACATAGAAGATTGATTAATAAGCTGGGTAGGCTTGGGCTGGATCAGAAGTTGGTCAACTGGGTGGCAAACTGGTTGGCGGGCAGAAAACAGAGAGTTGTGGTAAACGGTATGCAGTCAGAATAGATGCAAGTCACAAGTGGGGTACCTCAGAGATCAGTCCTGGGGCCTGTCGTCTTCAATATCTTCATCAGTGACATTGCAGATGGACTGGAGGGTAAGGTTTGTCTGTTTGCAGATGACACCAAGATCTGCAACAGAGTAGATGATCCAGATGCAGTGGGCAGAATGAGAATAGATCTGGATAAACTGGCAAAATGGTCAGAAGAGTGGCCACTGGGGTTTAACCTAAAAAAGTGCAAGATCATGCACATAGGGAAGAGAAACCCTGAAGCCACCTATAGGTTGGGAGAGGAGTTGCTGGCAATCTCAAGGGAAGAAAGAGACTTAGGCATCATCATCACAGATGACCTGAAATCATCCAAGCAGACCACTAAAGCAGTAGGTAAGGCTAGAGGGATGTTGGGGTGTATTAGTAGGGGTATCACAAGCTGTAAGAGGGAGGTGATAATCTCTCTTTACAAGACGCAGGTTAGGTCCCATCTGGAGTACCACGTGCAGTACTGGAGGCCGCACCTGCATAAGGACATTAACAAAATGGAGGCAGTCCAGAGATGGGCAACCAAAATGGTACAAGGACTGCATCAGAAAGCATATGAGGACAGATTAAAGGAGCTCAATATGTATACCCTAGAACAAAGGAGGGAGAGAGGTGATATGATCGAAACATTCAAACATCTTAAGGGCATTAAAAAGGTGAAAGAGTCTAACATGTTTCAATATAAGAAAAATAGCAGGACAAGAGGACACAGCATGAGATTAGAGCCGATTAAGGGGTAATGTGAGGAAGTTCTTTTTCACAGAAAGGGTAGTGGATGCATGGAACAGCCTACCTCAGGAAGTGGTGGATATGAATACAGTGCAGGGCTTCAAACAGGCATGGGATAGGCATAAGGGAGCAATAAAGATGAGTATGAATAGATTGGCCATTGACAAAGTACAGGCCTATGGCACATTCATAAGGTAGATAAGATGAACAGACTGGATGGACCTTGCGATCCTTATCTGCTGTCAACTTCTGTGTTTCTATGTTTCTGTGTAGTACTCTACAAGGTTTGTCTGGCAGGATCTGCCCGCTATAAACCCGTGCTGCCTGCTATCCGGAATGTATACCCCGGTGGAGAATTTTGTATTGGGTAAAAGATTACAATTTCAAAGAGGGTTGTTAATCATAGGGGGATCATAATATGATTTATGACCTACAGATACTATTAATACTCATACCTCCAGACTTACAGGTGCTGCACAGTGCAGTAAAATGCTCTTGAAAAATTATGATTGGTTAGACGTGTGGCACTTTTTACACCTGACCACCAAGTCATACTTGCATTACTCGGCCCCTCATCAGACTTATGCCCGCATAGACTTTATCCACATATGGAAGGAATATCTACACTTGCTCACAAAATGTGATGTCTTACGTATTTACCTTTCAGATCATGCCTCGATAGTGCTTACTTTGCAATGGGCCACTAAAAGACCTACTACCCTCTGGTGTTTTAATAACTCCTTGTTAAATTTGCAGGAAGCCCAGACCTTGATTAAAGAAAAAATAGAGCAGATAATCTCAAAAAATTCTACTCTGGAAACTTCCCTGAATTTGTTATGGGATACTGTAATGGTAGTACTTAGGGGGAAACTGATTAGTTATACCTCCAGACAGAACAAACGGAGAGTGGAGAAACTAGCAAACTTGCAAAAACTGCTGAAAGAGGTGCAGAGTAAACATATGCAGGGGGATGGAGCAGTCTACTCTGATACAGTTAAATTACACCATCAGATACAAGCAATATGTAACACTAAAACTAAAATAGCACTATACTACAGTATCTCCACCAGAAATATTATGAGAGTGGGGCCAGAGAGACCAAGATATTAGCTTATTGGTTTAAACGTCATACCTTGGAGCAGGCGGTCACATGGATCAGAGATCCCCAAACGCAATCACTACATGTAGACCAAGAAAAAATCTTGGAAACCTTCAAAAATTATTACGCCTCGTCATACACCCCTGAGCTGCCCGTGGACATATAGTGGATACAGTCCTTCCTCACTACATTTCACCTTCCTGCGCTTACACAGGAGCAGGTGGAACATATTAGTGCACTCATTACTGTGAAGGAATTGGGAGAGACTATTTGGAGTTTAAAAACTAACAAAAGCCCGGACCAGGATGGTTACATGGGAGAGTTTTATAAAGCATTCCGTGAAACCCTGATGCCCTCTCTTAAGACTATCCTTAACTAAGTAGCAGAGGGCAACCCTGCTCCCCAACATGGAGTCTAGCAATGATCAGGGCTATTTTAAAGCCTAATAAAGACAGCACCCTATTGCTTCATACCGACCAATTTCGGTACTTAATATAGATTACAAGATTTTTTCCTCTATATTAGCTAAACATCTGGCTCTTATCCTGCCTTCTCTCATTAGAAGTGACCAGACGGGCTTTGTGAGGATGCAACAGACCCAGGATAACATCAAACACACTGTACGTATTCTACACCATGCCAGTCGGTCAAAAGACCCCTTTTTATGACTCATTTTGGATGTCAAGAAGGCATTTGACCAGGTGGCATGTAACTTTCTGTTTGCCACTTTCCAGAAAATGGCATTCCCTCTCTCCTTTATCAATATTCTCCAACTCTATATCACTTACCCCAAGCACATGTATAAATCAACGGCCATATTTCTACGTCCTTCCCTCTTTTCAGGGGTAACCGTCAGGGGTGTCCCCTGTCCCCCCCCTACTTTTTGCATTATACCTCAAACCTTTAGCACAAGCTTTACACAGCAACACAGTGATGTTGGGTTTAAGGCTCGGTGGAAGGTCCCAAAAAATGTGCATTATATGCTGATAATTTACTAAAATATTTATCAGAGCCAGAAACCTCCCTACCACCACCACCACTCCGGACCCTTTTAAGGACATTTGGTGAGTGTGCATGGTATAGACTTAGTGATACTAAGGCCTTGTTCACACTACAGCATGGTAATTTAAAAATGCTTTTAAATACAGATTAATTACTGTGCTGTAGCATCCATATTGTAGCATCTGCACTGTCACTTGCATGTTGTAAACCAATATTAAAAATGGTTTACAGCATCCGCACTACTGCCTCGGGACTGGATTAACTAGCAACCGATTCCCATTTGGGGACATCCAACTTCATGAAAGGGACCTGTGCCTGACTGTCAGCACTGCAGGTAAGTCCGATTTAACTCCTGAAATTTTTTTGAAACCATGTTTAAGCCTTGGTTTTATCAGGGTTTAAACATGGTTTTAAAAATCAGACTACCAAGCATGTTAAGTGCAAAAGCGAACCATGCTAGGGCACTTTATTTATTTATTTATTTATTTATTTATTAAGCCTTTGTTAACCAGGTAGGTACACTAGACAAAACATATGCCTATTTTCAGGTACGACCCGGGAGAGTACAGGAAATACAATTTCGAAATACATTTGACAACTCAGGTACAGATACATTCAGTATACAGAGTCAGAGCATACATAAAATGATCAGGTGGTTACACACAGTAGGACTTATGCTTTAAAAAATGAGTAGTGCAGTGCATAAAAGCAGAGGTATAAAAAATACTATAATATTTAAAACTGTGGGACCCCAGTAAGGAGGGCCCCCAGTACTGATTATGTACAACTTATATGACCCCAGAAAAGTGGAGCCATGGTCAGAGCCATGCCCAGCGCAGAGTCCAGGGTAGAGGCAGCACATACCAAGCCTCACCCCAGAGCCGGTGCCAGGTGAAATCATGGGGGCTTTGGACAGTCACACACAGAAGAAAGCTTCAGTTGGTTCTATAGGGAGGATCTGAGGTATCCTTGTGAGGGAGAGGAGCAGATCAGGATAGGAAGTGAGTTCCACAGCCTGAGTGCACTCAAGGCAAAGTCTTGGTCTCCCATTTGAGTCTGAGTGGCTGGAATCCTAAGGACAGTGGAGTCCAGGGACCTGAGAGAGTAGTAAGAGGAGACAGCCGGCACAAGGGGCTCCACTAGCCCATGGGGGGTGCCAGTCCGAAGAACCTTCCCCGCAAAGCACCCCAGGACAAAGTCTAAGTAACGAGATGCAAGAGCCAGTTCAGCTTGCTGTACAGGTCACAGTGGTGGGTGAGACGAGGGGCAGCGAGGGCAAAGAGGCAGATATTATTATATGAGACAGTCCACCTAGAAAGGTGCACTTTGGCAGTGCAAGCAAACAGAAGGGCTCCGTAGGAGAGAGAGGGGAGGAACACACCATGAGCCAGTGCAAGTCGTGCAGCATGGGTGATTTTGCTCTTTGCTCTGTAAGCCATACCCAGTTTGCAGTTGACAGCTTTGCATACATTCTGGATATGTAGTCCAAGGTCAAGCTGTGGGCCAAGTGTAACACCAAGGTACTTGAAGTTATTGGTGATGAGGACTGGAGAACCATCAAGTCCAGTGATGCACATTGGGGCATGGGAGGCCTTAATCTTGGCCAGGTACCCAAAAAGCATGGCATGAGTTTTTTTGACATTGAGAACCAGCTTATGGGATGCAATCCAGGACTGGATGCTCCCAAAGTCCTCACTCAATTGATGGTTAATAACTCCAATATCCCGAGAATGAGTGAGGATGACCAGATCGTCTGCATACAGGGTGGATCTGCAGTGGGCAGTGGCAGAGGGAAGATTATTGACAAAGATGGAGAATAGCAGAGGACCCAGAACTGACCCCTGGGAAACTCCTGTGGATACAGTAGTAGTCCCCGAGAGCACCTTGCTGAATCTGACCAGCTGTTGTCTACCTTGCAGGTAATTGGAGAACCACTGAAGGATTGGTGGGGACAAGCCAAGGGTCCCAAGCTGAGAGCAAAGCAGGGAATGATCAACCAGGTTAAAGGCCTTGGAGAGGTCAATGAAGACAGCACCAGAGAGTTTACCCTGGTCCATGGCTGTCCTTATTCCAGAGGAGACAGAGACTAGGGCAGAGGATGTACTATGCCCTTTCCTAAAGCCATGCTGTGCAAGAGACAGCAGCTCACGACGCTGGATATACTCCGAAAGTTGTGCAGCTACAAATTTTTTTCCAGTAGTTTACTGACCCCAGATAATATGGCTATCGGGCGGTAGTTGTCCAAAATTTTGGGATTGCCCTGCTTAAGGACGGGGACCACCCTGGATACTTTCCAAATATCAGGGATAATCCCAGAAGTGAGGGACAAGTTGAAAATACAAGCCAACGGGGTGGCTAGATAAAAGGCACCAAGATGAAGGAGTTTGGGCTCCAAACCATCGTGGCCTGCACTGGAGTGGGTGGAGAGACCAGAGAGCAATCTCTGCACCTCATGCACCATCACGGCCTTAAAATAGAAGAGTGGCTGGGAGACCGGGGCCAATGAAGGAGCAGTGACCAAGCCGCCACTGCCATCCCCACTAGGGGAAAACAGAGAGGTGAATGCAGACAGGTCAGAAAAATGTATATTAAATGCATTAGCGATGGTATGCGGGTTGTTACAGCTAGAACCATCGATGAGTATATCTGAGACCTCATAAGAGGAGGAACCACTTACAATGTTCTTGATGCACCTCCAAAAGCTCCTGGGATCCTTTGCCAATTCAGCAGGGCAGCTTTACAGAATTCACTTTTGGCTATATGTATTGCTTTTTATACTCATTTCTGGTCGCCTGTACTGCTGAAATAAGGACTGGTCCATCGTGACCTTAAAGTTGGTCCAGCACTTGTCCCTGGCCCTCATGAGGGCAAGGAGGCTCCCATGCAGCCATTTGGTAGCAGACCCCCTAACCCTCCTCCTGATGAGAGGGGCATGCTTATCCTGCAGTGCCCCAAAGGTGTTGACAAATTGGTCAGCAGCTGAGGAGGAGTCATGTGCATTCCACACTTCTGTCCAGTTAGTATTCATGAGATCCTCATGAAATGATCCCAGGTCGAACCTGGAAGTCCCTAACCTGAATGACTTTATGAGGAATTTTCAGGAAGGAGAGCTTCCATACACAGTACACTGCAGAGTGATCAGAGATGGAGTCAGGAAGGATACCTGATGAGCTAATCCTCTCAGGCCTATTGGAAAATATCCAATCTAAGAGGGAGTTTGACCCACCAGCGGATGGCCACCTAGTTGGTTCCTTGATAAGTTGTGACAGTGAAAGGCCAGCAAGCAAAGGCTCATACGACTTGGTATTCCCACCAAGCCAGTTTAAGTTGAGGTCACCCAGTATCAACAATTCATTATGTCCAGCCTTTGATCCCACAGAATCAAGTAGGGAGGACAGCCCTGATATGCCACCTGATTTAAGCTCCTTAAACCATTTTACATACCCTAGTGTGAACAGGGCCTAAGATGGAGGTGTTACACCTTCATTATAGCCGTAGCCCATGTATTAGGTAGCTCTTCCAGTTCCGGTGTGGACTAATGTCGCTAAAATATATTGGAGTTTACCTGCCAATGGATTTGAAGCAATGAATCTCTTTAAATTATACTCCTTTTACCCTGGCTATCAAGGAAGACCTGAACAGATGGCAGGTAATAAACCTGTTGCTTATAAAAAAAGTGGACTGTATCCCCATGAATATACTGCCTTGTGTCCTGCACTTTGCTCGAACCCTCCCAGAGACACCCTCTAAACAACAATTTAGATATTGGGACTGACTAATTTCTCAGTTCCTATGGGGAGGAGCCAGACCCCACACTCTCTATACCACACTCTAGCTCCCAAAAGCAAGGGTGGCTTTGCCCTCCCAAATTTAGAGCTATGTCATCAAGCAGCCCAAATTCAGACTGCCCTATATTGGCTTTTCACTACCTACACTGCTCTGTGGAAGTTGCTGGAGATGAGGGAAGTAGACCTCTTTCTGGTCACTAAAATGGTCTTGCAGCCCAATGCTCTGACCCTCTCCTGGGATAAGGACAATGAATTTACACATACCACTCTTTTGCCCTGGAACAGAGCTTTCTACCGTTCTTCTGTACAACCATACAGATATCCAATTACCTCTTTTGCATATAGCCTAAAGTATCAACCAGCCCAATTAGACCATACTTATAAAAAATGGGAACAGGTGGGTCTCTACTTACCTGTTCACTCTTTTCAGGCAAATGAGTTCATGGATTTCCATGCCCTAGCCAGAAAGTATGGCTTGCACTTGGCAGATCATTATCACTACTTACAGTTGAGGGAATATATACGACAGGCTGAAAAAACATGCCCCCCTTCAATAAGTTTGGTCCTGCTCTCATAATGCTAGTACTGCAAACTCTGATGGGAGTACCACTAACCTCTTTGATTTCCCTGATCTATGCTGCATTGCTGACCTTGGAACAGACCTCTAAGGAATATCTTAAAACAAAATGGCAACGAAAGATTTGGGTATGAAAATCACTCCCCAAGAGTGAGAAAAATACCTTATGTATACTCAAAAACCTACTCACTCTTTTATATATGGAAGGAGTTCTGCCACTGTACAATGGGCTGGTGAGGCCACACCTCAAGTACTGTGTACAGTACTGGAGACCGCACTTAAAGAGGGACATACAGCTCCTGGAGAGGGTACAGAGGAGGGCTACCAGGATGATTTAAGGACTGGGGGAGTTGACGTACAAGGACAGAATTGAGGAGCTTGGTCTGTATACTTTGGAAGAGAGGAGAGACCTCATGATTGAGGTCTTCAAGTACCTCAAGGGAATAAATAGGGTAAACATGGAGGGGATCTTTAGACTAAAGGAGGGAGGTATCACCAGAGGGCATGGTTTGAAGTTGGAAGGAGGAAGGATCGGGGGGGGGGGAACAGGAGGAGGTTTTTCACGGAGAGAGTGGTGGATCCTTGGAATGCACTGCCTGGCGAGCTGGTCCAGATTTCCAATGTGGAGGGCTTCAAGAGAGGGTGGGACAGATACAGAAAGGGGTACTGGAACACAAGGGGGGGAAGGCCTCGGTTCCTGACAGGGGATTTAAGGTTCGAACAGACTCGATAGACCATAAGCCCTAATCTGCTGGCAATTAGTATGTTAGTATGTTAGTTCTCATGGAAAGATATTACCCCTATTTTCGTACACCGTCCCTTTGAAGCTAAATATGACATCCAAGCCCCCCCCCACTGCTGTAGGGGTTGAGAAGAAACTAAAGTGAGCCATGCCCACATCTTTTGCTTTTGCCTGAGGCTCCAGCCCTTCTGGGTATCAGTACAAAGTAAACTGAAGGTGCTTTTCAAACCCTCCTTGGTAGTCACCCCACTATTAACTCTGTTTCTTGATATACCACAAGGCCGACGGTCCTCCCCCCCCCCCAACTAGGAAACTTCTTACTATCTGCTTGCTAGCAGCCAGGAGAGCTATTACACAACACTGGATTACTGACAGAGTACCTTCATTAGAAGTATGACATAAGTTAATCATTAACATTTATGAAATGGAGAAACTTATTGCAAAGGTGTCACATACACTTTCGCAATTTGAAATCTTCTGGAGGACATGGGTACGAGATATAATGGCAATCCACACTGACTTTCTACATTGAGTGCAATGTGCTCTGAGCAGCCCTCATGCCTTTGGCAATCAGAGATGTGTTTTATTGAAATGAAATGGTTACGGACACTAGCTACTATAATTGATTGTAATTTGCTGCAGAAGTCAGTGTTTGTTGACTGTGTTGTGCTTGTTGGTGCATTGTGTTTTGTTTTTTTTTTTACAGAAAAATGCAATAAAAATATATTGAAGAAAAGAATTGGGTGCTAGGGGAGGAGGGTGGGAGCAGAGTGCTGCTAGGGTAGTGGGGGCATGGGAGCTTTTATAATAATTTTTATTTTAGTGCAACATGCACTTTTGAAATGTATAAAGACTGTGACTGGCTGTGAAGGTGGGTGGGCAGATTGTGCCGGTTGCCCGCCATGGGATTTATTTTACAATTCAGTTATTTAAAACTGATTTTCAGTACTGGGTGGGTGAGATAGGTTTGGGCTACTGACAGAGGGTAGAGGGAGAGGGGTTGCTTTTTTAACTGGGTTTTGGGCTGGGGATGAGGGTGGGGGGCTGTTTTTTTTCTTCTTGGTTTAAAAAAACGTACACAAATACAAATACCTGAATTCCGTATACCCGAATATTTGGCTGCTGAATACTTAGTATTTGGCTGAATATTCATAAGAAGTTATTCGCACAGCCCTAGAAGTGGATCCATTTTTGAACTGATTTAAAAAAAATGTAAAGTTAGTTGTAAAAGTATTTTATAATTGTTGTTGGCTGACGGCATGATGACTTGACCAGGTTTACGTACTGAACTGTCTTCCCGGCAGAATGTGGTCTGGGCCATTCAGATTTGAGGATTATGACCACCAGTTTCATAATGGATAATGATGAACACCAGATAACGAGTAAGGAACTGGACAAAGAAAAATTATCCTGTAAATTTTACCTTAACTGGTCTAAAATCTATACCATGGATAAGTTTAACTGCCAGAAAATTACCGACGTATCTGCCAAATCATGCATGGAGCAATTCTGACACTATCAAAGTAACTTGAAACCTCTTCACCATTAGTAGAAAAGCCTTTTCCACTGGAGCATCTTCTGTCTAGAGCACCCTCATTGCATCTCTCCACCTTCGTTACTTGACTCCCACTTTCTTCAAATCCCAACTAAAAGCACAGTTTCTCCCTCACATATGATTTCATCTATTTTCTGTACTACCACTAATTAATTGACTACTGCCATTTCTCTGTCTAAACTTATTTCTGCTGTGCTACTCACTCCCTTCCTGTAGGCCATTTAAAATTTTGAGCACTAAACTATTCCTGTTTATAAAATTGCAAGAAAAATCTAGACATTTCATTGGCCGAGAGACATCGCCTAACCATGTATTAAATCTCTATAAGTGCATGGTCAGGTGCCGAATCTCATTTTCCTCCCCCACAAAAAACTACTCAGAGCCATTTTATAAGCATAATAAGCCCCTCCAGGGTGTGCATCATAGCATTTTAATGCACTTCTTAGTGACGTAAGGACAATTGACCTGCAGCCTTGTGCCTTACTAAACCCCTGGGGCATGCATTAAAATTCTATAATGCACACCCTGTCATGGCTTATTACTTACATATACACTAATGGAGAGAAAGAGAAAATATTTCAGCACTACCAAATGTCTGTGCTGTCAGCAGAATGATTAAATACCTTCAACACGTATGTACCTTTTTACCTCATCATTCTTGGGTTATTTTTCTGTTATAAATCTAGTGTGAAGCTTTTTGGGATACAGTTTGTATGGAAGACTCTGTGCAAAATAACAGCTGCATCGTATTGTAAAGTTAAACTGGCTGTTGGCCAGCTTAGTAGCCATCCTATAAAGAGGATGTGGTGTATACAGCGCTGTTCAACCATTTAAAGTAAACAGCCTGAAAGCTCTGTATGAGGGCTATTCATCCAGGAAAGCAAACTTGTAATTTTAGCACATTAGCCTGTCATCACAGTTTGTCATTACTAAACTAGTGGGCCATTGCAATTAGCCATCGGAAACCTTTTGGATTTTGAGTTCAAGTTCAGTGTAGATTGCTCCTTTTTTTTTAATTTCTGTGTTTACATTTATGTTCCTCTCTCCTGACTAGTTGACATCTAGTTGACCCCCAGCCCTGTCACCCACTACCTGAGATACTTACCCAATCCTCTGTTCCCCCATGGCGGGGCCCTTGGGGCTCTGCAATTGCTCAGAAGGCCCTCCCTTTGCTCAGGGGGATCATGAGCCAGTGGAGGTGGGGTGCTATGATCAGTGGTATGGGGCTTATGGCAGGGTGCAGACCTGCATCTGACATTGGTCGGGTGTTTTCCAACATTGTACTTTCCCTCTCCCCAGGTGGCACACATGCTGCATGTGTGTGTGTGTGGGGGTAGCTAGCCTGTATGCAGTGTGCTTCTTAAGGGAGAGCAAGCTCCATGGCACACCAGCAAGAGCCACTTTGGCACCGGATGTGCCGCTTCCATTCCCACTGACTGGAACATGCTGCCATCGGCAGCACACTTCCCCCAGCCTGGCTGTCCAAGTGCCAGCTCCCAAGTTCCGGAGCCAACTCCCAAACTCCTAAATCCAGGTTGCTGGCATGGAAGTGCAATGTTCTTCTGTTGGCCAATCAGATGACTCTCCATTTGATAGCTCCTTAAAGGTGCAAAGTAAAATAAGTGCAGTTTGATAATGAATTGATAGCCAGTGCAAAGACAGGAGCATTGTGGCGGGGGCGGGGGGGGGGATTGTGCTCAGGCAGTTTAGTATGCCTGAACATATTGGCTGTTGCATTAAGATTTGTGGGAGATGGACAAAGTGCTGTAATGGCAGTGTATCCCACTTCTACCAGCTGGGAGGCCGTGGTTCATGTACGATCCCCAGAATCCAACCTTGGAGCTGTCCGGGGGATCGGGAATATTGCAGAGGAGAGGTGCTTGAAGTTTGAAGGTTGAAGTTTATTGCAGGAATAACTCACTTGAGCAGGCTCATTCACAAGGAGGTCCTGAGGACATGTAACAGTTAAATATACAGACAAGGCAAACTATATGCAGCCATTGTATACAAGGTTCTTGATTCTGGGAAATGAAAGGAAGGACCACTAGGCTTGTGCTCGCCCCCTGCCACCTAAGCATAAATTGGCATTGGCATCTGTCTTGAAGGCAGATGCTTCCCCTGCCATCTTGACAGATGGAAGATAGCGCTACAGATGCAAACTGACATACTAAGTCAGGTTAAGCTGTTGGTGACATTTTAGGGAATGGAGGGAGTCTAGCTAAGACTTCGGGTTAATTCCACTTACCTTTTTGAGAAGTGCGATGGGATCTTTACCATCCACCTGAACAACCACCAGAACAGACAGATTGGACCTTAGTTTAACATATCATCTGAAAGATGGATAATGGTATTATCTTGCTATATCTTTTTTTTTTTATACAGCTTTTTGCTTCTCTGTAGCCACCTGCTCCTGTCTTCGGTCCCCTCTTCTGCTACCAACCCCATCGGCCTCTCCTCCCACTGTCTTACCAGTGGGGATCTGCAAGGAGCAGGTCCATGAGTGGGGGTGGGTCACATATGTCCATGGAGAGACATGGAAGTTTTTGTGATTTTCTCCTCCCAGAACAATGGCGAACACGGCGAGTGTATGCACGTGGTCCCAGGAACCGAGTGTTCCTTCCACCCTCCCTGACATTATGTCAGCCCCTGACTGTGCTCTGACACCTGACCTCCACTGGGTGTCTGAGAGCGAGGAACTGTGCCTCCCCAATCCTGGGGAGATGAGAGCAGCTCAGTGGCCACTTCAATCATCTCCCAGCCCTCCCCCACTCTGCTGACCCCCGGCAGCCCAAGCTCTCCCCTGAACTCGGGTCGCCAGCATGCTGCATGGTGTGCCATCTGGTGCCTCAGCCCTCAGCGCCACTGGGTCACTGGGTCACTGGGTCAGTCTTGCTACATCTTTATTTGTTGCAGTCAAAAACACCAATTAAACTCCAGGGCAATGTTTCACGGCCACTCGCCACTTTGCCTGGCTCTCTATCAGTGATGTTGATTATGTCTCATGAAGTATCCTATTGACAAAGTCAGTAGTAGTATGTATCAAAGTTAGCCTTCCTTATATGTCGTGTGACTATGCATTGCTAGAGGGACACCATTCCTAAGTAGCTTTCACTGATTGGTTATGCACTGTTGGTTTTGGTTGGTGCTGATTATGCACTGTTACATGGTACCCATACCATAAAAAGGACATAAAACTGCTGGAGGTGGTCCAAATGAGGGCAACAAAGACAATATTAGACCAAGGGTAGGACATACGAGGAGAGCTTGAGGGCACTGAACATGTATTCCCTAGAGGAGAGGCAGGAGAGATGGGATATGATTGGGACTTGCAAATATTTGAAAGGAATAAATAGGATGGACTAAGAGGGTGTCTTCAAGCTGAGTGAGAACCAAAACATGAGGGGACACAGTCTCGAGTTGGGGGAAGGGAGGTTTAGGGCAGAGGCTAGGAGGCATTTCTTCACTGAGGGGGTGGTGGCAGTTTGGAATGTACTTCTGGAGGAGATGATTACACTGGAAATGGTAGGCAGCTTCAAAAGAGGCTGTGATAGAGTTAAGGGGAAAATAAGAATCAACAGAGGAGGGGGCAGATTGGGGGGGCAGAGTCAGTAGCTTATACTGAGAGCCCTGAATTATGAGCAGACTTGATATTGACCTAATGGCCTTTTTCTGCTTGCTTTGTTGTATGTTCACATGTTGCTGTAATGGGACACTGCAGGGCCCTCTGGCAGACTATCACAAGTGTTGAGAGCTGCTGTTGGTGATTGCTTGGGCCTGCTGGAGGGCCCTGCAATTTCCCACTACAGCAATGGGGTCCCTACAATCAACAAAATAATACTATTATTGGAGTGAGTTCTGTCTTTGTTTATTGTGGTAGTTATCATCCCTATCTGAGCCATCAGAGGCACAGCTCAGTGTCAGGAAAGATGGAAGGGACTGGGGGGGGGGACCAACAACGTCATTGGATGGATCACCTACAATATATTGACATAATTTAGGGTACTTGGTTGTAAATGCCAGGGATATAGAAAACAAGAAAAAGAAGACCGCATTCCAAAAGAGAATAGGAGGTAAGCAAAAATTATCTGGAATGTTGTAATGCCTCTCGACCCCTTTTTAAAGTTGTATCAGATGAAGCTTGCCAATCAAGACAATCTGTATTTAAAAAAAAAAAGAACTCATCAGTATTACTGTACAGGAAGTCTTGGAGATCAGATCATGCATGAGTGCAATTCAAGCAGGAAAAATGCACTGAGCTCCTTACAAGCTTTGTTAGAAGTTGAATTAGGAAGGTGAAGTTTTTTGATGGGTTTCAAATAGAACATTGTGTGCAGAATCACACTGTGGGCTGACCTTTGTCACTCAGGATTGTTCTGAAAAAAATAATTGGCTCCCAGTTTGCTGCAGCCGCAGTGCCAACCTGATAATTAGACTTTTCATAACTGCTCGAGTTGTCTTCATGTTTATTGCGGCTAATAAACGCATTATTGTGAGGCACATGGAGTTCAGTACACAGTTGCCTTATCTGTTTGTGAATGGAATGATAAGCACAGATGTGACAGTTCTGGAGGGGAGGCAATCAGACCGTCCTCACCTTTGTCATACGTGGCTTTATGCCATGAAGTCACATTCAGACATGGCTACCTACCCTCAGATTGTGTTCTTTATCAAGATATGATATGGCCAAACAGCCATGAGTTGATTATGTTTAGATAAGAAGGCAGAGAGCCATTGCTGTGATCTGAAGTTTTTTTTTTTTCCATATGCATTTCACCTGCCTTCTCTGTCCCAGCCAACCCATTCTGACCAACTTCCCAGCCCCTTCACCCAGCTTCTCCAGGACTTACTTTCCCTCTGTCACAGGATTATGGGGGGTGCCCACTTGCTGGTACAAGGCCTGTGAGGGGTCGGTTGTCATCCTTCAGTCCGGGTTTTTTCCCCACTGATTTTTCCCCAGGTACCTCATGGAACAGTGGTTCAACCTGAAAATCCTTCTCTCAGCTTAGAGAATCTGCCCCTCCCTCCCTGACATGGACCCATCTACTTCCCAATAGACTGCAGTCCCAGTCAGTCAGCTAGAACTGGGTTCGCAGGAGATGGAAATTGTCACATAAACGGTTCTGCCTGATGAGTCAGGTGTGCAGGAGCAGTGAGTTAAAAATATGCTTCCTCCAGTCACACCTGACACTGCAAAACTCAAAATGGTTACTAGGAGCTCTACAAATCAGACTTAGCCACAACCAAAGGTCATGAAGAAGGAACCTAGCCCTCTGGCCACCAGATATAAAACCTTGGTAACTGTTTCAGTGGGGTGTAGGGTGGTAGAGTCAGGCCTACTTATGAGGAGAGAACAAGGGCAGACTAGATGGGCCAATGGAGTCATTTTCTGCTGGCAAATTTCTATGATTCTATGATTTCAGCATGGGGAGAAAGAGAGGAAGACTCATTGCACCTCTTCTGTGGCTTCTCCATAGCTGGGGCCCTCCTCGGAGACAGAGAGCATAGCACCAGAAGCTTGGGGAAAATGCAAAGGAATATTAAATATTAAAGAGGGTCCAGCAAGACAAAATAGCTGAGCAATGGGTTGGGAATGGTATCTCATCTTCCTGCTAAGTGTTGTGGCATTCGGGCCACTCATTTCCTTAGCCTCTGCTAATGTCAATAGTTTGAAATACTTCAAAAAACATTTAACTGCTTTTTCTTTCTGAGAACAATCTACACCAGATGTCATTTTTATTGCAGGACACCAGATTTCAGACTTTGCATGAGGTATCTTAAACCCAAAAAGCTTGGTTTAAAGGTCCCTCATTTTGGTCACTGGGGTTAGAACAATGCACAGGGGTGGGAATACTGTTTAATTCTTCTAATGTTGAAGTTATAAATCTTCTAGAGCTTCGCCCTGGGTGCTTGTTACTACTTGATGCAAAAATTAAAGGCACTGTGGTATGCCTGGTTAACATTTATGCCCCACCGGCCAATACGGCAAGGACTGATCTGTTAAAGATTACCCAGCCCTACCTGTTCACCAGCAAACCAGTGTGGTTTGGTGGGAATTTTAATTGTGGACTGTCTGCCTTAGACTGGGGGGGGGGGAGTTAAACGCCCAAACTGCAAAAGTCATTTGTGATATGGCTTTTCCCATTCTTACCGAAGCACCATATGGCGTTGGAACCATCCATTGCTTAACCCAACTCAAAATGACTGTACAAGACATAATGAGTTTTAAAACACTAATTGATTCTGTTAAACTGTCTGATGCATACCTATAACATACAGATAAAATAGATAGAACCTTCTATAAGGGATCACTGTCCATCTGCATAGATTTTTGTTTATTTCTTTATATTTTCCCTTTGTTTCAGCTCAGCGGTTACCTTCAGAATTTTCAGACCACCGACTTCTTTGTATAACTATAGGTGAGCTCTCAGACATTAAACTGGGCCCAAGATTATGGAAATTAAATGTGACATTGTTACATCATAAATCTATCCTTTCAGAATTAGATGAGTTAATCGATGATTGTAAGTCCATCTGTGACATTTATGAGAATACTGTTCAGTGGCGGGAAGAGTCTGAAAGGGATTTTCAGGATTTTTTTCAAAGACAAGGTAGACTTCAGAAAAAAAACGTAAGTATTTTATTTATTTGTTATAGAGGCACCTACTGCAAAAGCTAATCCCTCTAACAGCACTGGAGCTGAGTGCACAACCCAAATACAAAATACAAAAGCTATTGCATGCTCTTCCTCTACAAAAGGGCACTTTCCTTGCAAAAAGAGCAACCATTTGGCATGCAGGGTAGACTCCCACATGTCCATCCCTTTGATTGCTGCTCTAAAATAATAAAAAGAAATTGATTTCTGGGTTATTAGACTCAGAAGGAGTTTATAGTTCTGATCAGATATAAGTCAATAAAATAGTTGCTGATTACGTTACTAAAACTTTTGGCCCTGTTTTGATATCCACTTTAAAAATGGCAGGATTGTTTTTAACCTTACAGATCCCTTCTCTGTCTTCTTTGGATTTGGTAGAATTACAGAAACTTTTGCATCTAGCAGAGCTAGAACGTGCTATACACTCACTAAATGCATCCTCGGCCCCAGGTCAAGATGGGCTTACTGGTGACTTTTATAAATTGATTTTTTCCTCTCTGTCTTTTGAGCTCACTGAAGTTCATAACCACATTCTTGCCTCCAGTTCAATGACCCCTAGTATGAAGGAAGGGATACTGATTTGTCTGTATAAACAAGGGGACCATAGGTGTTTGGATAACTGGAGGCTTATATGACTATTAAATGTTGACTTTAAAATTGTATTGGAAGTTTTTCACAATTGACTTTTACCAGTCACTAAACATCTGATAACACTTGCACAGACTTTTTCAGTTTCTGGCAGACATATACAGGATCATCTTTTTGTGGCTGGAGAACTTGCAGAAAAAGGTATTGAAGGGCAGGTGGCTGAGTATTTGCTCTCTGTTGATCAACAGAAAGCCTTCGGTAAGCTAGCACATAGCTATTTGGAATTTGTTTTGCTGCATTATGGGACACCTTGACCTTTTGCTCATTGTATTTTCTGTCTACAGAATTCCACCTGTGCCTGTACAAATATCAATAGCTGTTTGGGGGATAAATTTGTAATAGGAAGCATTGCCAAACAAGGTTGTCCTTTGAGTCCTATACTGTATGTTTTTTGCTTAGATCCCATTCAAAGAAGTATACAGCAAGATCCTCTAGTGGAACCACTGGAATTGGAAAGAAGTGTTATGGATTCTAGCACCTTGGCATTTGCCGATGATGTATGCACCTTGATTAACAATGGTGTTTCAGGTGCTATAGTGACTACCCATTTGTCAGCTTTTGAATCCTTTTCAGGGGCTAACTTGAAGATTAAAAAATTTATAGGAATGGGACTGGGATTGGTCCCTAATAATTCATCCACTTTTCAAAGGATAGAACTTACATTTGACCATATTAAAAATTTTAGGACTCCGGTTTGGGAGTGGTGATTTGGCTCAGTTACATAGGCTGAATTGCACAGAGAAACATAAAAGCAAAGTATCAGCCTGGAGAAAATGGCAAATGAGCAAGAAGAAACGGGTATTTATGATTAAAACCTGTTTGCTACCTCTTTTTATATATGTCAGTCAAATAATTCTGTTCCCAGTTTCCTTGGAAATGACTATATTGAGTTTATTTGTTCAAGTTCTGTGGGAGAGCCAATGGAACACAGTGAAACATAATGTAACGTATTTATCAGTTGTTAACTCATTTGTTCCTGGTGGCCATGTTGGGTCGGATCCAGCAATGGATGGTTCCAACACCATATGGCGTCTATGGGAACAAATGAGTTGGGGGAGATCCACCCCATTGTTTTTCCTTTTAGTTTATTTTAATTTTCTAATATTAGACCTCTTATTTCTCCTTCTACAAAACAATGAACATGGTGGGTGGTGTTGTCCTTCTGTCTGTGGCTATCTGTCTGGGTTGAAGGCAAGTTGGAAGCTGTTAAAAAAATTATATGTTCCCATCATATTTTGTGGAAACCTTTCAGAAATTGTGTAGTTCGGGAATTATGGCTGATATTTTACGGTTAGCTTCACGCAAAGCATTGGTTCAACTGTGACAGATGTTTCTTTCAGTACCGATTCTTTATAGCAAGGAATATGGAGAGCACCATTTTGCACAATTATCTGAGAGATGACTACCTGAAAAAATTTGGGACATTGTGGCTCAGCTGTCACTCACATCTCAGTGTTAAAAGCAACCAAAAGCACAATAGTACCGCAAAAACGGAATTGCAGCACGGGTTCTTGTGTTGCTCAATTAAACAATAATGCCCGACAGGGTGTGTGTCGTGCTGGGATAACGTCATGCCTCAGGTGGTTGGGCACGAGGCCGCAGGCCAATTGCATCCAACGACTGAGGCGTGATGTTATCCCAAACAACACAAACCCTGGAGGGCATTATTGCTATTATACAATGGCTTGTTGTTATACAGAATAAAAAAAAATAATTTTAAAGATGTTTTTGTGTGGAAAAATATTTTTGTTTTTTAAAAGAAGCTGAAACAGTCAATCAAAGGCTCCATCAAATGCTCATCTGCAGGTTCACAGTGAGGCTGAGACTAGACCCGTGATGTTGTATTGGGATAACAGCATGGGTCCAGCCCAAGACTGACCAATCAGAGTCCAGGATTTTTTTCTTGCCATTGTATAATCTAAGATAATGGATGACCATTTGTATTTCACTTGCTCTTTCACTAGACATGTTTGGCCAGCTGTTGCTAACATATGGAAGGAACCATTGTTTAATAGTCTTATTTGTGATGTCTTGCTATGGTTCATTTTTGGGTCAGTGGAACAAGTGGAACTGCAGTACTTTATTTGTGATTTTTGCCTGTTTTAAATGGCACATATGGCCAGCTAGATGTCAGTTTACCTTTCAACAAAAAGATTGCAGCACACAAGATCTGTTGGCTAGAACCAAATCTGAAATTGTCTATGTTTCAGGCAGAGGCCTTCCAGGTACCTTTTTCTGTCTTGCAGGGCAGATGGAAGAATATGCCTTGGGTTTACTAATATTGAATGAGCCTGTCAAGTACCTGCATAATTGAGTATCAGTGGATATGTTTCTTTTCTTTTGTACTATGTGTTTTGTAATGTTTTTGATATAGAAGGGCTGTGACTGGGTTTTCTTTTCTTTGGTTATATTTTCTATTAATTTGCTGCTCTTCCTTATCCTTTAACAATGGAAAAACTGTGCATTAATTTTTGTCTTCTATCTTTATGCTGTTTGTAACTGTGATATTTCACTGTACTTGTTTCTACTAGTTTGATTTCAATAAAAAAAAAAACTCCTGTTCTGTGGGGGTGGGGGCTGCTGGTTTTCTGTTGGTGAGGGCAGCACCATGGCTGCCCGGATTGAGGAGAATGCTTCCCTCCCCACCTGGAGTACTGAGGAAGCACCCACCCCAATAACATCAGTGGGAGTGCAGGAGGACCCTATTGGTGAGAAAGAGAAGACAATGGCTTCTGGTGGTAGCTCCACCATCAACCCACTTATGCAAATGAGTAAAATACCTCTGTCTTCACAGCCTGTAATGTGACCGATCTCTGAAAATTTAGAGGGTACGTTAGAAGCAAACTATTGCCAGAAATGTGAATACTTACTTTTATTGCTGGCTTAGGAAGAAGAAAAATGTCTTGCCCAGAGGTCAAAATCCTATTCCGTATCTGCTGAGAGCCATGCTAGGGGAATGTGTTCTCCTACTGTTGGCAACCTGCCGCAAGTCGTGGTCTGCAATGCGGGCTCTGCTACTGTGGTATGGGAGCCTGGTGTAATGGAGCTGCTGGCTGAAACTGAGAAAACTGAGAAAGATACAGAATTGGGGGTGCCGGCATGTCAAACTGAGCCCAGCACTGACATGGTAGCTACTGATGGACATCAGACAGCACAGCTGCAATGGCAGGGTGTGGCTGTCTCTGTACAAGTCCCAGGTGTAGTTTTCTTCATTTACTTTTGGAGCAGTTGTTGGAAAAATGACTCCTTAGAAGGTACAGAGGAAGTGCAGAGTGTGAGAGTGCATTGTCTTCCAAAATGGCTAAAGAAGGGTGGTATGTAGAGTCAGCGCTGAGAAAGGCAGGCTGCGATGGGGTCCAAGGAAAAGAAGGTGCTCTCTAGCTTTCCCCTGGTCTGGTAGGTGCTGTTGACCTGGACAAAGAATGTACTGTGATTGCTGAAGTCCATGCATCAGCGGGGGAGAGGGACTTGGAAGAGGAGAATATGGCTGCGGATAAAGGTACTGTACAATGTCCTGATGAATGCACTCTAAGAACCTCTGATGCTACTCAGACTTCTCAAGCTGCATGGGACATGGACTTGGGAGGGGTCAGTACAACGGCTCGTTGACCTGTATTTCATATAAATGCGCCCTTGACTTTTGGGTCTTCATCGGCATGGAGCCTGTTTTGTTAAAGAAAACTACCTCTGGGACTGTTTATGTACACATAGCCCCCCCTCAAACTGCAGATCAAGAAGCTGTGGATGCAGCTCCTGAAGAGAGTGGAGTCACAGGTCATTCTCCTGATGATAAGGGTCAGTTTGAAGCTCAAGGAAAGGCTACAGTAGCATCTGGGGTGCGGTGGGGGGGATATAGGAACAGATTGACATGGAACTTGATCAGCCTCCTGATGCTCATAGCCTATAACAAACAGCAAATCTGGATATTATCTCTTGGGGGAGGGCTGTGTCCTGATTGGATAGAGGGTGTACAACATGCCTCAGAACCCCAAAATGTGCCTTTTAGGCTGGCAGCACAGTGTAGATACACAGATTGTTTCAAGACATCTGTAGAGCCGGTGAAAAGGCCTAATGCTGTGAGAATAAAATATGGGGGGGGGGGTATGGAGGAGCCGCTTGGCAGGCATTTTGTTGCATAGACATTATTGAAAGACAGCCCGAAATTTATAGCTATCGAAATGTGTGCACTAATTAATACTCCTGGAGGCCCCTGCTGTGATGTAAGCTTTAAGACTGCAGCAAGTCTAGAACATTTCTGGACAAAGTTTCATCAAGTGAAAAATACCCCTGCATGGTCTGCCTTTGCAGTTATCTCCTTGACAAAACATGAAGTTAAAATTGTGACAATATTATTTAAAAATGAAGGGGTTAATGTTGTAGGCATTCTGCACTGGCTTAAACAGCAATGTTGCTCAGATAATATCCTACCCTACCAGGTTAGATACCATCAGATACCATCATTTTGGTTGGATATCAGATAGCCTCGGATGGCATAGATATCCAATCTGGATCTGATGAATCCACCCACCAGATCCAACTATCTGAGGTATCCACCCACTGGATCCAGTTTTATGAGGTTGGATAAAAGGGATATGACCACTGGATCCAACTGTTCAAGGTTGGATCTGATGGATCTGACCTTGGATCCATTGGCTGGATCCTAGGTCAGATACCAGCACTATCTGGCAGAGGCTAGTTGGATCCACAAAAACCCTACCCAAGCAACACTACTAAACAGCGCTGTATAATGATGTAGAACCCGGATCTAAAAATTGATTCTGAGTACATTTGGACTGGAGGCTGGCGCATTAGGGTCAGGTTGTTACATGATAACACTTGCATTCAGCACCTGCCAAATTGTTTTTATTTGGGTAGGTATAGGGGTGTGTTTTTTTTCACATTGGACAACCCAAGACTTGCTATAGGTGTGGAGCAAAAATGCACTTTAGTAGTGCCTGTGACACTGTGAAGTGTGGGTTATGCTCTGAGCTGTGTCATACTAGCAGTCAATGCTCCAAAAAGATGCGATGTAACCTCTGTGATGAGGAAGGCCATCCTTTCATGTAATATCCATAGGCATCATATAATAGGGCTGATATTATGGACCAGTAGGGGCAGGGCTACTAGGTGAATATGGACCAAAAACACTCTGCAGAAAAGAAACTTTTTTACCCAGATGCAAGCCAGAATGCCATGCCACTAATCCACCTAACATCTAAAAGTGTGTCTATTGATGCTGAATTACCTTCCACTCCCAAGGAAGGGGTGAGGATGGGGGGTTAGGATTGCAGGACACCAGCTCACAACCTGACGTCCCTGTTGATCTTCAGCAAGAAGCAGAGGTTATTGGCCACTCAGTTGACACCTCAGTGGCTATGAATGCTTCTCTGGAGACCCCTGGTAGCAATACTGGGACCAGTAAAGTCTCTAATGAATGAATGAATCTTTATTTATAAATGTGCCTTTCTTAAAACCAAGGCACTATGCATAAACCAAAACAAAAAATACAAATTTAAAAAAAATACATAATCAAAATATTGAAATTCATAAAGCTAAAATGCTATAGATATCAAACTGATGCTATCATACCCCTCACTTCCCCAGAGACTGAAGTCTTTAAAATGGTCACTAGACAAAGTAAAAAAAAAGAACCTCCACAGTCAAAAAATGACTAGAAGATCTTCAATGCTGTTGGATAATAAGTACAATGTTTTGGCCTCCCAGAAAGAGTGGGAGGAGTCAGAGGGAGAGCCGGATGAGTCTTGAGTTCTCTCATCTCAGCCAGATCCTTCCTAGTGCTGAGCATCTAGGGCCTGAACCTGGGGTTTCAAAAAAACAGGAGCATGAAGCTAAGCCACGGCAGAAAGAGGAGTGGGAGACAGACCGTGCTGATGTTAAGCTTCCCATTTTTCCTTTCATTTCAGATGAGTCAGGGTTTTAGTGTCACTTGCCTGAGTTCTGATAGCATTCATAATAATGCCAAAAGATTGGCCACTTTCTCAGTTTTGTGACATTTTCATTCTGATATTATATTCCTTCAGGACACTCGGTTACAAACCTTGAGTGAGGTGACTAAGGCTCAGAGAATATGGGCTCATGAGCTGTCATACTGGTCCCTAGGGGAAAACAAATATTCAGGAATAGGTATCTTTTTTTGGGCTACTCCATGGTGTTGCACAGGCTTATTGATGTAGTCCCTGGAAGGGTTCTAATTTTAGATGTATCCTTTAGAGGTCTTAAACTCTGGTGCGATACTATGTACTGCCCTCAAATGAAAACAGCAAGAATTGATATATTTAACTGATTAGACCATTTCTCTATACTACTTGGGGGGGGGGGGCACTTCAGTTATAGTTATTGGACACCACCTAGTAGGGGGGGGTGATAAAACAGTGTATTGTGATTCTTACTATCTTAGCCAAATAATTGCCTCTGCCCTATTGACGAATGCCACTATGTCAACAACCACAGCCCAGGAGCACACTTTTTTAATGGGCAAATTTGGTTGGGAATAGATTTCTTTAATTTATTTCCTCTTGGTTAGAGGTGAACATTTTTCTAGGATTCCCAGTAGAGATAACAGACTGTAAAGCTATATAAGTTGAGATTGGCTTGGTCTCATGCCATAAGAACTTCTCATTGGAGATTAAATTGCTCAATTTTGTCTACTATGTTAGTTCAAAGTATAATCAAAGAACTACTGGCAGCAAGCTGCACAACCATAAACTTAAATGAGTCTGTTACAGAGTGGTGGGAAGAAGTAACATTGAACATTAAGCAGTTATACATTTCCCTGGCTAAAAAGAAGAAAACTAACCAGTATTTTAAATGCCTCATGATGAGAAGGCAGTTACAGAAGCTGCTGATATTGACAGTTGACACCAACCATGATTTCCCAGCCCAAACTGCGAAAGTCAAACAAAACATGAAGCAATTTCGGTATCAATGGATGGCATCGTTGTTCCAAGAACAAATGTTTGGGACACAGGGTCGAAAAGCTTTTGGTGTGGAGTGGAAGCTTTTGGTGACTGTCAGACTAGGATCTCAAAAAGGGTTATTGACAAATTAAAAGTCTCCTTTGGGACATACCATGATACTCCTACAGGTATACTTTCAGTTGTGGAACAGTCTGCTTATGGTACCTTTGGGAAGAAGGTTAACACTTTAAGGGATTTAGAGGCCGACTTAGACCTGTTACATATCCTGGCATTGACAGAAGATATACAAGCAAAATTTGTAGCTCGCATTGATGAGCTGGAGGTTGAAAAAGCTATTAAATCTGTAAATTCAAGTACTGCCTCTGGAATGATAGTATTTTAAGGGAATTATATATTATGTTTCAAAAAGAGGTGATGGGTATCTTATTCCAATATGTAGTTTTATAGTCACATTCATGTACTGCTATTTTATCAAGTGTTTTTGTTGTCTGTTTTGTTAACATATGTCAGCCCTGTTGACCCCCCCCCCCCAGGTTTCACTGGGAGATGAGCAACTTTTGTTCAGTGTGCCTTCCTGGTAAAACATTTCAATAAATACATAAATAAGTACCATATATAATATACTGTCAGAGAACACTGCGGTGTCCACTTTTTTACAGGGTATCATGATATTATTGCACAAAAAAGGGGATAGGTCAGACCTTAGGAACTCAAAACCCCTTAGTCTATTGACTACGAATCTTAAAATATTGTCAAAAATCTTGGCGAAAGGCTGGCTTTAGTGGCATCCACTCTGATCCTCCACACACAGACGTGTGCTGTTCCAGGGAGAAAATTTCAAGAAAGTCTGATCTTACTGCATGAACTAGTGGAGGAAGGAAGGCTTGATAGAGGCAGGGGCCTTCTCCTGGCATTGGATCAGAAGAAGGCCTTTGACAGAGTCACCCATGATTATCTACTTGCTGTATTGCTGAGGTATGGTGGACAACCTCTCTTCATCTCTTGTCTAAAATATGTGTAGTCCTTTAGTACAACGTTTTCCTGTTGAAAATGGGATTAAAGGACAAGAATGTATTTTGAAGTCAGGAGTTAGGCCTTCTGCCTTATGAGCCTGGTATTATATTTGTTTCTGTTGAAACATAGAAACATAGAAACATAGACTTTGATGGCAGATAAGGACCGCTAGGCCCATCTAGTCTGCCTCCGCGAGGCCCATCCTGTTGGATCCTGTTCTCGGGATTATTCAGAAAAGATCCTGCAATATTGGTGTGGATACTGTGACTGGGGACTTGATTTATAAATCAACTGCATATACACATGATGTCTGCTTACTGATGAAGAATGTGAGCTCTGGTATTAAAGCCCTGGCTCATTTTGACAGGTTTGCGGATGTCTCTGGTCTAAATTAAACATGGCAGAGAGCTCATGTATGGTCCAAGATGCAGGGGATACATCTGTTCCTACCTGTGTGAGGGATATAGCCATTACATCTGGCCCTATCCTGATGTTAGGCTTGAGGTTTGGAGGTATAGACTAGGCTGCCTCTCACTGGGATAGGAGGTTTAAGAGTGTTGAGGCTCAGGTAAATAGGTGGTATTAGTGGCCCCTACCAAAGGTTAAGTGGGTTTTTATGATCAAAACTTTTTTGATCCTGCGGTTTCTATATACCAGCTGTATTTTTCCATCTCCCCTTGGGTTAGAGGCTAAAATGTATGGTATTTTTTCAAATTATTATGGGGGAGCTGGCAAGGGTGCACACTATGAAAATGAATGATGGGGGAGTTAATATGACCAGTCCCATTGTGTTTTTTAATTGTGTAATCTTCAGTTTTAATATTCATCCACTGTTGACAGGTACGTTATCTTGAGGAGTTGGACCGGTATTACTTCAAGAAGTATGCACACCTTTGCTACAAGTATGGTAACAGCTTAAGTTACTCAATATAAGGGGCCCTAACTAGCTCAAGTCCCCATGTATTGTCACGTGTTTCCAAAAGATTAAAGGTTGGAGCCTCAATTGCCAGTTTGTTAGGGACAACTCTGGAAAAGAGTTGTATATAAACATATTGTGAAGACATATTTCTTTATCTCTCCAGTGTTTGCTCTCGTACATGGAGTATCGACACAGGTTATAAGTAAACAATTAACAGATGTTAGAATTCCATGGAAAATGTGGGCTGTTGTATGGCTTTGTGCCCACAGATGTTTGAATGTTAAGGGGAATGCAAACCACAACAGCATAGAGGAAAGAGGTTATCTGAGGCAAGTCTGTCATGAAGAAGTGGAAACTATGACACATTTCTATTTCTCTTGCTCTTACATAGACCCTTTTTGTTGACAGGTGGGGGATTCCAGAATTTAAAGATATTTCTTATTTGGGGCTGAGTTTAGGTGAATCAGGTGATGCATGGAAGAAATAGACTTATAGCACACTTCTGCTATTTTTTGCATATCTGAAGTACTGTATATGGCAGGCTAGGTTCCAATTTGTATTACAGAAAAAAGCAATACCATTGTCAGCATTATTGCTTAATGTACAAAATGAATTTACTGCTGTAAGAGAGTATGAGTATAAGACATTGTCAAGAGGCCTCTATGTCAAATTCTGGAAATGTATTGATTGGTTGGAATAGAGTCAAAGGGCAGAGGTTTAGGGTATGGGTTTTGAAAGATATACTTTCCTTTTGTTTCCTGTTTATATGAGGGTGATGGGATGCTTGTTGATTTGTTGATGTTGTACAAAGTATAGTTTTCATTGTACTGCATTGATTTGTGTGTAATTTGCTGATATTTATTTTTGTCCCACTTATTGTTCAGTAAATGCCATAGAATCTTTCACTTCCACTTGGACAGTGACCAGAGACCTTGGTTTAACATCTTATCAGAAGGATGGCACTTCAATAGTACAGCACCCCCCCATATACTGACTATAGTGTCAGTCATGGGTCTTATCCCAAGCACCAGGTATGGGTCTGGAACCCACAACCTTCTGGTCTTCCAGCCCTAGAGGAAAGTGTGCAACCTACTGAGCCACACTGCAGTCTGACAGGGGTGCCATTTAAGGGGAGCAGGGAGGCAGTTGCCCCCCCACATTGCAGGCCATTGTTGTTTTTTTGTTTTACAGCACCTGGATCCACCCCCACAGCCCCTCTGACCAGTTGTTGCCCCCCCTGTTGAAAGCTGAAATGGCCCCCCTGAAGTCTGATGAGCACTCTGCTGAGGCATTGTAAGGACTGGCATTAGTTTTAGGAACTGACGGACTTCAGATCATTCACCATACCAATCAGTGCATAAAGAAAAGGTATTAGTAGGCCCATGTGTGAACAGAGAATGTTATCACGCACCTTGTGCTTGTGTGTACCTCATGGCTCAGTGTTTACAGACATCTATATAAACAAAGGACTGAATGCAGGAAGTTGACAGATTTCTAATCAACAGGTTGACGTAATGATGAGTAATGAGTAACAGGTAACCAGCATTTCTATTAAATTTTTTGTAAAATAAATATTGTGTCAGCAGATAACTAATCACCTTCAGTTTAGATAACTCTATCATTTTCTGTTGGGGGAGAGACTGCCTGCAGAAACCATTGAGGATGGCAGGCAAATTTATATATTTATAAAAGCATTAAAAACAACTTTCAGAAACAGCACTACTCTGTGTTTTTACAGACATTCTCTAGCCACCTGAAACCATATCAATTCATGCAGGCTAGCAAATGGAACATATAAGCAATGAGACTTGACAGAGTGTAGGGTCCTATTCCTGAATGTTACGCTCAGGTCCATTGTGAGGCACTGTGCACCTGCACCGAATCCCATCAACCACCTGGAAATGAGATTCAGAATAGGAACTCACACCAAGTAGTGCATTACTGCACTTATTAAATGGGTTACCTTATATAAACTGAAAGGGATGCTGTCAACCCCTTTAGGCCTCAAAGTGGCCCTAGATTAAAAAACACATGCTATGATTACTAACATTCTGCAGAGATTGCTGATGTAGCTGGTAGTTTGATTTTTATTTCTTTTTTCTTTTTAAAAGTAAAAAAAAACAAAAAAAACAAAACAAAACATAAACAGACTTCCCACCATACTGGTGTTACCACACAGAAACACGTTCATTTACATTTTTTGGTCAACTTCCACTGTGTCTTTCTTGGATGCTTAAATGCCCCTAAATCAATCTAGCCACTCATGACACAGTGGCAGGAGAGGATATTGTTGCATCATGGGTGGCTACACTATCTGGGGGTGTTCCTTATGTTCAGGATGTATGCAATGAGAGTAGATTAAGGATTTGAAGTAAAATAAGGTTGGGCATGATTGCACCATTCCCATTCACTTCCGTTCTACTAAGAAAGGAAGCAGATTGAACAACCAACAACTATGACGATCTATAGACAATGTAATCAATCATAAAATGTGGGTTTTCAACAAGAAATAATATACTGGAAAAAGGGTTCACAGTGTCTCTTTAAACAATTAAAAACAAAACGAAAATTAGAATTAAAGTTTTTTAAAAAAGGTTTATAAAGTGTTCATAGAAGGGCAAAGTAGTCCCCCTACATGCTCAACCAAGGGTCACTAAGATAGGTTGGCATGGCCTGTCATGTGTTGATGGTGATTGTTTTTAAATGGGGGGTTGGTAGGGCTGGCAACAGATCTGGATGAAGGATTCTGCGTAAACCCTTATAGAAATACAAGTGCCCAACATGCATGCAGCCTGCATGCTGTACACAAGCAGCAAACTTGTACTTCTGTAAGGGAATGTCTGATCAGGGCTTTAGAGGCATGGAAGCAATGACCAAAAACAAGATTAAAAAAAAAAGAAAGCAAAAAAGATGAGAAGAGGTTTTAAATGTTTATTTTCCTGTTTACTAACTGTGAGTTATTGTGGAGTGGTGTGGGGTTGGGGTAATTTTTGTATATTATGTTTTTATTTTGTTTTGCTGAAAAGTCAGGGCAGTGGCAGAGGAGTGCACCAAAAAGGAGGCAGTATAGTGCAGTGGTTTAAGGCTCTGAGTTGCAAACCTGTAGACCTGGGTTTGAATTCCACAGTCCTCACTTTAATACTGTGTGACCCTGAGCAAATTACTTAACTTTCTTGTGCTCCCAGGTTGCACCTGGAAACAAGCTTTCAGTTTAGCGTGCCACTCCTGGTTAAACAAAGGTTTAAATAAAAAAAAAGGGTGGGGGGACAGAATTGCATTGAACACCTTAGTCCAGGGTGCTGGGAAAACAACTGTCTTCTTAAGTACACTTCAGTCAATCTGTCTAGTTTTTATAATCCTGAACAGTCCACACATTCAGATGACTAAGTCATGATTTCATAACAGAAATGCATGGGTTATTCATGATAATCAGAACAGGGTCCAGAACTGTAGCTTTTTGAAGAGTTCTGACAGGAGAAAGGAAGTCAAAAATAACTACTCGATGCAACTCATGCAGCAGTAAAACAAAATGTTCCATAGAGTTTTTCTAAAAAGTATAATTTTGTTTGCCCAGATTTTCAATGTATGTTGAGTATCAAAAGGTTTAAAAGTAGCCTCACTGCTGTCATGGAGAAATCCCACCAGCCTCATGTTAATGTTGCGCCACTGATTAAAATATGGAGGGGGGGGTCAAAATTCATTGCTGACCCTTCAGCTACATAAGTGAGAGGTCTTCTGACCCCCTTGATGCCCGGGCTCTGCAGTCATGGAGAGGTGGATGATTTTACTCTACAAAGATGGCTGGCATAAGGTTTTTCTCACAACTTTCTGGGATGCATTGATACATTATGTGCTGCATCCTGGTTGTCAGAAGAAGTCCAGACCCATTTGGTTCCTATTCCTGGACAGCACTGCTTTTGAATCTTCTCAACCAATCACGTCACAGGATACTCTTTACCCATTTTATAAGGGTGGCTAAAGGCAGACTAAACTCCATGGCCCCAATTTTCAGACCCAGGCACAATCACAGTGCAGATGTCTGCACTGCACTTGCACTCACCTAGCTCTTAGTGATATTCAGACTGGTAATGCTCACTGACCGGGTGGCACTATCAGACTGAATAGCAGATCATATCGGAACAGCACTATGTGGCTCTGCGCTGCCTGGAAATGGACCAGAGCCGCATATGGCCCAGAGAAGATAGAGCTGCCCAAAACAAAATAGCACCAGGTCCTCTGTAGGTCATATTCTTCCCAGAAATGCAAATGAGCTCATGGGGCATGCATGGCACTAAGAGACCAGCTGTATGCCTCCTATGTGCTCATTTGAATGGGGGAAAGCAGCCTCTTGGCACCCCCGCCAATGTCAAAATCCCTCCCTGGTGGTCTAGTTGCTTCCCCCAGATCAACCAGTGTACTTTAATGTGTATTTGGCCTTGTGGTCTATTGGTTCCCCACTTCCTGGTCACCTATTCTGATGTATTTCAATATTCATTAATGCCATAGTGGTGCCTCCACCCACTAATCACCTGTTTAAATGTATTATAATATTCTGTGGTGGTCCAGTGTTTCCTTCACCCGACAAGTACAGAGACCCTACCCATCCTCCGACCCCCGATAACTCCCACCCTGCACCCCCTCACCCTGAGTGCAAGTCCTGTGAAATTGGCAGCCGGCACAGCTCTTCGCTCACTTTCTTGGCTGGCTACCACTTGACACTCATGGAGCATGGTTACGTATGTATGAGCAAGGTAAAGGCTAAAAGGGTGGCAATCAGTAGGTACAAAGAGACAAAGAGGGAAGAGGATAGGGAGGTGTACCAGCTAAAGCAGAGGGAAGCGGGGGAGGTGGTGAGGGGGCACAAAGGCACAAACAGAGGAAAAGATAGCCAAAGGAGTAGCTAAGGAGGACAAAACTTTCTTCAGATACATAAGTGAAAAGAGGAAGACAAGGGGAGGGACTGTGAGGATAAGAAGAGTGGGAGGAGACTGCACAGAAGAGGCTCAGAAAAAAGCATATATCCTGAACAGGTTCTTCTGTTCAGTCTTCACAGTGGGAGGAGAGTGGGATGGACCCCATAGAAGCAGCAGGAACATTGGGGGGAGGGAGGGAGGTGGACACAAGTCCATTCATAGAGGAAAGATTCTTGAAAGAACCTGCAAATCTGGAAGTGGAGAAGGCTATGGGGGTGGATTGGATACATCCAAGGATGCTGAGGGAGCTCAGTTAGCTACTGGATGCACATCTGAGAGCCCTATTCAACAACTCACTGGAAAAAAGAAGTGATTCCAGAGGACTAGAGGAGGGCAGATGTAGTCCTGCTCAGTAGCACAGAAGAGGCTGGCAACTATAGTCTTGGTCAGTGTAACATCAGTGATGGAGAAGTTAATGGAAACACTATTAAGAAAAAAAAAGCTAGTGGAATAACTTGAAGGCAGCTGGAAGCAAGATGCAAGGCAGCATGGATTCGCTGAGGGGAGGTTATGTCAAAAGAACCTGATTGAGTTCTTTGATTGGGTGATCAGGGAACTAGATCCGAGTGGGGTGATGGACATAAGCTATCTAGACTTCAGCAAATCCCTCGATACTGTACCACTTGAAAGCATAGACTCTGTCAGCAGAAAAGCACTGACAGGCCCATGTAGTCTGCCCCTCTTCCCTACCTATTCCAATGCTTCTGACCCTATTTGGTTACTGGTACCCTCTCTTTCCTCTACCCAATTTGCCCCTGTGCCTATCCCATGCATATTTCAAGCTCTCCACAGTATTTGTCCCCATTACCTCCTCTGGCAGGCTGTTCCAGTCGTCCATCACCCTTTCTGTGAAAAGATATTTCCTCACATCTCTCCTAACCTGCCCCCACACTAACTGCATTGCATGCCCCTTGCTCTAGTGCCTTCTTTTCTCTTAATCAGACACCCCATCCTGCATCTTGTTCATCCCTGTGAGGTACTTGTAGGTCTCAATCATGTCTACTTTTGCTATCCTCTCCTCCAGGGAGTACATGTTGAGTTCCTGCTGCCCCTCCTTGTATGACTTTTCGTGCAACCCTCGCATCATTTTGGTTGCCTTCCTCTGTACCACCTCCACCCTGTCAATGTCCTTGCAAAGGTACACCATCCAGAACCGCACATAGTACTACAGGTTGGGCTTCACCTTTGAACAGTACAATAGCAGCACCACCTCCCCTTTCCTGCTAGAAGTTCCCCTCCCAATGCACCCAGCATCTTATTAGCCTTTCCCACAGCCTTGTCACACTGACCATCTATCATAACATCATTAGGTGTGATGACCCCAAGGTCTCTTTCTTGGTTGGTGACTGTAAGTACCTCAGGCTCCCCATCTTATATACAGCTGCAGGTTTTCCCCGCCCTAGGTGCATAACAATGCACTTTTTGGCATTATAACCCTACTGCAGATGGTGGAGTCTGTTCAATACACTACACTACAGTCATTTGTAGAACACTGTGATGTCATCGAGGAACAAGCTTTACTTCACTTACTGTGGTTAGGCACAGCTTGTACTTCAATGACATTATAATGCTCTCATAATGGCTAATGTTGAGCAGGCTCGATTATCTCCATCTCTGGAGTGCTTCCAGCAACAGATGAGCCCAATACCTCATTGGAAGAGCTTTGCATGGTCTTTAAACCTCTGATGGCCACCTGGCATGAACGTGTTTTTCAAATTCGAGAGAGAAACTTGCAGTTTAGAAGAGCAAGTAGGTTATTTGTGCTTCAAGATTATTGGTGGGATTTGGGCAGCATGGCCTAAACACTTTTAAGTTCTGCAGCTGGCCTGTTTATCAAATGGCTTGTTGATTTAGCCAGCCTGTATTAAACTAACTAGCTTGCTGCCAAATACAGACATATTCAAATAGTTCAGATTCAAATGTGTGTATGTGCTGTTTAAGGCAATGAGCGCAACAAGGCATGGGCTGGATACAAAACTGAGAGCCCTTGTGAAGAATTGTGGTGTTGACATACCAATCAGGCTGACCTAGAAATGGGCAAAACAAGCCTTAGAATTTTCTCTTTCCTTTTTTTTGCTAAAACCACCTCAATTAACCTAAATAATCTGATTAACTATACTTCCTTCACAGTCTTTACTTCACCCTCCTTCTGTCTCTTTCCTGTTTCTTCGCTTTGATCCTTGCTTCATTTTGTGTCCTTTGCCATCCCTCTTTCTTTATATTGTGTCTGGTTTCCCCTTCACTTCAGGGCTTTTTCAAGGTCACCTGAGTATACCCTACACCCATAGCCAGGAAATGTTTTTTGTGAAGAAAATATTGTTGGAATAGATTTCTTTACCTTTTATAAAATTCATATAGAATTGGAGGATTAGTTGATGCTTCTAGATACTTGTGATCTGTAAATATATGATAATATGTTTGGAATGTTCTTGTATTTTTATAGCCAATGTATTTTTCCTGCTCATTTTGTTGGAACAAGACTGTGTTTCAGTGTGAAAATGTCAATAAAAAATGTTAATAGCAAAACATTCAGGCTAACTTTACTGCAGTGATAAACCTAATTACCCTTTTCAAGTTGCTTATTGGTTAATGGCATTTCTGCATGACTATGCAGCGACGTTGAGCAGAACAACTGAATCTACATGTAATACATATTGGATAATGGTTCAGTGTTAATTATTTCGGGATTTGATAAATCATGTTTCAACACAGTAATGAATTATGTCATTTTTATTACAATTTATTCATCTGGAGTAACCCAGCTAAGATGCATTGTTTCATTTCCTGTAGTGTCCTGCTTCTATCCACTTTTACAATTGAATTACCTGACACTGCTCAACTGAGCAGCAATGTCTTATTTTCTCAGGGGTCCTGCTTATACCTGGTTTTACAGTTTATTTGCCAGGGACATCCCGGGTGAAATACAATATTGTGGTTTCTGTGTCGTCTTGATTCTTACTATTTTTGCTGTTTATTCACCATGGCCAGTGAAGGTAAGTTAGAATATCTCTTTGTGAGTGGAGATGCCATGTGTCCTTTTGTATGGGGGTCCTGGTTCTAGACAATTTTTCTATTTATATACTTAAGGTAGTATGGCTGAATGCAAAATCTCATTTTCAGCAGGCTACTGCTTCCTCCCATTTTTTTTTTACATATTTTTACTGGCTAAGCTAAGCTGAAAAATGCTTTCTGTGAAATCCTGCTTTTAACTTTTTTTTCCTCATAATAATTTTTTGGGATAAAAGAAACAAAATATAAACAATAAGCCAACTCACGATATACTAACAAAATAGATTGACAAGACAGAAAACTATTATAGAGTAACAGAGACGTAGCCTAGACATTCAGGATAAATGTAAGCAGGCTCTCAAGTAGTCAAAGAAAATGTGATTAATAATGCTAAACAAGGCATTTACTAATAAACAGGTTCCAAAATAATGCTGACTTAAAAAAGCAAAGGGGTGTAGCAGTTGCTGAACTGAAGGAAGGGCCCCAGTGTGTTAAGAAATGTATCATTTTGCCCATGCTTAAATGGCTATTTCTCTCGTTATCCATTGCAAGGATCATCAGGATATACCATTTAATTAAGGAGGGTACCTGCGGTTTTGCCAGTATTGCAGAATTAGCCTTTTAACTGCAAGTGCATGCTGAGATCCAGAGTATTGATGGTAAGCAAAGAAGGTGTGGGGGGGTGGAATTTCCAGAATGAAATATAAGAAGAGAAAAGGCAACTCAATTGACGTGCAACTTTTAGATAAGGAATGGAAATCTCTCCAAAGGTTAACTATTCTTGGACATCCTCACAACATGTGCAATAGTGTAGCATCCAGTTGGTTACACTTCCAGAATTTATTGTCTAGGGTATACCCTAAATTGTAAAGCTTCCTAGGGGATAAGTAGTATTGATGCAATATTTTATATTGAATTAGCTTACCTTGCAGCTCTCTACTTCAATTATAAGCAAATTCCCAAGACGAATTCCAATCATGGCTAGAGATGGTCATGTGGAACTCAGTTTCCCATTTAGTTTTCACTGGGAAAGTTAGAGATTGAGAGGAAGAAGTGTTAGAAAGTAATTTTACCTGTGTTCACAGTTTAACTGGCAAGATCTATCTGAGATTCAGTAACTCATTTTTATGGGGTCCTACTTCAAGACATTTTAAAAATCTGCTTACCAGGGCAGCCCAATTGACATGCAATACCTTCTTTTCTCTGAAGTCCCTACTTCTACTCCTTTTTACAATATATTTACCTGGGCTAACTTAGCTGATAGCAATATCTTGTTTTCTGTGGGGTCTTGCTTCTAACCATTTTTATGTTTGCTTGCACGCATGTGCAAGGAACATAATGCCATCATCCGAGTTTTCGGAGGTGTGGCAGCCCTCTTCCAATTCAGGCAGTGTGTTTGCAGGCATGGCTGCAGTTCTCCAATGCCTTCTTGAGCTGTCTATGACAGCTCCAAAATGCAGTGGAGTACAGTTGAAAGGGGGAGCTATGCTTCAGTGAGCAGCGATAAGATATTGCCTGTTCATGCGCGCTCCCCCTACACACACACACACACACACACACACACACACACACGCCGCATACTGCATGCTGCCCCCAAGCACACACTCTATAGCCGGGGGTGCCCAATCCCATTGACTGTGTGCTTCCCCAAAGCCTTCCACATGCCACGCTAGGTGCCCACCCCACCATGGCAACTTCATCATATAGCCAACGGGGTGCCCAATCCCCGGCGGCTCCACTGTCCTCCCCCAGAGTACAGGGTGCCACGCCTGGGAGCCTACCCCAGCATGGCAGCAGATGCTATGGCTGACAGGGGTGCCCAATCCCCACGTGGCTCCACGCCCCCCAACCAGTTATGCCTTGTGCCACGCTGGGAGCCCACCCAGCGTGGCAAACGCCCTGCAGTCGCCATTAAAAAAACTGCAAATAAAAACTATCCTGAGCTTCTCCCTACCCCTCCCACAACCGCACCCACCCACTGCACACCCTGCCTCCCACACCCCCATGCCATACTTACCTCTGGACCTTGGCGCCGATGATTCTTCGTATTCAGGAACACGCCTGCACTCTTCAAAGCCGATCGCTGTAACTGAGGAAATGCCGTAACCTATATAATGGGATAGATAGGGTTTTTTCAATTTTGCTGCATATCTCAGGCATTTTTTGGGATTTTTGCACCAAATTTTCAACATGGGGTTTTTGGGGCCCCTTCTCATGAATGATGTCACTGTCATGGCGTTATTCAGTCCCAAAGGGTGATTTTGCAGTCACTGCGTGAAATCACCTTTCAGGACTGCTTAATGAAACGACACTGCCACTGTTCATAAGGTGGGCTCTTAAAAAGCCTATGTTGAAAATTTGGTGGAAAAATTCCAAAAAAATGACTGTTTTACGAGCGTGCATTGCGCAGTTCCTACGCACGCTCATAAGTTCGCGAATTTTCAATATTTTCACTTCCAGATTTTCAACATTGCCATTTTACCACACCTTCTTATGAGTAGTACAGCTGTCATTTTCATCTCACCCAAATGTGTTTCCACCCATGTAGCGCACAATGGCGCAGTGGGTGTAAAATCAATGTACGGGACAAATTAAGAAAATCATAGTGACACTGTTCATGAGCAGAGTCTTAAAATGGCTATGTTGAAAATTTGGTGAAAACTCCTTAAAATGACTGTTTATTTAGTGTGCGTTATGCAGTTCTTACGCACGCCAGAAAGTTTGCGCAGACTTTTCAATATTTTCACTTCCAGATTTTCAACATTGCCATTTTATTACACTTCCTTATGAACAGTACAGCTGCCATTTTTCACATGTCACCCAAAATGTGTTTTCGCACATGTAGCCACAATGGTGCAGTCAGTGTGCGAAAGCAATGTTTGGAACAGATTAAGAAAATCACAGTTACAGTGTTCATGAGCAGATGTCTTAAAATGGCTATGTTGAAAATTTGGTGACAAAAGTCCATAAAATGACTGTGTTACGAGTGAGCATTGCACAGTTTCCACGCACCCTAGTAAGTTCATGACTTTGTAATATTTTCAGTCCAGATTTTCACCAGTGTCATTTTTCCACACTTCCTTATGAACAGTACAGCTGTCATTTTTCACAACATGGCTGAAATGTGTTTTCACACTTTCAGTGCAGAGCTGCGTGGTCACTGTGGGAAATCATTGTTCGGGACAGATAAAGAAAATCACAGTGACACTGTTCATGATCGGAGGTCCCAAAATGCCTGTATTGACAGTCTGCTGTAAAAAATCCCCAAACTAATTACATTACGGGTGTGCGTTGCACAGTTTCTATGCATGCTTGTGACTTCATCAGTTTTCTTAATATTTTTACTGCAGATTTGCAACATTGCCATTTTTTACACCTCCCCATGAACAGTACAACTGTCATTTTTTACATCCTGTTCGGAATGTTTTTGCACCTGTGATGCTAAATGCCGTAGTCACTGTGCATAAGCAGACTTCGCTAACAAACTGATATTCCCCCTGTTCATGAGGTGGGGTCACAAAAACCATGTTGAAAATTTGGAGGAAAATACCAACGAATGCCTGAGGTATTAGGGTTTCAACTATAACGCCTAACCCTGTAGAGAATGACAGGCATCAGGGATGTGACTTGGGATTCTTGCCTGTAATGCTCATACCATTCCACACCCTGCAGCCAGTGAGAGGCATCGAGGTATGCCTTGGACTCTTCGGCCCCAAAATTCACCCCATTCTCCTATACCGCACCCATCTCACTGTATTTCCTGCTGGAATGGGGTGCGCATAAAGGCTAAAGACCCCAAGGCACACCGTGACACTTGTCAGTGTCTGCAGGGTGGGATGTGGTGAAATGGCATGGCCGTTATACCTGATGACCCAAAGGCACACCCCAATGCCTGTCACTCTCTGCAGGGTGGTGGTGGTGTTGGCTTCAGTCCAATACTTCACTGCCATTCCTATTATGCAGCTCTGTAATTTCTACACTACCACTGCCAATGCCAGCAAGCAAACATTCAGCATTAACAAATGCTTGTTATGTTTGCTTGTGCACATGTACAAAGCAAACATCTTGGGGAAGCTGAGGCAGTTCAGGGGCTGGGGGAGGTGAGTGCTGTAATAGTCGATGCAGCTAAGCCTGCAGGAAGTATGCGAGTGAACACCAGTGCTGACGAGGCTCCTAATGATACTGCTTTACTGGCTGATGGGTGAACATTTCTCACATACAGTATGAAAGGATATAACCACACCTATCACAGTGATGCTGCATCCTTTCATATCATCAGCCAGCATTCTTCCTCACACTCAATCCAGCTTGGCACTATGTATCCACCCCTTGCCCAACCTAGGTTTCAAATAGGAATGATGGTGAGTGCTCAATCCTGCTGCTGGTATCCCCCTCCTGTCTGACCCGTCTTTCAACCTCCAACACAGCCTGACACAGGTGTGCCCACCCCAGTGCCAGCTATCCCCCAAAAGGATGCAATGCCAGGCTGCTAACCCCTGGTGCAACCAATCAACACACCCACACTGAGGCACCCAATCCACAGTATTGGTCCCTGCAATTAGGAAAACAGCATCTCATCATCCTCTTTGTGTTTTTTAAACCTCAAAAGAAGAAAATGGTCCCTCAATATATATTCAGCTCCCCCTGGACCTTCCACCCCACCACTCTGACTAATAATGCAGCAAAGTTTTATTTCACTGGCAAGGTTGGTGCAAAGACAGGAAATTCTCATTTTGTGAAGCTTTGTGAATTTCCCATCAGCTGTACCAACTTCACCAGCTCATTTTTTATTTAAAAAAAAGCCCCACAAGGTTAAAACTCCTTCCTACCACCAACTATTTATTTATTTATTGAATACTTCAGATATTACCTTTGAGCACAAGTGCTTGTTTACAAAGGTTCCACGTCAAATACAGTCACAAAAAAAAAAAAACAACAACATTACCCAGTGTAAACAATAAACTAAATGAAATGACAAGTACAATAAGCATTTTCAGAGGAAGTGCAGTCGAATCAGTTTTGAAGCACTGAAGACAGAACAATCATATAACAGTTTTGAAAAAATCTGTATAGATCCTTGTATAAAAAAGTCACAGGATATGTACAGAGAGAAACTGAATAAAACTGGTAAGTGGCTAAAATTGCATTGGACTACAAGGGCAGACCACAAAGATCTCTTAAACTGAATAATGCTCTGTATCTAGGGTTGCCGGGGGTGGATCTCCGTCGCCTACAGCTGGTGCAGAACGCTGCAGCCAGATTGTTGAGTGGATTACCAAGAACTTGCCATATCACACCTGTGTTGTGCAAACTGCACTGGCTGCCGGTGTGGTGGAGAATCACCTTCAAGGTCACGTTGCTGACCTATAAGACCCTACACGGTCAGGGACCAGGCTACTTGCAAGATCTCCTTCAACCCTACCACCCTCTCCGCCCACTCCGCTCCGCTGACGAGGGATTGCTTGAGATTCCCTGGGTTCATCTTCAGTCATCTGGGGCCAGAGCTTTTTTTTTCATGTCCCCAACCCTGTGGAATTCTCTACGTCATCAGATTAGAGAGTGCCTGTCCACGGAATCATTTAAGGCATCTCTGAAGAGTTATCTATTTGAATAAGCATTTGAATAGGTTTATTGCTGCTTTGTATTGTTTTTATGTTGTTATTTATTATGTTAGATGTTATTTTGATATGTACTTGTGCTTTGATATGTTGAAAAGTGCATTATAAATAAACTTTGATTTGATTTGGTAATCTTGGGGAGATTCAGCAGTGTATCAAGCAGTTCATTTAACCAGATAGCAGCCCTTCTAGCAAATGACTGCGTGCCCAGCTAAATACATGGGAAAGGTGGCTTAAAGGATTCATGTGCATGCTCCTGGTGTCGTATTGGTTGGAGATGGTGCAGAAGCAACTTGTTAAAGCAGTGGGTGTTAGGCTCAGGAGCACCTTTTAGACTAGCAAACAGATATGGATTTCTGCAGGGTAAAGGTAGCCAGTTAGAGAGTGTGTAAAGGATACAACTAAGAATGCAGTTATCCGCACCAAGTACAGAGGCACCAAGTACAAGGTGGCATGTCTAATTATAGAATGGGCCTGATTTTCAAAAGGGCCATGGGCCAATGCAAGGGACTTACAGCAAGGAGTTTGATGCAAGTGGCGACTTGCGTGAAACATTGTGGTAAGCACAATTTTGTAAGCCACCTACCGCAAAAGCCCTGCCGCAAGTCCCTTACACCAAATGCAGGGAGTTAGATCAGCTCCCCCCTCCCCAGTCTAACTTTGCGTCCGTGGGGGACCCATTTTACGGGGCTTGTGCTAAAGCTTTGGTGCCAGCTGTGATAAATGGAGTAAAATGACACAACTGCACCAAATGCACTAAAATTTGACACATGTTGGGGCAAACTGGCCGCTGCAGTGGCAAACACTACAGTTGGCACTGGTTTTGGTGCAACTCTGCATCGACCTTAGAAAACTGTGCCATTGACTTTACTTTGTTTAGCACCATGTCACAGGCAGCTGTGTAGACAGGCAATAATCTACAAGTGACAGAATGGAGCTGCACACAATGGTGGTTTACTTACCTGGTAAAGGTGATTGTGGGGGTATACATCTCTGAGGCACTCCACCTCCTTACACCTGTGTAACAATTTAAATAGCAGTACCTGAACAAATGGGTGGGTAGTCAGACCAGTTATTCTTTCACTTTTGCCCTAGCGGCTAGCAGTACTGCCCTACCAAAGTTGGCTTTTGCCTTCATAGACACATCTACTCTACAGTGTCTCATAAAAGTATGTGGGGGTGCCCATATGGCGGCTGCACAAACTTCATCTACTGACGCCATGTTCCTTTCTGCCCAAGACATGGCTATAGCTCTAGTAGAGTGGGCTTTGACACCTGTGGGCAGTTCTTTATTTGTTGCCTTATATGCTTTGGTGATTGCTGACGTTAGCCAGGTGGCTATAGTGGATCTTGTCACCACTTGTCCCTTCCTTTGACCTTGGGTGATAATGAATAGGCGGTCTGTTAATTTGATGTCCGCTGTCCTGGTGAGATATGTCGAGAGTACCCTCTTCATTCCCAGTAGTTGCAGTTGAGGCTCCTGGTCCACTTCTTCCGCCGGTATGTATGCCGGGATCTCTGTGTTCTGTTTGGTATGGAACGTTGAGCATATTTTGGGTATGAATGAGGGTATGGTTCTTAAAGTGACTTTGTCTTCTTGAAACACCAGAAAGGGTGTTCTACATGAAAGGGCTTGTATTTCGCTGATGCATGTGGCTGAACAAAAAGCAACTAGGAGTATAGTTTTTAGTGTTACCCATTGTAGATCGATAGTCTCCAGTGGCTCAAATGGTGTGTCCGTCATTGCCCTCAGTATCAGGGTGAGGTCCCATGGGGCTGTAAACTGCTTAATCTTTGGACAGATATTTGCAGTTGCTTTGAGGAAACGTATGATATCTCTGTGCGACCCTGGGGTAGTCCCTTCTATGGGACTCCTGGCTGCTCCAGCTGCTGCCACTTGTACTCGTAGGGATGCTGGTGATAACTCCTTGTCCAGACCATCTTGTAGGAAAAGCAGAACATTGGCTACTGTCACTGTTAATGGGTCTATTCCTTTCTCTGTGCACCACTTATGAAATACCTTTCAGTGTCTTTGGTATGTCAATGTCGTGGATGTCCTTCTGGAATTTGCCATTGTGTTGATGACTATGGGGTGATAGCCTGCTTTTAGCAATCTCTCCCTTTCAGGAGCCAGGCCATCAGCTTGACGTTTGTTGGACTGGGATGAAATATTGGGCTCTGACTGAGAATATCGTGCCTGCATGGTAGGGTCCATGGATGATCTAGTGCCATCGCTACTATCGTTGCAAACCAGCTTCTTCTGGACCAGTATGGTGCGATTAAACTCACCTTTGACCTTGTCCTGTGGATTTTGTTCAGGACCTGTGGAATTAATGGGAGGGGTGGGAATATGTAGGTTATGTGAAAACTCCAAGTTGCTGATAGCGTGTCCACCCCCATGGATTTGTAATCCTGAAATCGGGAGTAGAACCTGGGGCACTGGTTGTTCTCGTGGGATGCCATTAGGTCGATTTCTATTGGGTCCTAATGGTTGTTGATGGACTGGAATATCTGTGGGTGGAGCATCCTTTCTCCTGGGTGAATACATTGTCAGCTGAGCCAGTCTGCTGTGGTGTTCAATTTGCCTGTTAGGTGAATGGCTGTCAGGCTTGTGAGATTTTTCTGTGCCCAGGGGATTAGTTTTTCTGCCTCTTTTTTGCATTGTTCTGCTTCTTGTTTCCCCGTTTGTTTATATATGCTATGGACACTTGATTGTCTGACTGAATCAGTACATTTCTTCCTCGTACCTCCATTGTGAAATGTAGCAAAGCCCTGAACACCGTCCTTATTTCTAATACATTTATTGTTAATTTTGACTCATTTATTGACCACCTTCTTTGCGCTGATTTTAGACCCGTTGTTGCACCCCAGCCTGTCAGACTGGCATGGGTGTCCACCTAAATGTCTATCTGTATGTCTAGTGGCATACCTTTTAGTAAGTTGTCCCTTATTGACCACCACTGTAATGAACGTGAAATTTTTGTAGGGAGAAGCACCCTTTTTGTGAAATCCAAATCGTATGTGGGACTTTGTTAAATAAGGAATGATAGAAGTGGTCTCATGTGCCATCTTGCCCATGGGATGGTGTCTATACAGGACGACATGAGGCCTAATGTATGGTAAATGGCTTCTAACAATGGTTGTCTTGTGGTTCTTAGTTTGTTTATCGTGGCTAGTAGGATTGAGACCCTTTGTTCCGATGGCTGGACCCTTCCTTCTGTAGTGTCTATGAGGTTGCCTAGGTGTTCCAGCTTTCTGCAAGGTGTGAGTTGGCTCTTCTCCTGATTTATGACCCAACCATGAGTTTCAAGGCATTGAATTGCAATTCTTGTCTCCCTTGTGGATTGCTGGACTGATCTTGCTCTGATCAGCCAATTGTCCAGGTAGGGTATTACTTGTATTCCTTGCTCCCTTAGTTTCGAGGCGAGCACTATGGACAACTTCATAAACACTCTGGGCACGGAAGCCAGGCCGAAGGGGAGTTCCTTGTATTGGAAGTGTCTCCCCATTATATGGAATCTGAGAAATTTCTGGTGGGATGTCTTATGGGAATGTGGAGGTAAGCATCTTTCAAGTCTATAGAAGTGAGCATATTCCCTGGATGGAGCGCTTTTAAGGTGGATCTTATTGTCTCTATCTTGAAAGGTTTGGATTTTATGCTTCTGTGTAGGAATTTTAGGTTGAGTACCAGTCGGAGGTCACCTGTCTTTTTTGATACCGTGAAGAGGATGGAGTAGACTCCCTGACCCTCCTCTGCTGCATTGTTTGCACGATTGCACTGTTGTCTGACAATTCCCTTAGAATGTTTTGTAACTGTTGAGGAGTTACCTTGTGTCTTGGTACTGGTGATGTTATCAGCCTGTTCAGTCGTGGTCTTTCTGCAAACTCTATTGCATAAGCATCTTGAATTATTTCTAGGACCCATTTGTCCTGAGTGTTTTTTGTCCATTCGTGAAAGAACTTGCTTAGCCAGGCACCCACTGTTATCTTGAGCATTGGCTCGCAACAGGGATAGTCATTGTTTGCTGTGACCCCTTCTTCTGTACTGGTGGGAACCTCTTGCCCTGCTCTGTGTTCCTCTACCTCGACATTTGTTGTACAAGTTGCATGAGCTAAAATTTGTTCTGTAACCCTGCCCCCTGTATGATGTCTGACCTCTACGCCTGTCCCGAAAGGAATGTGCACGATTTGCATGCCTGGCTGGGACATACATGGAGTTATTTACTCTGTCTTTTCCCAGTGCCTTCCCATCTTCTTTTCCTTTCAAGTATTTTTCCAGTCCTTCTCCAAATAAAACACTGCCCCTACATGGTAATTTTAGTAGGAGTGATTTTGAGTCAGCATCTGAGTTCCACAGCTTCATCCATATACATCTCCTGGCTCTGTTCAGAAGCGTGGCAGCTGTGGCATTGATCTTCAGAGAGTCCACTGCCATGTCTGCCAGATATTTTGTAGACAGAATGACACTGTCGAGCAAGTGTGACTCCGAGGTCTTGGCTGAAATTGATTTCTGAGCCTCTTGTAACCATTCGAGGTGAGCCCTAGTGACATTGTTTATTGTTTATTGTATTCTAGGAATTAATACCTTTGAGCCAAGGCTCTTTTACAAAGGTTCCGTGTCAAATTAGGTACAAATGTTGCAATGAGTTGCGCATTTAGATTACATTGTGGAAATAAACAGAGACATGAAACAGTTAAACATCAAAGACATTTATGAACGAACAGATAATTACCAATTAAACACTTTCCTCATTTAGAAAACATATGGAAAGGGAAAGATAGGTAAGGGAAGTGTGATAAGTAGTGCAAGAAAGAGAAAGGGAGAGAGGAGCAGACCATAATTAGAGAAGAAGATCCTCTACCAGGTCTTTGTCAGGTAAGTGGGCAGGGTGGAGAAGTGAAATAGTTAGGATTTAATCGAGGCAGTCACAGGAGTTGGAGGTGGCAAGGTGAGAGAATAGGCTAGATTTAAATGCTCCTAAACAGTTAGAGGAGGTAATAGAGGTGCTAAGGGTATTTAGCCAGTTGGGGGCACAATAGGCAAATGATCGTTGACCCTGGGTGGTCCGGCAACAGGGGACCTGAAGAGGCTGATTTTCTGATCTTCTGGTGGGTCGGACACTTGTGTTCTGACATAACAGGTCTTGAATGCAAGGTGGGGTGAGGCCCATGATGGATTTCTTAGCCATAAGGCAGGTGAGGTACTTTAAGTGATTTGAGAGTTGTAACCACCCAGTTTCAGCATAGAGCTCACAAGTATGAGTATGTCGATGAGCGCCAGTAAGCAGCCGACAGGCCTTATTAAGGGAGGTTGTGATACGTTTAAGTGAGCTAGAAGAGGCGGACCCATAGACGATTAAGCCGTAGTCGATGACTGAGATGATTGAGGATTGAATAGCTAGCTTCAGTGCTGTTAGGGTAAGGAGTTATCTGTTCCGGTAAAGTATCCAAGTCATTGATTAATAGTTTTGGCTATACTATCGATATGTGTTGCAAAGACTAGACCTTGATCAAAGGTGATTCCAAGATATTTAAAGGTAGCCACCTGTTCAAGGGTGATTCCCAGGGATGTGTTGATAGTGAGTGGTACTTGTCTTTTCTTGTTTTGAGGGCTTGAGAAAAGCATGGATTTTGTTTTTTTGTGGTTTAGGACCAGCTTGTGTTCAATGAACCACGTCTCAACACTGGCAAATGCGTGCTGGAGGCTGAGGTGTAAGGGGTTTGGATCTTTGTGCGAGGATAGAATCACAGCATCATCAGCATAGAGGATAATTTGTTCTGGGCAGGATTTAGGGAAGGAGTTTAGAAAAAGGCTGAAGAGGAGAGGGCCTAAGATGGATCCCTGCGGAACTCCTGAGAGGACAGGCTTAGGGTCTGAGAGAACACCTGCTATTTTTACAATCTGAGTGCATTGGGCAAGGTAACTTTTTATCCAGGCACCAGAGCCCAGGGAGAGCCCAAGAGACTGTAGTTGACTGATGAGTAGACCATGGTGTACAATGTCAAAATCCTTCGTTAGATCAATGTACACAGCTCCGGTTAGGAGTCCTTTGTCCAAGGCCTTGTGGATTGCTCCTGAGAATTCGAGCAGGGCTGTCAATGTGCTATGCCTTTGTCTGAATCCATGTTGCTGGGCAGAGGATGTTATATTTCTGCAGGTAGTCTGTTAGCTGGTCGGCCACATATACGCTCAAGAGTCTTTGACAGGAGGAAGTATTGAAATAGGTTCTATAGTTACCAGGCAGAGACTTGTCACCGCTTTTGTGCACAGGAGTGACTATTGCAGCCTTCCATTTACTAGGGAACTTGCTGGAGCAGAGGGAGAGATTGAATATTCTGGTGAGGGGGAGTAGAACTTCATCCAGAATAAGGGACAGTATTTTAAAATCAATAGAGTCACTGCTTGCCCGGGATTTAGATATAGCCTTCTTTATGTATTTATGAACTTCATGTGCTTTAACTATTTTAAGATGGAAGGGTGGTATGCTTGGAGGGGCAGAGGGGGATATAGAGATTGGAGGGTCAGTATCAGCGAAGAAGTCAGATGAGAGGACACCGCTAAGGTCAGTGAAGGTCTCATTAAGGGTGTTTGCTATGACCAAGGGGTCAAGGGTGGTAGTGCCATCCACATTCAATATAGTAGGAGAGGACTTGGGTCATAAATGGCTATGTTAGCTGCCCTAGCCCCCAGACCTGCTAGTTCAAAATTCTTCTTTAAAATGTCCTCCAACTTCCTGTCCACTGGGTCTCTCAGTACTGATGTGGATTCTGTTGGCAGGACAGTCTTTTTATTGAGGGAGGGTATTTGAGGGTCCAAGCCCAGAGGTGTGCACCATATTGCTAGTTTGCCAGCTTCCAGGGGGTACATTTTATCCCAAGATCTGCTTTCTGGGATTCGGACAGGGTCTGTGGATTCTCATTCTTTATTTACTGTCTCATTAATGGCCTCGCATACGGGAAATTTTTCAGATGCTTTTGCTGCCAGTTGTAAAGAAGGCAGCAGTTTAGGCGGTGGAATGGGTGTGGATGGGGTCTCGAATCCCACTGTGGCCATAATGCTGTGAACTAGTGTGGGTATGTGCTTGGGAAAACACCACTTAGCTGTGAGTGATTGAGGGTCTGTCTCTTTATCCTCCTCGTCCTCCGAGTTGGGCTTGGAGTGGGAAGGCAGCTCTGTTGCACTAGTGTTGGATTTGTCCATTAGGTTATGTGTGGGGGTGCTGGGAGCATGAGATATGTGGGGTCTTGCAGAGATATCTGATAACTTGTCCCACATAGCTGACATGAGTTGCTATTGTACCTGAGGACTTGTTGGTTCTGGAGAAGAATGGCATTGGTTTCAATGTTACTAGTTGAGGTAGACGGGATGGCCTGTGTGACCTCGGTTGCATCCTGCCACTCACTGTGGTTATCCAACATGTCCTCGTCTGCTGTATGTGCAGATGAAGGTGGATCTTCAGCACAAGAAGTGCAATTGTGACCCAGCTGCGCAGAAGGGATAGGCACATTGCAGAGTCTGCAGCTTTTTGTCTTTCCCATGTCTGTGGAGGAATGGGACACAAATGGGAATTGTTTTAAGGGTCATAGTAAGAATCACTTGTTAAAGAATGTAGATTACCATTGGTAATAATATTTTCTGCAGCCATACCCCCACTTTAAAAAATGGAGCAGAAGTTTCATCTAAAAATATATGCGGCACTGCTAGTGCTTCCCATAGTTATCACTGTCCCTTTAAGGGCCAGTAATTCTGTGCCTTAGTTGTAACTAAAGGCTTAAATAGTATGTCTGTGCTGGACATGTGAGCACCCATAATTCTGTGCCTTAGGTGAAACTGAGGGGCTGAAATAGAATTTCTGTGATGGTATGTGAGCCCCCAGAAAGCACTATTTGTTATTTAATGGTGTACAGTGTAAGTTGTCCCCTTTAAAAGTCGCTTTCCATACCTTGCCCTGCCCTAATGAAATGGCAGTGCCTAACACTAAACCCCGAGGTGAAGTGCTTGGGATGCGGAAGCAAACCAGCTTGCTTTGAAAATTTAACTGCCTGGACAGTGCGTGCAGCGCGAGGGCGATAAGGGGACAAGAGTCAGGCAGGAGTCCTTAAATACTCGCTCTAGTGTGAGTCTCCCGATAGCACTACCATGCAGAAGATGTTGTCGGCAAGGTGCACATGCGTGAGAGCAGATCCTCAGTTGCGCATGTGCGAGCTGAAAGAACAAAGTGCGCATGTGCGAAATCAGAGACCAAGTGCAACATGGCAACGGGACCAGTGAGGGGGGGAGAGGGGGGGCAGGAATCCAGCAGACACTGATGAAATGGCCAACACCCTCCCTGAATACACAAGAGATGGGGAGGTGTGAAGGCAACGCCGTGTTAGGACGCCAAGTCTGTAGGATGCTCGGACAGCTGTGGATGCAGTAAAATATCCAAAGTACACTCTAGGAAACTACTGAGACTGCCAGGTAGGCCCCCAAATAACGCCAATGATATTTAACACTGTACTACTAATCCAGCATCCTAGGATGCAGAGAAAACAAGCAGGGAGATTCTCTGAGAAGTAAAAATCAAGGTACTGAACATGTGGTCTCTGGCAGGGACCACAAGGTGCCCAGATGTTCCCACAAGCAAAATATAAACGTGGAGAACAGGGGTACTTTTGAAACTGCTAGCAGGGGTTTCAATTAGTACACAGCAGCAGGTCTAGTATATTTTCAAACTTAGGTCTGCTAGCAGGAGACCCAAGTGAGCTGCTTCTACACAAACACAGGCAAAACACGTTTTTTTTTGGTCTGCAAAAAACAGATGCCCCAAGCAAGCTGCAAGAATTCAAACAGCTGTGCCGTAGGGTTCTGGTCAGTAACTCTTGTAAATCGACTGTAGTTGAGAAACTTATACAAAGAATTTGCACATTTGACTATATTTTTAATTATTGCAGTTCTATCTAGTATAAAATCATTCCGCAACAAATTCATCAGATGCCCCTCACTCAACCTGGATATTTGTAGTGTAATTCAGTTCAAATTTGGAATTCAGAATGCTAGGCTTACCTTAAGTATCTTAAATTCAAAAACTGCTGGGGAGCTATTGTGATGCACCGCAACCTGTTAGATGTACAATTCAAACTGATTCAATAGAGGCAGCATCACAGGGAAGAGGGGATGGACTTCCTTTGAAGTCACATGTACATCAGCAACCTATCAGGTGGACACAATACCCAGGTTTAAGGAGGTAGAGTGCCTCAGAGATTATCCCCCACAATAATGCATCTAGCATTCTCAGTGAAATTGTTCTGGTTATGGTACAGAGCACCCAGTCTTCTGTCAACTACGGCCACCAGACTGTCATCATGGGGGGGGGGGGTAAAAGATAAGGTGTCATCCAGAGTTACTTCAGGGTATTTGAAGTTCTCCACCTGGTCAAGGTTTTGTCCCTGGCCATTTCAGATGACAAAGGGTGGAACTTTCTTCTTCTGTGGGAGGCTAGAGAAGGGCACAGTCTTTGTTTTTTTCGTAACTGAGGGCCCATTTGTTGTTGAAGAACCAACTGTCTAGTGATCTGAAGTTACTTTGGAGAGCAGTGGTGAGGCTGTCGAGGTCAGAGTTTTTGGACTAGGTGACAGCATCATCAGCACAGAGAAGTACACTGGCTGTCTGACAGGCATTGAACAGTTGATTTATGAAGGCACCAAAACGTTCCAGGAGTTCCCACTCCCTCCCCCACATAGTTTCTGTTATGCACCCTCCTCCCAGAGAATTAATATATATATCTATATGTGTGTGTATATATATATATATATATATATATATATATATATATATATATGTAACCCCCTTGTTCCCAGGGGTTACTAGAATACCGAGGCAGCTAGTGAAATTGCCAGTTAAATGGATTTCACACTGTCAATCTCTGGTTTCAGTCTCAGCTGAGCTGGAGGATGATATAATCATGGAACTGTTGCAGCAGCATAAGCCACACTCAGGCTAGTTGCAGGGAGTTAGCTTTGGAATGTTCAGTTAGAGTGAGAGAGTCTGCAGTTGGAGTCAGTGGAGGAGGTTGCAGGTAGTGCATCTCCTCTCTTCAGCTCTGTCAGAGAGCTACCAGTAGTGTTTTTGTTTGTTTCTCACCCTAGTGTGAGACAGTACAGCCTAGTGGTGAAGTGGTGGAAACCAAACCAAGTGGGTTTTCCTTTGCCCCATCCCAGGAGGGATGGGGCAATTGTCAGGGTTCAGGGGCAATCCCCTCACCCAGTCTGGACTGTGCTGAAGCTGCCTGAGATTCAACTGCTCTGTGAGTACATGTGACTTTTGTTTGGAAAAGCCCTGGGGCACCTGCATTCCTTGTGGTGAATTTTCTCTGTCAAAGGGATCCTGTCACCTAGTCTGTTTTCTGTTTAAAAGTGTCTACTAAAGTTGGGGTCTAATGAGAAGACATTGCCAGTTACAGAATTTTTAAGTTTCTGACACCTCAGAGGTGTGTAATGTAGTATGTTAAGTGTGAAAGACATTTCAAGATAGCATCTACAAGTTTTCTGTGAGGGTGTTATTAACCAGATGAATGGCCGATTATAAATTTGGAACCAAAAGGTGGGAGACCCCCCCCCCATCTCAAGCAACCAGTTTACCTTTCCGGGTTCAGTTTGGGCACCTGTGTTTTTTTTCAGTGCATTTGGCCAGTGCCTGAAGAAAATAGTCTACCCAGTCGTGGGTTGGATTTTCTTTGAGCCTGTATGTGATCTTTGGTGGTTGAGGGTGCCACCAGTAATTCCTCATGAAATATGGGAAAGTATTCTAGTACTGGCCGTGTGTGCCTAGTCAAGAGGAAATGTACCAGTTCTGGCCATGTGTGCCAATCTCCTGATTCTGAACCAGAGAGTTCGCTGTGTAATTCAGAACCAGAGAGTGTGCTGTGTAATTCAGAACCAGAGAGTTCGCTGTGTAATTCAGAACCAGAGAGTTCGCTGTGCATGTGTTCAGTATGCCTATGCTAAATGGGAATTCAGGAAGTCTGTACCTCAGTAATCTGCATTACCAGTAGGTGTAGCCCTGTGGAGGTCCATCTTCACTTTGTGATTATTCTCTGTGTATGTGAATAAAAGCCACTCTCTAGAATCCCAACCTGGTTTGGACAGTACTGTTATTGCTTCCACTGCGTCTGGATTTACTGGGGTACCCCTGTCCAGAAGTGCAAACCTAGCATAATTGTGAGCAAACGTTTTCTCCCAGGCACCTAGGTTGATGGCCATGGTAAATGGTCCCACCAGGTGTGAGCCAGGTAGTTGCCACACTTGGTTTGCCTATCTATGTGTGGCAGGCTCAGAAGGAAATGTACTAGTAAACTGAACTGTAATGACAACCCTAATTCCTCTCTTTGGCGCCATGTGGTGAGAGGAGCAGCCCCGTTAGTTAGACAAGGGGGAGGGTTGGTGGTGGGGTTTACAAAATGGAGGCACCACTGTGGATGTGTTTGAATTTGGGAGAAAACAAGAGATGTTTGTTCAGGTGGTGGCTAGCGTTTTGTCTGTCTGGCAGTTGGTAGCCCAAAATCAGAAGCTTTGCGCATAAGGAATTTGCCCAGAGTAGTGCCATCCATATGTGCCGCTGTTTGCCTGCTGTTAAAGTGCTGCTGTGATTGTGCCAACATTTACCAAGGAGCTGTAAAGCCAGACTGTGTGTCCCCCTTGTCCTGCATCAAAAAAAGAATGTTTGGCAGCTTTAATTTTCAAGTTGTGACAGGAAATAGTATTGTGAACTGTGGGAAACAAAGAGACAATTGTGCCCTGAAAGTTTCAAATGCTTGTTGTGCGAACTGGGGGAGTCACTAGAGAAATAGCCAAGAAAAATGGTTCAAAATGGTGCTCCCGCTGTGAAGTTGTTTTACAGTTTAAATTTTGCCTGCTCGACCATCGCCGTGAAGGAGAAGAGCACGAGAAGAGAGAGAGAGAGGCTCATTTGCATTACGTCGAGTGATTGGTGAGACTGCAATCAGTCCCGCCCTCAAGCCAGCTTCAGAGTGCTGCCCAGTGTTCGAGAGAGCGAATGGTGTGTGAGCTGGTAGCCAGGAGGATCGTCACAGTGACTGTGAACATTCTAAAAAGTTAAAACAACAGACTTTTCTGTGCTAAATCGGGCTCAACCCATATTCTGATCAACTGGGGGGAAAGTTTGATGTTCGTAGGGACAATCGGCAGGATTGCTAGCCAACTTCAATCCAGAGGTCTTCCAGGATTGGCTTTAGGCCGAGATTTCCATCGGAGCAAGCCAGCTACTGATTCAGTGAGTTCCATTCAGCAAAACTGAGCTCAAACCGTGTGTGATTTTTCAAAAGCCAGCTGGATCTGTGTGTAAATGGTGTGATTGTTTTGCTAAGAAGGACTGTGTAAAGTAATCAAACCCAAGCAAGAATTCTGAGCAATAGACTGTGAGCATGTATTATGGATTCAGCAACAGTGTAATTTTCTAAGCAACTAGAGAGACTGTGAGTTGTATGAGAGGCTGCAACAAACGGGCAATCCTGTTCAAGAAATACTGTGGCTTTAGTGATTTTAAGCAAGTAAAACTGGTTGAAAGCTAATGGTAAAGTCATAAAAAATCCTATAGATGTGCTGAGGAAGCAAAGCAGTGCAGTCATTACAGTTTGAGCAAAATTTAATAGTATGCAGTAAATTGGATGTGCGGTGACTTGAGTCAGATGCAGATTGTTGATGCGTCAGGAGTGCTGCAGCCGCCATTACAGGGTGGGACAATAAAGTAAACACAGCAGCAGGGAGCCATTTTGTGAGACTGTTCCAAGTAGAGTGAACTCAGTAATAACAGTGAACTTTTGTGTGTTTTTCTACAGTCATGGCTTTGGGATCATCCTGCTACCTGGATAATGTCCGGGCTATGATAGCTGAAGAGGTTACCAAGCTGAAAGAAATGGAGCAATGTTTCTACAGTGGAAGTTTACCTCCTCATGTTGCAATTCCTGGATACCCTGTGAGAGTATGCATAAAGTGCCTCAAGGCTGGAAGGGACGTGTTCATGATTTCTCACTGTTCAGGGTGCTTAGAGAGGCAAGGTCTAACTAGTGCACCTAAACTTCGTTTGGCTCCCACTTGGACAAAGCTACAAGATCCTGCTAGTAGCAGCACACAGCACCAGCTTGAATCTGTTGGAGGAGGCCCAGCAGAGTGTGGCACAAAGGAAGAGGGTATAGATGTACTGCCGAAGCAGAGTCCTCGTGATGTCTCCATGCCTATGTCGCAGATGGACAGTGTGGAGAGAGAATCAGTGGATCCACGGAGAGAGGGTCCTAGTCCTAGCCTCATGGGAAAGGACGAGGTTCAAGAAACCTTAGATTGGGAGGTGTCTACCTCCGCACCCAGTGAAGGGTGGACTGTCTTCGCTTTGTGATTATTCTCTGTGTATGTGAATAAAGGCCACACTCTAGAATCCCAACCTGGTTTGGGCAGTACTGTTATTGCTTCCACTGTGTCTGGATTTACGTGGGTACCCCTGTCCAGAAGTGCAAAGCTAGCATAATTGTGAGCAAATGTTTTCTCTCCCAGGGACCAAGGTTGATGGCCAATGGTAAATGGTCCCACCAGATATGAGCCATGTAGTTGCCACACTTGGTTTGCCTATCTATGTGTTTGGCAGGCTCAGAATGAAATGTACTAGTAAACTGAACTGTAGTGACAACTCCCATCCCTTTCTTTGGCACCATGTGGTGAGAGGAGCAGCCCTGCTAGTTAGAGAAAGGGAGGGGGGTCAGTGGGGGTGAGTTACATATATATATATAGTATGTATATGTGATTTCTCTTCCTCCCACTCACATGCCAAAATACACTCCCCATCTCCCCAACCTGACCAGACAGACCCTGATGATAAAGTTGTCTTCCTTCACCAAACTCCCTCTGGTCCCCACCACCCTCATCCCCCCAGTTCCCTCAAAGAATTCCACAGATTTGACCTGTAAAATAAAAAAAGATGGGAACTCCCCCAGTGCAGAGCTTTTGCTCTGTTTAGTGTCTATATTGTTTTTTGCAATCTCTAATGTGTGTGATTCTGTTGTTTACTCTATGTGTGATCTGTATGGCCTGGGTCGTGTCTGAAAACGGTCCCTGGGATCAGTGTACTCATCCAGTTATTAAATGCATTAGTAAAATAAATAAGTAGATATTGATAGTGGCATGAATGAATGAATGGTGATGTCCTTGTTTATAGTAAAACCTGATCAGCTGATTTTTAGGCAGTCTACAGTGACTGGTTATAACTGAAGAAAAAGCAAGGGCAGATTATTATGTGGAGTGAGAACTATCTTTTACCCATTCCTCACAAACTACAAAAGTATGAAACTCCTTCTAGTTATAGGCTGTTGGGAAAAGAAGATCTCACAGTGCCATCTTCAGGTTATAGTTATGTAGTGCTTGCTACCTGTGTGCCAGTGTGTGTGTGTGTGTGTGTGTGTGTGTGTGTGTGTGTGTGGGATGGAGACAGTTACAGCTCCTGATACATGCTTACAGTATATGTACCATTCTGGCATCTCTTATGTCATATGTCATATTCTTGTGTACTCTGGGTGAGACAACTGTGAAGCGAATCTGAACAGTTTTGTCACACAAAGGACTTAAGAAGCCACTCTTAGAACCATGACAAACGCTGAAACTATACATATAAATTTATCATAAAAAAGGTCTTAGAAATGCTGTGTTCTGATTGGCTGTAAGCATTCTGAGACCCATATGTTAATCTCTGTTACACTGTCACATACAGTCTGATCTCCATTCTTCCTGTCAGCATTCCATCCACTAGCACGGCTGAATGAATGGAATGATACATTCTGATTCTGAACCAGCATCAGTTGATCACTGAACTTATTTCATTAAAAACCTTCATCTTGAAGAAGAAAATATATGAAAGGTACACTTCTTTCACATCAGTCAGTGTGGTCACAGTCTCTGCAATATAAAGAAAATCGGGGGAGGCACACTTCTAACACTTTTCTCTTGGAATAATCTTTTGAAAACAGCAATACTGCACTCCCAGGAGTTAGAGTAACAGTCAATTACCTTGGCATGTAAACTTGTTGAGTGTGCCCTGAAGGGCGATTAACCTGTTGTCATGGGCTTGTATTGATGTGGAGTTTCTGAAATGTTGAAATAAACAGTTCTCATTGGTTAACAATGATGTCATGATTTACAGTTCTTAAAAATTAGTGAGAATATATAAATTGCTTTTTTTTTCAGTTTTTTTATTATTTTATAATTTACTATCCCAAGATACCCCAAGACCTGACTCCTGCTACTGGCACCCCAGCCCCGTCATCTGGCTTCTCCCAGATTACCCCACCTTTGTCATCCATGGCTTATCCACCATGAAAGAATCATTGCAGTTCTGCAAGCCCATTGAAGGTATGGATCTGGTGGAGGACATGCATAGGTCGCTCGTGCGGGGCCTGTGGGAGGGCAGTTTCATCCTACCAATTAGGGATTTTCCTAGCTCTTCTCATTCCTCAAGGATGTCAGTGTCAAGGGTGCAAACACACATGCACAGCTCTAATCGCCACCCTCCCTCCCTCAAATAGAGATGCCTGTGGTTCCATCTGTGGTCACCTAGGGGATGCTCTCACAGCAGCTACCTCCCTCCTTTCCTGGAGGAAGAAAGCATCTGTTGGGGCATTCAATCTTCTTTCCCCAGCTGTCCCTGAGGACCCTGGCTTATTCCTAAACCTGGTTTGCTGCTGTCATAAGCAGTAGCTTTACTGCTGCACTGATGGTCTGGCCTGAACCAGAGAATCTGTCAAACTTAGGGCATGTGGAAGTGACTACCTCAAAGCAAAAGTACAATGAAATTGTGCCGAAAAATCTGAACCTACTGTTTTTTCCCACTAAAAAAAGATTCCAGGTATGTTTTAGTTTTATTGGGTGGTACAGTTTTGGAATTCTACCAAACTTTGAGTATTTTATAAATGTTCTAGTTGAGCTGTTCTCAAGAAAAAAAGATGGTCACCACATTTTGCATAGAGATAGCCTTGCAGACCTGGCAAGGGTTAGGATCGAGAAAACAAAAAGAGACTCAGGGTGTGCAGCATAGGAGGTACCTAGACAAGAACATTTGACAGGTATGCTGATATTTTTCTTAATTGTAGCTGAAACTAGCTTTTTTGTGAAAACATTTTTCATTGCACTGCTGCTTTAGAGGGAACAACTTGCATTTTACATAGTTTAATATAATCTGAAATCTGGGCATATGTAAAGTCTGTATAATTACTAGTTAAGGTTGATACCAAGCTAAAACCAGTTGCTGTCAGACTCCATAGTACATGTTTGTGATGTCATAAACATGTATTGTAGATCATGCGAGCATCATGTGACACTCCCCGATCAATCACAGTGTGTCCTTTAATTGCACGTGAGGTACTCACATGCTTGCACTGTGGTGGGCTTCCCCATAACTGGCACACACACCAGAGAAATTGACCCCCCAAAAAAGGTATTTAAAAAAAAATGGTGCCATGATCTATAACAAATTTAATAGAGGCACTAGGAGGGCCTCTCATGGATCTAAGAGTGTCACCTTTCGCGTCCTTAAGGGCACCAGAACTGCTCACCTTCAGTTTACAGTCCTCTTGTCCTAAGAACATGTGAGGGAACACTCTCATATCTAGAACAGGCCCTCCTAGTGCTCCTATAAACTTATAGAGCTCAGCCCTACAAATTGCTCTTCCATGGTTACCAAAACATCTTTTTTCTCAGACCAGTAATTATAAAAAATAAAATAATGGTGATCGGTGTTCTCAATTTGTTTTTACACCCCTCAGTGTGTGATACCTTTATAAACCCCTTAAGCTTTGCTCTCCTGGTTTATGTAGTATCCCACATTTCGGAGTGGCAAAAGACCACATTACACACTGATATCCATATGATATTCTATATTTAATATCCCCAGTATACTATTTCATGTGTCTGTTTTGAAATTGTTTTAATTTTTCTCATTGAGATGAATCATGCTAATGTTTTCCTGCCAGATATTCATTTCTTAGATTACTGATCATTATCGGATGCCAGTGACATGCAGCGAAAGCTTCACATTAGGGTTCCGCTCAACTGCCACTGGGATCCAGAAGTCATTAGTAGTTAAACAAGGACTGCTCAGTGCCAAAATGACTGCTATTGCACTGGTCTAATAAGGGGTCGTATGGATATTGTTGTAATTCACTTGTTCTGTTTCTGTGATATAATTCCACCATTACATCACATTATAAAATGGGTGGGGAAAATAATGCATCCTGATTGGCTAGGACCTATGTGTTGAGGGAGCACAACAAATGGGCAAAAAAAGTGCTGCAAATCAGAACACAGCACACTAGCAATACTAATTTCTTGTTTTTGAATCCTTGATGGCCATTACAAACATGGCTGCCATCTTCACTTGCTAGAAAAACAACACATAGGCTGGAAAAATTAAACTAGGATTGGGTGGACTGTTCCGCCCAAAATATGGACCCCCGTATCGAACCTTGAATCTACGGACCTGGATAAATATGGACTTCACCACAGAAGTCCAGTTCCGGGGTCTGTGGAAAGCCGCAGAGCGTTTTTTCCCCCTAGAGTGTTGACTGTTGCCATGAGAATGCCATTGGCATGCTTGTGTCATGTTAGAGGCATCCAGCAGCATCCAGTCAGGTGACAGTCACGTGATGCTGGCAGGGGAGAGTCACGTGATGCATTCACTCATGGTATATAACCGTGGTGAGTGTGCAACGTGGCCCAGATGCTCTGGAGTACCAGAGAAGAAAGGAGAGGGGAGACTGGAGCAGAGAGCCTTTACAGTAGGCCACAGCATGCTATTGTGTTGAGCAGAGAGGAGGAGAAAAAGTAACTGGAGTTGGGAGAGGAGAGGAATTAGAGGATTTGTTTTTTGGAGCCTGAGGAAAGAGAAGAGTTAGAGAAAGACTACGGGGGTGCAAAGCCTTGGCTGGTTGTGTGGTACAGGGCAGGCTGGCAAAATAGATCATTGACTTGCTCCATCCAAAGGAGAAAGAGACAGGTACTGGGGCCAAAGAGAAATTTTACAGTCACAGAAATCAGCAATAATGTTCATCTTGGCCTCAGTGTGGCTGTGTAGTAGACAGTGTGCAGGCAGGGCAGGCTGGCAATAAATCTTTGACTTTATTTGTTCCTTCCAGAGGAGAAAGAAGAGGCAGAGAGAGACTATGGGGTGTAATAATAGAATCACAGTCTCACAAACATCACAGATAAATAAATACAGTACAACATCTTGGTGTCAGTGTGGCAGGCTGTGTACAGGGCAGGCTGGAAAAATAAATCTTTGACTTGTTCCATCGAAGGAGAAAGACAGCTACTTGGGGCCAAGGAGAAATTTACTATACTGCAGAGACACACAGAGAGTAGCTGTGTTACAAAAAGGGCTCAAGGCACCAACAACAGACAGTGTGTAATTGCAGCCTAAATGGCTTCACTGTACTGCACAGAGACACAGAGTATATGCCACAGACAGGGCTCTGGTCACCTAACAACAAACAGCATGTATACAGCCTAAACGGCTTTCGCAGCTACTGCCAGCAGCAATGAACACCCAGCCCCTCTTTCTCCTTCAATTCCGAGCACCACCGCAGTTAATGATCCCTAATTATTCCCCCTTTCTTCAGTCCCCAACCTTTGCTCCTCCTTCCTTCCTGGACAAAAGTTGTGCTTTAACTTGTTTTTTTTTTCAGTTTTTGCAGCTTTTCACCAGGGTTGCAGCAAGCGACGACTCTTGCTCCCTCTCCCACCAGGCTCCGGAGCTAGTCTGCAAACTCACACAGCAGACAGGGAGCTCAGACACCAGCACTGACCAGTCGGATTGTCAGGCTGGTGTCATGTGCGGCTTTCTGCTGTGAGGACCCTCAGGCTGCCTTTAATGCTCGACTGGAGATTGGAAAGAATCCCAGGACCCCACAGGCTGCCTGTAAGTGCCGGTTTAAATTGTAATTACCCATTACCTGACCCATTACCCGTGTCCACAGTACCCGACCTGTGAAGTACACTGTTAGGTTGGGTAGGGTAGTAAATTACCTGAACTACCCTACCAGACCAACAAACACTGATACACAACCTACCATCTGCAGCTACCTGATGGGTAGCCCATCCCTAGGAAACAGCCAACCTATGATTGGGTCAGCTCTCTCCTTTGAAATGCACAAAGTTTCCACCCAGCAAGCTAAAACAATGTAATGATCAGCCTGGCTGATGATTGATGTGACCCTGACGAGCCCCTTGCAGACTGCTCTGCATTGGACTGACAGAGTCACACCCCTGAAAAGTCACTCTCATAACACAATGTCCGCTGTGCATGTCCGAACATAAAAAGGGGCATAAGCTTCTGTGAGGACTAGAGCAGTAACTGCTTTTTTTTGTGTGGCAGTACTGCTAGCTAAAGGTCAAGGAGGGAGGGAGGGAGGAAGGTCTGTGTGGTGTGTGCTTCTATGTGACCTTTGGGACACCATGTCTGGGTTCACACCCCTTCCTGATGACTGTTCAGGGCTCACTTGGTTGAGTGGGTTGGGTTTTTTTCCTGCTCCTGTGGTGGTGGAGTTTTTCCCAGAACAAATAATAAATAGTTCAGTGTCTCCACACAGAGAGAATAATTTGGCTAGAAGTTATGTGCAGTACCACCCCTTGGGATGCGGTACCTACCCACCTTCCTGCACTGGACTGGACTACCCCCTGAGGACTATTAAGACAGTTGTTACCTTCACCAACAAAAACTTCAATCAGGTTATAGAAACTGGGCACAGACACAGAAGTAGAATTCAAAACATTGTTTTTTTGTAGACTTTGTTTATTGCCTACCTGTGGCAGACTCTCTCGAATGGGGATTCTCAGCTGGTGCTCTGCTGCCCATCTGAAGCGCCCGATGCTTGCACTCTCAGTTTGGATCCACCCCCAACCCCATCCACCCATGACCCCTGGCTCTGAGCCCCTGGGGTGAGCTGTCAATCTCTCTGATGCTCTATTTACAATCACGTGGGGTGGCCAGAGGCAGGAGGGTTGATTAGGAGGTGACTCAGAAGGCCCGCACTGGGCAATGGGACCACCACTGATCCTCACCATTGCCTCCTGCCAAGGTAGGGTTTTCTGCGTGAGTTTTCTCCCCTCGGGGCATGGCATGTAATAGTGTCCTGCATGGCTTTCTCACCACTGGAGCCTGCTGACGTCCCACCCCCTTCTGCGGCCCAATGTCTGTGACGCCCCTGGTCTCTACCAGCAGTGGCTACTGTGTTGGGTGCCCCCAAGAACCCACCCTGGGAGAGTAGAGCAGTCCTTTGGATGCTCAAGCCTCTCCCTCCCCTGCTGACCCCCGAAGGCCCAGGTCTGTTCCTGAACCTGGGTCACTGGCGTGGTGTGAGGTGTGGCATCCAGTGTCTCAACCCTCAGCGCCACCGGGCTGGCCTGTAGAATTCAACACATTAACAGTGCTTTTATTTGAGAACACAGGTTGGAAGCTAGAGGAAAAGGAAGAGTTAGACAATTGCAAGTAACCTTTAACACTCCCACTCTGTAGCAATACCCGGGTTGAGCCACTGTACTATGGGTCACTACCACCCTCTCAGATTCCACACAAGGGTTGTCAGAACTCACTGATATTCTGGGTTCTGGTGTAGAACTTTTCAAATAGTTATGGGGTTCTAACATTTTTTAGAACTCAGACTTGTTTACGTATAGAACTGGAGACTAATGCCAGAGAGAATTACTGAGAGGAGAAAAACACAACTAAAAAGAGACCTGTCCTCTCAGCACAGCACTATATATCTATTCTGTTTCACTGCACATGCAGAAAAGCAAGGGAAAAACTGTGTGATATTCAAAAAGCCTAACAAGTCACAACTGATGTATCATAGTTTGGTGTAGCTGCATATACATAGAGAACACTGTATGAGCAACTATGCACAACCAGTGTGTGTTCTACCACTGAGGGGTTCTGAGTCCCTGTGACCTTGAGAGTGAAGCTCGGGAGGTCCGTGGGAATCAGAACATCGAGGTGGCTGATCACATTGGTTGGACATAGAGTTGTCCATCCAATATTTTTTTTATAGTGTATGCTGTACCCCCCCCCCCCAGGTAATTTAAATACATTTTAGGTACATCATTTTATTTTAAATACAAAAACAAACTGTTTGCTACTGTGTCTTACGGAGTTAGGGCTGGTTGCTTGGGTGAGTTGTATGGTTGCTAAGGACCATACATCCTTATGTTTGTACCGCACACTCTCACTGGTTGTCAATTGGGTTTGGGAGGCTTTTAAAACAAATATGGCAGCTCTATGTCTGAGGAACCAAGTCTTTTTTTCTGTAAGTTATATTAACTATCTGGTTGATTCTGCATTTCGTTTATTATATAGAAGACTATATCTGCTTGATCCTGCATATTTTTTTATCATATCTGGTTGATCCTGCATCTGTGCTACTATGAGGTGTCTGTTCGTGCTGTCGCCATGTCTTCTAATCTGGTTGATCCTGTGGTTTCTGTTAGTGTGGATCTTGTGCATTTCAACTCAGCTGCAATGCTGTTGTAACACAGAAGGGTTGAACAGTGTTCTATGACCTCTGAACTGTGGTACAACAGCCTTTCTGCTGAGATGAAAATCAGTTTGGAACAATGTTCCACTGTACACTATAGTACATTCTCATATGTGTCTCACGGAAACATTTTAAAATGTAATTCCCAATAGATAATGTTCTAGATTGAGATCCCCTGCTTTTGAAATGTCTGAACAAAAATGCATTTTATTTAGAATTTAGAACCATTAATACTTAGAACCCATTGGTGTTCTAGTTCTAAATTAAAACTCTAAACCTTGGGTTCTAATCTATTTAGAATTAGCCTTGACAACCCTATTCTACACAATCTATAAAGTACCTTCCCAATCAAGGGACACAAAGAGAAGAATTATATTAAACAGGGGGCGGTACATCTTCAGCTGTAACAGTAGTAAAACTACAGTTTCAAGTATGACACAAATGCAAAGGACTCTGGGTACCCAGGAATTACACTAGAGTCCTGGTGCTTGTCTGTAGCTATGTTGCCTGGCTTCTTTTGGTGGTGCACTTGATGAAAATTAACAAGCTTGTAATTTAGCCCCTCAACAGGCCATAGTGTGCTTGCACAATTAAAAGAACTTAAAATCCAACAGGAAAATGCTCGAAACACAACTGTAGTCAAAGGTAGTAATGATAATCCCAAATTGGAAAACTACAATGGCATCAGCTAGCAATGCTAGCACTCACGTGATCCACGTATACAGCAGTTCAGTTGAGGAGGGGAACAGCACACAGCAGCAGGTCAGGCAGCAATCAGGAATGGACCCCAGTGGCTTGGGGATGGAACACTTCAGACTCTCTTGGATGTTCAGCAGCACCACAGCCCTTCTGGCTTTCTCTGTCACAAGAGCCCTGCACAGTCAATCAATCCAAGCCAATCCAATCTATCAATCAATCAAATCTTTTTTGCTGTTAAATTGTTTATTCACGTTTTCAGTTTTTTACAAAAATCTGGATCAGACAAAAAGGTAAGCAAAAAGGGTGAGAGATGTTGGTTACAGATACAGCTCGACAGCAGATATGTATTTCAGTAGTAGTTTTAGTATGTACTTGCCAGTCTGTCTGTGATGGAGCAATCAGGCTCCGGGGTCCTGGAGAGGCAAGGCTTCCATGCTCCACTGCTGACCGTCAAGGTAATCTTCGTGGGTTTGGGTGCTGTCTAGGCTTCTGACAACCTGTATGAAGTCAAACACAAAGAACCACTATTCTACACAATAACAAATTCAACTATTTACAATAGGGATTACAGCTGGTCATATTATTGCATTGATATGCCATTGTTTGGGAAAACTACCGTAGGGTATTGCCAATGGTCAAAAGCCTGGGATTGAGGCCTACTATAGGTCAGTCAGCCCACTCCAGGTTTGGGAGTAATATATCTAGTTAATGGGGTCCAGCATTCTTCGTATATCAGTGTGGAATTTTTGGCGAGGTGAGAGAGCCAATCCATGGTGGCTACCTGTGCCATAGATGCCAAGAGTTCTTGGGGGCTGGGGGTCTCTGCAGTTCACCATCTACATAGCAGGAGGCATTTGGCTTGCATGGCCCATATGGCCAAACATCGGTGTTCTATATCCATGAGATGAGGGGCCTCTGACTTCATTCCCAGAAGTAGGAGGGAGGGAGACCTAGGAACTGGTGTTTGTAAGACCTGGGTCCCCACCTCACAGACATAATCCCATGTTTGTTGTATCAGAGGGCAGAACCAAATAATATGCAGGTGATCTCCTGGCTGGGAATTGCATCTCCAGCAGAGACTTGAGTTCAGCAACCCTGCCTTGTGTAATACCACAGGTGTACGGTACCAGGAATGGAGGATTTTGTTTTGAATTAGCCTACTTTTTACATCGGTAAAGTATTTTTGAGCAGATTTCCAGCATTCCTTCCACTGTTTTTCCGTAATTTCATATTGCAGGGTTGCCTCCTATTTCTGTTTGGATTTTCTGGATTGACTGGGTATAGTGTCCCTAAGGGCGGCATAGATGAGACTGACTATACTTTGGACAGCCAGAAGGGGAGTGCTTGGGTTTCCTCTTGAGGTATGCAAGCTATATATTCCTGTGTCATGCTTCGGAGTTGTAGATACCACCAGAAGTCAGAGGGGGGAGGTGACCACCGGGATTGTAAGTTGGAAAAGGTGTCGATCACCATAGAGCCTGGGATCATCAGATCTTCTATTTTGACTATACCCTTGGATTCCGAACCCCGCCAATGAAACAACTTTTTTCCTATGCACAGCTTGTCATTGACCCACAGTGGGGTCAGCTTGACTTAGGCTAGGTTTGTCCTGAGCCTTCTCCTCATTTTGGCCCAACATTGCAAAGAAGCATCTATGGTGGGGTGGGATTTGAGCCCCACAGGTGGTGTATTATACACCAAAAGCCCCAAGGAGAGTTTCCGACTGATAACTAGCTCTATGTCCACCCACTGGGGTTTAGGCTTGTTACTTGGCTTAAGCCATTGCAAAGATTGTGTCATGTGAAAGGCCCATTTATAACCCTCGAACCACAGAAGGCACCACCCTCCCTCACTCCAATGGGTCCTCAGTTTATTCCTGCTGTATCTGGCTTGTTTCCCCTCCCACAGGAATCTGCCTATCACTTTATCTATCTTCTGTGTTCAGGACACGGGAAGGGAGAGGGGGATATGTGCTAATATGTAAAAAAATTTTGGAGCCAGGATCATCTTGATTGCTGCTATCTTCCCGGCCAAGGTTAGTTGGAGTTTGCTCCATCTGGACATGTCTTCCATTATGTCTGTCAGGGGTGGCAGGAGATTTTGATCCCATGGTTTGGCTAATTTGGTAGTAAAATGGATGTCCAAGTATGTAATAACCTTCCCTGCCCATTTTAGTTCAGTGTTCTCCAGGTCTTGGGTTGTGCATCTAGGGTTTAGTGGGAGCACCTCCATTTTAGTTGATTAAGGCTAAGTCTGGATAGTTCCTTGAAGTGTTGAAGGGTATTCAATAGCGGAGGCAGAGCTTGGAGGAAATTGGAGAGCAGGACCAGAAGGTCGTCTGCATACATGAGAGTTGTGTATTCTTCTCTGCCTACTGAGATCCCTTGCATTCTCTTGTCTTCCCTTAGTGCAGTTGCTAATGGCTCTACTTCTAAAACAAACAATTGGGGGGATAGAGGGCAGCCCTGTCTGGTACCTCGTGTTAACCCAAATGGGGAAGGGCAGGGTGGAGTTGGTCAGGAGTCGGGAGGAGGAGGAATTGTACAGAGCTGCTACCCATGTCCTAAAGTGCAGCCCAATCCCCTGCTTCTCATGGATGGCCTGGAGATAGTCCCATTCTAGGGAGTCAAAGGCCTTTTCAAAGTCAATAGCTACCACAGCCGCTGGGTATTAAGGGTTTGGGCCACGTATGATAGATTGACTAGGGTTCTGATATGGTGTGCACTGTACTTACCAGGGACAAAACCCACTTGTGAGGGGTGTATCAGCTGTGGTAGTAAAGGCCCTAACCTGAGGGCCATAGCTTTGGTAAATATTTTGCTGTCGACATTGAGGAGGGAGATTGGGCAGTAGCTACCTGGAGACGTGGGATCTTTCCCCTTCTTTGGCAGCACTGTGATCACTGCCTCCCTCATAGTGGGAGGCAGAATCCCATTTTTTTCTGCCTCAACATATGTTTGTTGTAGGATGGGGGCTATAAGTTCTGATAAAGCCTGCCAAAACTCCACTGTATACCCATCTCCCCCTGGTGCCCTCCCTGGCCTAAGGGATTGTATGGCCTTCTCTACTTCTTCAACTGATAGAGGTGCATCCAGCTGTTCAGCTTGCTGTTCGGTTATATTGGGAAGGTTAACCGACTGGAGAAAAGTTTGAATAGCTTGGGGACTGCCTGTCCTAGAGGAAGTATAAAGGGAGGTATAATAGGCAGCCATAACCTCGTTCAGCTCGGTATCTTTTGTGTGCACCACCCCATTGGTATCTCTCAACCCAGCAATGTGTCTCTCCATTTGCTGCTTCTGCAGCCTGTATGCCAGGACTTTCCCTGCTTTGTCTCCTCCTTCCCAATATTTGTGTTTCAGCCATAGGATAGATATCTCCACTTTCCTTGACAGGAGGGAGTTAATTTCCATTCGGATACCTAACACCTTCCTTCGCAGGGGATCCTGTTGGGTCTTCCCTTCCCAATCTTTCTGCTGTTTTTCTACCCTCCATAACACCTCTTCTAAGTCTTTCAATCTCTGTTCCCACCTCCTTCTCTGTGCCCCTGCATATCCAATGATTTTACCCCTCATTGTGGCTTTGCATGCCTCCCATGTGTTCCCTGCGGAGGTGTCATGGATGGGATTTTCCTGGAAAAAGAGCTTCATCTCTGGTTGGGCCCAGGTGATGAAGTCTTTATCCTTAACCAACGAGGGGTCTAGTCTCCATGAGGTGGAGGTAGGGGATGTCGGTCCCCAGAGAATGATTGTCTGGACTGGGGCATGATCAGATATTATTATGGGAAGTATGGCAGATGTCATAGCGGCCTGAGTGAGTCATGGAGAGGTTACAAAATAGTCGATACGACTATAGGACCCATGAACCGGGGAGTAGAAGGAATAGTCTCGCCACCTAGGGTTCAGTATCCGCCAGACATCTGTCAGCCCTTGGTCAGCCATCCAGGTTAGCAAGACTTGCCGTTCTTTCCCATGGGGGTTCCCACGCGCCATTACATTTTTATCCATTAGTGGATCCAGAACTAAGTTGAAATCACCTCCTATTATAGTGGGGGATCTCGTTTTTAGACATGTTAAGTAGGGTTTGGGAGGTATGGTGGAAGAAAGCCGGGTCATCTTCATTGGGATTATACAGATTCCCTAACATGATCTGTCCTGTGGGGGGTTGAAAAATTCCAAATACCCACCTACCCTGAGGGTCAGCCTTTGCCATGACAAGGGACCATCACAACTGTTTATGTATCAGGATTGCCACCCCACACTTCTTTGTCCCTGCTGAGGCATGGATCACGGCTCCCACCCAGTCTCTCTTTAAGAGCTCGTGATCTTTCTTAGTAAGCTTCATTTCTTGCAGAAACGCCACCTGAGTCTTAATCTTTTTTAGGTATGACAGCACCTTTCTCCTCCTCACTGGTGTGTTAAGCCCCCGGACATTCCAGGAGGAACATGTTAAATTAGCCATATTCATAGTGCACTGGGAAAAATGGGAGTCGAGTTAGCTGCAGTTGACCGGTGAGAGGAGAAAGGTGCAGCATGTCGAAAAAGAGGCGTTGAGAGTTCATGGAGGCCATCCACTCAGGGGTTATGTGAAATTCCACATTTCTTGATTGGGAGGTCTCCGGATTCTCCCTCCCATGCCACTGTATGAGCTTACTGACTGGTGGGGTGGGTGCCCCATCGCTCCAGGAGTTTGGGGTACTGACTTTTAACTGAATGCCAGGGCTTTTCCAGCATCTTTGCCCATTAATACCAGTAGATTGTACCTGACATAAGCGTGAGACTGGCCTACACCTGTGCATTCTGTCTCTGTTATCCCTATGTAATGTAACATCACTGTCCCCAAAAAGTTCAAAAACCAAAACATACAAAAAAACATATTTGCATTTTGCACTACCGTGCCTAGAGGGAACCACCTGGCATCTGTGATTGCTTGCCCATTTCAGCTAAACAAGATCTGCTGGATGGCACCTGTGGGTGTGGTGTTCAAGTCTGTCACTGGTTCAGTGTTTCCACATTCCTCCCCTGCTATGTTGATTTGGGGGGGTAATCAATCACTCGGCACAGTTAGGGTGTGCAGCTACCCAGTCTGGTCCATGTTTAGGGCTTGCTCTGAGATCCGGATTGTCTGTGCGAACTATTTCCTTATACCCTCTGATATGGGGGGTCGAGGACAGAACATAGGGAATGTGAACAGGTGGTCTGCAAATGGGGGGGTGGGACCTAGGAGAGCAAGTGAATCGTCATGTTTTAGGTCACTTTGTGGGGGGGGTGTGGTGCAGGGCCATGCAGAGTAGCAAGCTGCGGCCCCGTCCGGACTCTATCTGAGAGAAAGAGAAGATTATGTGTAGAAAAAGGTTAAGGGGAGGGCAGATATTGAGCCCTACTGCTCCATCATACCCCCCTCACTAGGTTTGTCAAGCAGAGCAACTCTCCCCCCTCTTCTCTCTCACTGCCCCGCCATCCATGTCCACCCTCGAGACTCCTCTTCCTTCCCCCGCATTCCAAATGAGGCGTCTGTTTTTTGTTTGTTTGTTTTTTTTAATCTGGGGCAGGTGGGGCATCTCGGGGGTGGGGCAATTCTCTCCAAAGGCTATAATCCAGCTACCCTGCTAGTCTATTTGCTTGTCTTGGATCCTTGGGTAGCCTCTTGCCCCACATACGGATCTTTACCCCCTCCTCCGACCTATCATTCTCTCAGACTAGGTCTCCCCCCCCTTGGTTTCCCCTTCCCATCTTGCTTCTCCCCCCCCTCGGCTCCCAAATCTTACTCCCCACAGTCCTGTCCCAGCCCATTATCAATTATGGAGGAGGCGATCTCCAATGAGGCAGAGGGCAGTAGATTAAAATGCCCTGAAAGGGCTAAAGTCTCAGTGTCCTGGAAATCCTCTGCACCATTAGGGCCACCCTGTTTTGGCAGCTATCAAAAACAAAGAGAGATCACCTCCCCTCCCTCCCCACATTATTGCAGTATTGCATTACTTATCTAATGGAACTTCTGCTGCTCCTTGTTGGTCATGAGGATTTATGGACCTGGGTCACTATTCTGGTTCTACTTGGTGCTCTTCGTGGTCTTCAAATGCTGCACCCGGGGGTTGCTGCATCACAGGAGGGCCTACTTCTTCTCCTTTTCCTGAATTGTATTCCGGAGAAGAGTGTGGTCTGGCTGAATGGGTCATTTCCATCGTGGGTTCCTCTTCTGTATGCTGGCATCTCGTAGTCAGGGATGGGGATCGTAGGGCCTCGTAGCGATTTGCCGTCATGTATTTTACCAGGGCAGTACTTTCCTCCCGTTGCTGGTTTTACATTCTTTCTGCATACTGCGGTCCAGTCCTCACCAAAGGATGATCCCATTTTCTGTGGCAGTCCCTCGCTGTCCGTTTTCTGCTATGCCATGGGAGTGCTTCCTGGTTCTCAACTGGGGTCCCCTCTGTTATGTGCATTCCATCCTGTTCAGCAGGGTTAGCATGTTCAGGAGGGCCAGTTTACGGCCTGCAATGCCTCTCCTCATCCGGGTGTTCCAAGAAGGCCTCCAGTGCTTCTGGCATTTCAAAGTACAGTGGGACCCCGTTTTTCACTATCCGCATAGTGGCTAGGCCCCATCTGGAGTACTGCGTGCAGTATTGGAGGCCACACCTTCACAAGGACATTAACCAAATTGAGGCAGTCCAGAGAAGGGCAACCAAAATGGTGCAGGAACTGCATCAGAAGACATATGAGGACATATTAACAGAGCTCAATATGTATACCCTTGAGCAAAGGAGGGAGAGAGGTGATATGATCGAGGCATTCAAACACCTTAAGGGCATTAACAAGGTGAAAGAGTCTAACATGTTTAAATATAAGAAAAATAGCAGGACAAGAGGACACAGCATGAGATTAGAGGGGCGATTAAGGGGAATGTGAGAAATTATTTTTCACAGAAAGGGTGGTGGATGCATGGAATGACCTACCTCAAGAAGTGGTGGCTATGAATACAGTGCAGGGCTTCAAACAGGCATGGGATAGGCATAAGGGAGCAATACAAATGAGTATGAATAGATAGGCCACTGACAGAGCAAAGGGCGATGGCACATTTATATGGTAGAAAAAGAAATGGGCAGACTGAATGGGCCTTGCGGTCCTTATCTGCTGTCACCTTCTATGTTTCTATATTTCTATGTTTCTATGGCTGGGTACCGAAAGAGTATTGTATGTCCATTTTTTGCATAGTACACCGGGCTTGTGTATACTCCCTCCTTTTATTGGACAGCTCTTTTGAAAAGTCCTGGTAAATAGAAATGGGATGGCCCTGCCAGTTAAGACGGCCCACCTCTCGGGATTTTTGTAAAATGTCCTGTCTGGTACTGTATGAGAGGAGTTTCATCAAAATTGCCCTCAGCCTACCTCCTTTCTGTGGGGCAGGGGTGAGAGTACAGTGCGCCCATTCTATCTCTAATCAGAACTCTTTTTGTAAGCCTAAAATTTCAGGGAGGGCTTGCTGGAGGAATCAGACCATGTCCCGCTTTTCTGACCCCTCTGGAAACCCCAGCAGGCGCAGGTTGTTCCTCCTGCTACGGTTCCCCAGGTCATCCACCTTGGCGAGTAATTCATTTATTTTAGTCTGCTGGTCCCTTTGAACCCCCTAGATTTGGTCGGTCATCAAAGTTTGAGACACTGCCTGCTGTTCTAGCTTCACCATTCGTCCGTCCAGGTGCTGTATTGCCTGGGTAGTATGTTGAGATGCCTCCATCACTGCATCCATGTGAAGAAGGAGCCTCTTGAACATGGAGTTAAAGTGATCCCAGTCAAGTGTTGGTCCCGGCACTGCTGCCATACTGCAGGCCTGAACTTCAGAGGTTGCACCAAGGGTCAGTATTTGCCACAATCTGGAAATAAAGATACCGTTCTTCTACTGATGGCCCGGGCTATCAAGTCTTCAATTATTTGCTTCCGGTAGCCACTTAGCATATGGTAGCTGTCGGATTCATTTTCTGCGCAATGCAGCTCACGATTTAAGCACCCATCTTGTTAGTCGGTTAAGCCACGCCCCAATCAATCAAATCTTTATTTTGCCAGGTGGAAAACCATTGAGATAAACTCATTTTTTATGTTGGACCTGGAAGAGGTTCACAAAAGGCAACATGATACATTCACAGAGCGTCATTGGCAAACAGCATACAGATATGTACAACGCAAACAGGGCATGGAAGGTATTCATATCAGCATACAAGTTTGTACACTATACAGACAGCTCAAACTACAAAATAGTCAGGTGTAATACATAAGAAAATACACAGAGTGTACGCAGTATATATGCAGGATCTATACTATATGTAGAAAATAATATAGAAGAGGTAAGAAGGAAAGAAGGCCAGGGAAGGATAAGAACATCAATTACTGGGGCAGTAAGTTAACACAAGACAGACAGAGGTGAGTCCTGACTTCCCACAAACAATGGTAGAGTGGCTTCCCGATTCCCAAGGAGCCCAGACCCCATGAGTGACCCCCACAGTCTGACTCCTCCCTAGATTGAGAGTACCTACATACTCAGGAAACATGCTCCATGGCTCTCTATTCCCTGATCCACCCCACTAGATAAGGGCTAGCACTTCCCTTACCTGGCTGTCGAGCAACCTGGGTAGAATGCAGGTCTCTGTCTCTACTCGGTACTCTTCAGCAGCTTCAGTAGGCAGCAGTAGCCAACAGGCTCTCACTTAGCAGTTTCTTCTCACAGGTGCTCATCTTACACAGTCTTTGAACAATGTATGTAGAAGATAAGGCTCACAGGGAGTTTACCGAATGTACACCAGTGAGGGCTCACAGGATTGTTGGTCTGGCTATGCCTCTAGCTTAGCCTCACCAGCAGCTGGTCTGATCACCTCCAAGTCTCTCTCAGACTTCCCCAAGCTCCTCAAAAGCCCAGAAATGTTTTCCTCCAACTCAGTGTCCCATTGGGCAGGCAGGGCTATCCATCAGTCCTCTGCCCTCTGACTAGCTCCTTAAGCCTGCCAGTCCATTTGGGAGGGCCCTTATTACATCATTCACTCACAATCCCTTGCTGTGGTTTCTAAGGCTTTTTAGTTCTCTCACTGAATGTCTGGCAGGGTCAGGGTCATCAAAATGACTACAGCCATATCTGATGGAGGCTGGTGCTCCAAGTATGTTTGCTTTACTGTGTTTATTTACCCTCAGTTTTGTTTTGATCCCAGGGACCTATTATAGGCCTCCTAGGCTGTAACTGGGTGTGGTTGTGGTGCTGTGTGGTCTAGTGTGGGCAGAATCATGTCATGCTTGGAGAGAAGAGTGGAAAGTGCTGGGGTGGAGTCTCTGTAGCTTGCACTCCTGCTCGAACTGGTGGCTGGACTGCATAAAACACTGAGCCACCAAAGTGGAGCAGTAGTTCTGGTATTCCTGGTCCACTCTTCCAAGATCAGGAGAGCAGGACTGAAGAAACATGGCTGCAGGAAAGGGCGCAGGAGGTGCCGTTTGTCGTGTTGTAGCACAGTCTCTCTCTCTCACCATACCGCACATGTAGTTGAGTGAGCTAGAGAGAGAGCCAGCATCTGCAGCACCAGCAACAGTTCGGGCTTGGAACCTCAGGAGGGTGGCAGTAGAATCCCAGGTAAACCCCCTCCCAAGGAGGGGGTTACATCTACTACACAAGTCTCCTGTGCTGCAGAGATGAGAGACAACAGCAGCAAGAAGGTTTCAAAGAAGCAAAATAGATTAGAGAGTTATTATGTAGAAACTAAAGTAGAGAGAGAGAAAAAGAAACCAGGAGAATCATTAGATAATGACTGCGGTGGCTGTTGCAAAAAAAATGCAGAAGTGCAACAAAAATAGTAATGCTGGCAGCAAAAAGGACGTATGTGATAATGGCGATCGTGGAAAGGCGATCGCCATTAGGGTAACTATACATCGGTGAAAATACATTTCGCCAATGTATACTCCCAATGCACGGCAAAAGGGTGCTGGGAACTTAATTTTTTTTTTGTTTACGCAGGGGGCTTCGCCCCCCACACTCCCTTACTAAAGATTCTCAACTCCAGGGGGGTGCATGTCGGGAGGGGGTGAAAAGTAAAAAAATAAAATATTCTTGTCCAACGCAAAAGTCCCAACGTGCCCAGCACCAAACCCGGCACTCTCCCAACCACAGACTGCCACGAACCTGCCACACCACACGGCCAGCTTGGCAACCCACCGTCATGCTACCCTTCACAAACCCTCCCTCCTCTTCCACCCATTGCACGGCAGGCTCACATTCCCCCCCCCCACATGCGAGTATACATATAGCAACCGGATGTTGCTATACCCACATTCGCCCCCCCCATCCACTCACCGTGAAATCAGGTGCCGCTATTGATTCGCCCTTTCGGTAAGCACTCAATAGTGATCGCCTTTCTCATGGGATACCCAGCAAAAGGATTAAGAAAAGCAGATTAGAGAGAATGAGTGTAAGTGAGAAAAAAAATAATAATCGGATGATGCTGTGCTGACAACTTGTGCCTGCAGGCTTCCAAAACAAACACAGAAGCACAGTGGTGCCTAAGCTCACCTGCAGGCCACAAAAAAAAAAAAATAAAATTAAAAAACTAACTAACTAAATAAATAAAATGAATACAGAGACACCAGAACCCTGTTTCAGAGCCTGGGCAGTCAGATCAAGAGATGAGACACACCAGTGGGGAGTGGGCGTGGAGAGGATAACTGAGAGACAGCAAGTGGGTTGATAATAAAGGTAAAGGCAGAAAGAAAATAAAACCTTTCTCCTCAAAAGGCCAAGTTAAAGAGTGGGAGCAGATTTCTGTGGCAGTGCTACTGGCTGAAGGGGAAACCCAGGAAGCAGAGAGTCACTACAGACTAGTTACTGTCCTAAACAAGACACAGAGAGAAGAGATGCTGGCTGTCTGTGCTGGCAAAAAAAACCCAAAACATGTAAGGCTTAAAGTCCTAATGCACAAAGTTTCACAGTACTGGAAGCAGTTAGCAGATGAAAGCGAGAGAGGGAGTGGGAGAGGGAGAGAGAATTTTGTGATCTCAAGACTAGACTACTGTAATGTTCTATACCTTGGAGTTAATGGGGGTATGCTACAATGCCTGCAGTTGCTGCAGAACGCAGCTGCTCAGCTACTCACAGGCTTGTCAAGCCAATCTGAACATACAATTTGAAGATTGTGGGGATGGCTCAAGGGCAATGTGAGGAAGTATTTTTTCACAGAGAGGGTGGTGGATGCATGGAATGGCCTACCTGAGGAGGTCGTGGGGTCAAAAATAGCAGCGGAATTCAAGAATGCGTGGGACAGACACAAGGCAATTCTGGTGGGGGGTAGGAAGAAGTAAGCTGTTGGTTAACTAGGATCTGCAGCTTACCCAATAGGTAGGGATATGGGCAGACTAGGTGGGCCAGGCGGTCCTTGTCTGCCATCAAAGTTTATGTTTCTATGCTTCTTGCCATATTTCTCCAGCACTGTGTGACTTTCACTGTCTGCTGGATAAGTGGCATCTTGTTTAAAATAAGTTTGTTAACCTATAAAGCCATTTACAGATTGGGCCCAGCCTACCTGAGTGAGCTCCTACATCCATACACCCTGGTTCGTCCAGTCCGATCCTCCTCCGAGGGCCTCCTGACGGTCCTGAGGGCAAGACTTAAAGAATCAGGTGACCAAGCCTTTGAAGTAGTGGGCCTGGTGTGTTGGAACTCCTTGCCCAGGACCTTGAGGGAGTCCCCCTCAGTTGATGCTTTTAAAAAGGGGCTTAAAGCATATTTTTCTGTAGGCTTTTGAAAAAGCCATATAATATTTACAGCTCTTCTAACTATTTAAGTGAGTTTTAATATTTTACTATTTCATAGGTTGCTTTTAGTGGGAATTTTTCTAGTATTTTCTCGGCTTTGTATTGTATTATTTCTGTAGGTTGATCACTTCTTGTTTTGGCGTGTGTTCTTTATGATTAAGTTGTACCTTACTGTAATGGTGCCCTGTGCCTCAGGGGAAGGGCACCACATATAAATAAACTCTACAACTTCTGCTACTACTACCATTAGTGAGTGTGCTGCTACATTGGCTGCCTGTGTCTGTGACATATTGTATAGTTAGTGCACAAAACAGTACTAGCAGCAAAAAGGGGACACACAATGAAGCAGCTGAGTGAGGGAGAGGACCTATAGTATGTTGTTGTGTACTACTTGTGTCCTCGTTGTCATCTCTACTCCTAGTGGGTCACTGCTTACTTACCTGTATTAGCAGTTCTTCTTAATTTTTCATATAAATTATCATTTAAAGTATTCCCTTTCCCTCACTGTGTGGTATACTACAGATTTTGTCCCCAGTTATGCATTTTAACACATTTATTTAAATATTTAGAAATAATCAGGACTAGTAGGAACCCCCCTGTGTTCCAGTTCTTATTTAATAAGGGTCAACATTTTACAGAGTTCTGCCAGACCTATAATGTAGTTACTCTCCCTCGTATCTTTTTTTCTGTCTCCTCTCTCTCATTGTCGCTCGCTCTCTGTCTTTGTCACTGTCTCTGTCTCTTTATATGTATGTCTGTTCCAAAAAAAATTACATACAGGCACCAGTTAGTGTTTTAATCCTAGGCCACATGAGGAAGGAAATGTGGCATTAGGGTGATAATTCTCCAGAATCATTGTGATTTTGTAGTGTGGCTTTCCAAGGGTTTGAACGATTGCTGTAAGCTGTGGTTTCCACTAACTACTGAATGGCACTGTGTTTTAAAGGGACACTGTCAACCTTTTCTTGCATCATGTTATTTCTAGGTAAAAGCCCTCATTGTTTAATTGCTTACCTTCTCTAAAATCCATTGACATTGCTTGTTGTTTTAGTTGCTTCGTTTCTTAGAAAAAATGAAATGCATGCTGATGGAGCAATTATACACAACCTTGTTGTGTTTCAAATCAGTGATGTATTGTTATAACATACTTCCAGAACACTAGGAAAACCCGAGAACAATGCAGCATTCATGATTTAATTGGCTCCTCTCCTCCCACTCCATCTTGAGTGGCTGGACTGTGCTGGGGGCATTCCAAAGTCCAGGAAAGATGCACTGGGAGTTGATCAAGGGAATGTAAACATGTTTTTGTGTGGTTGCACCAGTATGGTGGGCAATCTGTTTTCCCCTTTTTGAAAGAAAACAGGTCTCGGACTCCCACATACTTAAACAATCTCTATAGAATGTGACCAAATATAACATGTGTTTTTTAAACTGGAGACATTTTGACCCTCTATGGGGGTCGGCAGTGTCCCTTTAATGCATGGAAATTTACTCACAAGCCAACTAATTCTTCTGTTGTGCTATACAAGAGTTTGCCTGTGCTAGGATAACTACAGTAATAATGCAATACTTTTTAACCCTGGATAGCTCCCTTTTCTCTTAATATTTTATTACGATTAAAGGATGAGAAGGATCAGGTTTCAGTCAAACATTGTCTCACTGTTTCCATCGATTTATATAAGCTCACATTTTACATGGTAAGGCACATACAGGACATTTTCAATGCCTTTATTTGCAATTTAGAAAACACTTTTAAAAAGTGAAACAGACTCCAAAGTATTCACAGACTGAACACTGCACTCAGCATGCAATTCAGATTGCTGGATTTTTTCCCCATTTGCAGTTTCCTGTCATTATAACAATGGAGAAACACCAAAACTTTAATTAGTTAGAGATTCATTTGTTTTTATAAAATGGATAGGGAATTCGTGGTGCCCTGATTGGCCAAGAGAGTTCAGAACCCAGCTTTTTTTTGTGGTGACAACCATTAGTTTGGGAACCCTTCTGGCAACCAGGATGCAGTTCGCCTAGCTATCCATGCCTGCCAGAACTTTTTTGAAAACAGTTTTTTAGCAGCCATGTTTGTAAAGTTAAAAAGCTAAACAATCCTGACTTGCCATAGTGTTAAAACCCTTAAGACCTGTCTGTATATTAGCTCCTAGCAGTATATGTTCCACTGTTTTTTTAATCATGTGACCCTATGTTTGTATTGGTATTGTTGTCATAGCTTATACTGTTTATTACATCCTGTTTTGTTTTTACTATGTGGTGCTTACATACTGTACATGTAATTAGTTGTTTTCTAGTTACTGTACCTTTCATAGGTTCTGTTAGAGCGCTACATGAGCTGCAGGTTTCCGCTGCTGACTACGCTCCATGTGAGCTGTCGTTATTATATTACTAACTGTAATGAACATGAGATTACTGTTTAATGAATTATCTTCTTGACTCGGACGTGGAACCTGTGCAAATGAGCACTTGTGCTCGAAGGTGTAAGCCAAATGATGAACTCAATCAATCAATCTGAAATGATCAATGAATACATAATTCATTAATTCTGGGTCATCCCTGAAAAAGGGACTCAGTCTCAGTGGGCCTATGCAGTCAGCAAAATTGGGTTTTTATACCAGGTAGGACCTTTTACATTCAAAGTTGCATAAAAATGGAGCATCTAGTAACAAGAACATATAACTACCACATCATAGAAACATAGATTTTGATGGCAGATAAGTGCCACTTGGCCCATCAAGTCTGCCCATTTCCCTACCTATTGGATAAGCTGCAGATTCTACTTAACCAATGGCCTACTTCCTTCTACCCCCACTATAATTGCCTTATGTCTGCCCATGCATTCTTGAATTCCTCCACTGTTTTTGAACCCACAACCTCCTCAGGGAGGCGGATCCATGCATCCACCACCCTCTCCATGAAAAAATACTTGCTCACATTGCCCCTGAGCCAGCCCCCCTCTATCTTCAAATTGTTCCCCCTTGTTCTTGCACATCTCTTTTTCTGAAAGATGCTCTCCTCTTGGACTTTGTTGATTCCCTTGAGGTATTTGAAAGTTTCTATCATGTCTCTCCTCTCCCTCCTTTCCTCAAGGGTGTACATATTAAGCTCTTTAGTCTGTGTTCGTATGATTCACAGGGGGGGAAGGTGGAAAGGATGAGAAGGGACTTGACAAGGTTGGAGGAATGGTCAAAAGTATGGCACCTTAAATTCAATGCAAAGAAGTGCAAAGTAATGTATCTGGGAAACAAAAACCCAGGGTATGAGTACACAATGGCGGGGGTACTAACAACAACAAAAATGGAAGGGGACCTGGGGTAATCATATCAGATGACCTAAAGGTAAGCAAGCAATGTGAGAAGGCAATAAGGATAACTGGGGGGATACTGGGATGTATAGGGAGAGGCATCACCAGTATAAAACAGGAAGTTGTTATACCTCTGTACAGACAGTTGTTGAGACCCCATCTGGAGTACAGTGTGCAGTTCTGGAGACCCCATCTCCGTAAGGACATAGACAGGATGGAGGCAGTCCAGAAGAGGATAACTAAAATGGTGCAGGGTCTGCACCAGAAGCCTTATGAAGAGAGACTAAAGGAGCTTAATATGTATCTCCTTGAGGAAAGGAAGGGGAATGATAGAAACCTTCAAGTACCTCAAGGAAATCAACAAAGTCCAAGACGGGAGCATCTTTCAGAAAATGAGATGTGCAAGAACAAGGGACACAATCTGAAGACAGAGGGGGGATGGCTCACGGGCAATGTGAGGAAGTATTTTTTCACAGAGAGGGTGGTGGATGCATGGAACAGCCTTCCTGAGGAGGTCGTGGGGTCAAAAACCGTGGGAGAATTCAAGAATGCATGGGACAGACATAAGGCAATTCTGGTGGGAGGTAGGAAGAAGTAGGCTGTTGGTTAACTAGGATCTTCAGCTTATCAAACAGGTAGGGAAATTGACAAACTTGGTGGGCCAAGTGGCCCTTATCTGCTGTCAAAGTCTGTGTTTCTATGTTCATTTTCATTTTTTAGTTGCAATAGTGCTTACATCATTTGTTGTAGCAGAAGCTGTTTCCTGGCTGTGTAGCCTATGTTGCGTGGCTTGCAGATCCGTTTGTGTGGCTGTAGCTGAAATATAGGTTATAAAGTGGATCTAAGTAGGTTTTTAAGGGAGAAAAATGAGATTCTGCATCAGAATGTGCATTTATAGCAATTTAATGCATTGTCAGGAAATTCCTAGATTTTATCTTACCATTTTATAAAGCATTTTAAAGCATGTCACTGGTAATTTATTTGCCAATAATCACACTTGTGTGCGATTACTGGCCTATAATTATACACCCTGTCATTACATAAATATATGCACAACCCTCAGACTTTATTTTCCTAGTCTTTGCTTGCTAACACTGTGCAGAGGATCGCCTTCATAAATGTAACTGTAAATGTCTGACAGTATTCTCTGCTCATCTGTTTCTTTTCTCATTCAGAGTGCTCACTGACCAATAAAAAAGCTCCTTGCATTTAAATAATTACATAGCATTTCATAACGACTCGCCAAGGGGCAAATTATACCCTCTTTAATGAAGCATTTATTACCCCAGAGAGAGCATTTCCAACATTGGCACTGCTGTGTAGTCACATAAACAAGTACAGTGCTAACTAGGGACATAGGAATCAGTAAACAGCATTGTTTGTGGGCAAGTATGAGCTGACAGATGTTTTGTGTGGGGCCTTTTCTGCTTTTACTGTCTAAAAATATATTTATGTGGAAATAATTTTGCAAAGTTCTACAACTGAACAATATTTTATTTACTGTCATCATTGGCCATCATCATCATTATAATTATGATGCTGTAAATAGTTTCTTGGTATTTGTTTCTGATATTTGTGTTTTGTAGTTGTTTAAACATTCAGGGTTATTAAAAACATGTTTTTCCTACTCAAACTATCTTCTGTTGTTAATGACGATGCCCCAAGAGCAGAAATTGAAGAGTTTTAAATATGAATTATTGTCATTAGCAGTAGTAGTTACTGTATGCACGTCGCACCAGCCTTAGCCAAGGTCTAATAATTCTTGATTTGGTCAAATACAAACATACATACATATTTAAAAGTAGGGAATGTGCGAAGTTGGGAAATTTTGCTCCACAAAATAATCTAGTCCTTTCACTCATTTCGTGGATTATTTTGTGGATGTGGAGCGTGAAGTGTTATTACTCATGAAGTGCAGAATTTCGCCTGTGAATGGCAGAATTTCACCTAGAAAGGCAGAATTTTACCATTTGTGGGTGAAATAAAATTCTGCACTTCATGGTGAAGTTTCACAAAAAAAACCTTCAAAGTCTGATTGACAAATTTGTGCCCTGACTGCAAAATTTTGTGGATTGCTCTACGGATGCTTAATTCCTGACTTCATCAGCAAATTTTAATTTTCCTGCATCTCTATTTAAGAGAGGTATTTGTATTTGTACTGTATCTGTATCTGCTATAATAAATAGTGCACTATTTTAGTGTGGATTTCTGTTGTTATATATTTGTGTATGGTGGGATTCAGATGAATGATCTCACCACTATAAGCCTACAATGCCACCAGGTCACAGTAGAGGTCATTGTGGCTTCTGGGTTCTTTGAATGTCCTTCGTATTATGAAGGGGGCTTTGTATCCACTTAGAGTTAATTAATTAGAGCCAATGACTTTCTATTTTCAATAATGGCCATTTCAATTTGACAAAATCTTAAAACTGATATTCTCCCCCCCCCCAAATTGAGGGCAATACAATATGTTTTGTATAACAACAGCGCTTAAAATGGAGGTTTTAGCCCCAAAAGCTGGTGGAAAGTGGTCATTTCCATAAAAAACTGATTCCCAATTGCTGATATAAAAATGACAAATAGTTTTTTTTACTGGTGTTTTCTGTTGAAAATACAACAAAATCATTGACCCTAAATAATAGTGTGGATAGTGCGGAGTCTCCACCCAAGGAAAGATTATAGTGGGTCTGGTGTAAGTGAGGTACACCCCCTGGGCAGCAAACCTAAAAGGGAAAAGGGGGTTAAGAGAAGAAAGACAGGCCGACACCAGACCACGCTGCTGTCTTACTAAATTCAAACTGATAGGTAGGCATTCACTTTCAGTTGAAAAGAAGAATGTCAAGAGCCGTAAATTAAGGTACATGTCATGCTCATGTGCAAAAACATTGGGCTGTAGCCCTTGTAGCTGTACTTAGTGTTCACATCTATGCCAGAGGCGTTGTCAAGAATATCAGACCCCCTGTTGCATATATTTTATGTTGTGCTCTTAAAGCAACACTCATTATACAGTGCTGGAAATGGATGAAATTCACTGGGGGAACCCACCACCTTTCATGTAGGATTGAACATACCTAATAGAGGTCTGGGGCACATTTCCTCATTGTATGTAGTGTTTTATTATGCTATTTATTCAGTTTTATTTCTCTTGGTGGGTAAATGTTACCTAGGAGCAGTCCTTCCCCATTTTACTCCTGGAACTGAATCAGGATTTTTATTTCACTCCTCGAACTGAGTTCCCCTAGGCTCCCCACCATTTCCAAACTGTCTTTAAACAAACTCTGGTCAGAGCTGATAGAGCTACAGATGAGAATTTGGGGTAAAAATAGTGAAAGTTTTCAAAGTTTGGAGCCTGCATTTGTAAAAGTAACGTAGGCTCATAAACATGTTGTTTTATAATATTTTTTTCACCAAATTTTCAACATAGCCTTATTATGACTCTGCCTCATGAAGAAGGACGGAGAAAATGTTCAACTCCTGGCCTAAAAGTGATTTTGCACAGGGACTGCAAAATCAACTTTTGGAATGCAAAAACACATTTTGTGCAAGAGTTCATAAATGACAGCTTTTACAATCATGGATTTCTGTAAAGAAATGGCCATGTTACAAATCTGGGGTAAAAATATTGAATATTACCAAAGCTATGAGCCTGTATTTCCAAAATTCAACTTAGGCTCATAACTTTGTTGTTTTTTAATATTTGTACACCAAATGTTCAACATAGCCTTCTTATGACCCCACCTCACCAACAAGAGCAGAGAAAATATTCAACTCCTGGCCAAAAGCTGATTTTGCACAGAGACTGCAAAATTGCCTTTCGGGATGTAAAAATAATTTTATTTTATGTTTATTTTATTTATTTAAAATGTTGGTAATCAGGAAAGGCACACAGAGCAGAGGTCGTTTCCAGGTGTGACCCAGGGACAAAGGGTACAAGTACAACAAAGGGATGATGCATACAAAATACAAAATAAGGCAATGTACAATGCAAGTAAATATATACATTTGAAACAGGTGACAACAACAGGAAATAATTTAAGTATAATTATAATATAAATATAATAAGGTGCTCAGGTAGACATTTTTTAGTTGACAGGGACAGCAAAGGATGAACATGAGGGCAGAAAGCTATGCAGGGACAGAAGGAGAGTGAGGAAGAGAGGAGGAGTAGAGATGTGAAAGAGAAAAAAAGGAAGAATGAGAGCAGGGAGAAGTCACAGGATGTTAAAGGGGGGCCTAAGAAGGTGTTTTAGTGGCAGAAAGGAGGGGGGCAAGATGGGTATGGGAGGGGAGGTTGTTCCAAAAGGAAGGAAGTCTGTAAGAGAAGGCACATTTCCCCATAGATGTATGCACTCTTGGGAGGGTGAAGGAGCAGGTGCAATTTGTACGTGAATTGTAGGGGGAAGGGAGTGGCTGGATTGAGGAGAGAGGAGAGATAAAAGGGAAGAGTCCCAAACCAGTAATTAGAGATGAGGGAGAAGCAGCGGGACAAGTGACTTTGTGAGAGGGACTGGAAGGATAGGGCAGAGTAGAGGTCACAGTGGTGTGTCAAGTGTGGGAGATTTGAGGCAAAATGACAGAAAGCATTGAAAAGGACATCGAGTTTGGAGAGGGAGGAGACGGGGTAGCACTGAAGACAACATCAGCATAGTCAATGGTTGGAAGTATCCATTTTGTCAGCAGGTCACGTTTGACAGGGAGGGAGAAACAAGCCTTGTGATGGTAAAGTAGCCCCAGTTTAGGGTGTAGTTTGGAGTGGATGGAAGAGATATGGGAAGTGAAGGCAAGTGAGGGATCAGGCCATACACCGAGGTATTTGTAGGTCAGGACATTATCAAGAGAAGTGCAGGATGAGGTTGAAAAAACAGGCAGGGAAGGGAGCCTACCCAGTTTCTGCTTGGAGCCAAAGCTCATGGCTACTGTTTTTTTTGGTGTTCAATTTAAGCAGTTGTCTTTGAGCCAGTTGGTTACAGCAACGAAATCTTGTGGTCATTTTGGTCAGGATTTGAAAAATGACAGCTGTCACACTCATGAGGTGTTGTAAAGATATGCCTATGTTGGGAATTTGGGGTAAAAATATTGAAAATTACCAGTTATGAGCCTGCATTCACAATACTCAGTGTAGGCACATGACTTTGTCGTTTGTAAATATTTTGACTCCAAATTTTCAACATAGCCTTCTTATGACCCCACCTCATGAACAAGGGCAGAGAAAATGTTTAACTCCTGCTCGAAAGGCGATTTTGCGCAGGGACCATAAAATCACTTTTCGGGATGTAAAAAACAAACATTTTGGCCAGAATTTGTTTTTTCCCAATTGTTTAACCAGGTGAGATACACTAAGCTGAAAGCTTTTTTACAGGTGCAACCTGGGAGCACAGGGAAGTTAAAGTGACTTGCTCAGGGTCACACAGTATATGCAAGTGGGGGCTGTGGGATTCAAACCCAAGTCTCCAGATTTGCAACTAAGAGCCTTAAACCACTGCGCTATATTGCCTCCTCATTTGATAAATGACAGCTGTCACAATCATGAGGTGCTGTAAAGATATGGCCGTGTTGTGAATGTGGGAGAAACATATAGAAAATGAGCAAAGTTACAAGGCTGCATTTGCAAAATTGTACATAGGCTCATAACTTTGTGTTTTTAAATATTTGTACACCAGATTTTCAGCATAGCCTTCTTATGACCCCACCTCATGAACAAGATCAAAGAAAATTTTCAAGTCTTGCCCAAAAAGTGATTTTATGCTGGGACCACAAAATCACCTTCTGGGATAGATCTGCCTAATGACAGTCCAGTTGTTCATGAGGTGGGGTCCCAGTGAAAGCATACTGAAAATTTTGGGCAAAAATATTAAAAAAGGTCTAAGTTATGCCACTAAGTTCACAACCCCATTGAAATACGTAGAACTGCATACCTGTTTCCTGAGTTTGCGGTCCGACATTGAAGAGTGAAGATGTGTCTGCGGTCCTCAGAAGATGTTGGCGTGGGTCCCCCAGTGGATAAGTAAGGGCTTGGGGGTAGGAGGGGGAACTATTATGGTGAAAAAGACATTGATGGACATTTTCCTTTTCACAGATGTGGGAAAAAAGGCTCAAAAGATATCGATGGATGGTTTTCTTTCAACAGGTTTGAAAAAAAAAAAAAGACCCGGGATCCCGGATCATGACACTGGGGACTGGGCACCCACAGTGTCACTGTTATGTGTTGGGAGGGGGGCAAATTGAACCAGGAGTTTGGATAACAGCACTGAGGGATTAGGCTCTCCCAGTGTCACTCTTCTGACTCTGAGGGTTGTGGGGTACATCATGACACTGGGGGACTGGGCAGCTCCAGTGTCATTTTGTTCAAATAAGACATATTTAAAATGGAAAAATAAAGGTTTAATGGTCACAGTGGGACAGGGCACAGTCCGACGTGACCAAGATGGCTACTGCATTCTATTGCGCATGCGTGATTCTTTTGCGCATGCACAATAGAGTCCGCCAGCTATCTTGGACATGGCAGTCTGTGACCTGTTTGCCATGACCTCAGGGGAAAAAAAGTGCTCTGCCACTATACTCAATGGACAGTGCAGACTGATTCAGAGCAGCAGAGGCGACTGTTTCACAGATGCGGATGTGACTGTGACGGAAGTCTACCCACTGTTGTTCGGATGGTATCCAGTTGGGGTCCTTTTCTCTGAAAGCAAAAGGACTGCAGGGCTCTGTCCACTGCAGCCCTAAAAAGTGATCACTTCTTCATGGTGGTACTGATGCTATATAGTGCTTTTTCTAAAAAATGCCAACATTATTAAAAAGCATTACTCATTGTATTCAGTTCAATGCAGATATTATAGGGTTTCTCCACACAAAGTGCAAACTGCACACAAGTTGGAAATAAATTATTTGGGTTGCAAACACAAAGTCCACAAAGCTTAGAAATGTCCGATTAGAGTTCTTATGCCTAGCTCTCACCTACCCTACCCTACCCAACCACACCCCCTACCCTCATGATCCAAGAACAGTCTACAGGTACCATACAAGGCTATAGATCAATGGTATAGTACCTCATACAGGGTTAACATATTAAAGTGGGTACATAGCAAACCTAATCCCCCCCACCCTTGTTACCGCGGTGAGACAAATCAGTTAGCCAGATGACCAATGGATAGAAAAAATAAGATGGTTTTAATATGAAATTTTGATACTTACTTGCCAACTGAGTATCCACCCACAGAGTGATTTATTAAGCCCTAAAAAATTATGTCCACAAAAAATATTGTGTTGGCTATCACATTTTAAAACCTACCAGCTGAACTGACCTACTGACTTCTTCCACCGAGGTGGTGACACAAGGCCAAGCTAAAGGTCTATCACTGTACTACAAGGCTGTGCTAGGGGTTTGTTTATTCTGCTACAACAAGACCCTGCAAAAAACAATACATATGTTCAAAACAACTTGCTTTGACAGTTTGTAAGTTCAGTATGTGTGTTAAAGAAAGCAGCTCACAACTATGCAAACACACACACACACACACACACAGGTGTTGGAAAGACACCTCGAGCCCCAGGCACCTGTTCCAGTAAAGGGCCAAACCCCATTTGTGGGCCAAGGAAATTATGTACCTTCTGAGGTGGCACTCAAACCCCAAGAGTGGGGAGGTCATGTGGCTGAGTGACAAGCGACCATCCATGTCTTGTATCACCGTACCTGCAGGCAAGCCCAATGAGGTTGGACTGTGACCTCCACCCAACTGGAGTCCAGATGTTGCCATCCCACAGACCTCATGCTGAGCAGGGAAGATAAGTCCTTCAGAAGAATTTTACTCACCCCCTCCTTTTCCCCCTTTACCATAGGACTGGACTGCGATACTCTCAAGCGGCCATATTACATGATTGCAACAGTTTTAGGTCTATGCTACCCTGCCTCTCTTATCTCTTTGGAAGAGGCAAAAAACCTAGAAAAACCACCTGAGGTAAAATCAGAAAAACTCACTCCCTGACCCCTACTGCATATCTATGTGGCTGGATACAGTAGACAGCCAGGAGGAGGACTGTACATAGAGATTTCAGCAGGGCTAGGATGCACAGCATACTTTCAAGGCAAGTGGTGTCCCTCAGAGTGGCAGACTTTACAGGAAGATAACACTGTTGGAGTTCTTCCCAATCATGCTGGCCCTGTGCCTATGGGGTTTCAGGCTGTGGGACAAGAAGGTCATCTTTGGGTCCAACAATATGGGTGTGGTTAACACCATAAATGGGCAGTTGGGGGCAAAGTGCCTTTTGGGTGACCTCAAAAGATGTTTATCCTAAAATGCATGTTGCTGAATGTCCATTTTAAAGCTATACATGTCCCTGGCATTGTGAATGGTATTGCTGATGCTTTATCGCAATTACAGCGGCAGAAATTCAGGGAGTTGGCTCCAGTGGCAGAACAGAGTCCACAACCAGTCCCATCATTTCTGTGGATGGGGGAGACCTTGAGAACTGGAAGTAAGTAGATAGCTACTGCTCTCCAAACCAGAGTGGCCTACCAGTGTGGCATGGAGCATTATCATGTAGTCTGAGCGGAGGTGGGATGGCCAAACTGCTGGCCTACTCTGGTTCAAAAGGTGAGGCCTGATGCCAGGAGTTGTTGAACAGTACCTGGCAGGCCTGTCATGGTTTTCCTGAGTTCTGGGCTTCCCAAATACCATCCACTTCTTCAAGATCCAGAAGATTCTCAAAGGGTGTGGTAAGGGCCATACCAAGCAGTCGGATCCCTAACGCCCAATCACACTGGTGATTCTCAAACAGGTATGGTCAGCACTCCCAGCAGTTTGCTGGAATGCTTATGAGGCCACTCTATTTATGACTGCATTTTCTCTGACATTTTGGGGGGGGCATTCTGGTTCTCTGAGGCGGAACCCTACTTGCCTGACCACAGGTTGTGGGGAAGAGGACACAGACAAGGGGACATATGCTGCAATACTTTGACAGACTTTATATAGCACTTTCAAATCTGTAACAATTCCACTGCTTTGTGGGGGGTGTACAATATTGTGTGCCAAGTAAGGCACAGATTATAATGGATGAAAACCTTTGCAAGTACACATCCAAAAAGTATCCCAACCACAGAGTTACAGTGCGTATGAAATACCAGACCTTCGTGACATGACTCTGGCCATGTATTTTGCCCATCAGTCTCAATGGTGGGGAGGAGGATTAGGGTTGCGATATTCAAATTTGTATACATTTACCCTGTATGAGGCATCATACCATTACTCTACGGCCTTGTACCTGTAGACTGTCCTTGGGTCATAAGGGTAGGGGACATGGTAGAGTGGGAGTTTGACATATGAAGCATAATAGGACCTTTCCAACCATTGTGCAGTAGCAACCCTAATGAGCATTAACATAATTTTTTGCTATAAATTTCCTTACTTTTTAAGAAAGTTGTGTAGTAACTTCATTTACCCTGTGATAATTCAGAAGAACTTCTGTGGAGGGGGATGCAGCCATCCTTTCATGGCCTGTTACGTACCATAATCCCCTGCTCCTGGGGGCCATAGGACCATTTTGGCCCTCTAAACTGAAAGCCAAGTCCCCTAACACATTTTCTTATGTGGTATGTGTTTGATGCATTTAAAATATCTACTGTCAGATGATATCTGGCTATTTGTTAAGACTGTACAAACTGCACGTGGCTGACAGTAATCAAAAGTTGGGTTGCTCAAATAATCCATTTTAAAAAGAAATGGTTAGTTTAATAGGTGTTTTTAAGGGCATTAAGATTTTAAAATTATTGGTGCTTAAAAATCCAGTATCCTAAAAAACACCTTGGATGTCAAATCTGATGTAAGATATTGGAGTATTCGACATCCAATATACTAAAATCTGAAATCTCCCCCTCCTTATAATAAAATAATTGATGCTTGCTGCCCCCACATAGAGATTGTACTTCCCCACCGTTCCACAATATATAACAAGTCCCCCCCAGCCTCAGATCAGAGCAAAAATCCCACCCAACACACCCACTAGCCCCCACCTCTCTGCTCCCTCCTTCTTATGATAAAATAACATAGAAGTGTAGTGATTGATACAGGCCATGTCACTGCAGCCTGCTGCCTCACATGCTAAATTCTTATACCCGCCACCCTTTTACAGTATAATCAAGTTTCCCATCCCAGATTAGAGCAAAAACACCAGCCCAACAAACCTACTAGCCATCACCTCCCTCCCTCCTTCCCTTCCTCATTATAATAAAATACTAGTTAAAGTGTAGTGATTGACTATTATACAATGGCAAGAAAAGTTCCTGGTCTGTGATTGGTCAGTGTCTCCTTGGCACAGTGAGGTTATCTCAGCACAACCTCACTGTATTGTTTTGGCTGCCTTGGATAATGATGAGTTGGATAATGAGTTGGATGCCATACACTTAAGAAACAGAGATATACTGCCACACTAAAAATCTACTAAAACATTTTTTTTTATTTTGTATAAGAACGAGCCATTGTATAGTAGCAATAATGCACTCCAGGGTGTGGGTTGTGCTGGGATAACCTCACTTCTGTGACATTGGACACATTCGGCCCCCAACCACCCAGGCGTGAGGTTATCCCAGCAAAACCCACACCCTGTTGTGTATTATATAGAGAATAAAGTATGGGTCGGGGTGTGTAACGAGATTTTACACACACCCGAGTTGTGGGATGCTACATAAACCCAGAGGGCTTAAGCCCGAGGTTTGTGACAAGCATCCAATTCCAGGGGTGTGTAAAATCAGTTTTACACACCCGGACCCATATTTTATTTTATATAATTGCTGGTTTGCCTTTTTTGCCACGCAATTATATAACATGAACATTCCTGTGCGGCCCTAGCATGGTTATATTTCGGCGTGCTTGGCCCGTGACTCACCGTTCGGTTTTTTTGAAAAGAAGAAAAATAAAATTGTCTGTAGTACGACTTCTTTACATTTGTCTTCAACATATTCTTTTTAAATTGCCACTCACCGCCAAGTCCAGATGGCGGTTCAGCTTCCAGGGGAAAAGATGCTGTCGGCGATCGGAAGGGACAAGGTGCAGCAGGGCATGCGCAGAGTGGGGAAAACTGTGCGCGTGTTTGCCGTTATAAATGCTCCTTTATAATGGCAAATTACGACACGGTTTCCCTATGGGAAAAAGGCAGATCCAGTTATTATTGCTTAGATATGCATTGTCAGAAGCCTTCAATTGTCCTTCCATCACTCCCTTCACTGCAGCATCCTTACAAGCACTTTTCAAAGTGCACATAAAGTAGGACCCCCACCCTATTGCAAATCTTAAAATATTCATATTTTGAGTACATTTTCTAAAATTACGAACACTTTTTAAAGTACCCACACAGTAGGAAAACCGTATTTTGAGTGCCTTTTGTAAAATGTCAAACTCTTTTCAAAGTGCCTGCAATGTAGATAAATTATCATACCACAAATCTTAAAAATATTCGTATTTTGACTACATTTTGTAAAAAAAAATAGCATTACTTTGTGATTGTTTTTAGTTTTAACTAATTATAACTAATTAGTTTACTTAAACAAATCTACATTGCATACCTTATAGTACCCCTCCCTCAGCAAAATGTGACTCTTAGCCTCTACTTTTGAGTGTTTGAAAAATTACATTAGCTTAAATTTTTTTGTTCGTGTAGAACTTTGTCATGGAAAAAAGGCCGTGTAGCCTGAGTAGAGGCACATGTGAAATGTATGTGGTGTAATGTTAAAGGGCCACTGTCAACCTGTTTTGCATCATATTCTTTCTAGTTAAAACCCCACATATTATAATTGCTTACCTTCTCCAAAATTAATTGAAGTTGCTGTTTGCTTTGTCTGTCTGCTTGTTTAGTAGAACTGAAATGCATGCTAATGTAAATTAATAAACAACTTTGTTTTGTTTCAAATCCTGTAACTATTCTTACTGAATACTTCCTGAACATTAGAAACACTTCTAAACAGTGCAGTCACTGATGAGACAGTAGCCTCCTAAACCCACACTGCATCATGAGTGGCACCCAACTAGGGATCTGAGGTTCGAGAAGACTCAATAGATCGTACGGCCTAATCTGCTGGCAATTAGTATGTTAGTATGTGTTGTGGATGTTCCCAAGTCCAGGAAAGATGCAGTTGGAGTTGATCAAGGAATGTAAACAAACCTGTGTTTGTGTGGTAGCACCAGTATGTTGGGAAGTCTGTTTTTTTACTTTTTAAAAGAAAAAAGGAATCAGAATCAAACTACCAGCTACATCAGCAATCTTCACTGAATGTTGGCAATCATAAAACTTGTTTTTTAAACTATGAACGTTATAAGGCCTAAATATTGGGGGAGAGAGCAAGACACCCTACAACCCCTCCCTGGGTATCACGTACCCACATCCCTGGCAACCTTAGTCACTAGATTGCTGGACATATTCACTCTCAGACCCCTAGATTAGCACTGTGTAGTATTCCTGGACTTGCTAACCCTCAGAAACTAGACTGGCACTGTGTAGTATTCCTGGACTTGCTAACCCTCAGAAACTAGACCGGCACTGTGTGGGATATGTTGTGGGGTGTCTTGCTCCCTCCCCAACACTGACTATACAAGGAGCAGTTTGGGTGTTGACTTTGAAGGGAGTTGCTTCCCAGTTATCTCACCTAGCTGTTTTGTTTCTTAACTGTATAGTGGGAAAGAGAGCATTGTTTAACCACAAGTAGCACACTAAGCCAAAGTTTGTTCCCAGACGTGACCTGGGAGCACAAGGAAGTTAAATGACTTGCTCAGAATCACACAGTATGCACCTAGGTGGCTGTGGGATTCAAACCCAGGTCTCCAGATCTGTAGCTCAGAGCTTTAACCTACTGCACTATACTGCCTAGTGCTGATAAGGAGAATCAAGAAGTTCCCTTGGATTCAATAGTTCAGCTAAGAAGGATGGTTTTATTAACATAACACCACATACATTTCACATCTGCCTCTACTCAGGCTACACAGCCACTCTGACCTTATTGTGTATTGCTACAGATATTCTTGTTGTTTGATGCCTTAAGCCACTAGATGGCAGACATGCAATTTACTATCTGTATCTTAACAGTATGAAGCACAGTGGTCTCTTTTTATAGTGCATACCTACAGAGCCAGATAGTTTGTTCACTGTAGTTAATGAGGTGCTAATATGCCTGCTTTTGAAACAATGGGAGTCATCACAGTCATTTACTGAGACGTACTGTACTTAAGCATTTAAGCATGACCATCTATTAATTAACCCCAAGGGAGCATGAGACACAAGATACACCCATAGGGTTAGCTTATCGAAGGTAAACCCCTGGACAGTCTTAATACTATGATTTAACTTTTTTTAAATCATGTTCTAACAGTTAAAATTCAGATTAGGGTTGTACATGATGGATTCCAGCATTAAAGATGGAGTCTTGCCAAAAGTGCATACATTACAGAATTAGAATCAATACATCACCAATAATCCTCATACCAAAAAAATAGATCTCTGAGTTACTTCATTTAAAAGTTATGAGCCATTGTGTAACCCTGATTTCACTGCCTGCTCAAAAAAAGACAGCCTCAGTGAAGAGCTACTGATGATGTCATAGGCAGAACTCACAGTCTAGTCCTCCATGTTGGGAACCTTACAGGAATTATTTATCCAGTGTTTAAGAAACTGAATTTGTAGTAATCATTTGAAAAAAAAAAACTGACATTGGGTTGTATGCAGAGTGTGCATTTTCAGAATGTTTAGCTACATGGTACAATACTTTACAAGAAGGTGGGAGGAGGTTTTGGAATGCAGTGCTGGACAAAGCTATGGAATGTCAAGGTGCTGCATAATTTCAGAATATGGGGTAGGTGACATACAATCTCAAAATATGGTGGATGTATGGTAGGGAAGTGCAGTCTCTCAAAATGTGGTGGGGAAGCAGTCTCGGAATGCAACAGGGACACGCATCTCAAGAATTTGGTGGTGACTGACAATTTCAGAAGTACACACCATCTTTATCTGAAATTGATTGTCCTTGTCACATTGCCCAACCCATTTCAAAACTGCAGATTGCATCGCCACCACATTCAGACATTGTGCATCCTATCACATTCAGACATTGTGCATCCTATCACTTTCAGACATTGTGCATCCTATCACATTCAGACATTGTGCATCCTATCACTTTCAGATATTGTGCATCCTACCACATTCAGACATTGTGCATCCTACCACATTCAGACATTGTGCATCCTATCACCTTCAGACATTGTGTATCCTACCACATTCAGACATTGTGCATCCTACCACATTCAGACACTGTGCATCCCCACCACATTCAGACATTGTGCATCCTACCACTTTCTGACTTTGTGTATTCCTGCCACATTGTAAAGGTGCAAATCTCTACCACATTCCAAAACTGATTGTCCTCACCACATTTCAAAATTATGCATTTTCGCTACATTCTGAACTTGCATTTCCCAGCCACATGCCAAAACTTGACATTCCCTCCACATTATAAAATTGTGAGCTCAAGCCACATCCTGAAATTGTACCTTCCGGCCACTTTCTGAAATTGCTTGCCACTGCCACATTCCAAAATTGCCTATCTTGGCCACATTCCAAAAGTGCACATTCCAACCATATTCCAAAATTCTGCATCCCTATCACATTCTGAAAATGAGTGCCCCTGCCACATTCTGAAATTGCAAGTCCAAGTTACATTATAGAAATGTGCATTCTTGTCACATTCCAAAATGTATTCCTGCTGCATTCCAGAATTGTGCATACCTGTCACATCTCAAAAATGCATTCCCTGCGATGCTTCAAAATGATGCACCATCCACATCCCAAAAATGTACATCCTTGCCACATTCTGAAACTATGCATTCCTGCCACATTCTGAGATCTGTGTGCATGCCGTATTGTGAAACTGCATGTTGTCACTACAATACGAAATCAAGCATACCCACCAAATTCTGAAATTGTGCATCACCACCACATGCAAAAATGATGCGTCCATGACACATTATGAAATCGCATATTCCTGCCACATTCCACAACTGTGTCTCCTGCATTTTGAAACTGTATGTCTGCCACATTCTAAAACTTTATGACACCACCACATTCTAAATTTCAGCATCCCTGCCACATTCCAAAACCTATTTGTCCTGGCTACTTTCTGAGATTGTGTCACTGCTGCATTCCACAATTGCAACGTGGTGGCATTTTGAAATATCATTACTACTGTGTTCAAAAACTGCACACAACGTTGGTATTCTAGTCATGTTTGCTGTTGCATTCCAACTTCCCCATCATATTCATAAAGAGCAGCTGACGCCATTAGGACAGCTTTAACAAAACATAATATTTAGACACAGTTCAGCTTATATTTCATATTAGTTCTGTATTTTTCCTCCCCATTATTTATTACTGAGGCCATTTGCATGAAAACGATATCTTTGCTCCTGAAGAGTTCATTTATTCCTGTTGCTTTCCCCCTACCTGAGGTCATAATGCTCTACTTGTGACATCACAATTACTTCCATGGTAACAGATTGTGATGTCACAACAGAGGACTATGACATGAAGTAGGGAGTAAGCTAAAGAGGCAGATGAACTCTAAGGGATAGGGAGCATGTTTCCAAGCACATTTCTCAGTAATGAGTAATGGGGAGGAGCAATCTATGGAATACATATGGAATGTAAGTGATATTGTACCTAAATATTACGTTTTTCAAAGTTTTCTTTGAGGTGTCAGCAGACCTTAAAGTACCTTGCATCTGCACATTAGGGAAATGTTTGCCCTGTACTCACCTAGTGTCAGCTTTCCTTTTCAAATATTTATGACAACTGCAATTTTATATAACTTTGGAGAAAGGAATCATTTAAGGTAGCTTGCAGGGAGGACTAGGCTGCGAGTTCTGGTTATAACATCATCAGTAACGCTTTACTGAAACTGGCTTTTTTGAACAGGCAGTGAAATTAGTGTCACAAAATGACATGTAAATTGCAGACAAAGTTAACTTAGAGATATTATTTTTGGCATGAGGGTGACTGCAGATATGCTGATCTAAACTCTGAATTTATTGATGGTATGCATTTTGGCTGGACTCCCTGTTTAACCTAACACTTTTATAGTGTTGCCAGCCGATCTAAATGCTCCATTCCCAGCCATTGTTTTATTATGTGCTACACACTCAGCCCAGAACCCTTTACACACCATCTCCTTCCCTAAGCAAGGTATTTTAGCATAACTCTATAAAGCACTTCATAAACAAACTCTATTGTCTCTACTTGGCTGGCCAGTAGATCAACTGATGTCAGTATTACACTATTTAACTGCTACAGTACCATAATGTTCTCTCTTTGTCCTCTGTTTACTGCATACTGCTGTTGTTGCATCACTGCTCTGCACTGCATAATCCTATTAAGTGCTGTGAGATACAGCTCATGAAAAGACATTCACCTATGTTCTCAAATCTTTGGTATTCAAGAAACGTGTTAGTTTAGTATTATTTTACCATACTATTCAAAAGAACTGTTTTATTTTTTTTGGGGTGGGGGGGTTGGATTTATTTATCTTCATTTGACTTTTTCTCTTGTGTCACTGGACAATTTTGAATGCAATGTTGAACCAGGAGATTTGTTAAAGGGGCAGAAGTGTGTGTTATTGTAGCCCCAGGCATCAGCTGTCACAGGATAAGAGTCTGTTTACATGCACTTATCATAACAGAAACACAAAAACAGAATTTGATGGCAGAAGGAAACCAAAGGTCCATCAAGTCTGTTCTTACTTTACTACCTCATCCCAATGACCTACTGTCTTGGAGTGCTGTGTCCCTCCCCCACCCACATCCCTACCCCCTCAAACCCTTGTCACCCCCTGAGATGTTGCATCTACAGTGGGCTATCCTGGGTAGATACGTAGTAAACATGAGTAAAAGCAGGGCACCCCTGGAATCAAGATGTTGCATCTTAGCTCGGCTTTACACAGTAAACACACTGTAAACAAACATCTGTCAATGCCGAATGTTTGCTTGCTGGCATTAGCAGTTGAAGTGCAGGAGTTAGAGAGATGCAGTATAGGAATGGCATTGAAGTATTGAACTGATGCCAACTCCACCCTCACCCTGCAGAGATGGACAAGCATTGTGGTGTACCTCTGGGCTGTCGCCCATGATGGCCATGACATTTCACCTCACCCTAACCTTCAGACACTGACAAGTGTCGAGGTGTGCCTTGGGGTGTTTGGGCTTTACATTCACCTCATTCCATAAGGAAATATGCTGAAATGGGTGCAGTATAGGAGAATGGGGTGAACTCTGGGAGCAAACAGTCCCAGCTGCACCTTGATGGCTATCACTGGCTGCATGGTGGGGGTGGGGGTGGAATGGCATGAGCATTATTGTCGACAATCCTAAGTCACACCCCTGACGCCTGTCAGTCCCTACAGGGTAGGGCATTATGGTCAAAAACTCTAATGCCCTGGGCATTTCTTGGTATTTTTACTCCAAGTTTTCCACATGAGCTTTTTGTGACCCCACCGCATGAACAATGACACTATCAGGGAGGCAGTATAGCGCAGTGGTCTAAGGCTCTGAGCTGCAAATTTGGTGACATCCAGCAGGCCAGACCTGGGTTTGAATCCCACAGCTTCCACTTGCATACTGTGTGACCCTGAGCAAGTCACTTAACCTCCTTGTGCTCCCAGGTCGCTCCTGTAAAAAAGCAAGTGTGCTATACCTGGTTAAACAACTAAATAAAAAAAAAAATATCAGTTCTTTAGGCGAAAGGTGATTTTGCACAGCGACTATGCCATTTGGCACCACAGGTGCGAAGACACATTTCAAACAGGATGTGAAAAGTGACAGATGTACTGTTCATGAGAAGGTGTTAAAAATGGCACTGTTGAAAATATGGAGTGAAAATATACAAAAACTGGTGGAGTCATGAGCATGCGTAGAAACTGCGCAATGTACACTGGTAATGTAATTAGTTTGGGGATTTTTTACAGCAGATTTTCAACACAGGCATTTTGGGACGTCCGCTCATGAACAGTGTCACTGCAATTTTCTTAATCTGTCCTGAACACTAATTTCCTACAGCAAACGTGCTATTCTGCACCAGAAGTGTGAAAACACATTTCGGCCAGGTGTGAAAAATGACTGCTGTACTGTTCATAAGTTCGTGAACTTACAAGGGTGTGTAGAAATTGCACAACGGATGCTTGTAACAGAGTCATTTTATGGACTTTTGTCATCAAACTTTAAACATAGCCATTTTAACACCTCTGCTCATGAACAGTGTCACTGTGATCTTCGTAATGTGTCCCAAACATTGATTTTGCACACCGACTTCACCAATGTGCGATATATGTGTGAAAACATATTTTGGGTGCAGTATGAAAAATGACAGCTGTACTTTTCATAAGGAGGTGTGGTAAAATGTCAATGTTGAAAATCTGGAGTGAAAATATAAAAAATTCTCAAAGTTACAAACGTGCGTAGGAACTGTGCAACGCACACTCTTAAAATAGTCATTTTGGGGAATTTTTTCTCCAAATTTTCAGCATAGGGTTTTCGGGGGCCTACCTCATGAACTGTGACACTGTCATTTCATTAATCTGTTCAGAAAGGTGGTTGCACGCAGTGATCGCGAAATCACCTTTCAGGACCGAATAACAAAATGTCAGTGACTGAATTCATGAGATGGGGCCCTAAGAAACCCATGTTGAAAATTTGGTGAAATACTTCTCAAAAATGGCAGAGTTATGCACCAAAGTTGAAAAAAACTGATTTATGCCATTATACAGCTTACCATCATTTCTTCAGTTTGCAGTCGGCTTTGAAGAGTGCAGATGTGTTCTCAGTCCACCGAAGATTGTCATGCTGGGCTCTGGAGGTAAGTATGGGGTCAGGAGTTGTGTGGGGAGGTGGGTGTGCAGAGGATGTGCGTGGGTTGGGGGAAGGGGGAAAGACAGTCAATGAGGGACCGTTTTTTTTTTTTTTTTTACAGCTGTTTTTTCTTTTAGGAAGACGAAGCAGGACTTTTGCCACACTGGGGTGGGCTCCCAGCATGGCAGCTGGAAGCTTGTTTGGGGGGGCAGTGGAGCCGATGGGGGATTGGGCACCCCGTTGGCCATAGGGACTTTTGCCGTGCTGGGGTGGGCTCCCAGCGTGGCACCTGGAAGTCTGTTTGGGGGGGCAGTGGAGCCGATGGGGGACTGGGCACCCGTGTCGGTCATACAGTGTGCAGGGGGGGGAATGCATGAGCATGCTGGGATGGGCTCCCAGCGTGCTATGTGGATGTTTGTTGGGAGGGGCAAGAAAAAAATGGAGTTGTCTATAACAGTTGTTCAGATGCAGTGCTGATGTGTATGCACTCTGCATACTGCTGATGGAAGCTTGTAAATTGCCTGCCGACGACAGTATGCTACCTCTCGGGCAGGCAACAGTACACAAGGGCAGGCAGTATGCTACCTCTCGGGCAGGCAACAGTACACGAGGTTCCAACAAACCCTCTCTGAGCTTGCTCCAGCAACTCGTGGGGTGCCTCAAGGTCCATCCTTGGCCCCCTACTGTTCTCCATCTTTGTTAACCAGTTGCCCTCGGTACCTGCCTCTGGGTAAGTCACCATGTATGCTGACAATCTCGTGCTTCTGGCTAGCTCCCACGATTCCAGAGACATAAACACCAGACTAAGCTCTGATCTTGCCCGCGTACAATCTTGACTCAAGGCAAATAAGCTTGTTGTCAACCTTCAGAAGACACAGACCATGCTATTCAGGTCCCTTGCCAAGGTGAGAGCATGCCTGGAACCTCTCAAAGTCATCGGTGTGGATGGTGCCCCTGTGACGGTGGTAGACTCCTTCAAGTACCTAGGGGTCACCCTCGATCCTCAGCTGGACCTCTCCCTGCACATCCAAAATCCTGCAAGGCCACAAACTATAAACTGGGCCTGGCATACAGGGCAAAGAGTTGCCTTACCCCTGCGGCCTGTCTTGCCTTTGCGAAAGGGTGCTTCTCCCCACACTCTGTTATGGGCTCACCTTCTTCGTGAACACCCCCATAACCTGGCTCACGAAATGAGACATTGCGTACAACAATGTATGCCAATTTGCCCTATCAGCCCCCCATCTCACCCATCACTGTCAACTTTACTCTAGGCTGAGGTGGCTCTCCCCTAGTAACCATCGATTGTTTATCCTGGGCAACTTCACAGACAACATCCTCCAATCATCCACTCCTCCTGCACTCGCCGATCTGCTCAAACCTGTCCCCTCTGGCTATCGGCTGAGGTCTTCCGACTCCCAGACTCTTGTGGTCCCAAAAACTCGATCCCTCGTAGGGGACCGTGCCTTCAGAGCCTTTGCCCCCAGAGCTTGGAACCAACTCCCTGTTTATGTACGGACTGCCCCCTCCCACAGGAGTTTCAGGTCCTTCCTCTGGGACCACCTAAAACAAGCCTCTGCCTGCCTCTGCTCTTAGCTGTCCTACCCTCCATGATGCTCCTGTGTCCCTTTGACAGCTTGTGTGAAGCAGTACAGATCACACTCTTCGTTAAGGCCCTGTGGAGATTTGTTTGGCCCCAGGCCACCTCCTGTGGTCGCCATGCCCTATTTCACTGCACTTGCTATGTATATGTTCTCCGCCTGCACCTGATCGCAGTCTGCAGCCTATTCCTGTCTGTACCATGTTAACTGTTGCTATCTTGTTTCTCAATTTGTTATTTGCCTGGGCTCTCTGCCTGTTTTGGACTGTACTTTGACTAATGTTACTTTGCCTCTGATTTGTTGTTTGCCTTTGTAATTCTCCCGGGTCGCACCTGAAAATAGGCACTTGACTGTCTAGCGTGCTTACCTGGTAAACAAAAGCTAAATAAATAGAAATTGCCGACATGTTACCACCGCTGATTGTAGCGGTCTTTTGCTTTCAACTGTATGCCACTGCATCTGAACTACTGTCATAGACAGCTCAGACATTTATTGGTGCGGTAAGGCCGCATCTGCAAGAAGGAGCAGGGCATTGCAAGCGGGGTAGCATACTTGTGAAAATTCGTATGGTGACACTATGTTTCTTGCACATGCGTGCAAGCAAACATAGAATTTGTCAGCAGAACAGGATAGCTCAGCCCACCCAATCTGCCCAGGTGTTGTCTACCTACTTGTAACTCCTGCCTGTATATGTTACTGCATGTCTTATTCTGCCTGTGTCCATCAGGACCTCCTTGTGAATAAGCTTGCTCAATGGATTTTTCCTGCAATGAACTTGAACCTACTCCACCTCCATAGCCCCATTGATCTCTGTTCACCCCTTCCTTCCCCTTTTTCTAATATACTCCTATATTTCTCCCATGCATGCTTCATGCCTCTTACCATTTTAGCTTCCACCACTTCTCCTGGCAGTCTGTTCAAGGCGTCTACACCCTTTCAGTAAAGAAATATTTCTTCACATCTATCCTGAACTCCTCCCTCCCAGCTTCCTTGTATGTCCCTTGGTTTGGGTGCTCATCCTCATTTGAAGAAAACTCCCCAACTGTACCGTTTACCCCTGTGAGGTACTTTGTAGGTATCATGTCACCTCTCGTCCTCCTCTCTTCCAGAGTGTACATGTTGAGATTCTTCAGTCTTTCCTTGTAGGGATTCCTGTGAAAATCCTGAACCATTTTAGTTGCCCTCCTCTGGAAAATCTGCACCTTATGTCTTTTCTGAAGTGCGGACTCTCAAACTGGACACTACTCCAGCTGGGGGTACCCCTGGGAGTGATACCATGGCAGCACAACATCCCTCCTCCTCCTACTGGAGATGCCACTCCTTATGCACCCCAGAATCCAATTTGCCCTGCTCATACCTTGTCACACTGTACTGCCATCTTGAGGTCCTCTAATATAATAACCTCAAGGACCCTTTCACGTCTAGTGAGTATCAGTACCGCCCCCCATCCTATACCCAGCATCGGGGTTCCTGTGCCCTAGGTACATGATTTAACATTTGTTAGCATTAAACCCCAACTAAGTAAGAAAATGGAATTGATTTGAATGAATTGCAGGCTTTTAAGCAGGTTTTCGGGGCATGTGTATGTATGTGTGTGTGTGTGTGTGGGTGGGGGGGCTCTGGTACTATAACTATTAGCTTTTGATTTTGGCCGCAAATCAGGTGCACTCCTGTAAACAGATAAAACATGTTAAAGAAAGACTCATAAGAAATGTGATAAAGTCTTTGTACATTAGCCTGGGCTGAGCTTGCAAACAGGAGAGATAGAAACTTAGACTTTGACAGCAAATAAGGACTGCTTGGCCCACCTAGTCTGCCCATTTCCCTACATACAGGATAAGCTGCAGATTCTAGTTAACCAACAGCCTATTTCTTTCTACCCCCCCCACCAAGAATTGACTTATGTCTGTCCCATACATTCTCCTACAGCTTTAGAGCCCACAACCTCCTCAGGAAGGCTGTTCCATGCGTTCACCACTGTCTCTGTGAGAAAATACTTCCTCACATTGCCTCTGAGCTGTCCCCTCTCTATCTTCAAATTGTGTCCCTTTGTTCTTGCACATCTCTTTTTCTGAAGGATGCTACCCTCTTGGACTTTGTTGATTCCACTGAGGTACTTAAAAGTTTCTATCATGTCCTCCCTCTCCCTCCTTTCCTCAAGGGTATACATATTAAGCTCCTTTAGTCTCTTCTCGTATGGCTTCTCTTGCAGAACCTGCACCATTTTAGTTGCCCTCCTCTGGACTGCCTCCATCCTGTCCATGTCCTTGTGGAGGTGGGGTCTCCAGAACTGGATGCAGTACTCCAGATGGGGTATCACCAACTGTCTGTACAGAGGGATATTGACAACTTCCTGTTTTGTGCTGGTGATGCCTCTCCCTATACATCCCAATATCCCCCAGCCCTTCCTACTGCCTTCTCACATTGCTTTCTAACCTTAAGGTCATCTGATATGATTACCCCCAGGTCCGTTTTCATTTTTGTTGTTGTTGCTACCCCCCCATTGTATAATCTTGCCCTGGGTTTTTGTTTCCTAGGTGCATTATTTTGTAGTTGTTTGCATTGAATCCAAGCTGCCCTACTTCTGACTATTCCTCCAACCTTGCCAAGCCCCTGCTCATCCTTTCCACGCATCCTTGTGTATCAACTCTATTGCAGATGTCTGTTTCATCTGCAAAGAGGCATACTTTTCCTTCCAGTCCTTCTGCAATGTCACTTATAAAGACATTAAAAAGGAGATGCAGTCTGTTCCTAATTAATGAGCTTCCCACTGGTCACCTGTGAGCCTCTTATGGGCCAGAGCTTACTACACAAGCATTTGTCAATGCCAAATGGTCGCTTGCTGGCATTAGCAGTGGAAGTGCAGGAGTTAGACAGATGGGGCCCGATTCTCAAAGCCCTGTGTCAGATGCAAGATGCCTGCGGTGGACAGATATGGTCCAAGGTGTACCTTGCATCTATGATTTCCCTCCATATGATTCACAAAGGTGGCCTGCGTCGACCGCAGACCATCTGCCCCAAACAGGGCTTGCACCTGCAATGCACTGCAGCATGGCGGTAGGGGGACTGCAGCCAATGCAGGCTGCATCCTGCGATTTACAGGCATCACCTGGTGGGAGAAATTCTAAGTGTCCTTAGACCAGCCAGGGCAGCCGTAAGAGGACTTAGACATTCTCCCTTGGGTGACATGCCTGTGTGTGGCATACCATGGGTGACGGTCCACCCACCATACACCCCAGAGTGTGGCCTCATATGTGTGGCCCCCATCCTAGTGGTCCAATGGCACCCCTCACAGCTCCCCGATGCCACATATGTACCATGTTGGTACCCCTGTCCTGATGCGGCTCTCCTGATCCCTGATGCCTGCCCTATTGGTGCTATTGCAGCACCAATGTATGGTGGTAGTGCCCACCCATGCTCCAGCAGGTGGTGCCCAAACCCCCTCGAACACCAGTGCAGACTGCTCCCCAGTGCCCAGTACATCCCACCACTCACCTCTGTGGCTAGGTGCCAATTGCACCAAGCATGGTGGGGGGACATCGACCCATCAGGTTGGGTCCACATGTCCATTACCTAGTGGGACAGGGGGTCCTGTGTTAGTCTCTGGTGGCCCGCGGTGGACCTGTGCAGTGTGTCAGGGGTTTGCCATAGGGTTCTGGTCAGTGCTAGCATGGGGACTTAACCACTGGGACCCCTCCTGTACCTGAATCAGGTGCAGGGTCCCTGGTGCACCAGGCATTGGTGCAAGGTGCTGCTTGCCAAGCTTGTGCCAGGTGCAGGCCCCTATGAGAATCAGGCCCATGCAGTATAGGAATGGCAGTGAAGTACTGAACTGATGCCAACCCCACCCCCACCCTGCAGAGATGGGCAGGCACTGGGGTGTGCCTTTGGGTCATTGCCCGTAACGGTCACGACATTTCCCTTCACCCTATCCTGCAGACACTGACAAGTGTCGAGGTGTGCCTTGGGTATTCAGGCTTTACTCATCTCATTCCATAAGGAAATATGCTGAAATGGGTGCAGTATAGGAGAATGGGATGGATTCTGGGGCCAAAGAGTCCAAGGCACACCTCGAAGCCTGTCACTGGCTGCAGGGTGGGGGTGGAATGGCATGAGCATTACTGTCGACAATCCCAAGTCACATCCCTGACATCTGTAGGGCATTATGGTTGAACACCCTAGGTGTTTCTTGGTATTTTTACTCCAAGCTTTCAACATGGGTTTTTTGTGATCCCACCGCATGAACAGAGACACTATCAGTTTGTTAGCCGGAAGGTGATTTTGCACAGCGACTGCAGCATTTGGCGCTACAGGTGTGAAAACACATTTTGAACAGGATGTGAAAAATGACAGCTGTACTGCTCATGAGGAGGTGTAAAAAAATGGCAGTGTTGAAAATCTGGAATAAATATATAAAAAAACGGTGAAGTCATGAATGTGCATAGAAACTGCGCAAAGCACACCCGTAATGTAATTAGTTTGGGGAATTTTTACAGCAGAGTTTCAACACAGGCATTTTGGGACCTTCGCTCATGAACAGTGTCACTGTGATCTTCTTAATCTAGTCTGAACACTGATTTCCCATAGTGACTGTGCTATTCTGCACCAGAAGTGCGAAAACACATTTCAGCCAGGTTGCGAAAAATGACAGCTGTACTGTTCATAAGGAGGTGTGGAAAAATGGCAATGTTGAAAATCTGGACCGAAAAGATTACAAATTTGTGAATGTACGAGGGTGCATGGAAATTGCACAATGTACACTGCTAACACAGTTATTTTATGGACTTTTGTCACCAAATTTTCAACATAGCCAGTTTAAGCCCTCTGCTCATGAATAGTGTCACTGTGATTTTCTTAATCTGTCCTGAACATTGATTTCGCACATTGACCACGTCATTGTACGCTACATGTCCGAAAACACATATTGGGTGAAATGTGAAAAATGACAGTTGTACTGTTCATAAGGAGGTGTAGTAAAATGGCAATGCTGAAAATCTGGAGTGAAAATATTAAAAATGCTCGAAGTTGCGACTGTGCATAGGAACTGCGCAATGCACGTTCGTAAAAGTCATTTTGGGGAATTTTTTCACCAAATTTTCAACATAGCCATTTTAAACACCTCTGCTTATGAACAGTGTCACTATGATTTTCTTAATGTGTCCCAAACACTGATTTCGCACACCGAACGTGCCATTGTGCGATACATGTGCGAAAACACATTTCAGGTGAGATGTGACAAATGACAGCTATACTGTTCGTAAGAAGGTGTGGTAAAATGACAATGTTGAAAATCTGGAGTGAAAATATTAATAATGCTCAAACTTACGAGCGTGCATAGGAATTGTGCAACGCATGCTCGTATAACAGCCATTTTTGGGAATTTTTTCACCAAATTTTCAACATAGGGTTTTGGGGGGCCAACCTCATGAACTGTGACACTGTCATTTCATTAATCAGTCCCGGAAGGTAGTTCCACGCAGTGACTGCGAAATCACCTTTCAGGATGGAATAACAAAATGACAGTGCCAGAATTCACGAGGAGGGATCCCAAAAAGCCCATGTTGCAAATTTGGTGCCAAAATTCCAAAAAATGCCTGAGATATGCATCAAAGTTGAAAAAAACCCTATTTATTCCATTATACAGCTTAGGCATTTCCTCAGTTTGTGGTCGGCTTTGAAGAGTGCAGGCGTGTTCCCAGTCCACAAAAGATCATCGCGCAAACTCCACTGAGTAAGTATGGGGTGAGGTGTGTGTGTGTGTGGGAGGCCGGGAGTGCAGAGGGTGGGAGTGGGTTGGGGAAGAATCAACGAGGGACCGTTTTTTACTTTACAGGTTTATTTAACAAAAAAAAAAAAAAACATCACAGTAAGGTTTTCTTTTTTACAGGGACATTTTGTTTGGGCACACTGGGGTGGGCTCCCAGCATGCCACCTGCCTGTTTGGGGTCTGTAGCCGACGGGAGATTGGGCACCCCTGTTGGCACCTATCGAATGCTGGGGTCAGGGGGAGACAAGAGCCGAGGGGGATTGAGTACCCCCCTCGGCACAGAAGAAATTGGAGGGGTAAGCATTATGCCGATGGAGAGTGGGCTGCCCCATCGGCAAAATTAAGAAGAAGGGCATGCCGACAGGGGGATTGGGCACCCCTGTCAACACCTAAGAAATTAGTAGAGGGAGCATTATGCCGACGGGGAGTGGGCTACCCCATCAGCTTTTTCACCAGGAAGGCACACTGAATGGCGGGCAGCGGCTTTCCATCGGCTTTGTGAGGCCGATGGAGAAGCCGTCGCCTGTCATCATAGAAACACAGCACCATGGAGCTGTGTAATTGGCAACTGCAGTCAGGGAGCATACCGAACAGCTGATTGCATACTGACGGGGCGCTCCCTGATTGCAGCGGTTCAATTTCTTTGATGTAGTGGCCTTCTAGTAAATTGCGGTGATCCAGGGCATGATCCTCTATTGGCCAGGCAGAGACCAGCCCCTGAACGGACTGTCTGCCATTCAGCACAACACTGCTGCGCCTCCACAACCCCTTTGTAAAGAAAGCTGATGCAATGTGTTTCTTGCACATGCGTGCAAGCAAACACAAAAAGGGTGAAAAAGCACTACATTGCCAAATGTTACACATCTTCAACTTCATGTATTAAGCATAACAATTTCTCTTATACAACATAAATTGTTGGAAGAATCTTAGGTAAATGCAGAAAAGGGTATGCATGACTACCAGAGTTGCTAGAGGCTATGCTTGTCAGGACCCAACTAGCGCTTAATGATTTAAAAGGCCTTATACATCTAATAGTGTTCCAGGATCCAGAACAGCAGGCATTACAGTATCTTCATTTTGTGGACAATGTTGAGGTAAAGAAAGAGGATATGAGACGCAATGTGGGAATATCAGGAACACACAGATGATGAGCTGGGTGTGCCAGTATATGCTATATTATACAATGGGGTATGAAAATCCTGTAACCTCATTGGTCAAAACACATCACATGACCGTGGTATATCCTGTAATAACCCTTGGTTGAGAAATGGCATTTATAAAAAACATACTTAAACCCATTTAAAATGTATTTTTCCCATTGATCCATTGTATAATCGCAATAAGGCACTCCAGGGTGTGGGTTATTGGAGGATTTACCGACTTTTTGTGTGGTTAAGTCACTCGGCTGCACCTTGTGATACACCACACAAGATGTGGGTAAATCCTCCAGTAACCCACACCCTGTCGTGCCTTATTGCTTAATCATGTGTGAGTACAGAAAAGCAAAGCTGAGCTGTTCTGACATGCGATGAACATGAGTGAAACCACTCCGAACCTACAAGAAGCAATGATGGGGCACATATTGAGTCATAATTATTTTATTCTTTTGTAACTGGGTAAGGCCCACTAGGCACAAGTACCTGTTTTAGGGGTGACCTGGGAGCACTGCGGTCGTTAAATGACTTGCTCAGAGTCACACAGTATAGTAGTAGAGGTTGTGGAAATCAAACCCAGGTCTGCTGGATGTACCAAACTCATTCACAGCTCGTTACTCTAACCTCTAGGCTATACTGCCAGTGGGATTTTTATTTTATTTTAAAAAAGTGCCTCGTATTTTAGGAAAATGTACCTGCTTGTACATCAGGCAATCAACTAGTGCCATGGCACTGCGCAGGAGGTACTCTTATCAAAATAAGAGTGTCTTATGCCTAAACAAAAGAAGCGCTGTCATTGGTCAATAGCATTATATGATGCTCCTTCAACCTGTAATGTAAAAATCAATGTAGAAATGTTGCTGGAAATGTGCTTCTTGAATTGAAAGGTAACCAGATCTCATATACTACTGAAAATGTACTTCAGGAATGTAGACCACTGTCCAAAATGAAGACTGCTCTCTAGCGTACTCTACTGTGTTGTACTGCAGAGGAAGACTGCTGTTTGCCCTTGGTGAGATAATTGAAGCAGGCAGTTCCTGGCTCTTCATTCAGATGGCCTGTAGTGGCAGTTATTGATTCATAGGTGAAGGACAAACTAGAAGGAAGGTACCAACAAGAGTGAAGAGGTCAACAACCAAAAATCTCTAGGGTCTGTACCAGTGGCACAATTAAAAGTACTTTCTCTCTACTCTAGTGTACCTGCTGCCTCAGGGATTTTCATTCAGTGCCACACTCTGACACAAGACAACTCACCACTGGCTAGATCAGAGACATGGGACTAGCATACTGAGCTAGTCGGATACTCACCCCCTCTGCCTGTAAGTTAGTGGCCATGAGTATTCTACTTCTCAAACTATCCTGTGGCCTTCCCGTCTTTTCAAATATCTCCAGCCACAACCTCCACAAATGGGATGTGGCCTATAACAATGTCTGTCATTTTGTGCTAGCTAACAGTTGACTTGTCCACCACTGTACCTTATACTCGAAGCTAGGATGGCTGCCCCTTACTGGTCAATGTGATCTTTCCCTCAGAAATGTCATTTATATTGTTCTGAACAACCACACCCCGTTATCTCTCACCTGCTGCCATACAGAACTGCTTACCCTCTCAGGTCTACAGACCTGGACCTGCTCACTAACCCCTTGAGTTAAAACCAAATGCGGAACAACAGGCTTTGCAATATTCACCCCAAAATTGTGGAATAAGGTCCCCCTAACATCAGACAATGCACTACTGCTGGCACCTTCCAGAAACAGTTTTGAACCTTCCTCCTGCAATTATATGCTTGTTCTTGTGCCTAGGCCTTATTACTGTGGACTTACATAGCATCGTGTAATGTTTTGAATGAGCAACTATATTCTGCTGTGCACACCTGTCTTGACCTGTCTCCTTGCTTAGTGTATGTTTAAGCAATATACCATGACAGGGAGTGGGTATATTGGTGGATTTAACACACCTGGTGTAGTTCGGTCACGAGGCGCAGCCGAGTGACCTAACCACACCAGAAGTGATAAATCCACCCATATACCCACTCCCTGTCATGGTATATTGCTATTATACAATGTTCAACTTGTTTTTTTGTTTTCACAGTGATAAAACACTTTTACAGTGGGTATACTGGAGGATTTATCACAGTCATGTGATGTGGTTTGACCAGTGAGGTTACAGGATTTTCATACCCCATTGTATAATTGAAAATCTAGATTCTCACTGCTGATTTGAATAGTGTTTAAATGTTTCGCATGTACTTCTCCCGGGTCATGCCTGAAAATAGGCAAACTGCTTGTCCAGGGCACCTTAGCCGGTAAACAAAAAATAAATAAATAAATAAATAAATCGTTGCTGGAAAAAAAAGTAACTATATAGACATGAGTGCAAACAGGTGGAAGACACCCATGCCATACACCCAGACCAGATCTGACTGCAAAGTTAGTCTACTACTGGGATATGGAAACAATGAAACATGGTCTATTGTTAATATCCATCCATTATAACATAGCAAGAAGTGAAAGTATGTGTGGTTCTAGGTCTCATACAACACTATCTCTTGTGCTATCATGTGTGTGGTCAGGGGATTTAGTCTACCACCAAGGTCTGTTCCCAGGTTTCAAATTAAACTTTAATTTGGAACAATGGTGCAGATATTCCCTAGTCTCCGAGGGTGAAAGGCTGAGGCATCAATATTACTGCTGCCCTACTGGGCATGTATAGTACGTCTTGTAGCACTTGTATCCTAAGTTGTGCAGCAATGCACTTAAAGACCCGTGGCAGCAGCTGCCCACTTCTCTGGTGGAATTCATCCGCTTCTGTGGTAGGATTCTCTCTAGCCATTGGTAAGGAAGCCATCAATGACCTACGGTAACATGCATGGGGTAGAATTTCAGTACAAAAAAGGAGGGGAGGAATTATGTTTTATTGGATTTGGAATTGTTTGAAAAGTTACACTGAGCTGATTTTTACGCCTGCAGTGGGCGGAGCCTGCAGCCGTCTTGCTGTAGCTGGAAGAAGAGACAGTGTAGCACAAGTTTGGAGTTGCAGTAGTTTCTTCCACAACTCCAAATCAGTGCACTCACCCCAGCCCTGCAGGTGCGCTACTTTTTCTGCCATCACCTTCTGAGCTTGCTGAACTCACAGTGGAACACAGCACAGTCCGTTATGTCCAGTATGGCTATGGAGCTCAGTGCACATGCACGAGTCATCACGCATGTGTGGCTTCATTTCTGCAGTTGAGGTGAAGTTGCGCATGCACAACGACTCGTGCATGCACACTGATCTCTGGTAGCCATCTTGGAAATGGCAGACTACAACAGACAAAGTATCTACACCGAAAGCAAGGGGGTAGAGAACACATACAGAAGTTTCTGTTAGTTAACTCCAGCATGTAGGAGAGAGGAGCAGAAGAGGGACCAGAAAAGTGGGCAGGGTGGGTATGAAAAGGGGCAGGAATGGGGCAGTGACTGGGAGAAGTAGATTAAGGAGGGGAGACTAATTATATATGTGTATGTAGAATTTATGGATGACAGATTTTAAGGAGATGGAAGGAGGGAAGAAGAGAGAAGGGTGGTGGGGTATTGGTTGTTCTGGAGGTGGGGGAGATGACAGGAGAAAAGCTGCTTGTGTAGTAGAAGGTGAACAGTATTTTTGTAAATTAAATGGCAATAAATGGTTAATTCTTTGGAAATTTAAGGAGAGTTCAGGTTCTGAGGGCAGTTCAGCCACCACTGAGCTACAGAATTCTAGGATCTTTGACTGGTAGGTCCCTACTTCACTACTGATCATCAGTTAAGCAGATGAAGGCAGATGAGAGAGAGAGAGAGAGAGAGAGAGAGAGAGAGAGAGGTGGCAGATGTTGAATTGGGCTGTTTTCCAAGACGGCAAAGATCATGCAAATATTGTTGGATGTATAAATGCATTTGCAAATACACTGTTGGCTCTGTATTAAGCCTGTTACTTCTACGTGTTGAGTGATTGTTGGAGGCTGGGAAGCTAAACCCTTTCATCCATTACAATATTTCAGGTCTCTACAAACATACGAACATACGAAATTTGCCAGCAGATAAAGGCCTGGAGGTCTATCAAGTCTGCTTGAATGTGCAGCTAGCACCCCTTATTCTGCAGCTGCCTCACCCTTCCACCCTTCCCCTTCATTGACCCTACCCCTTGTCCTGTCCCATCCTCGTTTGAAGCAGTCCACTGTTCTACTGGATACCACTTCTGCAGGTAACGCATTCCACCCAGCCACCACCCTCTGTAAAAAGTGCTCCTCATCTCCCTCCTGAACCTTCCTCGCTCCAGTCTCATATCATGGCCCCTGGTGGCCCTCCACTCCTTACTTTGAACAGCCCCTCTGTACCCGTCTTGTTTATTCCTTTCATGTATTTAAAGGTTTCAATCATGTCGCCCTGTCTCTCTCCTCTCCTCCAGTGAGTACATGTTCAACTCCTTCAACCTCCTCTCGTATGATAAGTCCCCCAGCCCCTTGATCATCTTTGTCGCCCTGCGCTGCACCCCCTCGAGTAACTTAATGTCCCTCTTCAGATACGGACGCCAGTACTGCATGCAGTACTCCAGGTGTGGTCTAAGTAGTGACCTATACAGTGGCAGAATCACCTCCTCCCTCCTCGAGGATATACCCCTTGCAATACAACCCAGCATTTTGTTGGCCTTTGCAGCTGCCTTCCTACATTGTGCCGAGTTGTTCATTGACCCGTAATGAGGCACACCCAGATCCTTCTCCTCCTCTGTCTGGGCTAGCTGCACTCCCCCTAGCTGGTAACTCCTCCTTGGGTTCTTCATCCCAAAATGCAGCACCTTGCACTTTTTGGCATTAAACCCCAGTTGCCAGGTGTCTGACCAGGTTTCAAGCTTTGCCAGATCATCCTGCAACCCCTGCCATCCCCCTAGGTCATCCACCACCACGCCAACCTTGGTATCATCAGCAAACAGACTGATCTTGCTCTTGATGTCCCATGATATGTCTGCAATGAATATCCCAAACAACACTGGTCCCAACACCGAGCCCTGTGGGACACCGCTCGTCACTGCCCTTGGGTGTGAAAGCTCCCCACCCAACACCACCCTCTGTTGCCTTCCCTGCAGCCAGTTTCCTACCCATCTCACCAGCTTTGCACCTGCCTCTGTGCCTACTAACTTCCTTCCTAGTGGCACCGGGTCGAATGCGTTACTGAAGTCCAGATACAGGACATCCACTGCATGGCCCCTGTCCAGTTGCCTAGTTACCCAGTCATAGAACTTGACCAAGTTGGTTTGGCAGGATCTGCCACGTATGAAGCCATGCTGTCTGCTGTCCTGTAGTCCTTTGGCCTCTAGGAGGGCCACCAGCCTCTCCTTCAGGATAGTCTCCATTAGCTTACCCACGATGGATGTGAGGCTCACTGGTCTGTAGTTTCCTGGTTCATCCTTGGGGCCACTTTGTGGAGGGCACCACATGAGCCATCCTCCAGTCCTGAGGTACACACCCTGAATGTAGTGAGGCATTAAATAGGTCTGCCAAAGGTCCTGCAAGGACCTCTGCCAGCTCCTTCAGTACCCTGGGGTGGATGCCATCTGGGCCTGGTGCCTTATCCACCCTCAGTGCCTCCAAACCCTCTCGAACTCTGCCCTCCATGATTTCTCCATCTGTCACCACTTGCCCCCTGCTTCTGCCATTTCTCCCACCTTGGGTGTCACCCCCCTCTTCTCTTTAGTAAATACTGAGCAGAAGTACTCATTTAGTGCTTCCGCCTTATTGTACCCTGCTTCCACCCAACCCCCTCTTCCTAATCCTTACTATGTGGTCCTTACAGCTCCTTTTCTCCCTGATGTACTTAAAGAAGTCCATCTCCCCCTTCTTAATGCCTTGTGCCAGCCTGAGTTCCGTAGATGCTTTGGCTCCCCTTACTGCCCTTGTCACCTCCTTCGATTCTGTCAAGTACTCCTCTCTGTCCTCCCTTCTCCCTGTTTTCTTGTACTTCCTAAAGGCAGCTCTTTTCCTCCTTACTTTTTCCATGACCTCCTTGCTCAACCGGCTTGGTTTCTTAGCCCTAGCCTTCTTGCTCTGGGCTTTGCAGCAGGTTTTGGTTGCCTCCACTATCCCCAGCTTTATGAGCTCCCACCTCTGGTTAGTATCCATACTAGATTGAATTCTGGCCAGGTACCCTTTTACCACTTCCCCCGGCCCCATCCTCCCAAAGTCAGCCCTCCTGAAGTCCAGCACTCTTGTGCCAGATTCCACTCCTTCCTTGCCCATATCCAATGTGAGCCATACTGAGTGGTGGTCACTCCCTGACAGCGGTTCCTCCACTCTAAGTTCTATCACAAAGTCCCCATTTGCCAGCACAAGGTCAAGGGTATTCCCTAATCTGGTTGGTTCACTGACCATTTGCAGCAGGAAGCTGTCCTGGAAGGCATCCAGCAGTACCTGCTTCCTTCTGTTCCTGGTTGTTGGGGTGCTCCAGTCCACTCCTGGCATGTTGAAGTCCCCCACAAACACCACACTACCCTTCTCGCAGGTCCTCCTGATCTGTCCCGCTAGTTCCCTGTCTAACTCCTCTGTCTGAGATGGAGGCCTGTACACCACTCCCATTCTAAGAATCCTATTCTTGGAATCCTGGATTTGCACCCAAAGTGACTCCGTACTACCCTCCTCCCCTTCCTCCCTTACACACTTCAGTCCTTCCTTCACATATAGTGCCACCCCTCCTTTCCCAATCACCCTGTCCCTACAAAATAACCTGTACTCTGGTACAGACAGGTCCCAGTCATTGTATTGGGTGGCCCATGTTTCCATGATGGCTGCAATGTCCACCTCTCCCTCTGCCATGAGAACCTGTAACTCTGCAGTTTTCCTCCCAAGGCTCCTAGCATTAAGGGTAACCACCTTCCACCCTCCCCCCATCCTGCCCTCCTTTCCTAGCATCACCAACAGTACTTGCCATTTGTTCTTTGTCACTGTTATGGGGGGTAAGCTCATATGGTTTCCCAACCTGTGGTCTCTGCATATCTCCTCCCCAACTGCCACCCCACACTCCTAGTTTAAATTCCCAACTTCCTCTATATACTCTTCCATCCTCTGTTCCAACACTTTCTTTCCCTCCTCACTCAAGTGTAGTCTGTCCTTGGCATAGAGACTACTGTCCTCCCAGGTCCCTCCCACCCCAACAGCCCATACCCTTTAGCACCACACCAGGTTCTTAGCCATCCGTTAAATTCCTCTATTCTCAGCTTGTCTCTGTTGTGTGCGTGTGTTTTGTGTGCGCGTGTGTGTGTGTATGTCTGTGTGTGTGTGTGTGTGTGTGTGTGTGTGTGTCACGTGTGCATGTATGCTTTTGTGTAAGTGTACATGGAACCCTCAATTGGAGACTCATGTACAAAATATGGCCACTATGTAGGCCTCAAATGGGCACTATACCATTTTGACTCCACATGCCTCTGTCATCATGATACTGTTTCCAGCGGAACTCTTTATTGGTTCTAACTACCTTCTTGATTAGCCACTAAAGAAAAGGATACGTGCGAAAAATGCAAGGGAAAAGCAAAACGATGTTTTACTGAATAGTATCCTCTGCTGTGTCCTAAAGAGATCCTATGCACCCTGGTCATGGGATCCACTGCCTTTCCGCTTGTATCTGTGCGCCAAAAATTTGGTGGAATGGCAGCCCTGCTTCAAATCTCCTTAACACTGCTATTTTACATATAACTTTTACCCCAAACAATATTAAATTTACAACTGTTTAATTTATTGATTACACGGGTAGGCATATTGAGCAAAATTACCCTTTTTCAAATGGGACCAGCAATATTACAAAACATTAAATACATAAAAACCATTAATCCTGAGTACAATGTGCTCTGTTAGTTAATTTATACAATGATTATTTAAAAAACCTTGATGGACTGACAGCCGCTATCAGAGTTTGGCAAATTATACAATGTAGATCCAGAATAATATAGGGATCCCGACCTGTTGAGGTCCTCTTAAAGATAATATCAAAGTGGTGATCATCATTTGCTCTAGTATTTTTTTTCTTTTAACTTCTTATTAATACCCCTACACACCAGACCTCTGCTTCTCGGAACTACCAGGAACCTCCCAATCTCTCCGACCTCCCAGCCATGGCCACCTATCTCCATGGAGCCTTGGCTTTGGCCCCCCCAGACAACAGACTTGGGGTGGAGGGGTGCCCCTGGACATCTCATTGTGTCAGGTGGGGCTTGGGCTTGTGAGGTGGGGGACCTGGGTGTACCGGGGCCATCATCGCCGCAGAGGTGCTGTGGTCTCAGTATTTTTCCCTTGTTGATCTCCACGAGGATGTCGCGTGCAGGGTGTCAAGACATGCATGTGCACACTTTGCATACATTTGCACACTGTCTGTGACGTCCCCCCCCCAATCCATCTCCAGCTGCACTACCACCTGTGGCTGCCCAGGTGGCAGTATTGCAGCAGAGAATGGAACCCTCCCTCCCCAAAGAAGAGACTCCTGTGGATTCTCAATCATCCTCCCCCTGGCCATCCCCCAGTGACCCAGGTTCAGTCCCCAACCCAGGTCACTGGTATTGCAAGCGGTAGGCTACTGCTGTGCAGATGGATTGGCTCTTAGTATTTCTTACAGCACTATTTAACAGAAAAAGAGTAGCGATTGAGGCAGACGATTTATTTAATCTACCATTATAGAAAAATGTGGCTATCTTAAATTTATCTCTGTCCTCAAAAGATATCAGTTCAGCAGACTTATACAGTGGTGCGGCCAAACTGGTAAGACTGTTATAAACCAACAAATGACATCATATAGGACTCTTATGCTGGACTGTACCCCAGAACCAGCAGCAGAATAATAAAGAATTCCTTAACTGGATAATGATTGAAGGAGGCTAGTGCCCAGCGATCTCCTTGACTCTGGAAGCAGATACTGACTCTATACTATGATCCAATCCTTTGATGGACAATGTTTACTAAATAGTCAATGTTTTTCCCCCCAAATGATTTAATCACTTTTTTCTCATAGATACAGTTAATTTAAGACAGTCAGATTCATTGCATACGTACACAAATAGAAAATGAAAAATCAATAACATTTCCATTAGGAAAATAAATTCACACACACATATATCTATATCTGATTTCTGGAAAGTAAATAATTTTGGTGATAAGCATGTAATTATATCCTTCTTTGACTTATATATGGGAAAGTATTATACAAATAACTATATTGCACGTAAATTCTAATTAAGGGTGAGAATAAACTTAAGTTCCCTCCATAAAGTATCCATTATATTCTCGGCACAGTCCAATATAAACGATAACATCTTCTTTAAAGTGTGCCAGCATTTATTCTCTGAGAAAGGTGTTGCTGAGATAATCTGGGTTACATCTGTAAGGAGTAGTGGTACCAGGGGATGCCAGGATATGGTTAGTGTCAGGGGCATGGTTTCAGGAAGTGAGCTAGAACATACGGACATATGAACCTGCCATCAGATTAGGTCTTAAGGTCTATTGCGTCTTGTGAGATGCGCCTCACAGTTTAACCACTGATGCTGCCCCACCCTCCCCTCTTCCATACATCCCTTCTCTGACTCCCATTCTGCTCACCCCAACCAGTCCCCTCCCCCACAGCCCGAACTTTTCCCATGTATCTGTTCCATCCATTCTTAAATCCCCCCACTGATTCCATTGATATTACCTCCTCAGATAGTGCATTCCAAGGCTTCACCACCCTTTGTGTGACATAATGTTTTCTCGGATCCCTTCTTTACTCCCCCCCCCACCAATTTTAGGCTATGTCCCCTCGAGGTCCCTTCCCCCTTCAGTCTGAAAAAACCTCAGTGCTTACTCTGTTGATATCTTTCAAAACTCTAAAGGTCTTGATCATGTCCCCTCTGTCCCTTCTGTCCTCCAGGAGTACATGTTCAGCTCTCTGAGTCTTTCCATGTAGGGCTTATCCCCCATTCCAAGGATCATGTTGGATGCCCTCCTCTGGACCCTCTCCAGGATCATAATGTCCTTCTTCAAGTAAGGTCACCAGAACTGTACACATCACTCCAGGTGTGGTCTCACCAAGGACTTGTACAGTGGCAATATTACCTCTTCCCTTCTAGAAGTGATCCCCCTAGCAATGCACCCCAGCATTCTGTTTGCCTTAGCCACCACTGTCCTGCAAAGCACATAGTGCTTCATTTTTCAAGTTATCACTAGTTCCAGATCTTTTTCCTCCTCCGAGAATATTAAACTGACCTCTCCCAAATGGTAGTTGTACTCTGGGTTCCTTGCACCTAAGTGCAGTACACTGCACATTCATGTGTTAAAACAGAACTGCCATGTTTCTGACTATTGTTCAAGAATTTCTAGAAAGTACGGGTTGAGAGAGTGGAGTGAGGATGACAGTCATGTAAGGAAGCAGGTTAGTCCATTGGGTCTGAAGGGAGAAGCAATAACATAAATCATGATGGTTCACTTTTTTGCCAGATTATTCTCCGCCAAGAGACCCACAACTGGTGAAGACACTACATTACAAACTTTTCTTATCTGGTTCCAAACTGAGTGCAAGGATTAACAAAGCAACTGAACCCCAACGTGTTGTGGATACATGTTTTGTTAACATATGGGGAATGTGAAAGTTGTAAGGCCCCACATTCTGAATACTTTATGAGACTTCCCCAAGAAAAAAAAAACAGCTGTAGGAGGAGGTGAGTGTCTTCTGCACGTGAATTCTGAAATCAGACATTCCTTCTACTCCATCTCTCTTCATCATGCTTGACTGTTTGTTCATTAGGGACCTAGAAATTTTCAAATGGTTTGTGGTTATTTATGCCTGTGACTGCAGCTAGCAGTTATCATTGCTAGTTTACAGATATACTGACACCATTATTGTGTACATGAGTGGGGCCCTTAATGATTTCACCCAAGATAAGCAGAAGCTGGGGGAGCATGCTTTTAGTTTTCTGCATGATGCAAAGTAGCAGTGAGGTCGATCAGATGGAAATGTTTGATCTGATGTGCTACAGCAGGATGTAGAGACATGCCCTGAAGCTCAAATGCTGTAAATTTAGGGGTAATGTTGGGAGCCACTTTTTGTCACAGAGGGTGTTGAACCTCTGGAACAGCCTAACAGGAGAGACAGTGGATATGAAGGCAGTACAGGCATTCAGGGTAAGTCTGAACACATTTTTGCTTACTAGTGGAATCGTAGAGTACCTGGGTAGTAAGTTGGGTGGAAAATCCCTATAAACTGACAGATGCTTGCACAGAACACTTGTTTTTTATCCCTGCGTATCAAGCAGGGGGATCGACATGATGGACCTAGAGCATTAGTTCTCACACTTTGTGATAGTGAGCCTCCCCCAAGCCATAGAAAAGATTTCGAGCCTCCTTCAAATTTTGGGCCTCCCCACAGAAAAAATATTCTACCTTGCACAGTACCCCAGGAATCCTGTGAGACGAATGAAGCTGAGTATATTCTCTTTTTATTCAACTCATTTTTCTCCACCCTCAACCTTACACACCAGGTTATCCTTGTCACTCCACTTTTCTGACTCTTGGACCCTTGTTACTCTGTTTCTCCTCTGTCTGGAGCAACTATCCTGGACCCCTTTGTCTCTTCCCCTCTTGCTAAGCAACTTCCTGTACCCTTACCCCAGATCACAGCTGAAAACAAGCACTGGCTCGTGTGCTTCCCCCAGTCACCAATTTACATATAAATAAGTATCTACTATATATACACGCCTTGACCCAGTGTGCCTCTCCCAGTCTGCAATTTGCATATAGACACCTACTGTAGAAACAAGCCTTGACTCAGTGTGCCTTCTAGTCACCAATTTACATATAAATACACACCTAGAAACCAGCTTTGGGTCATTGGCCTTCCTGGTCACCAATTTGTGCGTAAGTAAAGAAGTTCACCTACCATTATTCATATTTAGTTTGCGTCATCCCTTTACACAGAACATCCAAAACTTAAAATTGAAATAATGTACATTCTCAGACTTTACTGGGCCTCCCCATAACAGTTTGTGGTCTCCTGTGGGAAGCTGGCCTTGGCCTCACCATTGAGAACCACTGACCTAGAGTCCCTGTTGACCTTAAACTACTATGTTATTAAGTGTAATACCCCCTCCTTAAAGTAGGGGGCAGTGTTTTTTAACTGAAGTGAGGCAGTGGGGACTGACACTCTGGCATCTTCCCTGAGGGTATAGATGGGAGGAGAAGAAGTTAATACAGTAGGGTCATAGGGTGCTGTCATGGTGTCAGGCCCACCTTTGTACCCAGACTCACTCACCTCCTTGTCCAGGAGAGTTGGTGCCTAGGTTCTGGCCTGGGTTGAGGCTGGAGTGGGCATACTAGGGGCACAAAGGAAATAAAAGTTAGGTCTCCTGCTAGAGATCTACAGGCAGGCAGTGGGGGCAGCAGAGAAGGAGTGTGCCAGACACCCTTCGGTCTCCGAGGGGGCTGAGATCTGAAACACCTCTAGCAGTTGATGGTGGTATCAACTGACACCCTGTCAACCAGCCAGGGAGGGGGTTGTGACACCAGGGACAGATCCAAAGGACTGAGGATCTGGGGTATACTTTGAGAGGTTGCGCATAGATTGGAAGGACATAGGGAACCACCAGGAGGATGCAGGAACCCCAAGGAAGTTTCCCCTCAAGGGAAACAAACTGATGGCTGACTGGCCAATGGTGGGTTTCCCCAAAGACAACACCGAAGATCCTAGTGGAGGTCAAACCAAGAAACTAGCCCATACAGTGTCTTTGGCAAGCTGTAGCAGAACCGAAGGTAGCAAGACAAGGTAGGAAATTCATCTCAAGGGGCATAAGAAGGGATTAAGGAAGCCAAGTCCCTTGACAGTGGCACCATCAGTCTGACCTGCAGAAGAAGGGATCTGAATGGGTGGGAGATGGTCACCAAGCAGCGCTGATGGCTGTGTGTGGATTAATCAAGCAGACCCTTGCTTAGATTAGGGCCAGAGGAGAGCTGGAAGGTTTTGTGTAAGCAAAGGCACTGATCCACAGTGATCTTCCTTGGCAGATACAGAGCTTGACAGTGGGATGTGCACTCTCATAGTGCGGCTGATTGCAGAGGACATTTAAGGAGGAAGGAAAAGGGGAAATTGTTTAATCAGGAAAGGCACACCGAGCTGAAGCTTGTTTCCAGGTGCAACCTGGGAGCACAAGGAAGTTAAGTGACGTGCTCAGGGTCACACAGTATGCAAGTGGAGGCTGTGGGATTCAAACCCAGGTCTCCAGGTTTGTAGCTCAGAACCCTAAACCACAGTGCTATACTGCCTCCTTTAAGGCATGGCAACAAGACTTTTTCCAGTAGAAGAAATTGAGATCATAGAGAAACTGAGACAGTATCGGGATCAGAGGGTTTCCAAACTTCATAGCAACCAAAATAGTGCAGATTGCATGGTGCAGGAAGATAATGAGGAAACCAGAATCTCCTGGCCAGGCTACCTTCTGGCAGACATGAACAGGCCTGCCAACGTGCCTCAAAGAGCACACATTGTAGAGGAAGGACAGAAAGTGTTAAGTTTCTAACTTAGATTCAAATAAAATGGGAAATGCTGGGGATACAACAGGGTTGACATATGTTCCAATGGGAGGCTGCACAGTGATGCAGGGAGGTCATAAGCAGGCTGGTGGCACGGCTGGAAGACAGCCCATGACCCTGGGTGAATGATGCATGGCTCTGGTATGAGTGGGGAAAGTGTATAGGAATCCAGACATGGGATTCTACAGCTTGAACCTATGCTGAAAATGAATTGTGATCCTTGTCTGAGTGGAATGTGCCCAAACCAACTTTCCCAGTTTATTCACCAGTAAATATAAACTGCTAAGAAGCTTTGGGGAATGCTTGGTTTGTTGCGACCTAGATAGGGTCTCTCATTGTAACTTGGGGAGCTCCAGGCCCAGGTATGTACAAAGAGCAGACTGCAAAAGCTCCTGGCAAGTGATAGATACCCTTAGACATGCCTGCCTCCTTGTCAGGGCAGTGAAAGAGGAAGGTCTACAAACGACTTCCTTCATTTGGCTGCATGTTTATATGCATGTATTTTTATAGTTTTACGTGACTAATTTTATTTGTGTACTGTTTTTTGTTACATGTGTCCCCTTTCTATTTAGGCAGATGTGCCTCCATTTCATGCTGGAAATCACACCTGGGATTCACATCCTGAAGGCAGGGGTTCTAATCTCCATTCAGGTCAGGGTTACCACCTTTGGATGAGATAAGAACTGGATACTAAACCATACCCCAAACCCCGCCCCTGGCTCCAACAATTTTTAATTACTTAATTAATTGATTTTTTTATTTAGTTTTTGTTGACCGGGTAAGTGCACTAGACAAATCCTGCCTATTTTCAGGCCCGACCTGGGGGAGGGGGATACAGATGAATGCCAACTGACTTTGAACCAGATTAAGCCATTGGTGGCATTTTCAGTGAATGAGGGAAATTTGGCCAGGACACCGGGGAAATTCCCCTACTCTTTTCGATAAGTGCCATGGGATCTTTAACATCCACCTGACCTACCACCAATCCAGGCAGTTGGGACCTCGGTTTAACATCTCATCCGAAAGATGGATAAATATATAGTTATTCTCCCAAAGCCATTTGTAATGTCAGAGAATACCTTAAAAGTGATAGGAAATAATTTCTATACTGTTATTTTTTTATTTATTTTTAATGTTTCTTTTTATTTTTTGGTAACCAGGGAAGGTCACTGGGCACAAGGCCCATTTACATGGGTGACCCGGAAGAATAGGGTGGCTAAGTGACTTGCCAGGGTCATACAACATGCACCGAGGGTGCCAAAAGATAGTAAAAGTTGAGGGGGCAGAAGATCAGAAGGGCACAAGGGGCTCTTTTTCTAAACTAGTTTTTGCTATACAAAAATTAAATGTGGGGGGGGCTGCCACCCCTATCACCCCCCCGGTTCCTACGCCCATGACATGCAAGTGAAGGCTGCGGGGATCAAGAGCAGGTCTGCAGGATGCACCAACTGGTTCACAGTTCGCTGCCATAACCTCTGTTACACAGCCTCCCTTTTTTCTTTCCATGTCAGTCATATATTCTTCTGCTAGTATTTAACTCATGCTTGATAAAATTAATTACCTGTGTTTGTGGTACCCGGAATTCAGCATCATTTTCCCTTTAAGTCAGTAGCCTCTACTATTTCTTTTTATATTTCTAGGACATGCCACAACATCAGACACACCATTCCATGCTATTCATATGACTGGCCTGTAACGGTGTAACTAATATTGCGGAAAGTCCAGGTACTATGAAAAATTAGAGCAGCAAATGCTGAGGACTCAGGTAAGAGGGAATCCATTTAGTGGAAAAGACAATAAAAATTAGATAATTAACAAAAAAGGGGTCTAAAACATATCAGATTATAGGACCAAAAAAGAAACACAGGAGAGTATGCAAAGACATAAAAACGGTTTCCTGTCACAGCACTAAAAGACCATACTTAAAATTCAGAGTGGAAAATATTAGGGTGATGTAATACTACTAATAGTCTTAATGTCCATACTTAACACTTCCCAGACTGACTGGCTTTATGAGCAAAGGTCTGTGTGACTTCAGAACTTATTTGTATCCTGGACGTGCAGCCAAACATTGAATGACTTGATACAGTCACTTCTAAGAGTATATGAGCACTCAGAATGGCTCAAAAACTGGATTACATTTAAGTAAAACCAGATGACTGGATAATGAATTGTCTGGCCTAAAACTGGACAGGTGGCAACCCCAGAAACGTGCAGCTAAGGGAACATCCCCCCTAGTTGGGATTTACAGTGCACCATTACTTTATCCATGCTATTCCAAGAGTCACCACTAGATGGCTGGATTGCTTTTGTCTGCCATTCACCCTTCACCGACCTATGCACAGACTGCTTTTTCTGACAGTCATTTCCCTTTTTGAAATGTTGACTTTCTACAGTACTCGAATGTATTGTTTGAATATTAACATTTATAAAAATTGATGAAGTAAAAATAGGCTTAACAAAGCAGTTGGCTAAAATAAAGTTAATGTTTTTACTGCTTAAGAATTTTCCTTGGATACGTGGAAAAGAGAAATGGGTAACTAGAAATTAAAACAGGTATCTAAATTCGTGGTGCATCGTAGTACATCTTGTAACTGTTTAAAATGCCAGAAATCTGTTAATCATCTGCATTTTATCTGTTCTTTGTATGATGGGATGATGCCTAGATTAATGTTAAGAATATGCCCATGAAAGTCAATTTTGGAAACTGTTTATGTTGTTATAATTACTAGTTAGGGTCAAATACAACCTGAAACCAGTACCTAAATTTCTCTGTTACACACCCTGCTTTACAGATAACTGTAACAGAGAACTGCATTGCTCTCACACACCTCACTGAGTGTGGGACATAACAGCTGCAGTGAAAATGTACTAACCAGAAATTATAAAAAAAATAAAGACTGAGCAATAGTGAAAACTTTTTTTTAACACGCCCTCAGTATGTGATATACACACACACACACCACATCAGGAACTTGGGTTCAGTCCCAGTACTGTGACACTGTAGTACAGCATGGGCGCTTCACCTCTGAGGTGACATCTTTCAGATGAGACATTAAACCGAGGCCCCACGCCTGTTCTGGATGGTTCTCATGTGGTCATCAAAGATCCCGTGGCACTTCTTGGAAAGAGTAGGGGGATTTTCCTGATGTCCTAGACAGATTTCCCCCATTCAATAAAAATGCCACCAACAGGTTAATCTGTTCAATGTCAGCCGGTTTCCATCTATATTCCCCCTCTCCCCAGGATGAGACTGAAAATAAGCAGTCTTGTCTAGTCTTCCTTTCCTGGTCAACAAAAACTAACCAAACTAAACAATTATAAATTACCCAACCTTCAGTCTTGCAAGTTATGTGATATCAGACACCATAGGTATTCAGCATCAGTTCTGAAGCAGGCACTGTTGACCTTTGCCATCATCATACAAATGGGCCAAATGTATTTCAGGAACAAAAAAAAAACCTCTTAGTCACTCACTTGTCTTGCCCCATCTTAGAATTCTCTATTTTGCTCATATTCTTCATGGTAAACATTAGAATGGAATGGTAAGAACAAGAGGATGATTACTGGGCCAGCCTTTTCACTGGAAACAAAAACAATTACGTCTATCTAGTACAAATAATGATGACATGATTGGTGTCAATAGGTGTCTGTGTTTTGAAATGCTATCAAGATATCTTGTCATCGTCAGGGCTGTTAAAGAGGCAGCAGGTAACATTTTAAACAAACAGTATTGTGCCTGCTTGTGCCTCAACAAGCCCTTTAGCCTGTGGGCTCTAGTGGTTAGCTGGCAAAGTGCAAGAAGACAGGCAAGTACAAGATGATGGTCTTCACTATACCTGACTGTTCCTTACTCAAGATACTGATTGACATGACCAGACATGAGGGAAAATGATGCTGTACACCACAGTGCACTCTTTAACTAATGCCATCTATTTATTTATTTATTTAGTTGTTGTTAATGGGGTAGGTACACTAGACAGCATAGCTGTCTATTTTCAGGTACGACCCGGGGGATTACAGCAAAGGGTATGTAGACAATAGTAAATACAAGGAAAACATCATGGGAACAAGTAGAAGTCAGACATAGTACATTTACACAAAATTTTCAGTAATGACAGTACATTTGCAGGAGTCTATATGTAGTAACAAAACAGAAATGTAAGTGCAAATAACTAACAGTCATAAGTCATTTAATGAGTGAATACGTGCTAGAAGAGAGGAAATAGCAAGATTTCCAGGCAGGTTTGATGGCATCAGTCTACATATCCCACACAATTTGCAACAGATAACCAAGAGTATTCACATAACTCTGCTGCCCTGTCTATGTTTGCAACACGTTCCAGTTTTGGGAGTGGCATCTAAGAATGACTCAACATGACTGTTACTGTTTGAACATTCAGCAATGTTTGTTGGCACGTACACATCCTTAAATTCAGTACATACTGGATTCCATACTTTTTGCATCATTATTTTACTAACAGTGATGTCATCAACTGTGATGAGCGCTAAACAGATTTAACAGCATCCCTATTATGCAAATGATTACATTACCATTCACCAGTTGGGCCTTATGAGCCATGATCTTTGCTGGTGTTGCCAGTCTCCTGGGGTGTATCTCCTCCGCATTATGTGGAGCTGCCCTAAACTCAGCTCTTTTTGGACACACTTACACCAATGGCGTAGTGATGTTCTGGGGTTGCCGCTTTCTTTTTCCCCTCAGTTATATCTCCTCAGGCTGCCCCTTGAGGCTGTGCCTGTCCCAATGGGTCAGATGCAGTATCTAATGATGGTGAGCATCGAGGCTAAGAGGCTGAGCTTCCAGAGGTGGAGGACAACTGACATACCCACTGTCACTCAGTGACTTACCTTGGTCAGATCCTTGGCCATTCTAGAAAGGATGCCCCATGTTGTCCTGAAATCTCTCTCCTTTTATCAGGCTCTGTGGGAACCCTTCTTGATCTTGGTGCACTCTCAGCAAGACCACTCCTCCTCCACTGCACTGGACAGTGGCCCTGATGCAGGCTCTGAATGCTGACTTCCCCACTGGGGGTAGTGCTTGCTTTGTGATATGTTCCCTTGTATCATGCTGTAGCATGCTAAGTTTGTTGTGCCTCCCCCTGCTTTATGTGCTGTAACCCCCAGATGCTGTACACTGATGGAAACATTCAAATACCTCAAAGGTATTAATAAGGCACAGGAAGATGGTATTCTACACAGAAAAGATGCTCATGGACAAGGGGGAGTGAAATGAGGCCTGAGGAGGAAGGCTCAGAAGGTCTGTGAGGAAGTACTTTTTTTTTTTTAACCAGGAGAGACATGCTTAGCTGAAAACTTGTTTACAGATGTGACCTGAGAACACAAGGAAGTAAAGTGACTTGCTCAGGGTCACACAGTATGAAAGTGGGGTCTGTGGGATTCAAACCCAGGTCTCTAGGTTTGTAGCTCAGAGCCTTAACCACTGAGCTATACTGCCTTCTCCTCCTCCTTCTGTGACTTCTTCACAGAAAGGGTAGTGGACTTATGGAACAGTCAACCAGCAGAGGTGGTGGGATCAAAAATAGTAGCAGGTTTCAAGAATGCATGGGATAGACACAAGGGGGAATTTATTAACAGGACTGGGGGGTAAGGCCGGAGACTGAGTAGGGTCTGTTATAACATGGCAGGTAGGGATTTTTGGGTAGACTAGGTGAGCCAAGAGGTCCTTTTCAGCGGACAACTTCTATGGTTCTGTGCTTTTGCACTATAATGCTATATGTTATCTTGCACTTGTGTGTGTCCTGATTCTGCAGTATATTATAATATCCTTTATTGTATTTGCCTTTCAGACTTTTAATAAAAAGTATTTACTACAAAAACATTATTGTTCACTAGAATGTTGAAAATAGTACCACTTTTGAATCCCCTCAGGGCGTCTACTAGATGCATTTAGGATGGAGTGCATGATTGCCAGCACCAGAAATACCTACGAAACATAACGGCACAGATCGGAGAACTTCCGTTCTCTGTTGCTCTTACCTAACCAAAACAATCCATAGGTACAAAGGAGGAAGAATAGTGCACAGCTACAACAGAGACTGCTTTGATAGGGCTGCGGACCGCATCATCCTAATATCTATTTAACAACTTTGAAACTGCAGTTACTCTATGCCTAGACATGTTGAATCCACAGACCTTCCAGAATGTTGATGGAAACCAGGTGGTACTGTGTAATGGCTGGACTGTGTTTTATTCTGTTTGGTTTTGTTTGTTGTTGATTGTGTATTATACCAACATTTCAATAAAGTACACTGATTTAGAAAAAAAATCTGGATAAAAAAGACCCAGGTTCAAATCCCATCCGAGTCACTCACATGCTGCATGACCTACATCCTGATGCTTCGCTCATGCTGCAGTACAAATGGGCAAAAGCTGGACACCACTGAAATTGAGACATTTAATCTCAGCTGGGCTATCTGGAGTACATCAATTGGAAAAAAATTGGAGGAGGGCAAAGATGGGTATCTTTTTTTAATAAACTAAAACAATAAGTAAACTTATCGTTCAGCATTTTCGACTAGTGGAAATTTACTTTGGCAAAGGATGCATTTGTGTGTGAGGGGTAAAGTGCTACGGACTCCATTTTTCAGCTTGAGTTCAGTCTCATTTTATTTATTCACTCTTGTGTTTGGCTGATTGAGTGCTTCCCTTGCTGCCTCCATGTTTTATGTTAACAGGTTTTTATATCAGAAGTTGTTTAAGGAGAGGTTTTTAAAGATGATGGAAAGTTCACTGGATCTCTCCAGTTGTGTAAGCCCATGAAAAGATCTCTCAAACAAGGTATTGGGATTATTTGTAGGTAATATCAGTCCTGAGATATAAGTATCTTAATGATCTGTAAAGTCAGTTAAGGCAGCGGTCATTTTATGGAACCTTGAGACAGAAAGTGAATCAATGAAGGGCAAGTTGTAATTAACGTACAGCATGCCCTTCAGTGGCATTGCTTTCTGTCTCAAGAGCCCATGAAATGGCCACTGCCTTGGTTTAAAGAATGGATGATGAAGAGATTTATAGAATCATACAAGTTTACGACAGAAAACTCCCTAAGGCTCATTGTTTCTCTCCAGTCCTACCTATCTAATGTGGAATGTTAGAACCATAGTGGCGCTTCACGTCTCCTCTCCCCTCTCTTCTTTTGATAATGTCTGTACCAGGTCCATGTATCCGACCCACCCAAGTTTCAATACCCCCCCCAGTTTTTGCACAGACCACCTAATTAGCTAGCTTATTCTACTCTTCCACCAGCATTTCCATAAAAGAGTACTTCCAGGCATCCCTCCTAAATTTGCTCTGCCCCCCCTCCAGTTTCTTGGCATTATTCCTGCTGCCTTTATTCCCACTCAGCTTGTGCAGTTCTCTGTGATCCACCTTGTTTACACCGTGGAGGTATTTGTATGTCTCAGTCATGTCCCCCTGTCCCTTCTCATTTCCAGCATGTACATGTTTAGATCCTTCAAGCATAAATCGAAGGACTGCTGACACCTACACGTAATCCCAGTACCTCATTTGAAAGATCCTTTCATGGGCTTCCTGTCAAACTTCCCTCACATTTTAATATGGCGTCCCCTAGGTTTTCAGTATTCTCAGCTATGTTTGAACACCCAGGGCTCAATTTTGAAAGGGTGACCCAGGGCTTGCTCCAAGCCCTGTGTTAAACCCTTTCTTTTTTTTTGTTTTCCATATAGTTGTTTATGCTCCCTGAGCCTGGCAGGTGGCTCCAGTCCCTCCCTCAGAGGGTCTCAGTCTCTGGCTGCAGCGTTTCCCCAACCCAACACCCCCTAGATCCCCCATGGATCCCCCCCATGACAGGTCCAGGGTGAAAGGGTGCTGGCCTTACCCCCACACCCAGAGTGAAATCCAGACATCAGGGGGCCAGTTGGGGTGCTGGTGCAGCCATAATGGAGCTTGCTGGCTCAGATTTTCCATTTTCTCCTTTCTCCCCTCCCTACCAATGTGATGACATCGGTGTGTACCTTCCTGACCTGTACCACCCTCTGTCCGCTGCCAGAGGGCAGTCAGCGAGTAGGAAGACCAATTTCCCTCCCCCTGAGAGAGGACAGCAGTCCTCCAGATGCTTGATCCTCCCTCATCCCTGCCGAGCCCCGGTGGCCAGGGCTTGTTCCCAAACCCGAGTCACTGGTGTGGCACGAGGTGTATTGATCAGTGCCTTAACCTCCAGCATCACTGGTCTGGCTTGCCAAATCTTTTCTTTGGAGCATGTATGTCTATCACCTTTGTGGCAACTGTGCCCTGTTCTGGTAGGTCAGACACAGTTGCAACACTTTAACCGACTCACAGCAGCTTGTTGCAAAACTGTGGTGCAAATACCGTAAAACAGGTCCCCAGGAGTGCTGCAAGCTGGACCAGAAAAAGTTGGTCTAACTTGCAACAACTGCTGCACAGGATTGAAAATCCCGATCACCAGTTGGATGATTGCTGTAAGTGCCATGCGCCATATCTTCAGCATACCTGGGGCTTATGGCAATCATGGGCTTTTGAAAATCAATCCCTGATATTAATCATCACTTTTCTTATGACTAAGATAAGCTGGTACTATATGTAAATACACCACTCCAGTCTCTGCCCTTATGGGACACTGGGAAGATCAGAGCTGCTTCAGGCCGCAAAACCTAGACTCTGACATGATGAGCATAAAATAAAAAAGGCACTGTTTAAAATTATTTGGAATAAAAAAATGAACAGAACAGCACTAGGAGTTGAAATGGAGCGCATTTTAAAGCATGTAACATTTTGACTTTAATATGAATGGCTGCTTTCAAAGACCTTTAAAAATGGACACTCATATGTCCAAAATGTGTCAGGCTTATTATGCTGCTACCCCTCTGTACCTTTGAATGAAGGACATTTTATTTTTTAAATGGAGCGAAGTGTTCATTTTAAAGTTTTGAGGTGGTGAGCACCTGCCTGTTTGTTTGTGTGATATGGCAGAGCAATTACATTAACTGATTTTGAAGTTTCTCAGCTCGTGAAGCTTACTGCCTCAGACACGAACATATGCAAGTGGCCCTGCTGTTTTTCTTCGCCCTTTTTGTTGTCTCCGTTATCGTAATTGTTGTCTTCATGGGTTACCGACATATATTAGTTGGTGGTGCAAGACAGGGCTATTGCAACAAGTCCATACATGCAATCCAGAACTCTGTGCAGAAAGCAATTTAGTAGCATACAGGAAGCATTTCTGGCTCAGTTGCCTACATCCATATATTTAAGCAGCTTTTGAAAATGTATGGATACTCTGCATAGGTATGTTTCGTGTCAGGGTCCCATAGCCATGCGTGGTGAAACACATCTATCCAAGCTGATGTTTCAGCATAACACACCTTCCTCAGAGCTGCTGACCTGAAGCACACCTATATGGTGGATCTGTGTATTTTCAAAAGTTGCTAAAATGTATGGATGTATGAGTTCTGGATTGCACATATGAATTTTAAAATAAAAAGATGGTTAAGAGATGGCTTCATGTGTCATTATTTGTGGATAAATGTACTGGTGTAAGTCCTTTTGGACCATAACTCTTAACTACTACAAATTCTGAATAGCGCTGTGAATTTTACAATCAAATTTACCCTTGCTCTGTGAAGGTTTACTGATGTTCCTCATAAAGTTAAACCTGTTTCTGAACACACAAACTGTCAACATACAAACATAGATACATAGAATTTGACGGCAGATAAGGACCACTTGGCCCACCTAGTCCGCCCATTTCCCTACCTGATGGATAAGCTGCAGATTCTAGTTAACCAACAGCTTACTTCCTCCTACCCCCCACTAGATTTGCCATATGTCTGTCCCATGCATTCTTGAATTCTCCCACTGTTCTTGACTCCACGACCTCCTCAGGAAGGCTGTTCCATGCATCCACAACCCTCTACATCAAAACCTTGAACTCACCTGGTGGAGATATTCCTTAATACTAAACATATGTGGCACACTATTCTTAACATATTCTTTAAAATAAGGAAGTGCTACACATTCTTGCCATTTACTCCCAATTTTGAAGGCCAGTGCTATGCATTTTAATGCTAAGACATATGTTTGGGCAATCTGGATTTGTTGTAAGAGTGTCAAATGCTTTTTAAAATGAACCATTGATTTTAAGTTAGACTTTATGAGACTGTACCAAAAAACAAGGCACATTCCTAGCAAAAGATAAGAGTGTTAAAGTGAAAGAGTTAAAGGACATATTGTCTTAAGGGCAATTAAGGGAGGATGATTTGGGAAGAGGTATTATATCACAGAATGATTCATGAAGCAGACTTCCATCTAGAATCAGCAGCAGCTGTAATACTGTCTTTTTGATTATCTCACAGACACTGTCCAACTGTTCTGTCCTTTGTGATAAGCTGCCGAGCAGCAACAACACAGTCTCTGGACCTTTGCTACCACAAGTCAAAAACTACAGAAGTAAAGTTTGCCATGTGTTCTGCAGAGGTTTGCACTGTGCATTCTAGAGAGGTTTGCCACTCGCACATACAGCTTTCATGCACACTGTTCCTAACACTCAGCGAATGCTTGACAAAGTGTGTGGGTCAGCAGCAACAAATAGCTAGCAATACTGCTCCCTTCTTGTGTGTAATATCTCCCACCCACCAATGCGTTTTAATGCCACATTTGCAAAACACTTCTTGACTTGAATTGTAACAGGAACAGGTCTACTACGCATACCAGCCCTAAAATTAAGATCTGTTTGTAGCCTATAGGTTTTATCTACTGTATACTTATCTGAGTTTCAGGATGCAACTCAAGTGCAACCAGTTTCCCACAAATATCTTGAGATTGTTGCCTTCTGTTCCCAGGGGGGATTCCCAGACTACATCATGTATTTTGTTTGCTTCTCTCATTGTTCTCCGACATCTCATTTATTACATATAGTTAATTTTTAGCCTGGGACCAGCAAACATCTGAGCAGAGCTTATACAATCTCCAACATGCACTGCAGGCTATTGAATCTCCCACTGTTGCAGCTCTCCTCTGATGTCACCTGCAGGAGCTTGTGGGATTTGTAGTTACAGAAAATGCCAGCCCCAAAGTAAACAAGAGTAGTCTGATACAATCTGCTAAATTGCAGTAACCGAAAGTTTACAGTTTATAGAAATGTTTACAGAAACCGTAGCTGCATCCTGCTTATGGCCAGGAATGAGTTAATACAGAAGATGATCCTACCTATATCTGACTACTGCGACATAGTCTACAGTGCTGCCCCACAGTCCTCCCTAACCAGACTGGATGCTTTCTTCAACGCCTTCTTTCGCTTTGCCCTTGATGCCCCTTCCATTACCTACCACTGTGAACTCTACTGCTCTCTGAATTTTATTACTGTTACTAACAGACATGCACTCCATGGTGCCAAGTTCATCTCTAAATGTTGGCTTGGCTTTCTCCCTTATTAGATCTCCTCCTCCTTATCCACCCCTCCTCCTTCCCTATACTCGTTAAGATCCAGTGACTCAAGGACCTTGACAATCCCTCGCTGCTCAACAACATCTGGACAAAATGCCTTCTCCTATCATCTGCCTAAATTATGGAATGTACTCCCCCCAACAGATTCGTCACTCCTCCACTATAGGTTCACTGACGTCGGCCTTAACAAACTACCTAATCACCAACTATGTGTGCAACTGACCCCCACTGTTACTGTCACTAGCTACTTTCATGATATTATTTGACCATTTGGTTAGCAGAAACTGTCCTTCCCTCATTACTGCCTGCATCTCCTAAGCACCTACAAGCACTTATTGCCCCTTAGCACTATTGGCATCTAAATGCCACCTTAGCGCACTTGGGCATTTGTTTACGTGTGGTAACCCTAAAACTTCTTGTATCCTGTATGTTTTCCTATTATTCATACTAGTTTTGTACCCTGACCTGTTGCTGTTATTAAAAACTCTGTAATTATTTTATCTGTATTATGGCTCATGTTATTACTGTATGCCTCTGTACAGTCTTCAGAATTGCTTGCTCTGTATATACTGTATATCTAATGTAACTACTGTATGACTCTGTATTGTTCTTGAAGTTGTATTGATTCTGTATTATCCCAACTACCCCTTCCCCCAGGACATGCCATGAGACAAGCAAATTGTTGGTCAGTGTACCTTTCCAGTGAAACTTTTCAATCAGTCAATCAATCAATCAATAAATAAATTAGTAAACGTTAGGTAAAAAAAGTTTTTGCAAGCAAAGTACAATCAATCAATCAATCAATCAAAATCTTTATTTTGCCAGGTGGAACATCATTGAGACAAGCTCATTTACAAGATGGACCTGGGGCAAAACAATTGCCAACAGAGTTAAAACATAACAGGTTGAGTGAACGTACATAACAATTACATAGTAATAATAACAACATAATAACATATAACTATCACATGTGACAAGATACTTGTACCAGAACATAACAATAGGTTCAACAGGAGGTAGTGCCATTTAAATACAATTGCATAGATACAGATATATGGACATAAGGTAATGAGCTAAAGTTTATACAGTAAACATCATTGGAGGAGTCGTAGTGAGCAGGAGTGGCAGTTCCTCTAGCGTCAAAGTGCAAAGAAGATTGAGATGTAAGAGTCCTTTGATAAGTACTGTAGGCATGTCCTGGCAAGTGGGGTGGGAAGAGAAGACGGGTAAAGGGAGTGGGGAGAGAAGGTCAGCCGAGGCAGGAGAGGGTTGAATATGATGGCCTAGGGAGGAAGGACAAGTTGAGATCAGCCCCACACTTGAGTGTGGGGCTCTAAACTGTTGACTATTCCTTTTAAAATAATTAAAAGAATGCTTGTTTAAACATGGCTGTCTCCAGGTTTTCATCAGTGTTCGTAGCCATTTTTGAACACCCATTACCCTACAAAGTTAAGGGGAGTGTCAGTTGCATGCTAGTTTACCATACTCACAAGGGAGTAAAATAAGGGGTCCCATTTCCTAGTTGCAAAGGACCAGCAGAAATCATTGCAAAATTGTTTACCACCAGTCCCTTACCTGGGACCCTTAGAGCTATGCTTAAAGGGGTTCATGGAATCTTTACATGCCAGTGCATATCAAAGTGCATTGGTGCATGGAGCAGGTGGAGCTAGCCTGTAAACAGCATCCCATGCCATTCACAGTACCAACTACCACAGTCACAAATGGTGAAGCAATTTTGCAACATCCCCTGAATACCACAATTTTTATTTATTTTGTTTGAAGTAGAGGGGGTCAGACTTCCTTGTTGATTGTGTACTGCAGTGGGAGGAAGCAGATCCACAAGGGACCAGTTGATGTAGGATGAGTGTGCATGACTGGGGGTGGGGAGGAGGAACCCTAGACTACCAGGTAATTACAGCAATGGACAGAGATGCTGGGGACCCATTGGACTACCAGGAAGAATGTTGAGGGACAACTTTTTGATAGTTATTAGAAGGTCAGAAGTGGCACACAAGTATAGTTTTGTTTTGGGGGGGTGCATGTTTTACACCCACGTCGCATGCATGTGTATGCATACCACGGTTCCACCCTCGTTGTCACCGGCTGTTATCGCCCTGTCATTAGGGCACCAATCCCGGGCAGTCGCCGATTGCATTCTCATGCTGTGCCCCTATACCCCTTGCTTAGGATTCTAACTGGGGTTGACCGGGAAGGGGAACGATTTACAGGTTTGGTGCCTTAATGACAGATGCACAATGGCCGGTGCTCCGAGGGTGTGCAGTGGCACACTACAGCTCATGGCATATGCATGCATGTGGCAGTATAACGTACAATTACTGTGTACAAACCAGGTTTGTGCATAGGAATATTTGGGCACCTTTATTTACAAATCTAATGAGAACTGCAGCCAACATTTGCAAAAGCATGTGTTGTGCTACATGTTTTGATTTCTTTATGTAAACCTTGTGTCTTCTTTCCTTTGTTTGCTGTTAGCAGGGTTTCTTTTCTAAATTTGCCTGGTAGTTTTATGGCCCCTTGAGATCTCAGTGTTTGAGTTTGTTATTGATTTTGTCTTTCCGATAATCTCTCCTGTGTCATGTGACAGTGATGCATCCAGAACCATTGATTCAGTAACTGATAGTTACTGCAGCAGCAAATCTGCTGTTTGGATCCTGAGGTTATGGTCTCAACCTAAATAACTCTTTCAAATCTATTTTTTATAGGTTTGTTTCTAGGTCTAGTCAGCAGAAGTAAATGCTTTGTTTTGAAAGCATTTTTGTTTTATCAAGCTACACACAGCCCTAACAAAGCATGCAAATCACCCCAGGCCATCAGTGCTATAATTAGTAAAGACTCTGTAGCTGTTTCTTTACATAATAGCCCACTCAATTATCCATCAGTTGTTTGCCAGACTGTAAATGCAGCCTTTATTAGAGCTCACTGGATAATGAGAGGCACTTAAAACCTCTACTGCTAACCCAGTGGTGCAGAGGGTTGAGGCGCTGGATGCCACACATCGAACCATGCCGGCGACCTGGGTTTGGGAATGGACTCAGGCGCTGGTGGCTGGCAGGGGGAAAGAGAGGATCTAGCATCTGAAGGACTGCTCTCCTGTCCTGGGGAGGGTTGGGTGGTAGCTCCACTTTGTAGTGGCCCCTGGTGGAGACCAGGGGTACTACACATAGCGGCACAGAAGGGACCTAGAAAGCCAGAAAAAAAGCCTTGGCCCCACCGGATGACAGCCTCCGGGCTTCATGTTCCTCGGAACCTCCAGGAGCATCCTCCACCACAGCAGCAGAAAAATAGTGTGCTGGGGATCCCTGCCACCTGGTGTCTTCCCCCTTGGAGGAGGGGGACCTGCCCAGCAATGGGATACACCAGGGACAACTTGGGAGTTGGCTGTGATGTGTGTGAGAGGGAGTGCTCCAGAAGATGACTGCCGGGGCACAGAAGCAGTAGGCGGCCCGAAGGAGAGGTGGATGCCGGAGTGTGGGAGAGGTAAAAAAGATCACATACACAAAAAAAAAAAAGTCTACCACTGTAAACTTGACATTTAACCAGTACTTGCTGGTTCTAGAATCCTGGATATATCACTGTCGCATGAGACTGGAAGCATTACAGGAAAAATAAATGCCATAAACAATTCTAACATGGATATTCCCAGGGGCCATAAAACTAGTAGGAAAATTTAGAAAAAACAAACTAACCCTCCTAACAGCAGACTAAGAAAAGGGCACATTGGACTACACTCACAAATCAAAACACTCCACACAACATACGTTTTTGTAAATTTTGACTGTAACCCCACCTTTATGATCTGTGCCAGGGGGTCTGGTGCCCCTGGCACTGATAATTTGTTCTTGGAATGGCAGATTGCTATGCTGGTGCATAGGGGGGCATTTGTTGCCCCATTTTTCATTGCATAATATTGCATTTAGAAATTGGGTCCCAGGTACTCAAAGCAGCAGTGGAATGAAATTGGGCAAAAATCTGGCCTTACATTTTTTCACTAGAAAAGATTCCAGGCATCTTCCAGTTTAATTTGGTGGTACAGTTTTCTAATTCCACCAAAATGTGAGTATTTTATAAATGTTTTAATTGAGTTTTGTGTCAAGAAAAAAGACGGCCCCCACATTTTCCATAGAAATAACATTGTAGACCTGGCAAGGGTTAGGACAGAAAAAATAATAAAGTTTAATTGTGCACAGCATAGGATGTAACTAGACAAGTACATTTGCTAATATTTTTTTATTTATTTGTTAGCTTTAGTTTACTGGGTAAGTGCATTAGGCATGAAAGCCTGCCTATTTTCGGGCATGACCTGGAACAGTACAAGTTACAGAGATTACAAACAGATGCAAGAAATATACAATTCATACAGCAACATCAGGTATCTCAGAGGGAGAAATAGTACAAAGCCAGTAACAATCCACACAGGGATGTATAACAAAAATACAAAACTACTCACAGTTGTACAGGAGTGTTTCGGCATGACAGGCAAGAAACAATGATGAACACAGTAAAAGAAATTAAGGGCAATTTTATTTATTTATTTATTTATTTATTTATTTATTTATTTTAACATCAGTTTAAAACCTTTGAGCCAGAGGCTCATTTACAAAGGTACCTCGTCGGAAGGAAAACAGAACAACATGTATACATGAGACACTCAGAAATACAGTACAGCAACAAGGCACTGGCAAGCTGCAGGCAAAGCGATACAGTCAGCAACACTCTTTAACAATAGGCATAGTTTTTTTTTTTTTTTTTATACATCACGGAGGTGGGATGGGGGTCAGGGGCAGTGGCAGGAATGAGAAGTGAGCAAGTGATTTTTGAGGCGGTATTTGAAGCTAGCGAGCGATGGGCGTCAGTGATGCCAGCTGGGAGGAATTGTGTACCAGGAGGGGGCTCTATAGGAAAGCCCTTTGGCCTGGGTGGTCACCCTGGGGATGACCAGAGCAATTTTGCTGGGCGCGGGTGTGCACCGTGAGGTTGGATTGAGTGAATAAATTGGCATGGTGTGTGAGGATGGCCATGGAAGGCTGTTAAGTAACTTGGGCACGTTAGGAACAAGAGGGCGCCATCAGGTTATAGAGGACATGGAATAAAGATGACAGGTATGGCCGTCTATGGGCACTGGTGATAAGTCTACATGCTTTGTTAACATTAGGTGTACCATGTGAAGGGTTGTCTGGTCTGCTGAGCCATAAACAAGAAGGCCGTGAGTCAACTAGGGAGAGCACCGAAGAGGTGACAGCCAAGCAAAGGGAGTTTGCAGGGAGACATTTTTTGTGCAGGTAGAGGACACCCAACTGTGCATTGGAGGCAGAGGTCAGAGCAGAGATGTGGTTATGAAAGGAGAGACCAGAATCGAAGATCATACCAAGGTATTTATAGGAGTGCACAAGCTCTAAAGGGAGATTCAGGGCGGAGTGAACAGTTACATACCCCAAGTGCATAAAGGTGAGAGAACAGTGCATTCTTGAAGGAGGAGTGAGATACAGAGCCTTTTAGGTGGGGAGGTAGGGAATTCCAGAATTTGGGAGCAAAGTGTGAGAAGGCCTACTCACCCATCCTAGTAGTGCAGAGTGGATCTAATAGTTGGGGAGAGGCGGAGGACCTGAGAGAGCAGAAGTAAGTTACAGGGTTGAGCCTAGCCCCCCAAAGAGTCAGGGCGGGGATTTCTGGTTAAGAAGTCAATGAAACAACCCAAGTAATAAGAGTGCAGGTACTTAGGGGGCAGCCAGTGCAGGGTGGAGTAGAGCAGACAGTGGTGGGAAAGGCCAGGGGCCAATAGGTCAAACCTGCAGATATTGTTATAAGTAGTGTCCCACTTTGAGAGAGCATAAGCACTGGCCTGGGAAAGAACAGGGGAAGCATAAATGAGACCAGGGAGCAGGACAGCCCTGGTGACTGAGATCCTGGCAGCAGGGGTGAGGGAGTGACACACTCTATAAGCAGCACTACTCTTAGAGTTAACAGAGTTGCATACCTCAATAATGTGGGATGAGAAGTCTAGAGAGGGGTCCAGCCTAACCCCAAGGTATTTGAAGGAGTTTGTTGTCGAGATGGTGGTCCCATCAAAACATAAGACCTGAGAGTTGGAGAATTCTGCACAGACCTTTCTAGAGGCATCAAATAACATAGCTTGGGTCCTGGTAATGTTTAGGGGATTTGGTGATTAGAGGTGAGCCAAGATTGGATCTGTTGAAAAGTGGAAGATAGGAGATTGTTGAGAATGTCCACAGACCTAGAGGCAGCATACAGAACCAGATCATCTGCATACATAATGGTGCAGCAGGGAGGCGAGGGGATAGGTGAATAATTTCAAAACAAGGAAAAGAAAAGGGACTCTGCAATAAATGGATGCTGGGGATGAGAGGACTTTGGAGAAGGAGACAGTTTGAGAGCATGCTTCGAAATAGTTTCTGATCCAGGATAGGGTGGAATTGGAGGCACCTATGTTGAGAAGTTTATCAAGTAGCAGGGGGTGGTTAACCAAATCAAATACCTAGGTGAGGTCAATAAACACCATGCCAGTCAGAAGGCCTTTGTCCATGTTTGTCTTAATGCCACTTGTGAAAAATGTAAGTGCAGTGGTGGTACTATGGCCTGCCCTAAAACCGTGCTGTATCGCAGTTTGAAGATTGGAACTGAGTAGGTGCGTGGATATCTGGTGATGGATTAATTTTTTGAGCAGCTTGCTTAGAGTTGTCAGTAATGATATAGGTCAATAGTTGGTTAAGTTCTTTGGGTCACCCTTTTTGAACACAGGAATGGTTCTAGCAGTTTTCCAGTCCATAGGAACTGTGGAGGAGCAGATGGAAAGGTTAAAAAGTCTGGTTACCAGAGTAGAGAGACTGGAGGCAGCAAGTCGTAGTATCCTGGGCTCAAGACCATCCCATCTGGCCCAGCAGAGCCATGGGGCAGGATGGCATGTAGTAATTTTAGGACCTCTTGACATGAGACAGGTGCTAGCACAAGGCAGGGAGTGGCTTCAGTGGGGCTGAGGGTGAAGCATGGGAGCCAAGGGTAGTAGGTGGAGAAGTATTGGGAAGTTTGGTGAATAGTGAGCTAAAGGTGTTGACAATAGTGGAGGGATTGTTACAGTTGACTTTGCTGATGTTTAATTCACTAGGGGTTTGACGCCTATTATTCCAGAAGATTTCATTAATTTGAGCCCAGTATCTTTTTGGATTAGTTGAGGATGAATGAAGAAGATCACAATAGTAGTTGCTCTTGGCTTTATAGATTTCCCGTTTACGTAAGTTCCACAGGGCACGATAGGCTTCAAAGTCGGCTGGGAGAGAAGAGGATTTCCATATAGCCCATAATCTATTCTGGCACTTACGTAATTACAGGAGAGGATGATTAAGCCATCTGGTGGCTCTCCCCTTAACCCCATGTGTGGAGAGAGGAATATGTTTCTTCTGCAAGTAGAGTAAGGTTTCATTAAATGATCAGTAGCACAGTTTATGTCATTGGTAATAAAGAGGGGAAATCAGTCAACATGTCGTAGGCCATGTAGGAAAGCAGCTGAGTTGAGGTTGGAGAAGGACAGCACTTTAGGGGGAAGGAGGGCAGAGAGGCATTCCAGACACAGGAGACTGGACAGTGATCACTGATAGAGTCTGCTAGGACACGGGTTGTAGAGAATCTGTCATTCCTCTTCATGAGTATCCAGCCAATAAGAGTGCTACTGGAATGGTTAGGAGATGTTCTAGTGGGAGACTTAGGAGGTGTTCTAGTGGGAGACTTAGGAGATGTTCTAGTGGGAGACTAAGGAGATGTTCTAGTGGAAGACTTAGGAAATGTTCTAGTGGGAGACTAAGGAGATGTTCTAGTGGGAGACTTAGGAGATGTTCTAGTGGGAGACTTGGGAGATGTTCTAGTGGGAGACTTAGGAGATGTTCTAGTGGGAGACTGGATAAGTCGGGTAAGGTTAGCCTTGCTAACAGTAGAAGCAATGCAGGATGAATTGGCCCTGAGCCAGTCTAGATTAAAATCCCCAAGGCAGATCAATTCATATAGGAACAAAATACATACATAGAGTCACCAAGACTATGAACAATGCATTATACAATTCTATACAGCTCAGAGCCCCAAAAGCAGAGCTGCAGTCATGGTTTATCTTCAGTTACAATTTGCCAATGATACAAATGAATCCTACAGTATCTGTAAGTTTTGACTCTCACCTGTATACCTACAGGTAACACCATGCAGCATGGCTTTAGTTTACTTGCTTAAAAATTATACTGCAGGTAGACAAATTGCATTTTCAATTTTCTAATAATGTAACAATCATAAACAGCTCTAACTCGGAGTGCTGCTGTTAAAACAACATCTTCAGCACCTTTCACAGTGCAGTAGTTTTTAGCAGTATCCTTTGTGAAGCGACTGTGTTTAAAACATTGCTAGTTTTTCCCCTGCACTCCACATGGCTACCCAAACACTCCTAGCTAGCCAGTATGGGGCATTTGTGAACCAAGTAGTCACTCGTGAATTTCTTCTCCCTCTGAAGCTATTTATTTCAAAAATTTTACCAGGAAAGGCATGCTGAGCTGATAACAGCTCATTTCCAGATGTGTTCTAGGGTGAATAAATAGTAATTAACAGCAGTGCCAAATAGTAGTCATATGCAACATTACAATAAAACATTGTAAGGCTAAACAGTCAGTGTTGGGTAAGTTACTTTTTCTATTACTTTCTATTACTTTTAGAAATTTGTTCCAGGAAGCTCTGTGCAGTCACTAGCATGGATGGAGAAGTACTAGAAAAAGTAATACACCTTACAGTTACCGTTACTTATTTCTTTTTATACAAAAACAATACAAAAGTAATAAAAAACTGTAACAGATTACATTTATTTGAGAGTAATAGGTTAGTTACTAGTTACTTTCAAATAAATGTAATTAGTTATAGTTACATATTACTTTTGTATAAAAAGAAAGAAGTAACTGTAACTGTACGGTGTATTACCTTTTTCTAGTACTTCTCCATCCTTGCCAGTGACTGCACAGAGCTTCCTGGAACAAGTTTCCAAAAGTAATAGAAAGTAATAGAAAAAGTAACTTACCCAACACTGAAAACAGTACAACAGGCACTTGTGATAGCTAAAATTGAGCTTTGGTAGGCAAGGGGAAATTAATGATACAGGCGGGGGGAAGGGATAAAAATGAGTATAGATGGGAGGAAATCAAGAAGTAAGCAGTCATGGACAATTGCAGGTGGGAATAAAAAAAGTCCTGAAGAATCACTTTAAGGGAGAGAGGAGAAGAGACAGAGTGGACTGACAGGGGGAGGGTGGAATTTATTCTATTATTTCCTGCTCTCATTGTGCATTAAATCTGACAGGCCAGGTCACACAGTACACCTCAAAAACAGTAGCTTCCTTGTGATGCACTTCTTTTGAGGGCACTGTCGGGCAGAAGTAACTCGTTACTCATAAAAAAATACTATGATATTATTTTATTTAGCAACTAGTAATACTGTAGTAATAAAGTACTGTCAGGGTGTGGGTCCCAGGGTAGTAGCCTGGGTAAAACACTGGCTGGACAACAGGACACAGAAGGTAATTGTAAATGGAGTCCACTCTGAAGAAAGAAGGGTTACTAGTGGGGTACTGCAGGGTTCAGTACTGGGACCGGTCCTTTTTAATGTCTTTATAAGTGACATTGCAGAGGAACTGGAAGGAAAAGTATGCCTCTTTGCAGATGACACAAAGATCTGCAACAAGGTTGATACACAAGGAGGTGTGGAAAGGATGAGAAAGGACTTGGCAAGAGTTGGAGGAATGGTCAGAAGTATGGCAGCTTGGATTCAATGCAAAGAAGTGCAAAATAATGCACCTGGGAAACAAAAACCCAGGGGATGATTACACAGTGAGGGGAGGGGTTGTCACAACAACAAAAATGGAAAGGGACCTGGGGTAGTCATATCAGATGACCTTAAGGTTAGCAAGCAATGTGAGAAGGCAGTAGGAAGGGCTGGGGGGATACTGGAACGTATAGGGAGAGGCATCACCAGCAGAAAACAGGAAGTTGTTATCCCCCTGTACAGACAGTTGATGAGACCCCATCTGCAGTACTGCATCCAGTTCTGGAGACCCCCCTCTCCACAAGGACATATACAGGATAGAGGCAGTCCAGAGAAGGGCAGCTAAAATGGTGCAGGGTCTGCAAGAAAAGCCATATGAGGAGAGACTAAAGGAGCTTAATATGTATACACTTGAGGAAAGGAGGGAGAGGAGGTACATGATAGAAACTTTTAAGTACCTCAGTGGAACCAACAAAGTCCAAGAGGGAAGCATCTTTCAGAAAAAAGAGATGTGCAAGAACAAGGGGACACGATTTGAAGATGGGGGGAGGCGATTCAGGGGCAATATGAAGAAGTATTTTTTCACAGAGAGGATGGTTGACATATGGAACAGCCTTCCTGAGGAGGTTGTGGGGTCTAAAACTGTGAGAGAATTGAAGAATGCATGGGACAGACATAAGGCAATTTTTGTGGGTGGTAGGAAGTTAACTAGTTGGTTAACTAGGGTCTGCAGCTTATCCTGTAGGTAGGGAAATAGGCAGACTAGGTGGGTCAATCAGTCCTTATCCGCCATCAAAGTCTGTGTTTCTATGTTTCTATGACAGGTCAATGAAAAATAGAACAAGCACAGAGCTATTAAATTGGACAGAAAACAAGAAACACTCATCGCACACACAGATCTGTATTAGCGATCCTACACTTCTGACTCATTAAGGGCTAAGGGACAGTTCCCCCTCCTACTGATGATGACAGTTCCCCTTTCTCTACTGCTAGCTGAATTAGCAGACAGCAAATACACAGGAGCAATAAAAATGCAGTTTTTCAATGAAAAGTTACTTGGATAGATTTTTAGACTTGAGAGTTAGTTTTTTTTTTGTATTTGTTGTTCTAAAATTCTAAAACAGAAATAAATACATACATCATTGGCCTCAGAAAGAAGTGTAATCTAACAAGATCTGAATACTTCTCTAAACGGTTCCAAAAGAAACCTCCTCCTAGTTGAAATCAGCACACTACCACATATCACTGTATTGTTTGAAGGAATCCATAATTACTGCCTTTACTTAAATTGAAACAATTATGTGTTAACAAAAAGCTCTACCTGATACAGGGTAGGATACAAAGAACATGAGGCAGCTCTGGGAGAGGGGTGAGAGGCTGAACCGCCTCCCTCCATCTGTTTTCCCTAAATGATGTTCTGAAGTCAATAACAACATTTTTAAACGAGCAAAGCACCCTACTCCCGCCCTCTTTTTATGTGCTCAGTCTTAATTCGGGGAGTATGCCACAACTTTCCAACAAACTGAAGTATATTTGTTAGCAATTTGAATGCACGCGTGCAAATGCGTTGTGATTCAGTAAAGCGATGTTCTGGTCACCTAAGCAACAAGCAAACTGGAAACAACTGTAACGTTTGCTGCTGTTGAACCCTAAGCTAAATCAGTTTATCAGAGACTTTGGGGCCTTCTGCTACACCACCCTACCTACCCCCAAAAACAATTCCCACAGTGTTCCTAAGTTACGAGTGAAGGGAAGTTTATTTTTTGGTTTTGATTTGCCGGCGAGCACTCTCCCTGTTCCTGGCACTCCAGCACCCCTCACTGCTTTCACCTCCCACTTACTTATATTCTGTACAATGGTGTACAATGCACTGAGGTTGGTGCTACAGCTTTGCTCACTTGATTGTGCAGCCCATGGTTACACCTTGCCCTTCCACCATGGACCCACCGCTACTGCTGGTGAGGATTGTGACTTGGAGTCCCGAATGGGTGGGAGTGCAGCTCAGTGTGCATTTTTGTTCTGTAAATAGGGAGACTAGCTGGGTTCCAGGCTTACTTGCTCATGCATATCGATGTTTCTCAGTTTAACTTTTAGCATTTTGTTGTTTTCAGTTCCTGCTGCCTGCCGCTACTCTCCGACTCCGGACTCCGAACCAGGAACTGCTGCACCAGTGGTGGCTAACATCAGCTCTTTCTCCTCATGTGATCTTGCTCTGAGCTGTCTAGGCTGTACAGAGGCTAGGCTGACATCTGCATATCCCCGCCTGCTCTGTCTCTTGCTACTCACTAACCCAGCCTGGGAGGGGGGGGCGCCGCCGCCACCACCACCTTCTGTTGCCTGCCATCTCTCACTGGCCCAGCCTTTTGTCTAAGTTCAGATCTAGTCCCATGGGTCCCCTTTGAGTGTGGAGCTGGCACCATTGGCGCTACTGTAAATCCAGTACAGTCGCTCGGTCATGCTACACTACAAGAATGATATGAGGTGGTGACACTTGGTTGTGGTGGTGGGTGCTGAGAGAGAGGGTTGGGTGGGGGAGACAGTTACAGGGGACCAGCAACAGACATCAATGGACCATTTTCTTTGTTACAGCTGGCGTCTGCAAGAGTGTGGGGCTTTTCCTAGATGTTTAAAATTCCTCAGCATGCTGTTCATGACCGATCACTTCTGCTTACTGGGCAGTGTAGATCAAAGGAAAGAGCTGATCCATGATTGGGTTGGCTTTTTCTTTTCAAGTACAGGACATTTCCACCCAGCAAACCAAAACTGTGTTATGATCAACCTGGCTGATGACTGGTGTGGCACTGACGCACTTTTCACAGACCACTCTGCATTGGAGTGACTGTGTCACACCTCTCAAAAGGCACTCTCATACCAAGATGTTCATTTGTGGCTGCACGCATGGCGAACATAAAAACCACTGCCAGACAGTCTTTTTTTTTTACTTTTTATTTTGAGAATTTAATGATTATGTTTGCATACATCAAATTGCTACCTCTCCATTTAACCAACTGCAGTAGCAAATTACATTTGTAATAACTGAAGTGAGATAAACATTTGCTAAACGTAAAATACAACCAGTTTAGTTCATGTGGAGAGAATACTTCCAATATTAGCTAAAGAAATATTTTAATTTCTTCGCAGTCAAGCTAGGAGCAATTTTCTAGTTGCTACTCTTAATTAGAACACTTGTTAACTCTCTCTTCTCCCTTGTAAAGCCAAAGTGTAAAAAAGGAAAAAGAAAAACAAGAACAAGTTATCAAATCTAGCAGTATGAACTGCTTCTAATTAATTCATCAAATTTAAACATCCATTTTTTCAAATGATTCAAGCATGTCTTGTTACAAACTCGTGGGAGATTCAGAAGTTCTATAAGCAGAATACTAGAACCATGAACAAGTGACCAAATCATCAACTTTGAAAAAAGTACTTGTCTTGCCGTCTTTAACAATCTTTACCTTTGCTGGAGTGAGCAATGAGAAGTGGGCTCCAATCTCTAGTACCTCATGTCTGTATCTCAGAAATTTGTGACGTGTTTGCTGTGTTTGACAGTAAAAGTCTGGAAAAATATAGTAACCATGATTTTTGCATTGTAACGCACCACGAAGCTCGGCCAGTTTGAAAGTACAGTCTGTCTAAATGAAATGCAACGGTTGCATGTCTGGTAGCATTTGTCATTTTATGTACCTCCTGAGATTTTTTCAGTACTCTGAAAGTTGCAGGCTAGCAAGGGGGATTATCAGAGCGAAATTCAAATATTGGTACCAAGATTTCTTTTACTAGGTCACATATGTTAGCAATTTCCAAGTCAAAACTAAAAGGCATTCTAACAGTTCTAATGTGCCAGTGTCTAAGTTGATTTCTGTTTGCTTTCAATTTGCATGAAATGTTGTAAATTTCCTTCGATGACCTCATGACCTGTAACCTCCAGAGCCTGTATTTTACTTTCACTCCACCAGTTTAATTAAAACGTCAGAGATCCTTTTCTCCACAGCAATCCCATTTCCCGTCAAGGTTTGAACTTCTGATTGTATAAAGTTGTTCTTTTTTGCTCAGAGCCTGAAAACAATGATTGTATTTATTAGTCCAGTCTAGAATCTTGTCAACAGATCTCCCCAAACGTACGGCCATCTTTAGGGTTTTGGGGGCCCCAGCAGGATTTAAAGAAGTTATGGGGCCCCTACTTGGCTGACCTTCAGCCCATGTATTTGCATATAGCCCATACACACATCATTTATTTATTTTTTTAGTTCTTTATTTAACTAGGTATAGCACACTAAGCTGAAAGCTTTTTTACAGGAGTGACCTGGGAGCACAAGGAGGTTAAGTGACTTGCTCAGGGTCACGCAGTATGAGAGTGGAAGCTGTGGAATTCAAACCCAGGTCTGGTCTGCTGGATGTCACCAGATTTGCAGCTCAGAGCCTTAGACCACTGCGTTATACTGCCTCCCAAATTTATTTTATTTTCATACAACCAGTGTATATTTAAATTGTTTAGGGGGAGACAGCAGTGTTAGTCCTTGAAGGAGTTCTTCCCTTCCCATTCATTGCTGCTCATCTGACTCTTAACTGCAGAAGGGGCTGCATAGCCATTTGTTGCTGTTTCAAGAAGATAATAAGATAAAAAAATAAAAATAACTAAGGTAACCTGTTCTGGTTGGCAGTCCCACATAAGTAGGGTTTGCGGGTGCCTAAAACCAGCTATGCCCACAGATTCAATTATAGATTGCTTATCAGCAAATGGAGGCACTGGAGATGAAAGAATTTGCAGAAAGCTTTCAAAAGCCTCCCTGCGACACTGTTGCAATGGTACAGTAGCTGTTTAACTTTGGGCTTCACAGCTGGCTTGAGGAGTCAAAGGTACTTCAGACGACGGCGTGTGGATGGCACTTTTGGGGTCTCCCTGCCGCCACTTTCCAGCCTTTGTCTACTAAGGAGAAAACGCTGTTTATGCAAAGCCAACTTTGGTGAAACAATTCTGTCAGCCACTGCAGATCATAAGCGTGAGTAATAGTAAGAACTGTGTTTCTGGTTGACTGTAATAGCATTTCTGGCCTGATACAGTATTAGATAAATTACACCAAACCTTCATGGAGCCTCAGAAACTAAGCTGCAGCCTGACCTGACCTCTTGATTGTCCCTCACACTGATGGACAGTCTAATAACTAACATTTATGGCGCTATTTAGAAAATACATTCTAGGGACATGGATATGTTGTTCATCCACACTGTCTGGCAGGTTCCTTGCCACTTTAAATCTTGCTGGAAGGTCTTCAAGCTGGCTCCTCCCACCCAACCGGGTGGTAAAACTTTCGGCTGTGCCCCATGATGCCAGATCTTCCTTACCGCTTGGAAGCTCAGGTTCCCTCCTTAACGCTCTGCGTGTAGACTGGATCCTAATTCTTTGGTTCACCCTAAACTTATTTTTAAAATTTTCAAGACTTTGGTCATCTTTCTCCCTTGCAGCTGCAATGGACAAATCGACTCCCAGATTTCTGCTGTGCCCTTGTGGGCAGAAGATGTCCAGGACAGACCTGCACTCCAGGTGCATCTACTGGCTCGGCCTGAACCCGACCCGCAGGCCCTCTGAGTTATGCTGTTCATTTGTTGGCCAACATCCTGGAGGACTCGCGCGGTTACAACTGGTGCCCCAAGAAGCACACCTGCGGTCAAGTCGAAGGAGGCCCATTGGGCGGTTACTGTGGCGGCTGGCTCGGCTGAGCAACTCGAGCAGATGATCGCCCTCGAGGAGGAGGCGGCTCAGGCCTCATCATCCTCTTCCTCAGTCATGGCATTTATCCCGCTCTCACTGGGTACCTCGTATTCAGCTTCTTTCACGGAGCTTTGCCAATCCCTTTCCACGAAGGGAGCGGGGCCATCGGGACATTCCTCTCGGTCCAAAAAGAAGGACTCAAAGGGTAAGTCCCATCGTCGGCGTTCATGGGAGCGGGAGAGGTCCCCTTCCCCGGACAGTCGACTGTCGACTTCGGTTGAGGTTGTGGCTAAGGTCGCTGGCTTCACAGCATCCCTGTCAGGCCAGCCGGCCGAGACACCCGTCGATGCGGCCAAGATTTTTCTTGGATGGGCTTTAGACTGGTGAGGCTGACAACCCTTCTTCACCGGTTCCCCCGATGGAGACCGAGGACCTGCCTGTGCCCCAGGTGCCGCAGTCCCCAGTTAAGGCTTCCGAGCCGAGGGAAGAGCGGGCATCCCCCGGCCCTTCCCAGACCCATCCTCGGAAATGCCGAGGATCTCAATCTCTGTCTCAGTCTCGGACATCGTCTCGGTCCAGCTGATCCTGCCAACATCGGCGGTCTCGGTCTCGGCACCAAGGTAAGCGGCATCACCGCTCGTCCTTGTCTTCCTCCTCCAGGAGAGGATTCGGTGCAAATTGCATCGATGCTACAAGGATCTGATGTGGCAGCAGTTACTTCTGTCCAGGAACAAGCTGACGCTGTCACCTTGCCCGGCCATCAAGTGGCTGTCACCCGAGTGGCCAAAAAAAACCCTCGCTGAAGCCGAGGTGCCCAAGCCTGGGACGGTTGTTCATCCGAAACCAGCTGCCCCACCTATTGTGGTGGAACCTCCGCCTCCACAACCAAAATCGGGGCACCGACCAAGGACTCTCGGTTGGGTCAGGGCCTGCCCCACAGGTTGTCGGTCACCCTCACTCCCGACCATCCTTGGCAGGTGGAGGGTGGCTCAGGCCCCAGGCAGCTCTTTGCTGACTCCTCGGAGTCCGACAACGACTGCACCCTGTTCTCCAGGCCCATTGACCTGGAGTCCTCCAGGGGCTAGTCGATGGATGAAAGCCCATCGTCCTTCATGGGTTTGCTTCAGCTCATCTCGTAGTCCACCGGGATGCAGCTCGAGCCTGTATCCAAATGGGCCAAGTATCCCCTGATGGAGATACTGGACCAAGGGGATTCACCTACGGAAGCCTTTCCGGTGGCTGAAGCCATTGTTGGCCCAGCCTTGGAGCTCTGGCAGCAGCCTGCTTCCTGTCCTGTGACTTTGGCCAGGATGGCCAGGAAGTATGCGGTCCCTACCGGCTGTTTGCCCAGTTTTTTGGAACACCCCTCTGCTGAGGGGTTGGTCACTGACAGTGTTTTCAGGCGTTCTGGGAACGTTAGCGACATGGACAATCCCCCCAACAAGGAGTCCAAAAAGCTGGACTATGCTGGGCGCAAGGTGTACGCTGCATCCTCCCTTGGCCTCCACCAGGCCAGCTGAGCCGTGCTGATGGCACACTTCTCCCACACCCTCATGGGCTCCCTGGATGAGGTGATCCCTCATCTCCCGGCCGACCTGCAGACCATGGTCCTGCAGGTGCAGGACCAGTGTAGGGCAGTGGCTAAGCAGCAGCTCCAAATGGCTCTGTACATCGGAGACTACTGTGCCAGATCGATTGCAGCTGCAGTGGCCATGCGCTGCAGAGCATTGCTGAGGATATCCACCTTCACGGCAGATACCCAGCACAAACTGATGGATGTCCCCTTCTTGAGGATTGACCTCTTCGGCCCTGGAGTGGAAGGTCACCTCCAGCAGATAGAAAAGTCCAGTGCCACTCTGGACTCGGTCACCTCTGCCCAGAAGGACAAAGGCCTCCGACAGCAGCAGCACAAGTCCTTTCATCCTTCTGTGCCTGTGGCACGTCTGGCCCAACAGCACCAGGGCCAGCAGGCTCGCGCTTGGCATCCCAAACCCAAGCCTGTGGCTTTCTCCAACAGGAAGCAGGGAGATAAAGGCCCAGGAGGTCCCTCGGACAGTCCCTCCTCTAAGCCTGCCCAGTGACGGGTTGAGGGGTGTCGCCCCCAGCCTCGTCACTCCCCCTTGGGTCCCCCCCATGGGGGGACGGCTCCGCCATTTCCTTTCCACCTGGTCCACTATCACCATGGACCGTTGGGTGTTGGAGGTGGTAGGAAAGGGCCTGCCCCTGGAGTTTGAGCAGGCCCCACCCTTCCGAGCCGTCGCTCTTCGGGGTGCTACGGGGTCCGCAGCCTCTGTTGGCTCGCCGAGCCGATATTGCCCTGCTCCTCGAAAAAAAAGGTGATCAGGAAGGTGGCGGATCCTCCTCCAGACCCAAGGTTTGTGTCCAGGTACTTCCTGGTCCCAAAACGGATGGGGGGCTGGCGCCCCATTCTCGACCTGCACGACCTGAACAGGTTCCTAAGGTCTCGGACCTTCAGAATGGTCACTCTGGCTCAGATAATCCCATCCTTAGAACGAGGCATGTGGTTCTGTTCTCTGGACCTTCAGAACGCGTTCTTTTATGTCCCAATCCATCTATCCCACCATAGATTCCTCCACTTCAGAGAGGAGGGATCCCCTTACAAGTTCCGGGCCATGCCCTTCGGCCTTTCTCTAGCTCCCAGGGTCTTCACCAAATGCATGGGAGTGGTGACAGCATTCCTGTGGTGCCGAAGGGTCCGGGTGTACTCCACCTGGATGATTGTCTGATTGCAGCCCCCTCCAAAGCGGAGGTGGAGTAGTCCAGAGATCTGGCCCTCCAGGTTGGCCTCCTCATCAACGAGGCCAAGTCGTAACTCGTGCCAAAGCAGGTGATACAATTCATTGGGGCAGAGCTCAACTCTCTACGAGCCATAGCATGGCTCCCAGTGGACAGGGCCGAGGTTCTTTCCTCTTTTGCCCAATCATTTCAGGTTGGGCAATTGCGCCCTGCACGGGACTTCCTACGCCTCCTGGGCCTCATGGCGGCCTGCACCAGCGTGGTCTGTTGGGCCCGCTGGTACATGCATCCCCTTCAATGGAGGCTGGCCAGCCAATGGTCACAGCACTTCGATCCACTGGATCAGCTAGTGACAGTGACCCAGGGGTTGTGGAACACTCTCCAGTGGTGGACCATTCCAGCACATCTGCAGGAGGGCATACCATTTGTCCGCCCCGAGCTGATGGTCTCGCTATCGACCGATGCCTCTCTGATGGGTTGGGGTGCCCATCTGGGGGAGCACAGGGCGCATGGCCTCTGGTCCCCTCGGGAGTCCTGATGCCATATCAACCTGCTGGAGCTTCGAGCAGTTCTTCTAGCCCTCACCACCTTTGCTCTGTTTCTACGGGGTCAAGTGGTTCAGGTCCAGACGGACAATACCACGACCATGTACTACCTAAACTGCCTGGGCGGAATGCACTCCATGCCTCTGTGCAGGGAAGTTCTCCGCATTTGGTCACTCGTGTGCAGCCTGGAGGCGGATCTCCTCGCCATTCATGTGGCAGGAGCCTCCAACACCCTGGCTGATGCCCTAATCCAGATAGGGGCTGCGTCTCACAAGTGGTCTCTCCTGCCGGAGGTAGTACAAGATTTCTTCTCCCACTGGGGCACACCTCAGGTGGACCTGTTTGCCTCCAGGGAGAATGTGAAGCTGAGACTATTCTATGTCCATCCCCCTCAGCAGGGCTCGCTGCAGGGGGATGCCTTCTCGAGGCCGTGGACCCCGGGTCTCTTCTACGCCTTTCCCCTATTTCCCTTGATCCACAAGGTGCTTCTCAAGGTGAGGAGGGACAAGGCGCAGGTGATTCTGGTAGCCCCAGACTGGCCCTGCCAGTTCTGGTATCCATATCTCCTCAGTCTCAGCGCCAGGCTCCTGAGGCGGCTTCCAGCTCCCCCAGACCTGATCTCAGTCAATCAGGGGAAGGTATTCCATCTGGACCTTCAATCCCTGCACCTGATGGCTTGGTTCCTGAGTGGCTAGAGTTCCAGGCCTTGGGTCTTTCCGACGAGATCCTCAATGTTGTTGAGGTGTCCCGTAAGGAGTAGACCAGAAAATGCTACGCCTTCAAATGGAAGAGATTCTCCATTTGGTGTCAGGGCAAGGATCTGGACCCTTCCTCCTGTTCCTTGGCAAGCATTCTGGACTACCTGTGGTCCCTTTCTCAGCAAGGGCTTCGGTCGACGACCCTTAAGGTGCACCTGGCAGCCATCTCTGCTTACCGGGCGTGGGCCGCGAAGCAGTCGGTGGCACAGGAGAAGGTGGTCGGGCGCTTTTTCAAAGGCCTTGATCACATATCCCCTCCGGTGCGAGAACCTCCACCTCTGTGGGATCTACCACTGGTATTGGCTAAGCTCATGGGCAAGCCATTCAAACCGATGCACAGGTGTGACATCTCTCTCTCCTGTCGTGGAAGACCGCCTTCTTGGTGGCTATCACGTCAGCCAGAAGCATGGGAGAGCTCCAGGCGCTTTCCATCGAGTCTCCTTATCTGGTCTTCCACAGGGACAAGGTTGTCCTGCGCCCCCACCAGAAATTCCTTCTGAAGGTGGTGTCAGAGTTTCACCTTAACCAGATGTTGACTCTGCCGGTGTTCTACCCCAGTGACACCTCGGAGGCCGAATATAGGCTCCATACTTTGGACCCTAGAAGAGCGCTCGCTTATTACAAGAAGCGGACAGCTGAAGTTCGGGGAGAGGTTTGCCAGCTGTTTGTCACCTACGCTGAAGCCGCGCCTGGCAGACCTGCAGCCAAGTCGACGATAGGCAGGTGAGTCACCTCCTGCATAGATCTCTGCTATAGGTTGGTGGGCATGGAGCCTCCCAGAGGGATAAGAGCTCATTCTACCTGCCACACCGCTGCATCGGTGGCTGCTTCTAGGGATGTCCCTATCCAGGAAATCTGCAGGGCTGCTACCTGGAAGTCAGCACACACCTTCATCACCCACTACCACATTGACTTTGAGTCATGCCGGGATGCTGGTTTTGGGGCCTCAGTTCTCCAGTCTTTATTTCCCATGTAGAGGGTGTGCACCTTGCCTCCCTCCTCCCAGAGAACTGCTAGGAGTCCGACAGACAGTGTGGATGAACAACATATCCATGTCCCTAGAAATACAGGTTACTCACCTGTAACAGGAGTTCTAGGAAAGGTATATGTTGTTCATCCACACGACTTCCCGACCTCCCGGCTTGATGCTGCACAACCTTGCTTCCAGCAGGCTAGATCTGGAGTCATGGGGCGGAGCCGAGAGTTTTACCACCCGGGTGGGTGGGAGGAGTCAGCTTAAGACCTTTCGGCAAGATTTAAAGTGGCAAGGAACCTGCCAGACAGTGTGGATGAACAACATACACCATTCCTAGAACTCCTGTTACAGGTGAGTAACCTGAATTTTTGGTTTACACCACTGCTGCTATAGCTGCTTATAATTAGTTGAGGGGGAAATTAGAAAAACCTATTTCATGTATTTTTTGTGGAAATGCACAAATTATGTATGATTTCATGTGATTTTGCAAATTACAACTGTGATTTTAAATGTGTAAGTTTTTTTTGAAACTGCATTTTTTTAAAATCTAATTTGCACAATTTGAATGTGCAGTTTGGAAAACAATTGCACTATTTGTCGAAATTAAAATTTTTAAACATTTCAGTTTTTACAAGTACACAATTCAGGAAAAATGCAGCAATTTAAATAAAAAAGTATTAGTGGATTATACCAGATGCATACAGGATGTGCAAGTTATGTGAATGCACAGATGGCAATTGTGCACTATTTCACTGGTGTAATAACAATTTTGCTTGGCACTTCTTAGAATACTATCTAAAATAGACTGAACGTATAATTGTAGACATATTGCACACTGCATAATAGCCTAATAGCCTAACACTGATACTGCTACAGTACTTCAAAAATAAATTTAAGGGTTTACACCACAACTATTACTGCTGCTTATACTGCTGTCTAACTTACTGTAAATAGTATAATCAAAGGTGACATGATGCACACCACAAGAGAGTTTGGTGTCTTTGTGCTCATGCTGCTACTTGAAGTGATTTTGTGAGCTTTTCCATAGCAAATGGTAATAATAACCTGTAGGAGTTGTGAGTCAATCTTCTACCATTCAAACTGCCAAAAAGTGCTGTTTTTGATGAAATAAATGCTTTTTATTTCTGTGCTTTTCTTCATTTGCATAACCCACCCCCTTTTTTCTCAGTGCTGGAACCCCTAAGCATGATAACATGCAAGGGAAACAAAGTTTTTAAGCATTGTTTTGAAACAGAGACCTCTGTTGGTCAGTCTTGGTATTGCAGACATCGACACTACTGACATGGGAGACTACATCTCTCAGTAACGAAATCTTGTCAGATAGATACTATATGCACAATGCCTTATTTTGAAAATAAACATATAAGAGCTTTTATTGTTGAAGCCACTACAGAAATATGAGACTGCACCTCACTGTAATGGAATTGGAAAACAACTTCTTATTGTACCCACAATGCCTTGCTAACTACATCTACATGGTTGCTGCCCCTTCCAACCCTGCACTGTTCTTCTCTGTCTGCCATCTCCGGCGCTTCTGCTCCCCACCCCCTGATTAAGTCCCCACGACACCTCTCGTTGTTTTAGCTCACCTCCCACTGCTAACCTCTCTGTCTTCTCCCCTTTTCCAGATTTTGCCCTTGATTCAGGCCACACGACCCTCCACCAGCATGGCCGCAGCTAGGGACTTCAGCTGCCCAGCCGTACACCTCCTGGCCGCTCCTGGGATCCAGAAAGTCGGGTTATGATTGCCAGGCTAGCCAGGGTAGTGGAGAGCTGCTGCCATTGGCCCGACGCTCGCTGTAGTGCACCCTGATTAGACACTGTTTTTCCTCCTACTCTGAGATTGGCTAACTGTACCTGCTGAAACTTTCCTTGTCTCGGGGCTGTTGCGCCCATTGATTACAAGTGGAAGCAGCCAACATTTTACATCCACCCCTTCCCCACCTTGCTCCTTAATTAAATAGACCATGCCCATGCCCCCTTGGTGACCCCTCCTCTTTCTCTTACGCTATAGGATGCCTTGCTAGGTCCTTCTCCCTATCCATTCCACCTAGCCCTCTCTCACTTTTAACCCCTGTCACACTGTGACTCTGTGCTGCCTGGACTCTTACCTGTTGCAGTGTAATTGCCCTTCTCACTGCTCCACTTCCCCTCCCACCTGCCATCTTTAATTTTTCTAGCTCTGCCTTGCCTGTCTCTATGCCCACTTTCCTCAAGCCACCTTGCTATCATTTCACCACGCGCTCCACCTATTCTCTGCTCTCCTTTCTCCTCTTCCTTGCTCTTCTCCTTCCCCTACTCCACTCCCTCAGAGCCTGCTTCCCCTCTCCCTCCTGCAGCTACCAACTTGAAATAGCATTCTGCCACCTTGGTACCCTACACATTGGGCTCAGCCCACCTCCCAGAGCTCCCCCCTTCCTCTAAGGAACTGTCCTCTCCTACTGTTGGGCACTGGGTACCCCCCTCATCCTCTCTTTTTACTTTGACCCTGACCCTTCACTTTCACCCCATGGTGCAGTCTTGCATGCCAAGAAGATGAAAGCACTCCCTCAGGGAATTATGTTTGAGCACACTGAGGCTCGTGCTCCTACTCCTACTGTTGTCAGGCAACGTGCATCCAAACTCTGGCCCAATCGCTGCCAAGGACTCCAACCAGAACAAACCCTCAGGTGCACTCACAATCATGTCTATTAACATCTGCAGCCTTCTTCCCAAAATTGATGCCCTGCAGGTCTTTACTAGCCAACATTGCCCGGACATCCTGGCAGTTGTCGAAACCTGGCTCACACCATTGGTCCCTGACCAGGCGATCTCCCTTCCTGGTTACAATATCTTTAGACTTGATCGGATGTCAAAAAGAGGTGGTGGTGGTGGTTGTGCCCTATACCTAAAAGATAATATCATGGGTCACCCCATTAATACTGCTCCCCAGTCTACTACTGCTCATATTTTTCCCATCAGAATCCTCCTAGGTGTCCATAACAAAGCCCTCACAGTTGTCAGTATTTACAGTCCTCCTAAAGAACAAGGAAATGGGCTAACCGCAGTACTGGACTTTGTCAAGTCACTTCCACCGGACACTGAATCTATCCTTTTAAGGGACTTCAATGTAAACTGGCCCACTGCCAAAGCAGGGGCACACAGGGACTCTACTGCAGCGGCCAACCTCGCCCAAATGGTTGACTCAACAACCAGAAAAAACTACAAGATCGGCACGAGCACCCTGCTGGACTGGATCCTTGCCAGCCACCCCTATCGGATCACAAACACCTCTGTCCTTCCCAACTCACTCAGTGACCACTCCCCTGTCAGCTGCACATAGTCAAACAAATTCACTAAACCTCCCCCTAAAACCATCAACAGCAGAGTTCTACCTCATGGTCAGCTAACTCATCTCAAATCTCACCTCCTCCTACAAGACTGGATACCAATTTTCAAAGTGATTAATGTGAACACTGCTCTGGACCACTTCATCAAAATCTTCAACGAGGCCAGTAACAAATATGCCCCTGTAAAAAGGTGAAAAATGAAAGCACTCTGGAACCCATGGCTCACAGGAGACCTCCTTAGACAACTAAAAACAAGAGACCACCTCTGGGAGCTGGCCAGAAACTCAGGTAGGCAAGATGACATCATAAACTACAAACATGCACGGAATGACTGCACCAAATCTATTCAGCAAAAGAAATCAGCCTATTTTAAGAATGCTCTTACTAACTCCCGGGGTAACGGAAGAGACGTCTGGAAAAACATAAAGTAAGTCACTGGGAATAAGTCTAAATCTCCCCCATCTGTGCTCAACATAAATGGAGTTACTACACTTGACCCTAAAATCATTGCGGACACTTTCAACACTTCTTTCACTGATCTCAGTACTGTTCTACTCCCTGATTTCTTTAAAGAAGATATTGTTCCTATGTCCCCAACGTCTGCTACCTCAAATAATCAACGTGTTTCTACTTTAAAGTGGTCAAGACATATCAGGTTTGCAAGTATGTTACCAAAGCCACTAGCGAATCCAGATCCAGCAATGACTCCCTCGACCTCAAACATCTGTCCCTCGCCCTAGAAGAGGTACTCAGACCTTTGACCAGGAATTTTAACCTCTCTCTCAGCCCTAGCCAGTTCACTGACAAGTGGAAATCTGCCACTGTTACCCCAATACACAAAGTGGTGACAAAACTGCCCATGAGAATTTCAGATCAATCTCCATCCTACCTCCCCTCTCCAAGGCGCTGGAACGTATTGTCTGAGACCAGCCAACTGACTTTCTGGATAAACACAATATTCTGTGCAGCCAGCAACACAGGTTCAGAAAAGGACATAGCACCTCCTCAGCACTACTTGAATTCACCACTGCCATCCACAACTCACTGGACAGTGGTCAGCAAACTGGTTCCATCTTCATTGATTTAACAAAAGTCTTTGACAACATTAACCACCACCTCTTGCTTGTCCAGCTCCAAAATGCTGGACTCTCATTTGACTCCATAATCTGGTTCAAACGCTACCTAGACAACTGGACCCAAAGAGTAAGAATTGCTGATACTCTTTCTGATGCCAGACTTGTCCACTCGGGCATCCCCCAGGGTTCCATCCTGGGCCCCCTCCTCTTTAGCCTGTTCCTAAACTCACTGCCGGATTCCTGCCCTGAACAAATCATACTCTACACTGATGATGCAGTAATCCTAGCCTCACACCATGACCCTAAACTACTGCAAGAAGAACTCTAGAAGTGCTTCTCATCAGTCGAAGCCTGGTTCTTAAAGCATAAACTGATCCTTTATCAGAAAAAAACAAAGTCCATGATTTTCAGCAGCTCTCACAACAAAAATAAGCAGTACAACCTCTCCATTAAAACCAAGCAAGGAGTCACTCTTGAACAAGCCCAAACCTTCAAATACCTTGGCATCACTCTTGACTCACACCTCTCCTATGCTGCCCACATTAATAATGTTGCGAAAGCTGCTAATACCCGGCTGGGCCTACTGTTCCGTCATAGGAAACACCTAACCCCTGAAGCATTGTCAGTCACCATCCAAAGCTCTATCGTTAGCATTATTGATTATGGACTTATCATTTATGGCTCTGCCACCACCACCTCCCCCAAACGTGTAACTATCTCCCCCAATAAGGCCTTTGACTCATCACAGGATCCCATCATCTCACTCATGCATGTGATCTTTACTCTCAGACTGGGTGACTGCAACTCGACAGTCGAATAAAATATCAAACCTGCATCACAGCCAAGAAAATAATGATGGGACTTGCTCCTCCTGGAGCTGTGCTCTCCTTAAACCCAGATACAACAACTGTAATACAAGGAGGTCCAAATCTCACTCTCTGCAAATCCCCCAGTGTTGCACAACCCAAGGACAATAATCATTTACTTTTAAGGTACCCAGCAGGCTAAGTAGTCTTTGTAGCGACATCTCCACTGCACCCATGCTCAGTGGTTTCAAGTCTAGGCTTTGCCTTGCTCTCCTTGCCTCCAGCTCCTGTGAGTGCTCATCTAAGTAGTACTCCCACGTAACTGCCCATGCCTCCTTACCAAGCACTTTCTATCAACACTGCTCCCCTTTTTTGCACTTACCCCTGTCTGTCCATGATAAGGCCTCCTGGCTGCCCTACCCCTTGCCCCCTGTTTTACCCCCTTTTGCCCCTCCTTCCAATAACCTCCTTCTTACCCCCTCTTTCTGCTCCTCCCCTTTCTTTTCCTCCCTACCCCTCACACTCTGAGATCTTCTCTCCTCCTCATCCCACCCCCAGTCCTTCCTCTGTCATTATTTCCTCCTCTCCGTTGAGCCTCCTGTTTTCCTTGAAATTGCATGTCTTGTTCATCAATGTTACTGAATAGTTACTGTAACTTATGCTGTATGCTTGTACTCACTGACGTGGAACCTTTGTAAAAGAGCCTCGGCTCAAAGGTATTGCTGTAATCCTAGACTCAAATAAATAAATAAAATAAACATATTAGGTGCAGTCACCACCACCAAAATAGGGGACTGCTCCTCCGAGTAACTAACATTTATATCAACATTATAATTTATCCAGAATTCCTTGGTGCTGTATGTAAAACATTGACAGTTCCCTTGCATGAGATCATTCTGGGGGTGTGGCCACACACAGAAAAATGAAGGACACAGTGCTGACAAAACATAACAAGCATTTGTCAATGCCGAATGTTGTCTCGCTGGCATTGGCATTGGTAGTGCAGGAGTTAGAGATGCATAATAGGAATGGCAGTGAAGTATTGAACTGATGCCAACCCCAACCCCACCCTGCAGAGACTGACAGGCGCTGGGGTGTGCCTTAGGGGTGTCATCTAGAATTCTCATACTGTTTTACCTCACCCTACCCTGAAGACACTGACACGTGTTGTGGTGTGCTTTGGGGTCTTTGGGCCTTATACTTACCCCATTCCATAAGGACATATGCTGAGATGGGTGCAGTATAGGAAAATGGGCCTCACCCTACCCTGTAGACACTGACAAGTGTTGTGGTGTGCTTTGGGGTCTTTGGGCCTTCTACTTACCCCATTCCATAAGGAAATACGCTGAGATGGGTGCAGTATAATAGAATGGGGTGAACCTTAGGGTCGAACACTCCAAGGCACACCTCGATGCCTATCACTGGCTGCAGGGTGGGGGTGGTGGTGCAATGGTGTGAGCATTACAGCCAATGATCCCAAGTCATGCCCCTGACGCCTGGCAGTCTCTACAGGGTGGGGTGTTACAGTTGGAAACCCTAATGTTGTAGGCATTTGTTGGTATTTTCACTCCAAATTTTCAACATAGGCTTTTTGTGATCCCACCTCATGAAGAGCGGCACAATCAGTTTGTTAGCTGAAAGGTGGTTTTGCACAGCAGCTATGCCATTTGGCGACACAGGGACGAAAACACATTTTGGGCAGGATGTGGAGAATGACAACTGTATTGTTCATGAGGAGGTGTAAAAAAATGACAATGTTGAAAATCTGGAGTGAAAATATGAAAAATTGGTGAAGTCATGAACATGCAGAGAAACTACACAACACATGTCTGTAACCCAATTATTTTTGGGAGTTTTTTAGCCACATTTTCAACATAGGCATTTTGGGACCTCCCCTCATGAATAGTGGTGCTGTGATTTTGTTAATCTGTCCCAAAAGTTGATTTCCCACAGCGACCATGCCATTGTGCGCCACAGGTGTGGAAACAAATTTTGGGTAGGCTGTGAAAAATGACAGCTGTACTGTTGATAAGGAGATGTGAAAAAATGACAGTGTTGAAAATCTGGCATGAAAATATTGAAAATTTGCGAAGTTACAAGGGTGCGTGGAAACTGCACAATGTACGCTTGTAACACAGTTATTTTATAGACTTTTGGCACCAAGGCCCAGATATTCTAACTGCGCCAGGCTGTGGTGCAAGCTTGGGTGCAGCTCAACTTGGCTGTGCAGGGGTGTGGACTGGGCGATATTCAAAGGAGCTGTGCCATGGCTCAGCAGCTTTAAATATCGCACCCTGGCCACCCCCAGTGTGCATGGCGCAGTGGCACTGCACCAGCGCAAGTGGCCAGAGTGGAGCATGGAGATGCGCTAGCACAAGTGCCATTGCATCATTCACAGCCCCTATGATATTCAAAAGGTGACATGCAAATGGGGCCATAATGTATGCAAGGCACACATGGGGCCATTTGCATGTCATTATGGCCCAATTTGCATTCCATCTGCATGCAGGTGCACCGATCCCCTACGACTTGCGCCTGGTGCCCTACCAGGCAGCAGCCTTCGGGGACTGACACCCTCTGTAGCCTGATCTTGGGCATTTGTTTAAAACATAGATCCCCATCCTATATCCCTGGTGTTCCAGTGGACCGCTCTCTGCCTGATCGCAGGCATCTGTCATAATATTTTATTTATTTATTTTTTATTTATTTATTTAGCTTTTGTTGACCGGGTAAGTGCACTAGACATATCCTGCCTATTTTCAGGCATGACCTGGGGGATGGGGAGACAGATGAATGCCAACTGACCTTGAACCAGATTAAGCTGTTGGTGGTATTTTTAGTGAATGAGGGAAATTTGGCCAGGACACCGGGGAAATTCCCCTACTCTGCTGGCGCTCTGTGGCCAGTAGGGGAGCTGGACTCATTTGGCAGGATGGCCACTGTGGCTAGGTGTGCGAAGGAGGAGGTTGTGTCTGATGCTGACAAGAAGGCTGAGCAGGAAAGTCATACTGAGATTAGTATGGCCGCTGGTGTGGATTCAGAATCCAACGACTTGTTCCACGATGCAGTCTCAACTGCAGAAGCGTTTTCAATAGAGAAGGTGTGCGGGATGACGAGCGCAGGGAGGTCCTTGATGGCTGAGAAAGCGGAAGCTCCGTTTGTGAGGTTGGAGACGTTGGATGGTGCTGCAGCTTTAAGACCAGCTTGCGTAGGAACGCTGGGTACAGTGAACGCAGAAGTGTGTTCGAAGAGAAGGGACGTTTCACGATTAGTGGATCTATCACTGGCTACACTAAGTTTACAAAGTGGAAACCGAGTTGGGAAATTACAACCGTGGCTGAAAAAAATCGCTGAGGAGGCAGTGGTAAGAGGACAGTTTGCTATTCAAAGGCATTCGATGCGGAAAGGAACTGGGGTTGTTTCTACTGAGGTCTTACTACACAGCCAAGAGGTCGTGAGTAATGTGATACCGAAAACGGCATTTCCAACATTTAAAATTCATAAAGAGACTGGGTTTGTGTTTCAACCCTCTAAGGTGGGAGTGGTGGGTTCAAAGGAAAAGCACCCTGTAATTTATTAAACTGAGGTTGATGTCCAACAAGGGGTAACTGAATTTTGTTTTAAACATCCTGAGAAGCAGGGTCAAATTGCCTCAAAACTATCTAAGGAGGCAAACGCAGATTCCCCTGTAATACCTCAGGGATGCCCCGTTTCTCCTCTCCATTCTTTGGATCACGATGTAAATTGGTCCCCGCAGGAGGCCTTAGTGGCAGCAGGGTGGAAAAAATTAGGGCAGGGGATATGGACTCCAGACTTATCATGGGATTCATCTTTGGACTTTAAAAAATCTTCTCCTGTGTGGCAGCCTAGTGTTGAGCTTGTAACAAAAAAAAATAATAATGAAAAGAGAGACGGGACAGGCAATGAGGGTGGAAAAAAGGTTGACATGTTACCAAAACAGGCTGAATTTACAGCATCACAAGAACTGGGTACTGAAAGTAGTAAATCTGAAGTAGGGCCTACCTCTGGGAAACCCCTTATGTCTAGTTTATTTGCTCAGAGCAAACGGGAAGCTGCACCCCGGCGCAACGCTGTTCGTATTAGATATAAAGGGGTTTTGAAGAAAGACCAGACAGGTATTATGTGGGTAAATCCTTAATAAAAGATTCTTTGTTTTTTTCCCCCGAGGGATGTTTTTGCTTTTATAAACATCTTGGGGGAAGATAACTTTGATATTAGTTTTTGTTCCCCTGCTTTGTTAGAACTATTTTGGGAAAGGTATAATCAGGTGAAATTCTCTCCTCTTTGGTCCTCCTTTTTGGTTATTCCTCTTACAAAACCGTTAATTAAATTTGTTACGGTTATGTTTAGAAATGAGGGGGTACATGTTGAAGATATTTCTTACTGGCTCTCTCAGAGATGCGAGGTTCAGAGTGACCCAGAGCCTATTTTGGATTCCGAGCAGTTTTGGACAGGAGGGTGGAAATTTAAAGTCAAATTACGACAGTCTAAATTGGGAGTGGAACATATCCCTAATTCCTTTTTGTTGGGAAGGGATAGGGGGGTCTGTTTTTATAGCGGGCAGCCCAGAGCATGTTATAAATGTGGATCAAGGACACACTTGTCTAGTACATGTGACCAGCCACGCTGTGATAATTGTGGGGAAGTTGGTCATGTTACCATGTTTTGCGTAAACTCAACAAAACGTGATCTTTGTGAGGAACAGAACCATGCCTTTCGGAATTGTCCATGGGCAGCTCAGAATAAGGTCAGTTGTGGGAATTTGGATTTAATTATCCAAAAGGCGCAAGATGCCAGTGAAAAACAGTAGAGAATGGGTGGTATCTCAAAGCCCCCTTCTGTACCTCAGAGCACTGTAGAAACTCAGGTGAAGGCAGTTGCCCTCAGGACTACAGCTCCACACCTTAAAGAGCTGAAAACAGAACTTTTAGAAGAAGATTCTGATCTTTTACAGCCAGTTGGTTATATAGCCTCAAATGAGGATTCAGTGGCTGATATGGGTCTACCTTTGCAACCTCCTTTACCCCCTAGAAGATCTAGTAGAAATTCTAAGCCCATCTCGCTTCCAGAACCAGAGTCCATAGAATCTAAAAATTCCTACGCAGCCTTATTTTGGGGAGATTCTGAGATGGATATTGGGGATACAGATTCCCAAATGTCACTACAGGATTCCTTGGTGCCCCCTAGGGATGAGTATAAGGAAAAAAAGAAGAAAAGGAGGAAAAAATGAGAGGTAGTCTGTGTTTTGGTTCCTCTTAGCCAAAATGGAAATGTTTTTTTTATGGGCCACGTTAAACACTCATAGTCTCTTAAATGTGCAGGAGAAACATGCAGTGTTTCATTTACTTCATGATCTGCGTGTTTCTGTTTGTTTTTTGCAGGAAACTTGGATGTTTTCAAAGGAACAAATAGTTACAAAAGATTGGCCATGGGGACTGTCCTTTTGGTCTTTTGGGGAAGACAGAGCTGATGGGGTGGGGATTCTTTTCAATTCTTATAGTTTTGCTTTATATAAATTGATTGATTTGGATCCAGGCAGGGTGCTGATTTTGGATGGTAAATGGTATAATAATACCTTTCGGTTTATTAATATTTATAACCCCCAAACAAAGTCAGAAAGGGTAGCTTGTTTGAAAGGGATTCAACCTTTTTTGGTAACGTCCATTCCCATTCTTTGGGGTGGGGATTTCAACTGCAGTATGGGAGGGTCAGGGAGAGGCTCCAACAACAAAAAAAAACTATTGTGATTCTAACTGTTTGAGGGATATTGTTAAAACGGCGGATTTAGTTTCCTGTGATGTTTGCAGGGCTACTTGTCCTAGGGGTACCTTTTTCAAAGGTGGAAAAGGCTTTACTATTGATTATCTTTTTATTTCTAAAACAATTCCGGCAACTACTCCACTTACAATTCCAGTAGAATTTTCAGATCATGTTCTCTTGCAGGTAAAGGTAGGAGAATTAGTTGGATATGGCAGACAGAGGACTAGATGGAAGCTGAACACTTCTATCTTACAAGAACAGCTAGTATTGAATTCTATCAGACTGATTTTACAAGCTAGATTATCTGTGGTTTTTTTTATATTCAGACTTGGGAGAATGGTGGCAAGAAACTAAAGATGACTGTATTTTATGGTTTAAAAAATATGGGATTCGACGTCAGAACTCTGAGTTTTTTGCCTATTTGAAATTAAGAGCTCAAGTACAATATGTGCTTACACTGGCAAATTCCTCTCGAGAGGATTTTTCTATACAAATAGAAGCAATTAAGGCACAAATGAGGGTGTTACAATATGACCGAACAAAAACTCTACAAGCAGTAATATCAAATCATATGACGAAATCTGTGGTTGGGGATCCTTTTGAGTTGTGTAAATCTCTAAAGGATCATTCCTCTTTAGAATTTTTGAACCACGGAGACGGTAGAGTGGTTACAGTTAAATCTATAGGGTATAAGATTGCTGAGCATTTTCTGGAACTTTGTTCCCATCATACTCCTACACGGCAACAGGTTAATCAGTTTTTAGGCCCCCCTTTCAATACAGAATTAGATCCAGGGATCTTAAATATCAACAAACAACCCTTTTCCCATTCTGAGATTGCTACGGTAATTAAAACTCTGAAACCTAATGTTTCCCCTGGTTTAGATGGTTTATCTAACTTATTTTACAAAATTTTTCAATTGGAATTGATTCACTGTCTGGCCTTTGTCTTTAATAAATTTTTAGAGGGTGCTTTGATCCCGAGTTTTTTTTCTGAAGGGTTACAGATATACATTTTCAAAACAGGGGATAAGGGGGATTTCAGGAACTGGAGACCAATAACATTGTTAAACTCAGACTATAAAATACTTACCACTTTGATTAACAATAGATTGAAAGTTATGTCTGAGATAATTTTTTCTCCAGCTCAGCATTGTGGGCTCCCCAATAGAAGAATTCAGTTGGTTCTTTGTATTATACGTGATGTAATTGATCATGTGAATGACTCAGGTGAGTCAGGGTGCTTACTGTCTTTGGACCTGGAGAAGGCCTTTGATAGAGTTAGTCATATTTTTTTGTTCTCTACTTTAGAATTTTTTAAGGTCCCTGTGGGTTTGCTAAATCTAATTAAATGATTATATGCCTCTGCTATGGTGTACCCACTAATTAAAGGGGAATTAGTGACAGGGTTTACCATAAACTGTGGAGTACGACAGGGTTGCCCCTTGAGCCCCCTTCTTTATATTCTTTCTTTAGAGCCCCTACTTAGAGCAGTGAATAAGGCCCCTCTGTGGTCAGGAGCACATATCCCTGGTACAAATTCTTCTATAACCATACAGGCGTATGCAGATGATGTTTGCCTTTTCTTTAAAGAGTTTACACAAATGTTTTTTTTTTTTTCAGTATTTGATTTATATGCAAGTTTATCAAATGCCAAGATTAATTTGCCTAAGTCTAGAGGTTTGTTACTGGGTGGTTCCTATCAGAATCCTGTTCATTGCAATTCTATATTGGTTTCTACAGATCCCTTGACAATTTTAGGGGTAGTTTTTGGACCCCAAAATCTTCCTGAGGATAATTGGGTTTTGGTTTTGGATAAAATAGAATTAAAAGTGAATAAATGGAAAAGGTTACAATTTTCTAAAATAAAAAGGATTCAAGTTTTAAAACAATTTATTCTGTCATGTTTACAGTACCTGGCAGTTATTTATACCCTGCCTGCCCAGTATGAAACTAGACTTTATAGCATTTGTTTCCAGTTGTTATGGGGTAATAGATTAAACCCCATCAAAAGGAGTTTTACTTATCTGGATAGAAAAAGAGGAGGTTTGGGAATGGTTGACCCAGTAGTCTTTTGTTTTTCGTTATTTTTTTCCTTTTCATTAAAACTTTGTTTGAGTCCCTCAGGGGTTCCAGAGATTTCCTTTTTTAAATCTTTGATGAGTCGTTATCTAACAGCTTGGTTGCATTGTGCACCTAAATTATCTCCACACTTGTCCTTGCCGGAATATTTTAAGCCTGGGGCACGGAAATTATATAAGTGGAAGGTAACCAAAAATCAAATAATAGGGGGTTCTCCGAGGAAATTATATAATGAAATTATGACCTTGATTTATCCTTTAGAGCCAAGCTTCAAAAATTGCCCTATAGGTTGGACTTCTGATGTTTTGGAACAACTTAATAATCCCAGGCTACCAGAATATATGTGGGAGGTTCAATGGCTTATGATGTATGGGAGATTGAACGTTAGGGGAACCGCAAAATATAAAGCAAAGGAAGAGAGGTCTTGTCCATATCTGGAATGTATAAGTCAGGAGGAAACCATGGAACATTTTTTCCTACAGTGCTCTTTCCCAATAAAATTATGGGGATATTTGGCTAAGAAATGGGAACTACCTTGGTTGGCTAAACTAACCTATGATATTTTGGTAATTGGGATTTTCCCCCCATCCTTAAAGCAGTATGAGAAGGGTACTTTGAGAATACTGCTGGCATGCTTAAGGTTTTGTCTTTGGCAAGTAAGATGCCAATGGGTCTTATATCAAAGGAAAACCTCTTTAGAAGGATATAGTTTGTATGTGACAAATGAATTGAGCAAAATCTTTTTGACAATATGCAACTATATAATGTTGATAAAGTTAGGAAATGGTGGAAGGGTTTTTCACATATTATTAAATATAAACAGCAGGTAGATATTTATCCCCCCCTTCCCACTTCCTTCTTTTTCCTTATAAATGAGGTTGGGTTTTATGGGATAAATGTGTGTTTTTTAAAAGGAATGTCAAGGAGATGTTGTAATTAATGAATGTTTATTGCAAGTGTTTCTCTGGTTTTATTTTTCCCTCTGGGCTGTTTGCTTTGGTTATTATTTAGGTACAGTATTATGGTTTTTTTTTTCACAGTTTGAAGAATATCTGTATAGTGCTAGTGTGATTTTGAAGGTTTGTTTCTTTTTCTGTTTGAACAAATGTTATCTTGTGAATGTGTACTTATGTTTCTATTATAATAAAATCACCCCCTACTCTTTTCGATAAGTGCTATGGGATCTTTAACATCCACCTGAACTACCACCAATCCAGGCAGATGGGACCTCAGTTTTAACGTCTCATCCGAAAGACGGCACCTCAGAAATGCAGCACCCCTCTCATGCTGCATCACAGTGTCAGTACTCAAATATTAACCCAAGTGCCAGATGTGGGAACTGAACCCACAGCCCTCTGATCTCCTGGCCTCAGAGACGAGTGTGCTACCTACTGAGCCACTGACACTGTCCTCGTCCAATATCCCTAGTGGTCCAGTGGACCACTATGTGCCCAATTGCAGGCATCTGTTATAATAAACCCTCCCATCTAATATGCTTGGTGGTCCAGTGGACCGAATGCTGCCCAATCACGGGCATCTGTTTAAATAAACCCCCCCCCCATCTAATATCCCTGGTGGTCTAATGGACTGAATGCTGCCCGATCACGGGCATCTGTTTAACAGAAAATGTCCTATTACCCTGGTGGTCTAAGGTACCCCCCCTTCCCACCCTCCACTGAGCCCCCACCACCCGCTCCCCGGTCAGCTGGCAGGTGGCACCCCACCCACCTGCTGCCCGCCGCTGACCGACAGTCCGATAAGGCCATGCCTATTGGTTCACAGTGTGAGCCAATGGGCATGCAGCCTCAATATGAGACATTCCAGATATGGGAATGATTCATTCACATACCGGAATGTGTCGAGAGGAGCTGCACGCCCATTGGCTCATGCTGTGAACCAATGGGCGTGCAGCCCCATCGAGGTGTCAGCCAGCGGGTGGCAGGGCAGCAGGTGGTGGGGCTTAGTGGGCGGTGGGGAGGGGGTACCTAGACCACCAGGGTAATAGGACATTTTCTGTTAAACAGATGCCCATGATCGGGCAGCATTCGGTCCACTGGACCACCAGGGATATTGGCGTTTTTTTTTTTTAATTTAAACAGATGCCCACGAGGCAGCATTCGGTCCACTGGACCAACAGGGATATTGGCTGAGGGGGTTTATTTAAACAGATGCCCATGATCGGGCAGCATTCGGTCCACTGGACCACCAGGGATATAGGATGAGGACTTTATTTTTAAACATATGCCTGTGATCGGGCAGAGAGTGGTCCACTGAACCACCAGGGCTATAGGACAGGGACTTTATTTTTAAACATATGCCTACAATAGGGCATGGGAGGGGCGCTGCCAGGTGCAGCCGGAACTCGGGTGGCCACCCACAGGTGGCAGCTACCATGTTGTGCCCTGCAATGCAGCAACTCACCTGTTGGTGGCCAGCAGTCGATCCTTTTTTTTTTTGGCTTATCTTTGTGCTAGCGCAGGTAGGAGTTGCGCATGTATGGCTCTGCACATCCCGGGCTGAATATCGGGCTGTGCAGATTATGCATGGGCATGACCCCCCCACCTGTGCCTGCATACATTACTGATGCACTCTGGTGCATCGGGATTTGTGCCGCGCACTTTTTCCTTTTGAATATCGCGCCGGGACACACATCTGTGGGTTGCGCATGGTGCAACACTGTTGTGCCATGTGCAACCCTTTTGAATATCTGGTCCCAAATTTTAAACATAGGCATTTTAGGACCTCTGCTCATGAACAGTGTCACCGTCATTTTCTCAAACTGTCCCGAAAATGATTTCAAACAGCGACTGCGCTATTCTGCACTGGACATGCGAAAACACATTTCAGCCAGGATATGTAAAATGACAGCTGTACTGTTCATAAGGAGGTGTGGAAAAATGTCAATTTTGAAAATCTGGTGTGAAAATATTACAAATTCACAAAGTTACGAGCATGCATGGAAACAGCATAACGCATGCTCGTAAAACAGTAATTTTTTGGAATTTTTTCACCAAATTTTCAACATTTTGAGAGTCCCCCTCATGAACAGTGGCATTGTCGTTTTGTTACTCGGTCCCGAAAGGTGATTTCACGCAATGACCGAGAAATCACCTTTCGGGACAGAATAACACCATGACAGTGACTGAATTCATGAGGAGGGGGCCCTAATAATCCCATGTTGAAAATTTGGTGCATAAATTCCAAAAAATGCCTGAGATATGCACCAAAGTTGAAAAAACACTATTTATGCCATTATACAGCTTACCAACATTTCTTCAGTTCGCGGTCAGCTTTGAAGAGTGCAGACGTGTTCCCAATCCACCAAAGATTGTCACGCCAGACTCTGGAGGTAAGTACGGGTGAGGGTGTGTGTGGGGAGGCAGGATGCACAGAAGGTGGGTGCGGATTGGGGCAGGGAGCTGGACAGACCGTGAGGGACTGTTTTCTTCTTTTACAGGTAAAAAAAAAAACAGAAAAACATTGAGGGACTTTTTTTTTCCTTTTACAGGAGCATTGGCATGTTAGGGTGACCCCAGCATGCCACCTAATGTTGGGGTGCTAACCAGCGAGGGATTGGGCACCCCATGCTGCACATACCGAAGGAGGGCAAAGAGCCGAGGGGGATTGGGCACCCCCCTCAGCACATAACAAATGGGGGGCTGCATTATGCTGACAGGGAGAGGGCTCCCTTGTCGGCACATAAATTTGGTCAGGGCATGCCAACAGGGAGATTGGGCACCCCTGAAGTCGGCATTGTGGCAGGCAGTATGCCGCCATGTTTAATGTAATCTTTCACCAAGGAAAGCACATTGGGAGATGCCACTGCATATGATAAGCTTTGCTCACATTGCAGTGGACCTTTCCTTAGATGTGCTCACCACATTATGTGTTCCTGGTGTGGTGCCAGCATGCAGGCTTATTGGGGAATGAGGGACGCACCTACTGATGTGAGCCCTGCATTCGCCCAGCAGTGACTGCGCCTCCAAATCTGCTACTAATGCAATATGCTGGCTGGTGTGCAAGTGCGAGCCAACATAAAAATGACTATGACAGAGTTTTTTTTACAAAACAAATTGCAGTTTCTACATTTGAAGCATGGGTGGCAATGGCATACTTTGTGAAAAAGGCACCTGCAAAACTTCACAAAATCACTTTAAAAATCAGTAAGTTTATGGTTCACACCACTGCTTCTTGTGTCCTCTAAAAGAAATTGATGGCATAATCCTAGGTGGCACACATACCACAAGACAATACGATACCCTTACACCAATGCTGCTATTTAGAAAAAATACTTATAGTTTACACCACTGCGGCTGCTTCTATTGTCTGTAGTAAACTGACTTCATAATCCTAGATGGCATAAACACTACAAGATAGACCAATACCCTTACACTGATGCTACTGCTTAAAAAAATGGATGTACTATTTACTTTGCTGCTATTGCTGCCCAAAAATAAACAGACAGTATAATCATAGGCAGCTCCCACACTCCTGCATTCATCCTTGTCTGGCAGGGGAACAATCACAGAACTGCTCATTTATATTGCACCAGATTAAGTTGTTATGCTTAGGTATGTTTAGGGAGTGGGAGGATACTGAATTATCTTCTGAAAGTGCCATTGTCTAGCCATTTTCCTTGTCAATGGTACTTGCAGTCAGGAACTGGTGGATTTGTCTGTAAATAATTCAGTCTCGCCCGATCTGAGTGTTCATTCAAATTTCATGAGGGTGTGTATCTGCTGATACCCCTCCACCACTGTTTTCACTTTCACACAGTTCCTCAGTGATTTATTTTTTTTGGTGAAGCACATTTACTTTTTGCTCCCCAGGCTTTCTTGTCCGTAAAATCAGGCTTCTCTTTCCTGACTGGATTTTTCTGGGGACCTGTTGCTGGGCTCAGTAACAGGGAAGGCAGTTGGCTGACTGCCCCTTCCCCTCTCCTTTCACTGCCACATAGCTCCAGTGTGATTTTAATAAAGCTTATTATATTTTGTACCCTTTATAGTACTCCACAGTCAACACCAGTGGGTATTCCTCGTCCATCCTATAGGTTGATACACAATCCAATCAAATCAAAGGTGGGCGAGGACATCCCTCTACCCTCATCAGATTATCTCCAGTTCACTTCGCGCATCAAGATAGGTTGGTCACATCCTCACTGTTCCCAACAAGTCTTATTCAACTCCAACAACTGTACAGGTACTGTAAAAAATATTTTTCTTTACTTCTAATATATCTAACAAGCAACCTGGGAGATAGCAAGTTCAGCATACTAATAACTGCGGCAGTTCTCCTTATGAAATGTCTGTTTCATTCATCAGGTATTTACAGTTGTAAACAGTAGAGAGCAGGGATAGGAAAGCAGTCATAACAAATATTGTCTGCGGATCAGGACCCCCTCCTGTAGTGGGTCCAGAACACACAACGACTGCGTGCCACTGCTGATTCGATCTTGACTAGAGTCCCTCCCATAGTGACCCCTGCCTAGGTGAGACAGCATTCCACCAAATTATGTGACTGCTACTTCCCCCCTCCCAGTAGCAGGCGACCAGCTTAACTGCACAGCAGCAGTGATTACCTCACGGCAGACTCTCTGGGCAGGGATCTCCTCCGATAGAGATCCCTGTCCAAGGCAGTAGCAGAACACAACCCTCAAGGTTCTAAACCTGACCCTTCTCGCTTGGCTAGTGAATCCTCGCGGCACCTCCAGCAGCAGCAGCAGCCTCCAAAACATCTAGCCCTTTCACTCTCAGGGCTCAACAGAAATGCTTCCACCTCCCTTCCCACTCAGAATGTTGCGAGCTTCTGGAGCCCCGATCAGGCAAATGGGCAACAACCTACCAAAAAAATCACCCCTTGCCTCCACATACCTGAGGAGGTGCAGTGCCATCAGATTCCCCATCTTGGCAGGCTGGGCATTGTCCTCAGGCCCTCCATTCTCCAGCAAACCAGTTTGAAATCCTTTTGTTCTCTGGGTCATAAAACAATTCCCCATCCCCCGAGACAGCTTCTGGCCGCACCTTTGCTCGCTCTGCAACTTGGGCAGACAAGCCCCAGGATGCTCAGTGGCTCCTCTCAGTCCCGCAGATCTCGCCAGTAATCTCGTGGGACTTCAGCAGCCATCTTCCCATATACAGCAATCCCAAACTATTTGAGATCTCGAGCAACCTCATGACCGCCATCTTGCCTGGGTCTGCCACTCAGCACTTTCCCTTGTGCCAGCCTATTTCCCATCGAGAACAATGGCAATGTTATAACAGGCAGCTGTAATTTAATTATGTGGCCTGCTGCATTAGGAGGTCCCTTCCTAATACAGTTCTCTCTTGATTCCTCCAGATCCCTCCACATCATGAGGAAATGCAGGGAGTGCAGAGTGTCCTTCATGCCAGTAGAAGAGGATGACCAAACATGTGTGGTCTGTATCCTTAGTGATCACAGGGGTGCAGCACAGATGGAAGATGCTGTCAGCCGCTTGGAACTTCACATGAGCCTACCTATTTCCACCGCTCCCAATGATACCCAAAGTGCTCCACAAGATTCGACGTATGGGAGCGTCAGTGGTCCTGGTGGCCTCCAGTTGGTTGAGATGGCCATGGTACTCACTCATCCAAGCCATGTCAGTGAGACCTCTGATAATTCTACCACTGTGGCCCAACCTACTGTCACAGGGACCAGTTCTCCATCCAGATCCAGTCAGCCTGAATTTGATGGCATGGCTATTGAAAGGAACAGACTGATAAACCAGGGCTACCATACCAGGGTAGTGAATCGTCTGCTACAATCCAGGAGCAGTCTACAAATAAGACTTACCTCAGACAATGGCAAATATTCCACAAATGGTGCAGGGAAATGGGTACCTCACCCTCAGTGGCGGGGTTACCACAAATTTTGGACTTTCTGAATGAAGGGGCGAACAAGGGTCTAAGTCCAGCCTCACTCAGAGTGCAGGCATCAGCTATTTCCTCCACTAGGGGTCCACTACCGGGAATAGACCACATTGGTTCATACCCTGACACCATCCGACTGCTTAAGGCAGTTGCATTAACAGCACCAAGGGCGAGGCAGAGATGCCCACCATGGCAACTTAATACAGTGCTAGATGCACTACAGTTGCTTTCCCTACAGCAAGATTCTTTACACTGGAGCACTATTAAAACAGCCTTACTTCTGGCAATTTGTTCAGCCAGGAGAATAGGAGAGATTCAGGCCCTCTCATGCAGGAAACCTTTTATCACCTTTTATAGTGATAGGGTCAGTCTGAGAACAGTACCATTCTTTCTGCCCAAGGTGGCATCTCAGTACCACAAGGACCATGATGTCCTGTTGCCCTACATAACTCCGAATAACCAACAAGACACATTCACCCACCACACTCTAGATGTGGACCACCAGTTGGAAAAGTATCTCAGTATCACTAGGGATATTCGGAAGTCAGATAGATTATTCATCGTAACCAAAGGGCACAGAGTAGAACAGGCAGCATCCAAAGACACCATAGCCAGATGGATCAAGCAGACCATTAACGAGGCCTATAGGGCAGTGGGGTAGATACCACCAGGGGGCCTCAAAGCACACTCTACCAGGGCAGTAGCAACATCCTGGGTAGAAAGGGGAAACGTGTCTACACAAGACATTTGTTCAGCGGCTACCTGGTCATCAATACACACCTTCACTAAGCATTACAGGTTAGACATAGCATCTGCTGAAAGGACCATATTTGCCAAGTCAATATTGGAGGCAGGGGATCTACAGGGTTCGACCACAACTAATCTGTCTTCTCCTTACCCACCCGAGAGTATTCACTCTAATGGCACACTGCTACTACGGTCCCACTGGTGCTGACTGCGGAGTACTATGAAGGGTATGAAATACTATGGGATTTACTCACCTGGTAAAGGTGATTATCTGAGTACTCTTTATAGTACTCTGCAGGCCCACCCAGGGTGGCAGATTACACTTGGGTTGGATTAGCAGTAAGAGCTACTCCCATATGATATACTGGGACAGGTGAAACTAAGACCAGCATCACTAATGATTTTATGTGAAGATATGATGAAACATAATGTAACAGTCTATGACAAACCGTATATCTTTTTCTGTAGATAAGGAAATTACAGCAATAAAGATGATGGGTGAAAAACAACATCTGACAGTGTTCCATCCCATAATATAATATAAGTAATTGGCTCCCAGGCAATAATCTCAGGGTTCAGCGCACTAGGAAGCCCATCTTCTCCATGGGTCTGCCTTGGGCTGTGCGTATTTCTGGCTTGTACTTTTTCTTCCTTTCTCTCTCACTATATAGCTATGGAAGACTCACACTGGAGATATTCTGATGAGGGTAGAGGGATATCCTCGCCAACCTTTGATTCAAATAACATGAAGTCTTGCTATATTATGACATATGCAGTGAGTCCCAACCTTCGAACTGCTCCGGAGGTGAAAGAGTTAACTTTCCATGCCAGGCATGGAACTCTGAGCTCGAACTAGGTTGAAACCCTGTCTGTTGTTCTTCAAACTCAAACCATCAGATTCTTTACTCCGCCTCACTGAACAGTTGCTCCGGAGATTTCTCCTTCTGCTCGGTTCATTTGTCGGTTAAAGTATTGTTTTCTTGGTTTTTCAACCGAATTTAAACCACAACTGGTCGGTTCAGACTCTGTCTGTGGTATTGTGAGTACTAGATAGGTTTTACATTTATTTCTGTTCTGCGTGGAACTTGTAAACGGTTTATTGGTTCGGTTTGAACCGATCAAGTTGCTTAAAATATCTTAATCTATCTTTTAGTGTGTGGTTACCGGTTCTTATCGGTTCTAAAAAAAACGGATTTTATTACGTTTTTTTCCACGACCCGTGACATAGTTGGGAACCGATAAGAGAGTCTTACCTGGCGGATTGCCATAAATGGGTAAGTTCGGTTAGGACTGGCACTATGTCTGAGAAACCCAAAAGAAAAACCGGGCCCACTGGGTTTCAACACTGCAGTGTGTGTGGAGAAGTCTTTGCCAAGGCTGATCCCCACACCACCTGTGTTTATTGTCTGGGGTTTGACCACCTCAATGCAGACTGCCAGATTTGTAAAAGTTTTCCTGTAGCTACCCTGGAAAAGAGAGTTGGTAGGCTCAGGAAAGGGAGGCCAAAAGTCCGCTGAACCAGATGGCCAGCCGGTTCGGTTCCAACCCGAACGGGGGAGTGCCTCTGACCAGGGCGAGACTTCCTCGGCAAAGGAGAGCCACTCGAGGAGCCGGTCCAACAAAAGGACTAGAAAATCAGCTGGTGTGGAGCCAAAACTTTCCTCTCCAACCACTGAAGAAATAGACAAAGCGATAAAAATTGTCCAGTCGCTTTCCCCGGTTCCGACTGAACCGGCACCATCGAGTAAGCGCCCAGTTCGGCTGGTTCCACCGGTTCAAGAGTACGAGTTAGAGGAGTATTATGAACCGGAGGAGGAGAGAGGAGTATGAGAAGAGTGAATGTGGATTTGAAAGTCTGGATGTGCCCATTGACCCGGACATCTCCCCAGACAAACCTTCAGGAGTGTCTCCTCCTAGGCTTTCTGAGTCCCCTTCTCATTTTATGTTTTATAAAAAAGTGGCTGAAACCCTCCAGCTCCCTATGGAAGAAGCTGTGGATGATCAAGAGGAGCCTGACTATGTGGAAATGATGGATATCCCAGAGTCTAGGAGACTGTCTATTCCCTTGCATAAATTTTTTGGAAACAGACTTTTAAAATTTTAAAAGCTCCTCACACTATACCTCCTGTGGATAAGAGAATGGACAAGAGGTACACATTGTCAGGCTCTGATACAGAGTTCCTCACACAACAATGCAGCCATGTTGGGGTAGTGCAGGCTGCAGCCTGTGACAAGGCTAATATTCCCTTGGCTTCACACCCCCTGGATAAGGACTCCAGGAGGATTGATGCCATGGCAAAGAAACAGTACATGGCAGCATCCTTGGGACTCAGACAGGCAAATTATGTGGCTTATGTTGCCAGATACCAGAAGTCCAGATGGGATACTGTTATGGCCCTAGCAAAACAGGTCACTGCCCAGCTTGGCAAGGAACTGGAGCAGGTGGCTGCTGATGGTATTGAGGCATCCAAGGTGCAATTCCATGCTGCAGTGGACTCTAATGATGTGTCATCAAGAGTCATGGCTACATCTGTGGCACTTCACAGAATGGCTTGGCTCAGATGTACTAGCCTGTCACAGGATACCCAGACTAAGGCCATGGATTTTCCTGTTGTGGGTAATTCTCTGTTTGGGGAGCAGACAGAGAATTACATGAAGAAAATGGATGAGTATAGGACCACTTATAGGAGTGCACAGGCCAAAGAAAGGCAGGCCACTCCTCAAAGGCAGCTTCCCAGGGGCAGGGGCAGGCCTTTTCATAGGCCTTTTTACCAAGCCCAGGTCTCCTCTTCTGCCTATGCCCAGAGGGGGTTCTTTAGAGGGAGAGGCAGATGGGGTCCAAGCAGGCCTGCTTCCACCCCTCAGCCCAAAGCCCCTGCTAAGCAGGCACCCTGATGGGGTTGCCAGGGCCAATTCTCAGCTACTTGTAGGGGGCAGGCTGGCTTACTTTGTCCAGGACTGGAAGTCTCTTACATCAGGCAAGTGGGTCCTGGAAGTAGTAAGCCAGGGACTGGTTCTCAGCTTCAAAAAATTTCCAAAGATGAGAACCAGATCCTTTCCACTTGCAAATCCTCCAGAGGGTCTTGGCTTAGAGGCAGAGGTCTCTTCCCTCCTAACTCTCAGAGCTGTGGAAAGGGTTCCACCCCTACACCAGGGCAAAGGGTTGTACTCCAGATACTTCCTTACCCCAAAAAAGACAGGAGAATGGTGGCTCATCCTGGATCTCAGATACTTAAATAAGCACCTTTTAAAACCAAAATTCAAAATGGTGACTCTGGGAATTATTCTACCCTTTCTAAGGCCAGGGGACTGGCTAGTGTCCCTGGACCTCAAGGATGCCTATTTCCATATTCTCATCAAAAGCTCCCATGGAAAGTACCTCAGGTTTGAGCTGCCCTCAGGCCATTACCAATTTAGAGCAATGCCCTTTGGTCTCACCTCTGCTCCAAGGGTATTCACAAAATGCCTGGCAGTAGCAGTTGCCCACCTAAGAAGGCAAACAATTACCATCTTCCCTTACCTGGACGACTGGCTCATAGTAGGCCAGTCTCCAGACCAAGTCAAGTTACATCTACAGATAACTCAGAAACTGCTCACTTCTCTAGGTTTCCTTCTGAATCTTCCAAAGTCAGTTCTAGAGCCTGTCCAGCTCCTCACCTTCATAGGCGTGGAGCTGAACACAGAGAAGGCCAGAGCCTTCCTTCCTCTGGACAGAGCAAGGACCCTGGTCTCTCTGGCCTCCTCATTAACCCTGCAGGTCTCTCGACCAATAAGGCACTTTCTACAGCTCCTGGGGCATGTGGCTGCTTCTACAGCAGTAGTGCAGGGAGCAAGATTTCAGAAGAGGAACATCCAGTTCCATTTGAGAGCCTTTTGGTCTCAAAGGAGAGACCCTCTAACCAAATTGATCCCAGTGACTCGACCCCTGATCCAAGCCCTACAGTGGTGGCAGGACCAGAGCAATCTGAGACAGGGGGTCCCTTTTGCGCCTCAGTCTCATTCCTTAATCCTTACTACAGATGCATCCCTTTTGGGATGGGGAGCTCACATGGGCGACCTCACTACCCAGGAATTGTGGTCCCCTCAGGAATCTCTGCTCCACATCAATTTGTTGGAACTCAGAGCAGTTTTTCTAGCACTTCAAGCTTTTTCCAAATCTGTTCAGAACAAAGCTTTTCAGGTCAGAACAGACAACACCACCACAATGTGGTACATCAACAAGCAAGGGGGCACTCGGTCTACGGCCTTGTGCACCGAAGCAATGAAGTTGTGGTCTCTGGCTTACTCTCTGAACACCTCCCTTATGGCAGTTCACCTTCCAGGCAAGGACAATGTCCTGGCAGATGCTCTCAGCAAGATTTCCCAGAGCCATCACGAATGGTCACTGGATCCTCTGGTCTTGGAGGTAGTATTTGCCAGATGGGGCACCCCGCAGATAGATCTTTTTGCAGCCCCAGACAATCACCAACTTCCCCTTTTTTGCTGCAGGCCCCCAGTGTTGGGCTCAGTCCTTCTGGATGCCTTCCTTCTCAGTTGAGAAGGGAAGTTTCTCTATGCCTTTCCCCCCTTCCCTCTCCTGTTCAAAGTGCTAGTCAAAATCAGATCTCAACCCTGCAAGATGATCCTGATTGCTCCAGATTGGGCCAGACAGCCTTGGTACCCACTCCTTCTGTCCTTAGCAGTCCACCTTCCCCTGTGTCTTCCCAGGAATCACAACCTGTTAACCTGTGCTCAGGGGAGAGTTTGGTACCCGAACCTCAAATCTCTCAATCTCAAGGCCTGGCTCTTGAAGAGTTAGAGTTTGCTGACCTACACCTCTCCCAAGGTGTAATGGATATCCTGAAGGCGTCTAGGAAACCTTCCATGAGGGCTACTTATAATTCCAAATGGAAATGATTTTCCATATGGTGCTCTGGAAAGCATATTTCCCCAGAATCTGCTGACTTACCCACAGTCCTGGATTATATGGTCCACTTAAATACCTTTGGGGCTGAGACCAGCTACCCTAAAAGTGCACCTGGCAGCCGTGTCTGCTTTCTTATCAGCAGGTAAGCCCTCTTCTCTTTCAGCTCATCCTGCATTCTCCAAGTTTTTCAAGGGGTTGCTTCACACAACCCTCCATTCAGGGACCCTGCCCTGCCTGGGATCTTAATATTTGCATTGCCCAGCTTATGCAACCCCTTTGAGCCTTTGTCTTCAGCAGAGCTAAGTACTTGACTTGGAAAACTGTGTTCTTGGTAGCCATCACTTCTGCCAGATGCATAAGTGAATTACAAGCCCTGTCAGTGGAGCCTGATTTTATCTCCTTTCATAGAGATAAGGTGGTCCTCAGGACTAACAGGAAGTTTTTGCCTAAGGTGGTTTCAGATTTCCACCTTAATCAGTCTATGTCTCTCCCTGTGTACTTCACTGACCATTCCTCCTCTGGCGAGAAGAGACTGCACAGTTTAGATGTCAAAAGAGCCCTTAGTTACTACATAGAATGTACCAAGGGTCACAGGTTTGACTCCCTCCAACTGTTCCTCACTTATGGTGAGGTTAGTAAAGGGAAACCTGCCACTAAAAAATCCATTGCCAGGTGGATTGTCTCTTGTATCCAATTTTGCTATGAAAAATTGGGTAAGGTTCCTCCCTTAGGCCTGAGGGCTCACTCTACCAGAGGTACAGCTGCTTCTCTGGCTGCTGCCAGGGCCATCCCTATCCTAGAGATGTGTCAAGCAGCTACCTGGAAAACAACTGTGTGAGAGGCCTTTTGGCACCATGCAATTCTGCTTAACGTTGGACCAGCGTAACATTCTGTGGTGATTTGCATATGCAGCCCATGATGCTTTGCATTGTGGGGGCGTGTGTGATTTTGTGTTTACCTGGAAAACAGTTCACACTTTTACCAAGCATTACTCCCTGGACATCCAGGCTAGGAGTGATGCTCGGTTTGGCACAGCTGTGCTTCAGAGCCTATTTCCTAAGTAGGTTCTGTCCCTCCTCCATGGAGGTACTGCTGTGTAGTCTGCATATGTCATAATATAGCAAGACTTCATGTGGTTTGAAGAAAAAATTACCTTAGTAATGTTGTTTCTTCTAATGGAGTCTTGCTATATCATGACCTCCCCCCCGCCTGCCCCTCTCAGAACCTTTGTTTTTGGGATGTGAGTGGGCAGTGCAGTGTTGGCACTTAGTAGATGCCCACCTGGTTGTTCACCCATCCTTTTTGGGGTGAACTGGTATTGTGTTTTTCATTTTTTGGGTCTCCTGACTTTGTTTCACCCTTCCTTTTTGGGGTGAATTGGTGTTGTGTTTTTTTAATTTTTGGGTCTCCTGACTTGAGTCTTTGTTTTGGGACCAAAAAATGTGTTCTTATGTTTAGTAGCCAGTTGGCTAGTGTAGGTTTACAGCTTCCACACAGGACCTCAGTGAGTTTAGCTCATAAAGATCTGACAGTTTGAGTTTGAAGAACAACAGACAGAGTTTCAACTGAGCTCGAGCTCAGAGTTCCATGCCTGGCATGGAAAGTTAACTCTTTCACCTCCGGAGCAGTTCGAAGGTTGGTACTCACTGCATATGTCATAATATAGCAAGACTCCATTAGAAGAAACAACATTACTAAGGTGAATAATTTTTTCTTTGATTGGATCGTGCATCAACCCATAGGATGGATGAGGAATACCCACTGGTGTTGACTGTGGAGTACTATAAAGGGTACTCAGATGATCACCTTTACCAGGTGAGTAAATCCCATTGTGTGTGTGTGTGTGTGTTTGCCTGTCATCTGGCTATGGGCTCAGTTCCATGCATGACTGAGAAGGGTGCCTACTGACTGCCCCAGCTCAGCATCCATACCTTGTCTGTGCATGTGTAGTACTTTTTTTGTGAGGTTGAATCCTGCATGTGCGCAGTTGTGCTGCAGTTTTTTCAGTGGGCCAGGCTTGACTCTCTGAATTGTTCGTGTCCATCATCTAGTTTAAGGCTTTGTTTCCTATATGACTCTGGAGGGTGTTGGATGACTCCCCCTCCTGCAACTTACCACTCACATTTTATCTCTGCATGCATAGCTTTCTCTGTGAGGCGATGCCCTGCAGGGGCATGCTTATATACATGTAAGTTTTTTTTGCACAATACTGCGGTTTTCTCAGTGGGTCATTCTTGACTCACTGAATTGAGTGTGAATTTATACAGTGTTGTCCAGTTCCAGGCTCAATTCCATGTTGAATGAGGAGGTTGTCAGATGATTCCTGTCATAGCAGTGGTACTATTGACATAAAACAGTGTTTATTTTGCCTTGAATGTGTGTGTTTGGGGGAGGGTCTTATACCATATTATAACTGAGGATCGTAAATAGAGGAATCTGATTGGCCAAGAGCTCTTTGAAGCCATGATGATATTGGGCTACATCTTCACGGCTTCAAAAAAGTTCCGGCACCACCAGCCTCCTTGCTTTCTACTGTCTGAGAACTACTTTTTCAAAATGTACTCCTACACCACCCAACAACTCATTCATAAAATGTTTTAAAACCTGTTTTTTATTCATAAAACTTCAAACTTGGTTCATAATAGCAATAAGTCACTCCAGGGAGTGGTATATCATGGGATATCATCACTTCTCGGGTCGTTAGACGCACTCGGCCTGCGGCCTTCTGCCCAACCACCAGAGCCGTGATGATATCCCATGATATACCACACCCTGTCATGCCTAATTGCTTAATTATAATATGGCTATAAAAAATCCAGTAATCTGATTGGCTGAGGAGCTCGGAACCCAATGCTGATGTCCCATGACGACAGCACTGGAAGAAGGTCCAGTAGCCTCTTCACAATAAAATAAATAGTACCAGCCGTTCCTGACTGCCATCACAAATGTGGCTGTCACCTTTACTCACTAAAAACCTTCAACTAGGCCCTACAAATATAACTGTCTTAAATTTATAAACAAGAATTAAATGTTATTTGAGCTCATAACACTCTTGTTACACACACATAAATAACTTAAACACGCATTTGTCAATACTGAATGTTTGCTTGCTGGCATTGGCATTGGTAGTGTAGGAGTTAGAGAGAGATGCATAATAGGAATGGCAGTGAAGTATTGAACTGAAGCCAACCCCACCACCACCCTGCAGAGAGTGACAGGCATTGGGGTGTGCCTTTGGGTCATCAGGCATAACGGCCATGCCATTTCACAACACCCTACCCTGCAGACACTGACAAGTGTCACAGTGTGCCTTGGAGTCTTTGGGCCTTATGCTCACCCCATTCCATCAGGAAATATTGTGAGATGGGTGCGGTATAGGAGAATGGGGTGAACTTTGGGGCCAAAGAGTGCAAGGCACACCTCGATGCCTGTCACTAGCTGCAGGGTGTGGGTGGGGGTGGAATGGCAGGAGTATTACAGGCGACAATCCCAAGTCACACCCCTAATGCCTGTCAGTCTCTACAGGGTGGGGCGTTATGGTTGGAAACCCTAACGTCCCAGGCGTTCATTGGTATTTTCACTCCAAAGTTTAAACATGTTTTTTTTTTTTTTACCACCACCTCATGAACAGTGGCAATATCAGTTGTTAGCGGAAAGCTGATTTTGCACAGTGACTACGCCATTTGGCACCGCTAGTGAGAAAACACATTTCAAACAGGATGTGAAAAATGACAGCTGTACTGTTCATGGGGAGGTGTAAAAAATGGCAATGTTGAAAATCTGCAGTGAAAATATAAATAACTGGTGAAGTCACGAGCGTGCATAGAAACTGCGCAGTGCACACCCGTAATGTAATTAGTTCGGGGATATTTTTACAGCAGATTGTCAACACAGGCATTTTGGGACCTTTACTCATGAACAGTGTCACTGTGATTTTCCTAAACTGTCCTGAACACTGATTTCCCACAGCGACCACGCATTTCTGCACCGGAAGTGCAAAAACACATTTCAGCCAGGGTGTGAAAAATGACAGCTGTACTGTTCATAAGGAGGTGCAGAAAAATGCTAGTGTTGAAAATCTGGACTGAAAATATTACAAATTTGAGAACTTACGAGGGTACATGGAAACTGCACAATGTACGCTCTTAACACAGTCATTTTATGGACCTTTGTCACCAAATTTTCAACATAGCCATTTTAAGACCTCTGCTCATGAACAGTGTCATTGTGATTTTCCTTAATCTGTCACAGAACATTGATTTCGCACACTGACTGCGCCATTGTGCGCTACATGCGCGAAAACACATTTTGGGCATGATATGAAAAATGCAGCTGTACTGCTCATAAGGAGGTGTGGTTAAATGGCAATGTTGAAAATCTGGAGTGAAAACATTATCAATTTACAAAGTTACAAGCGTGCATAGGAACTGTACAACGCACACTTGTAAAACAGTGATTTTTGGGAATTTGTGCACCAAATTTTCAACCTAGGGTTTTAGGGAGCCTACCTCATGAACTGTGGCACTGTCATTTTGTTACTGGGTCCTGAAAGGTGGTTCCACGCAGTGACCACGAAATCACCTTTCGGGACTGAATATCAAAATGAAAGTGACTGAGTTCATGAGGTGGGGCCTCAAGAGCCTCATGTTGAAAATTTGGTGAAACAATTCCCAAAATGGCCGAGATATGCACCAAAGTTGAAAAAAAAAATTGATGCCATTATACAGCTTACCAGCATTTCTTCAGTTCAGCGGTCAGCTCTGAAGAGTGCAGACATGTTCCTGGTCCACTGAAGATCGTCGCATGGGCCCGGAGGTAATATGGGGTGGGGTGTGGAGGTGGGTACACAGAGGGTGGGCATGGGTTGGGGGCAAGACAATCAATGAGGGACCGTTTTTGTTTTTAGGTGTTTTTCATTTTAGGAAGATGACGTAGGACTTTTGCCACACTGGGGTGGGCTCCCAGCATGGCAGCTGGAAGTTTTTCTTTGGGGGGGGGGTCAGTGGAGCCGACTGGGGATTAGGAACCCCTGTCAGCCATATAGACATTTGCCACTTTGGGGTGGGCTCCCAGTGTGGCAACTGGAAGTCTGTTTTTGTTGGGGGGTGTTCAGTGGAGCTGACATTGGATTGGGCATCCCCGTCGCCATTCTGACTTTTGCCATGCTGGGGTGGGTTCCCAGCATGGCACCTGGAAGTGTGTTTAGGGGGCAGCAGACGGACGTTTGCCACGCTGGGGTGGGCTCCCAGTGTGGCACCTGGAAGTGTGTTTTTCGGGGGGCTGCAGAGCCGATGGGGGATTCGGCACCCGGTCAGCCATACGGTGTACGGGTGGAGTGCATGAGCACACTGGGGTGGGCCCCCAGCGTGCACGTATGTGTTCATGGGGGGGAAGAACTGTCTATGACAGTTCAGATGCAGTGCCAATGTAGACAATTTGCATACTGCCAACAGCGATATGCAAATTGTCTGCAGCTGTGTTTTTCTTACAACTGTATACCATTGCATGTGAACGGTTGTCATAGACAGCTCGGACATTCATTGGCGTGGTGCAGCCACGCCTGTAAAAGGGATCAGGGCATTGAAAGTGGGGGAGGCACACCTACGAAAACTCGTATGGTGGCACTATGTTTCTTACACATGTGTGCAAGCAAACATAAAAATGAAGTAGTACAGTACTTAGAATTGTAATTTATGGTGTTTCTTTGCTGACCATGAAAAATCGCCCTCCTATCCTCACCTGCTTACTATGGAAATCTGTATTTTTTTAAGCTGTTACAGATAAAACAAAAGCCATGGTTCCATCTGATGCCTTCTGTTGTGTGCTAGTGGGAGTAAACATTCTGCCAGTAGAACTGAGCAGAGGTTGAATCCTTACCTTTTATTTTTTTATTTATTCTTTTTAGTGCCTGATCCACTATGCCAGGCATCCGCCCGGTCATGGACCCCTTAGCTGTGGCTTACCCAGATGAGCCGCACTCCCAGGACCCCCTGGATTACCCCCCAGGGTGGAGACATGGCACCCCTGGCCTTTTAGGGCACCGAGAACAATGGAATAGGGCGAAAGGCAGCCTGGGGAGCAGATTGTAGTTCAGGGGCAGGCTTCATTTAGGCAGCAGAGACAGGCTATTTTTTTTTCCCCTCTCTAGGGGGGTGGGAACGTGCAATGACGCCAGCGTCTGTCCCATCCCCAGGTACCTCATGGACATCGGTTGCTGTGGCACCAGTGACAACCCTCGCACTCCTCTCGGAGAAGGAGAGCAGTCGTAGAACACTCTATGCTTCTCCCCTGGCCGGCCCTCAAATGACCCGAGTCTGTTCCCGAACCCGGGTCACCAGCACCGCAAGCGAAAAAATCCAACTGCTGTGCCGGTGGGCCAGCTTTGAATTCTTACATTCTATGTAGTAAACATTTCATCTCTTGAATGTGTTCAAGACAGAAAATAAACAAAACAGAGAAAAGGAAGGGAATATTATAAAGAAAAAGAAAGAACAGTGAGGGAAATGGGTAAAAGGGGATGGGTTGGGGGAAACTAGAGGGTTTAAGAGCTAATTAAAAATACTTTGTACATAATATTTAAACCTGAGATGGCATGTCAGTGCTGGGATGTGCTGGGACTCTTTTAAAAAAGTCATAAAAATGTTTATTTTTTGATTTGGTGCATTTCTTCACCTTCCCCTCCAAAAAAAACATCTTGGACCCATTTTATAATCACAGTAAGACATTCCAGGTTGTAGATTATGGTGGGGGTAACGGCACTTCTCGGGTGGTTGAAGTGAAGGCATCCGGCGATGTCTCAAGCCATATTCGAGGTGTGCCACTATCCAACCACAATGCATACCCTGGCATGCCTTATTGCGTAATTGTTTTTTTCTGTTTGCTAGGACAGTCTTCACTCCTGTTTAAAAAAAAAAAGAAAACAGAAAATAACCATATGGATGCCTCTGCCGCAGCACGATTGATCTCTATAGGGACACTGAATGGGACTGTCAATATTATTGTGTTCAATTCTGCAAAGTGAAAAATGAGATAAAAGCAGGAGTATAAAAAATATTGGTAAGCTCAAAGTAATAAAATTGGCTATGAAAATGTCAGTGTAAGCAATATGGAGGGATGCAGTAAAGTTCTTGAAGGGATATTTTATTTCTATTTTATGTCTAAATTAATTATAATAAAAAGTTTTAACTTCTGATTTGTTTCTTATGTTTATTGCTTAATCATTAAAGTCTTATTGGATTTTTTATAGCCATATTATAATCTCAATAAGGTACTCCAGGGTGTGCATCATCCCTGAATAACATCACACCTAGGGTGGTGGAAGCACTCGGCCTGCGGCCCAGTGTTTCAACCCCCCCCCCAGGTGTGATGTTATTCAGCAACAACGCACACCCTATCTTGCCTTATTGCTTAAGTATTTTTTGCACAAGCATATAACAGCACGGTCACACAGAGTCTACCTATGTTACTACCTGTGCAACTAACTGCAGTCGGTTATCTTTGCTGCTAACGTACAACAACTAGTTGCAGTATTTCTGTCTAACTTTCGGCTAAAGTAATAACTATATTAAATCATGTCTTTACATCAGCCACCCTGAAAACATGTGTGGTCCAGTCCCAGCAAATCTCCTGGCCTGCCAGTCATGGCTGATGCAGGAGATGGTGATAGGTGCTCCTGGCGTACTAGCCATGCTAAGCTTTTTTCTCTCACAGCAAGCCAGGTTCTGGTAGTGGTAGCAGTGTGAGTGGGGGAAGCTGCAGTACATAGCAGTTCAGCCATGTGACCAGGGAGTAGCCACATTCTCTTGACATAGCACTATGGAATACATTGTGTGACATAGAAACATAGAATTTGACAGCAGATAAGGACCACTTGGCCCACCTAGTCTGCCCATTTCCTTAACTAACAGAAAAGCTGCAGATCCTAGTTAACCAACAGCTTACTTCCTCCTACCCCCCACTAGAATTGCCTTATGTCTGTCCCATGCATTCTTGAATTCCCCCACTGTTTTTGACTCTACGACCTCCTCAGGAAGGCCGTTTCATGCATCTTCAACCATCTCTGTGAAGAAATACTTCTTCACATTTCCTCTGAGCTGTTCCACCTATATCTTCAAATTGTGCCCCCTTGTTCTTGCACATCTCTTCTTCTGAAAACTACTACCCTCTTGGACTTTGTTGATTCCTTTGAGGTATTTGAAAGTTTCTATCATGGCCCTCTCTCCCTCCTTTCCTTGAGGCTATGCATCTTAAGCTCCTTTAGTCTTTCTTCATGTCTTCTAGTGCAGACTCTGCACAATTTTGGTTGCCCTCCTCTGACCATAGTGGGCCACTGATTCACTCAGTGTCTCTGGTCTATGTGTGTTGGTAGATCAGGAATGCCGTAGCTAATGTTGCTCATTTGGTGTCGATTAGTCTAACACCTTTCTTGGCTGAATAGTACAAGCTAAGAAATAGTACATTGGGCATGACTACCTGGGGCTCAATTTTCAAAGCCCCCAGTTGCCATGAACCTCGGGTGAACTGAAGATATGGCACGTGGGGCCTATGGCAATCACCCGGCTGGAGATCGTCACTTTCAACCCATGCACCAGGTACTGCAAGTTAGACCAGCTTTTTCTGCTCTAGCTTGCGGCATTCCCAGGGGCTATTTTTACGGAGCTTGCACCAGATATTTGGTGCAAGGTGCCATAAAACAAGGAAACTGTTGCAACTGCACTCGAGATTTGAGAATCAGGTGCAGTTGCGGCAAAGGGTTTTGGCACACTACCAGAACTGAAGAGTTGTGGTGCAGGGCTCGGCAAAAGCCCTCCACTACACTTTGAAAATCAAGCCCCTGGTGTTGCATTACTGCCAGGTGTGTCACTTTTTAAGGTGTCTTTGAGGTGTTCGTGCAAGACTGGGTTCTTGGAAAATGTTTTAATGGTTTTGTTTTACTGATTGTAGAAGTATTCTTTACACAAAGCTATCTTTTCTGGCCAAATTCCCAAACTAAATAACTGTAGTGACCTTTGGGACACATTGAATACTTTGCATTCCATTGCTGACTGCTCTGAATCAGTGGTTGAGGTGTCATTGTGGTGCCTATGGAAAACCAGGTTGTAGGCTTTTAAAATAACTTTTTAAAAAAATAAACACCTTTCCTGGACAAATACCAAATGCTGAATAATGAATATCCAAATAGCTGGGAGTCGAATACAAAATATTCAGCTGCATATTCAGGAAAAGGTGTTCGCACAGCCCTAACGAGAACCCTTATCTGACCATTTCTTTGTTCAGATTGGAACCATTTTCAGCACAAACTGGAAACAGTTCCCCTCCAACCTCTGCAAGGGACTGTGAATGTTCACTAGAACTCTTTGCTCTTTCTAGGCAGAAATGTCACTATGTGGTTACAAAACCAGTGCAAAAGTGACTGGGTGAGACACAACTTTATTTGAAATTGCTCATTGCAATTCAGTTTTATTTTACATATGTCAGTAAGTAGTTCATTTGTCTGGTACCCCATCCTACAGGCTCTCTTGCCTTACACAGCAATATACAGAACAAAATCAAGCAGTAAGATTAAATCTAAATTAGTCTAAAATGTGGTCAACAGCACCTAAATAAACACATTACCAAATGTTATCAGGGATAAAGTTAATGTTTCCTATTTATTTTATTTATTTGCTTTTGTTAGCCAGATAAGTACACTAGACAGCCAAGTGCCTATTTTCAGGTGCGACCCAGGAGATTACATGATACAGACAAGGACATTAGGCAATAAACATTACAACAAGAGTCAGAAACTGCATGGTACAGGCTTGGAGAACAGTCATAAGCTTTCAGTGTGGGGGCGGAACAGCAGTCAAGTGTTGGGTGTACAAATAGGATCCGCCATGCCCTCAGGCGGGAATGGGTAAAATAGGCATCACAAGTAGTACTATTTGAGGGCGAGAGGCCAATAAACACAGAGACAGCATAGAGTTAAGCTTGACATGGAGAGTGTGGCAGGAATGAAGCCATTTACATATAATATAGCTGATAGCAATGGGCTAGCCAGCAGATAAAGTGCATTCAGTATTAGGAGACTCATCTCCTTGTTCAGCTGCGGCCAGGTTTGAAATGCCTGAGCCGGTCAGTATGGTCTGGAGGAGGTTTCTTACGTGCAGAGACAGGTGGAGGCCGACTTGAGGAAACCCCATAGGGAGGATTTGAAGCAAGAATGGGAGGGGGAGGTGTGAGTGCTTGCTGGGAGGGAGTTCCACAGTCTGGGTGCATAAACAGCGAAAGCTGGATCACCCATCTGGGTATGTGTTTTGGGAACCTGGAGGACCTGGGAGTCACAGGATCTTAGATGGTAGGAGGGGGTAGCAGATTTGAGGGATAGAGCGAATGCAGGAGGGGTTGCAGTTCTGGCGATGTTGTTGATGAAGCTGCCTAGGACAAAGGTGCGGTGTTTTTCCAGGGGGAGCCACTCGAGCCTGGCATATAGCTCACAGTGGTGTGTGAGGCGAGAAGCAGAGCATGCAAAGTGACAAACATTGTTGTATGTGGTGTCCCATTTAGAGACTGTTTTTTGGGATGAGGGCAAAGGAGACAAGCCCATAACAAAGCGAGGGGAGGAGGACCCCCTTGGCTAGGGCGAGTCGTGCAGCCGGGGTTAGACAGCTTTTTGCTCTGTATGCCAGGCCCACCATGCAGTTTGTAGCCTTACAAATGTTGCGAATATGCAGGGAGAGGTCCAGCTGCGGGTCAAGGGTTATCTCCAGGTACTTGATGGAGTTCGCAACATGCAGGAGGGAACCATCGGCTCCAGATATTTTTAGTGGAGCTGGGCAGGTCTTTGTTTTTGCCAGAGAGAGCCAAAGAGCATGGCCAGAGTCTTTTGTAGGTTAATAGTTAGCTTGTGACCCTTTAGCCAGGTTTGAATTTGATTGAAGTCTGAGTTTAGCCTAGTCTTGATGACTTGGATGTCCTGGGAGCTCATAAGGATGATGAGGTCATCTGCGTACGGGGTGGTGTGCCCATGGACTGGGGCCGTGGGCTGTTCATTAATAAAAAGGGAAAACAGAAGGGGCCCAAGAACGGAACCCTGGGAGACCCCACAGTTCATAGGAGAGGGATCAGAGAGGGCCTTGTTGTATCTAGTGTATTGCTGTTTCCCTGAGAGGTAGTTAGCGAACCAGGCGTGGGCTTGGAGGGAGAGGCCAAAGGACCAGAGAGTGAGGCACAGTATGGAGTGGTCGACCAGGTTGAAAGCTTTTGAGAGGTCTACAAAGATGGCTTCTGTCAGTTTGCCTTGACCAGTGGCGAACCTGATCCCTGAGGTGACCTCGGCAAGGGCATTAGAGGTACTATGCCCTTTTCGGAAGCTCTGTTGTGCTGGGGTGAGTAAGTCATAGCATTGTAGGTAGTGGGTGAGCTGCGAGGCAACCACCTTCTCAAGTAGCTTACTGATCACAGACAGGATTGCAATGGGGTGGTAGTTCTTAAAGAGTTTTTGGGTCGCCTTGCTTGAAGACCGGGACAACTCTGGCCACTTTCCACATATCAGGGATGAATCCTGAGATTAGGGAGGTGTTAAAGATGTGGGCGATGGGCCAGGTTAGGACAGAAACCCTGAGACAGGGCAATTTGGGCTCTAGGTTGTCATGCCCAGTTCCGGTGTGAGGGGAGAAACCAGCAAGGAGCTTCTGAGTTTGTGGTGGAGACACCCTTTAGGTAGAAGGAAGGTCAGGGGGTTTTCCCACTGACAGCATCAAGCAAACCAAGACATGGATGTTAGTCAGAAAAAAAAAGATTAAATAATTAAAACTTCATTCTCTTCTTAAAATGCTTCATTATGGGGCTCTCCCTCATCAACTGAAGTAGGGAATTCCCCAAAAAGTTGGAGGTGCATTGAAAAAGCCCAGTCTCTTGATTATCTTAGCTGGGAGCAAAGCGATACTAATGTACCGTACCTTCCTTGATGAAACAAAGAGGTCGACCAGGAGCACAAGAAGACAGGAACTCTTTCAAGAAGTCCAGGTCCAGTATATACTGTATAGTAGTAACACAAGAAATGCTATAGGAGGAAAAACCATAGGCCCAGTCTGTTCATATTACATTCATTTGTGTTTCTTGTTGACTGTTCGTTATTATTGTTTCCACCTTTCTCTCTCCCTCCCCCTTCCCCCAGGTCAAATCTCTCAACCAGATGTTGTGCTGTATCTCTGTATGTTAACCTATAGAAACAATTTCACAGAATAACTAAGCAATTCTCCTGACATCCAAGCAGCTGCAGCATTCAAAATTAAACTAAAAACCTCTGGGAACCTTACCCTTACCTGTGAATTAAATGTGATATGTACTTACTGTAGTAATGTTATCTTATTTATTTATTTATATACAGTATTTCATGCTATGTCTTTCACACCGTGCATCAGGGAAAGCTTTACAGTGTTTACATGCAAGGCAGAAGGTATAGAGTACGAACCAAAAAGACAAACTATGAAAACTACAGTGAGGACATTGTACAAATGTAAATATATTGGGGGAATTTTCAAAAGGCTTGGACGCAGACGCAAATGCATGCCATGTAAGCATCTGCGTCCATTCTTCTGTGTGCAGGCAACCCTGATGCTATTGTCATAAATGTCTGTCTACTATAAAAAGTCACAACTTCCATCAGAAAATGGAGGCAATTGCGAGTTGCATCTGGTTTGGATACAAACGTGTCCAGTTTAGATACAATTGTGTCTGTTTTTGGATACGAACGTTGAGCGCTGCTAGGCCATTTAATTGATGGTCAAGATCCTGACACATATTTTAGACTAGCTGTGATCCTATAAATTCTCTAATCACTGATTTCATTTCTCTAAACTATTATACCTGTGAACTTGGTTACCATGTAACCTATCGTTTGTGACTAATTGCTCCTATGTACCTGTACGTGCTAGACTATCCATGTAACCTATGAATTTATTAATCACTGATTTCATTGCTCTGTATTATTATTCCTGTGAAACTGGTTACTGAGTAACCTATTGAGGGTAATCACTCCTATGTACCTGTATGTATGTAAGTTGTTCAATCACCTTTGTCCTGCCTCGCTATGAGTTGATGTACCTGTAAATACTGCATGTAACTAATTCCAGGTCACCCCTATAAAAGGAACCTCTGGTCTCAGCAGGCTTACTTGGTTACCAAAATACCATAAAAAAAAAATTAATAAAATAAGTAAATAAATAAAGGGATCTTGAAGCATTTCTACTTTGAAAATAGCAGCAGATGCATCTTGTGCAGATCCCTTTGAAATCCTGCCAATTGATTCAGAATATCCCAACTGGAATACAGTACATAAAATAATACATGGGAAAAGATTCCCAACAAGGCTATGTCCCAACTGAAGGGTCTCGTGTGACATCATTAACCATGAGTATGAAGCTCGAGTGGTGTGCAGCGTCAGAACAATCCCCGAGATGGAAAGGCATCCTTGTTTCACAACCTGACACAGATGTGTTCTTTTTAATACTGTAGGGCAGGTCACTTTTGTTTCCGCAACTTTATTTTCATTTTGCGGTATTTGGGGTGGGTAAAAGTCAATGTTAGTAATTACAAATGTTTGTGTGCCTGTGACTGGCATCATGATCTTGCTGTCCTGAATGTCCAAATGATGCTACGCCACCATTCTGATGTCCAAGCAGTGGTACAACATGGCCATGCCTGCGATGCCACTGACTCCCTAAAGTGACTAGCCATACATTATATCCTGTTTTCAGTGGGGGCATGGCTTCTATCCTGCTATAGAACTGGGAGAGACAGAAGTAAAAGGAGGACAAGTGATTTACTCTCGGACACAGGGAGCCAGTGAAGGGGATGAGGTTCGAACCTGTGAACCTCTTATTTCAGAGCTCTAACTGTTGACCCATGACTATGAGGTTCATGTATCCACTGTGGTAGACAAAGAGAATAGTAATAGATCTGTACAAGTATTTTTCCATATATGACATCTGTGGACGTTTTATAATCAACATTGCAATCTGCTTAATAGTCACTGTTGTTTGCATTTTTTTTTTGCCATAATGCTCTTTCTCCTTGGGGTTAGACAGGTGGACATTCAGCTCCATCCTTGCCCTCCCAAGACTGGCTACTGGCTCCCTTGGTCCCAGGAGCTTAAGTCCCCGGTGGATTCACTCCCTGGCAAGGCTAGTGGCGGGATGGTTGTCCCCACTTGGTGCACAGTCCATAACTGGGACTTCATTATGCCACCCATCTCCATTTTGAACTTTCTCTGTATTCCACTAGCTACAGCAGCATGCAAGTGCATTCGCATGGAGGCACACATGCATTGTGGAACTGCAGCCCCCAACCGTTGAAGTCTCTCAGAGGCTACACTACCCCCGGCCCTCCACTTGGTGGCAGTCAAAGGCTGAGACAACTGAGCCACCCCACCCTGGGAGGGTAGAGCAGCCTCTGGGATTCTCAATCCTCTCCCACCTAGCCAACCCACCAGAAGGTCAAGGTCATTCCCAAACCCGGGTCACCAGCATGGTGGCAGGCGAGGCTCAAGTGCTTCAGCCCTCCATGCCACCACGCCAGCCATCAGTTTAATTTGCATTTTAAGTTCTTTTATTACAGAAAACAATGCCTCACTTATTTGGGTTTTTCCACAAACTTTGGTCGTCCTCATTCTGTTGGGTTTGTTTGCTTTTCTTTTGCAAAAAGGGAAAAGCCTGAAATGAAGAAAAATATCTGCATAGATATTTAGCATTTTGCATTTTTCTGTGTTAAGAAAACATTTTTGTGGTGCAGAAAAAATATTCTCAAAATGTGGAAATTTTGCATAGAGTTTTTCACATTTTGTGAACTTTGGTGAAAGCAAAGAGTGGAAATTTTGCAGCACTCTAGTTATGAAGCTACGGCCAGGCTGGTTATTTGTGCTGGACACAAGCAGCACTTTGAGAGGGATTTTATCTACTCATCTCTACTTTGTGCCTTAGGAGCCTTTTCTTACCAGAAAAGATGTAATATTTAACTATTATAGTTCTCAGGAAAATGTATTTGTCTAGGTGTAACTCAGATCAGAGATCTCACTGTCTGACACTGTTTAATAAAGGCCGAGCCTTTGTAACCTGCTGGACCTATTCATGTTCTCTTATATTGTCCTTCAGGACTGGCACTGCATGCAACCATTTACCACCGAGTTTTTCACAACAGTCAGTTCCCCTCACTCCCACAGCAGGTGGCTGCTTAAGCACAACAAAATAACCCCGTTCATCTACATTGGCAGGAAGACAAACACGCAGCTTCAAGCTTATGTGTGTTTTTTGGTAGCAGATAAAGCTACCTCTGTGCATTCGAAGCAATAAATTGAAGCATAAGGGAGTTCCACAAATCAGGTGCAGCACAAGGTTATGGGGCTTTCCTTCAGTCTCAGTTGGAAGTACAATTAACAGCACAATACTGTAGCTGCTGGAAGGGCTCCAGGAACTGAAGCTCTGGTGCCAGACCTGGCTGTTCTCCTGCGACTGATTATTTTATTTCCATGTTTGCCTGTGGATGAGAAAGCCTGGAGCTGTTTAGAGAGAACCACTGGCCTAATTTGAGTAATGAGCCACTGGAACTAATTAAATTAAATAACACAGAATTACAGTTAGAATAAGAATAATAAACACATGCACGCGCACACACACTCACACAGACAAATGCACACGTTCATCCACACATACCTCTTAACCTTTTGTCCCCCAAATGTGGAACATTGCTTCTCAAAATGTGGAACAAATGAGCAAAATGTGGAACACTTAATCAAATCTTTACCTAGGAGACACAGAGCACTGTTAAAATGTTTGCTTTTATGTTCAGAAAGTCTGTTATTAATTGAATAATATATTTTTTGCATCATTTACTATAGATTTTTGCTTTAAAATGTTAATACTGAATGTGGGACAAGTCCTCACAATGTGGAACAGGGAGATTTTGTGAAGTAAAATGAGGAACGTTCCTCGTAATGTGGTACAGTTGAGAGGTATGCATCCACAGAAAGACACATATTCATGCACATGTACAACCTTACACTCACAGGCAATCACACACACATATGCAAGCAATGACACGCAATGAGGTGTCAGTTATGTCCTGATAAGAGCATGCCCAGGTGTGTTATGAGGCACGAGGTGCTTGCGCCAAGTGTCTTATGGACCTGGGTGTGCTCTTATCCGGACATAACCCACACCTCCAAGTGTGTTATTGCACTTATAAAATGGGCCACCCAGGAAAGAAGTTAATTTAAAAAAAAGCACATAAAATGTGTATATAAAAATGAAAAATATGACCATGTCAGTAGAAAAAAATAGTCCCTGTCATTGTGTTGAAATGGAGCTCTTTTATTAAAAGTTAATACAAGATGTTGGTGCTTGTCTGTGTCTCCAGTGCCCCCAGCCCCACACACACTCAAAACCACATCTTTGATGTTTTCTTTTTTTTCTTTTTGTTTAATATTTCTTGCTTTGCCCAGTCAGTTTTAGTTAATGTGAGCAGGAGCAAGCGTGTCCCGTATTGGGCAAGGTACAGTATTTATTATGATGTTTCTTGCCCCCTGCCCCCCAACGTGAAACTATTTTTTTGCAAACTTTTAGTTATTTTTTCTGAAAGCTTTATCTGCTTTAATCACTTTCTCGGGTTCTTTTATATTGAAGGACTGGCTTGCCTGGGAGTGAGCATGTCTCTCAACGGCCGTCATAGCCAGTCATTTCCTGCCTCGCGGTTGTCAAACCGGAGAATCAACGAAGAAGAAAAATAAAGTTGCTTGACTTTTGTTTTGCCAGTAATGCAGTTCTGTTTTATCAAGGACATTCTGGGTTGTTGCAGTCCTATTTAAAGGAGGCGCCGCAGTAGGGGTGGGAGCATGGAATCCAGAGATGGCAGATGTGCTTAGTGTGTGCACTGGATGGATTTCTGAGCGGGAGCAAAAACTGGATCTGCGACTAGGAGATGGGCAGTGACAGTGAGTGAAACAAAGTACCTTGTTGAACATATTAAAAGTTTAGGGCTTGTGCAGGAAGGGGAATGTTGGACACAGAGTGGCTTTTTTGTGGTTTGTCTGCTGGTGCCATTGTTCTTCCAGTGCAGCTGTTCTGGTTCCCTTGCATGCTCACTAATGAGCTGCAGTGGGAGAGTGGTGGCATGGACTGATTTTTCCGTGTAGTGCATTTTGATTGACAAAAGTAGTGCCCAGTGTAACATTACGTTCTGATGAGGACACAGCTGGAAAAGGCTTCAAGCCAGTCAGCATACTAGATTTTTTTTTGCCCATTTTATAGACACATACTATCATGGATACACACTTGCATAGATATAGACAGACATACAGACAGACAAACAGACACACACACATGGTTCCACCATGCCATGGTGACATCCCCCACAGCGCCACGAGTATGCCAACATCCCCAACACCGATGCGTCCTGAAACTGACTGGCAACACAGCGACAGCAATGCTGGAGGGCTATGCCCTCCCACGCTCACCCATGTGGGGAGCTGTGCCCCCTGCAACCCCCCCACTTTAGATAACTAATTCCACATTGCACAGACAGTGGAGTTAGGTGCCTACCCCCCGTCACTGCACAGTCTGTCACTGTGGAATCCCCATCGCCAGAATGTCCATCGCCATCGGTGTTTCGCTGTGGGGGTGTCACTATCCCATTGGTATACACACACACGCACACATGTTGAGTTATGCTGCTAGAAACAGATGTAGTCACAAAAAATTAGAGTGCTGTAAGGTCTGAAACTTAAATCAGTTTAGAAATTGGCTCCAGGACCGGACCCAGAGGGTCGTAGTTGGTGGGATAATCTCTTCCCCAAGGAGGGTCATTAGTGGGGTCCCACAGGGATCAGTCCTTGGGCCCCTTCTGTTCAACACCTACGTATCTGACATAAGGACAGGAATCAGGAGTGAGATGAGTCTCTTTGCAGATGACTCGAAACTGGGGGCAGTGGTGGATGGGGAGGAGGGGAGGGTGGCCCTGCAGGGGGACCTGGAGGCTCTGGAAAGATGGTCTAGAAAGTGGAAGCTGAGGTTTAATGCAGGGAAATGCAAGGTACTCCACCTGGGGGCCAGAAACCCAAGCCAAGTGTACACCCTGGGGAAATACTACAAGTCTCAATGGCTGAGAGGGACCTGGGGGTGGTGGTGGATGTCAAGATGAACAACTCTGAGACTTGTAGGAGGGCAGCAGCCAAGGCCAACAGGATGCTGGGATGCATCGCTAGGGGGATCACCTCCAGAAGGAGGGAAGTGATACTCCCTCTGTATAACTGCTTGGTGAGGCCGCACCTGGAGTACTGCGTGCAGTTTGGAGGCCACACTTAAGAGGGACATTAACCTCCTGGAGAGGGTCCAGAGGAGGGCAACCAAAATGATTTGGGGCTTGGGGACAGGACCTATGAGGAGGCTCAAAGAGCTAAATATGTACACTTTGGAAGAGAGAAGGGACCGGGGGACATGATAGAGGTCTTCAGGTACATGAAGAGGGTAAATAGGGGAGGAACAGTGAGGGTGCTTGAAGGAAGGAGGAAGGGGCCACTAGAGGGCATGGGTGGAAGCTGGAGGGGGGAAGATTCAGGGGAGAAAGGAGGAGGTGCTACTTCACTGAGAGGTGGTAGAGCCATGGAATGCACTACCTAGGGGGCTGGTGGAGGCAGAGACAGTGGAGGGTTCAGAGGGGTGGGACAGGTACAGGGGAAGGGTTCAGGAAGCAAATCCAATGCAGCAAGAATATCCGGAACTGGGAAGGGAGAAGCCAGAGAAGGCGAGGGGGACAGCAAGGTCAGCACCCAGGGTGGGGGCTGACCAAACGAGCAGACACGAAAGACCATTAGGCCTATTCTGCTGGCATTTTAGTATGTTAGTATTTTCAGAAACAACCAAAATGTTGAGTTTTCCAGAGAAAATACTTACATTACATTAGACTGACTAATATTTTCAATATATAAGCTTTCAAAATGTTGAAGTTCTCTTGATCAGGTCTGATTAGGGTTGTACCTAGGCAATGAACACTATGATGTTTTCCAATTTCATTGGTACACTGTGATTTTTGGCATTTGTCATGACAACTCAACAGAGCAGGGGAGGCAGTCTTGCCACTTTAGAAGGCCTTGGCCAAGCCCCCACCTGGAGTGCAGCATGGTGGTTTGGTCTCCTCGGTGCAAGAAGAACACTGCAATTTATTGCATCATGCATTCCTGGGGTATGCGTGATTTTACATTTTTTTTAAATCTGGCTTTGTTGCTAGTGCCCTTTCCTGGTAACCCTTGCTCAGTGCTTTTGTGCTAAGGTTCTTTGTTTTTTCAGATTGTTTTCCAATCTCTGACTCACCATAACCCTAACCCATAAGACCATCATAAGGGTTGGTTCCTTTTTCCCCTGGGTTGAGACACAGATGAGGCACACTCATGAATCCTGAGAAGGTGAAAATCCCATGTCTGTGTCCTCTGTTCTAACCCTTTGCAGTGTGTTTGTAACAGACTACGGGGTAGTGCCAAGACATTCTTTCCCCAATGGGCCAGTTCTCACAACAACCACCTTCTGGTTCTTTAAGGAGGGGGTTGTTACATGTGGTTGTAACACAAATGTCTAAATAGATGTAGTTTGGTTAGCACAGCATAATTTCATGACTTTTTCTGACTTTTATTAGGGTTTCCTTGACTTTTTAAATGAAAGCAATCATTACTAGGAACTCCCACCCCGATAAGCTTACCCCGGTTAAGCCTTTTAAGTATGTTCTAGGCTTTTTCTGCTTACTGCAACATACTTATTTCATAAGAAAAGTCCATGACCCAGAAGCATGGTGGATGCTGGGGGCTCCATATCTGTAAAGGGTGGCACAGCACCGCTGCACTTCATGCATTATGTATTGAAGCGCACTGTGCGGCACCACACCTTTACAGATAACAGAGCCCCACCCCCCCCAGCATCCACCATACTTCCAGGTCACGGACTTTTCTTTATTAAAATAAAGTATGCTGTGGCACGAGAACAACACTGCAATATACTTAAAAGGCTTAACTGGAGGGTAAGCCTTGTGGGGGCAGGAGATCCTATTAATGACCGCTTTCCTTTGACTTTTTGACCATTACTATGCCATGATTTTCTACAGATTTTACCAAGACAAAAGCAAAGATGCTCAAGAAACAAATTACATATCTCAAGCACAGTGACTTCAACCACTGTTTCCCAATGTCAATTAAATGAGAATGGGGAACAGCAATCCAAATTGGCCATAGTGGAGCGAAAGGACTGAGTCAGGGTATAGAGGCAAGTGGTCCTTTGATGAGACAGGACCGAGTCTACGTAGGGCTTTGTAACTTTTAAAAAGCCAGTCTTGAAGGTGATGTAGCACTTGACTTGAAGCCAGTGCAGGTCACACAACTTTGGAGTGCTATACTTAGAAATGCTGTGCTTAAAGGTGATTGGAAACAGTTATATACACCTCTAGATGTCTTCCTGTTTCCTTTTAGTGTCTATCCAATATTCTGATATGTTTCAACCTTTTCTGTTAAATTATTAAGCTATTCGTGTACCTTTGTAACTACTCTGAATCCCTCTCTCCGCAGTTGTTGTCTCTTCATACTGCTTGTACATTGTGTTTCATCAGTAACACCGTTCCAGGTATTCAGATGAACAGCATGGAACAGTGTTGTTGCTGTCATGGGATGTCTTAGAAATAGGAAAAGAAACAGCAGTAGCTGCTAAGGAGAGTGGAACTCTCTGTAGATCTGAGCGTACCTCACAGCTAGATAATTAATTTATCAAATGTTGTCAAATCATATTAGAATACATAATGGGCATAAAAATTAAAATGGAAGGGCAGTTCACTATGTCCTTTCACTTTAAAAGAACTTATCAGCCATCCTGTTGCATCCTGCGCTAGATGTGAGCAGAGTAACAAAACCTCTGGAACATTCTAGATACAGAGCACTGAAGTAGTCCAGGTGGGATGTTAGGAAGGCATGTACCAATGTGACAAAATCTCCATGCACTAGACATGGTTTCAGCCTAGTGATATTATGCAGATGACAAAAGCCATGTGAAACTACCACCGCCACCTGGCATTCCAGATGTAGCCTGCAGCCACCCCAGATGTTTAGCCATATCCATAGGTCATTGAGAAGTGCTAGAAAAGATGTTCACTAGGAAATTCAGTAAAAGCTGAACGGAGTGTAGGGGGCCGAGATGGTTCCCTAAACAAGTACAGGACAGGCCAGATGAATCGGGAAGGAGAGGCAGGAAGCTTACTCAGTGACCAAGAGGCAAAACGTTTATTTACCAGAGACAATAACAACAAGATAAAGTTTTTCTAACGTACTACATGGTAACAAAATAAACAATGAAACAATACGATCAGGACCAGAAATTGGTCAAACCCAGAACAGGGGGATTAGCCCCTTTTAGTCCAAGTCCGGCGTGCACCTGGCCAAACTGACAAAACAACTGATGAACCAAGCTTGGGCTTTCCTCTGTGTCAGCTGATCAGCAGGTGGGTATTGGCCCCACAAAGCACTTTTGTAAACAGGCCATAATGGGGCATCCCCCGGAGGATTAGAACACAAAGAGGGACACTGCTAGTTGGACGATGAAGAACTTGGAAATCTTTGGCGACTCTGGGCAAGAAGCTGAAGACTTCTGGTCAACAGGTGGTTCCCTGGACAATTCACTGCAATGACCACTGGCAGGTCCCCAGCCCCAGATGACCTCTCAACAAGATGCCTGCTGATGGAACAATCTTCGGGCTACCTCTGCGGGGCAACATGGGCATGCACAAACTTACGGCTGGCAAATTAATAAAAGGGCATGCAAGATATCAACTGTGGTCCCTAACGCTTGACCCGGAGTGGCTCCTAAGCTTACTCATTACTGGATACCTCTCTAGCAGCTCTCTACCACTTACCGTAGCAGGGTTGACGCTGGAACACTTGTGATGGGACTGTGACACAGGCTGACGTCACTGGAGGTGGTTCTGCTGCAGATTGTGGCTGGGCTGGGGATCTCCCTGGATCAGCATCAGGCTTTGGCGAACCGGGTCATCGGGTACACGGGGATGGAATTCGATAACACAGTTACAGTTAGCAGCAAACAGTTCAGTTCTGAAAGCAGACAGTTCAGTACTTGCAAGGGGAACAGTCTCTAGGAGGTGCTAGACGGGCAACAATGCAGTTCAGTTTAGATGCTGGGCCACTTAAGCCTTAGGACCATTCCCCCTTCCCCAAGCTGGTGCTGCACTTTTAAGGACATTCTTGCTCTGGCTGTCCTACACCCACACCACTGTATTATTAATATTGCTAACTCCCCCTATGCCTGAGTCTCAGGAACTCCTGGGCCTGGTTGCTGGACCCTCACAGCTAGCCTCTCCCTCCTGGCAGCTGTCTGAGCACCTTTGGGTTTTGCCCCTCCCTCCTTGGTGCAGAATGGCACCTGTGCAGACCCCAGGGGTCTTAACCCCACTGTGCCCCAAGTCTGCTCATTTCCCTTTTTATTCCTTTTCTGCCCTGGGGCTTTTACAGTTGCGGCACCCCCCTCTCTCTTTATCCAGCCAGAGGCAAGCTACTATTTGCCTGGCCTGCCTTCTGGTTTCCCATTTGCCATAACAACAACAAAACAAAAAAATAAATAAACAGCATTTTGGGCTCTGGCCACATCTGGTGCCTTCCTTGGCCTCACTGGTCCCTCTGCCCACTGTTTCTTAATTCCTTTCTTCTTGGAGACTGGCAGTTTACCCCAAGAGCCCACTGCACCCCCCCCTTGTCCCTGCTAGGGTGCCGGCTCTTTAATTGTTCTTGGACATTTTGTCTGGTGCCCCCTTCCTCATTTTGGACTCTGGCCCTGAACACTTTTCCCTCCCTAGCCCGATGCCTGTGGCACGAATACATTTCATGATTGGGCCCATGACCCACTCACCACCACAGCCCAGATCCACTCTGCTGCAGGGGGGTTGGAGAGGGTGGCCGGGGAGCCGTGCTCCCACCCAACTGCTAAGTGCTGCCTTGTCTTCTGGCGGTGGAACTACAGGGTCCCACGTGTGGTTTCCTTCTGGACCCATTTGCACTGGCACCACTCAGTCCGGCCAGCAGATGCATCCCCCCATGCCACTCGGGGCTCCGGGGGAAGGAGACAATTCATGTCAGAGAGCCACACTCCCACCCAACTGACCCTGCCACTGTTGCTGCTGCCACTGCCAGTGCCTCAGGACTGAAGAGGGAGGGGAGCGATGCCAGAGGAGCCATGGACCAGCTGCAGGTACTTCCTTCCCTATTTGTCCATGTTCCTCACGTCCTCCACCCTCCATCCTGTGTTTCTGAATCCTCCTTTTAGCCACTTCCTGGCCCTTTTGTAGGGTAGAGGCGGTCCTGGCCTCTGGCTAGGGGATTGGGTATGCAAGCCCCACAGGAAGGGTCTCCTGCCCATGACCCCCCTTCCCAGCTCCGAACGACATGAAATAGAACAAAGGGGTCAGGTGGGGTATGTAGGATTGCAGGCTGGGGGGGGGGGACTAGTGAGAGAGACAAAAAAAAAAGTAAAGAAAAGTGTCCGTGTCAGCGAAAAGGGTCCCTGTTCCTTTGTTGTGCCTTCCCAACTTCCGGGTGCTACAGGAGCATGTCTGGGAAATCATCACATACTGAAGTAGATAGCTGCTCTTTAAATGGTGTTTAAATAGTTTATATGGTTTGTCCACAGAGTTCTAAGAAGATCTCTGTGGGGTTCTTTCTCTTTGCAGTCAGTAATCTAAAATGTTCACGCAACTGGGACTGATATCTCCAGAGGATGCCTTTTACTATTGACCTGACATCAGAATGCTAGTGCAACAAGGCCCTGATGTCACTCCCCAGCTAGAAGTTAATCTCTAGAAAAGGCCCTGTTGTTTGGGAATTAATCCTTAATTGTTTGAGTTCAGTTCGCTGTCCAGCTTCAGGTTATATCCCGGCTATTTGGTGTGAGTCAGTTCCTAACGTGCTCATAGCCCACTGCGAGCTGCTTATTTTATTTATTTCACTTTTGTTGACCAGGTAAGCACACTGCACAAAAACAGATGCCTATTTTCAGGTGTGACCCGTGAGAGTACAATGAAAGACAGGTTCATACAGAGAAACTCATAGCACCAGATATAACAATAGTGTATTTTTACTTGAATGTAAGCAAATAATGTCCTTCAAATGTGTGCTGTTCTAATGCCTGAACCAACAGTTTCAACCTTTGTGAAATTTTCCCTATAGATCTGGTTCATTATTCTGGTTTCTGCTTCTTCCTTTAAAGAACTAGTGTACTGCCTAAAACTAATATTAGATTTTAAAAGCGGCCAACCATTATCTTTTATTTCTGAGGTGCTTTTTTCATTTCCCAATGTTTAATTAGAAGATTGTTTACCTTATTCTAGTAAGTGTGATGTGTGGAACAGCTCTTAGCAGGGCACCTGACATATCTTGCTCTATTGCCCCACCCTACATCAGTTCGAGAGGAACTAGCTACACCACTGGCTGAGCTCTTCAATAAGTCACTAGACAGTGGAGGAGTACCTCAAGATTGAAAAAAGAGTAACAGTGGTGTCCTTGCACAAGAGCAGGAGCAAAGAAGAGCCAGGAGATTACCGCCCTGTCAGTTTGACCTCAGCCGTAGTGAAAATTATGGAGTCTTTACTGAAGGAGAGGACAGTGGCATACCTGAAAGACACCAGAAAAATGGACCCAAGGCAACATGGCTTCACAACAGGACAATCATGTCAAACCAACATGATCTACTTCTTCAACTGGATCACCAGAATAGTGGATCGAGGAGAGGCAGTGGACACTGTATACCTGGATTTCAGCAAGGCCTTCGACACTGTCCCTCACAGAAGGCTAACAAACACGATGGAACATACAGGAGTCAGACAAAAGATAGTTAATTGGATCAGCAACTGGCTAAATAATAGGACCCAGAGAGTACAAGTAAATGGATCTCTGTCGAGGGAAGGTAGTGTAACCAGTGGCGTCGCACAGGGGTCAGTACTGGGACCTATCCTCTTCAACATCTTCACAGGAGACCTTGCAAATGATTTGAAAGGGAAGGTTTGCCTGTTCACAGATGATACTAAGCTCTGCAACAGAGAGGACTCACAGGAAGGGACAGACAACAAGAAAGCTGACCTTAGAAAGTTGGAGGAATCATCCAGGGCTTGGCAGTTAAAATTTAATGCCAAAAAATGTAAGGTAATGTACCTGGGTAGGGGGGAACCCAAGAAATTAGTACAAATGGGAGGACATCAACTTGAAGAAACACAGATAGAGCGGGATCTCGGCAAAGTGATCCCTGATGACTTAAAGGTAGGAAAACAGTGTGAGAAGGCAGCACAGAAAGCAAATGGCATCCTCAGCTGTATTAGTAGGGGCATTACTAGTAGGAAGTAGGAGGTGATGATCCCTCTCTACAGGTCCTTGGTAAGGCCACACTTGGAATACTGCAGTCAGTTCTGGAGAACTCACCTCAAAAAGGACATTGACTATTTGGAGACGGTGTAAAGAAGAGCTAATAAAATGGTACAGGGTCTACACCACAAGATGTATTAGGTGCTACTCAGGGAGTTAAATTTATACTCCCTCGAGCAAAGAAGAAACAGAGGTGGCATGACTGAAACATTTAAGTATGTGAAAGGGATAAGCGCAACTCAGACAGGTAATCTATTTCAGCACAATACAACAGCACGTACAAGGGGACATTATTTGAGGTTGGTGGGAGGTAGGTTCAAAAGCAACCACAGGAAGTACTTCTTCACAGAGAGAGTGATGGAGCCATGGAACAGTCTACCCCAGGAACTGGTAGCATCAAAGACGATTAGAGATTTCAAACTTGCATGGGATAGCATTGTGGACAGGTTAGATGGCAGGCAATGTGGGGGGGAGTCTTTTTGGGCAGACTAGATGGATCACGTGGTCCTCATCTGCCGACATGTTTCTTATGTTCTTATATGCTTATCAGCATTATGACCTCACTGCCTGTGACATCACTGCTACTTAGGAAGAACAAGTGAGTGACTGCCAGGTCATTCACCTGTGACATCACTGTCAGCGAGATCATAATGCTGATGATGTAGTGTGGGGCAGTAGAGTTAGACATGTCAGCTGCTAGGCTAAGAGCTGTTGCACACGTCTAGCACAATATTATTACATAGAATACTTTATGATGAGCAAAAGTAAAAAAGAAAAACATACTGCAGAAACAGAAAGTTATAACTGACTATTACTTAAAATTTGTATTATTTTCCTGTGTTCTTGTTTTGGCTCCACTAGCTATTTAATTTCAGATTAAACCCAGTCTTAGCAACAGAATCTAGAGTTGGGTACTGTAGGTGCACTTTATATCATCTTGATTGCAGGAGCTGTTTCATATTATTTTTGGCTCTAATTTTCAGATAAGTGCAATAATTTCATGAGTCTCCCACCCATGTCTCCAAAACAGTACTGCTTAATTAACATCTGAAATGTGATACATTTTTTGTTGACTTTCTCGTATAGTGAGCTCCACATGAGGGTATACTGGATTATAATTACTGGGTTGTGTTTTTTTCCATTGAAAAAGACGTGTATTAAGTACAATAATACCTGAGTAGGCATTACGGCATTGAGTGCATATAATAAATACTCTGAAATGTTACATCTGGCAATCCAGACTACTCTAGGTTCAATGCACAATGCATAAGCGATTGCACTTCCTCTGTGGAAAAAACACAAAATGCAGTAATTACAGAAAACAAAATACGGGTGCAGCGGATTTAACCCGAATTTAACACACACCCTCATTATTGGATGGCTGCCATAAACCCTGAAGGTGATGTACCATCCAACAACGAGGGTGTGTGTTAAATTCTTGTAACACACTGAACCCCATACTCTATCCTATATATAATACATGGATGGGACCTTTTCCCCATAGGAGACCATTACTGTATATTTCCCTGTATGCCTCACTAATTAGGCAGTATGGTGCAGTGGTTTAAGGCTCTGAGCTGCAGACCTGGAGACCTGGGTTTGAATCCGATAGCCTCCACTTGCATACTGTGTGACCCTGAGCAAGTCACTTAACCTCCTTGTGCTCCCAGGTTGCACCTGGAAACAAGCTTTCAGCTTAATGTGTCTCTCCTGGTAAAACAAAGGTAAAAAAAAAAAAATAAATAACTTATATTCCAAACAATTAAAGTTGTATACTTCTGCACCAAAACCTGTATATCACGGGGGAAAAAACACCCATAGATAAACATTATGACCACCAAAATAAACAACTGATGACCACTTTGAATACTACAACCATGTTTGATGCCCACCCAAAGGCTAATGCGTAACTCTGCTGGTTACCCTGGCTGTATACCATCGATAAACCCAGCAAGCAAAACACAGCACCAGCATAAAGCAGGAAAATCACATACTCAAGATTGCAGGTCTATGTAATCTTATTAAGGTGCACACTAGAAAATGACATAAAAGAAGAAGCGTAACTATCCCAAAAAGTGCAGAGGCGGTGCTGAAAGCTGAAAGTTGTTAGCTTTTTTATGTTTTTTTCTAGTATTAACTTCAATAAAATTATAGAGACTACCACAAGTGCGAGGCTGCATTGTTGGCAAGATCCCAGAGAGAAGGAAAATCTTATTTCAGCTGCCCTATGGAGTATCCCCAATATATACCATGGATTCCTTCTTGTTATTGTGACAAGACTGTAGGGGAAAATAACATGAGTCGCAATGGAAATAGCAGTAACATGTTATTTCCAATGCAGCTAAATAGCAAGCAAAAATAAAACTTTTATTCTGCACTGTTCATCATCATTTCCGTGGAATAAATGCATTTATCTGGGAATGTGTATGCACACTGTTGTTGTTTCAATAGAAATACATAATAGGTTAAAATGGAATAACATATCTCCACTTGTGAGTGATGAGATCCATAACTCACAAGTGGACAAACCACAAGTTAGTTATGAAGGTCTTACTACTCCTGTGTGGGGGATAAATGTGTTATTCCATAACAAGCCATTATTTATTTTATATATACTACACCATTTCTAATGTTTTATTAAAATTTTACCCCCCTTTTAGCTTAAAACAGCTCCTTTTGTTCCCATTGTAAACCCTTTATCTGGCCCGTAGCTCTGTGTTCTAATTATGGATTCCATAGATCGGCCTGGTGGCACTGAGGGCTACGACGCTGGATGCCACATCTCATGCCATGACGGTGACCCGGGTTTGGGAGTGAGCATAGGTTGCCGGGGGCTGGCAGGGGAGGAGAGAGATAGAGGGTCTGGAGAACAGCTCTTCCTCTCTGGGGAGGGGGGGGAACCACAATGGTCAGTGTCTGACTGCCCGTTGGCAGAGGTTGGGGGTCGGGGATGCACGCTGTACACTAGGGCAGAGTCAGGGGCAGATGCCTGGACGGGGATGCATGTGGACGCATGTGTGCTCATGCCTGCTGGTGTCATTGCATGCCCTCTGACTCAGGGGAACAGAACAAGTAAAAGGTGGCACCAACCATAGCTTGATGGCCATCCGTGAGTGTTTGCTAGGTGCTGGCCCCCGAACTGGATCCATTGGGGTATAGAGTTAGGGAGCTCCCTGCCACCCCGCTGCAGTGGGTAAGCCACAGGGGTTACTGGGTGCCAGTGGTCCCGGTCGAGACGGACGGTGTCCGGATCTCACAACAGTAGGGATGTGAGTCTAAGGGGGAGCAGTTTAAGGTGGCCACAGGAGGATAAACAAAAAAATTATGAATTCTAAGTGGAAAAACATGTGTTCCAAGAGAAAATAATTTGTTATCCCCAAATAACAGAATTTATTTAAATAGTTTATTCACCATTAGTTAGTATGGTATAACATGGGTTAACATGGCTGCCACAGGGGCTGCTGGGAGTCTCAGCAGCAGCTTGTCATGCTGCCATGTAGACAACCCAAGATCAGGTCGCTGCTTTGGGAAGTAGGATAGGCTGTGGTAACTGCTGCACAGCAGGGTGCCTCCATTTGGGAGGGCTGGTGGAGGATTCCAGCACAACAGGGACCCTTGCATCAGACCCAGGGAGCCTACCCTCGCAACATGGATGGTGTGTGTATATGATGCCATCAAGGCACTGTCCACATCATGAGGTGGAGGAAGAGTCATAAAGAGAACTCTAGCAAAGGAAACCCCCAGCTGTCCAAATGATGGCTGACCACCTTAGCAGGTTATATTCCTGATTATGGGGTATATCACTGTGGAGATGGCTGGGGAGAGGGAGTAAACAACTGTATTAAAAAAATAGATGGCTGCCTAAATACTTTTCTCATATTGGATGATACAGGTCATGTTCCACATTTATATGTTCTCAGGAATGTACAGTGCTATGTTTTCCTGGCAAGAAAAAAACTTTAGTAGAAACCTGTTTTATGAGTTCAGTAACACAATCCAGGGTGCTGCATTTGCTGGGAGATTAAGTTACTCTGGTGTGTGCTGAAGAGCACTCAGCCTGCAGCCTCGTGGCTTAGCATTACTGTAATATGTATCCTGCTGCTGTATCTGTTCTCCTTCACCCAGGCACACTTAAAAACAAGAAAACTAGGTGCTACACCTAAATGTGGATTTCCTGGTACAGTGTTTGACATTCTATACAAATAAAGCCTTTTGAGTACAAACCCGTAAGACCAGAGAAAGGATGAGCTCCAGGTGGAATGCTTTTGCAAGGAATTCCCTCCTGCAGAATTGTTGTCTTCAATTAGGATATCAGTAATCTTGTGGATTTTTGCTTTTGAAATGGACTGTGACTGTAATCATGAAGCCAACAAAGAACAATGCTGACATTTATTTTAAAACAGCTAGGTTATCATTTTTCCAGATACTGTGTTTACAACCCAGCAATGCAGACGAAAATGCCTGTTTTGGGCAGAAAGCTACAGAGCTGTGAGCTACATTTTTTCCATTGTATGCTGCAAAAGGCAGAATTACATGTAAGGACTCTAATGATGTATTTCTTTTTTCCTCAGTGTTGAACATGCTTCTCAGTTCGGTAACAGCCAGACAGCAGAGGATGACAGTCCACATCATGAACTGGCATCAGTCTGAAAGCCAGCTTGTTCTTAGGATAGTTTCTACTGAAAAAACAAAAACTTCTGTATGCATTTTAAATTAGAACATATAGGAAGTCTGGACAAATACATCAGTCTGCGGCACAGCAAGGGTTAAAATCCTCCCACTTTGAAAAAAACATGCAAACTCTGAAAAAAGAATATAAAACTTGAGCACTTAAGAATGGACTGTGTTTGCAATTGGTCTGGAATAAAAGGACAAATGTGGAAAATCCTAAATCCTCTGACTCTTAACTTTATGTTCGTCATGTGTGCAGGCACAAACAAATGTATTGCAGTAGTACTGCTTTTGGATGGATTTGACACTGTTCGTCCAATGCAGAGCAGTGTTTTAGAGGTGATTCAGTGTCACACCAATCATCAGCAAGGCTTAGTATGACAGTGTTTTGGTTTGCTGGGCAGAGATGGCACAAACTTGAAAAGGAATAGCCGATCCAATCAGGAGTCAGCTATTCCCAGTGATGTGTGCTGCCCAGCAAGCCAAGCTGATCTGTCAAAGTCAGCCTGGCATATGTGGAATATCTGCCAGTTGTAAGAGTAAACTGTGCACCTACACATGCACGGTTACATCTGTGGGTTAAAGTTTTTGTTATCTGTCTCCCACCCACCCGATCCTCCTGCTCAGTCCCCCCACAAACATAACAGTGACACTCGGGGTGCATAATCCCTCAGTGTTAGCACCTGGTATGTGGCCTCTACTGGTCCAGTACCATGTACGGTTGGTCACATCTCTGTGTACCAGTTTTCTTTTTGTTTTATTTTTTTCTCCCAGCCACCCAGCCTTCCCTGTCTACACCCACCACACTAGACCCCCCCCACAAACATAACAATGACACTGGGGGTGTCCAATCCCCCAATGTCGTGATCCAGAATCATCGGTCCTCCACTACTGTGCATGCATGGTCACATCGTGTGCCAGTTTCAGTTTTGTTTTCCCCACCCACCCAACCCTCCCTCTCAGCACCCACCTCCCACCACCCCATGTCCCCTCCACAAACATAACAGTGACACTGCGGGTACCCAATCCCCCAGTGTTTTGATCCAGAATTGTCTTCTTTTTTTTTTCTTTTTACCTGTGAAAAGAAAACTGTCCATCAATGTCTTTTTGGCCATTAGTGTCCCCCCACCTGGCCCTCCCACTCAGCCCCCTCAAACCCACACCCCCCAAGCCCTTATGTACCCACCGGGAGTTCAACGCCATTATCTTCTGTGGACCGCAGACACATCTTCACTCTTCAAAGCTGGACCGCAAACTGAAGAAACAGGTATACGGTTCAATGTATTTCAGTGGGAGTTTGACCTTAGTTGCGTAACTTGGTTATTTTTTGCATATTTCTGTCCCACATTTTCAACATTCCTTTTTTGGGACCCTGCCTCATGAACAATTGCACTGACATTAGGCAAATCTGTTCCAAAAGTTGATTTAACAGTCCCTGCGTGAAATCACCTTTCAGGCAGGATTTGAACATTTTGTCTTCCCTTGTTCATGAGGTAGGGTCATAAGAAGACTATGTTGAAACTTTGGTGTAAAAATTTTAAAAAGCAACAAAGTTATGAGCCAACATTGAATTTTGTTAATGCAAGCTCGTAACTTTGGTAATTTTCAATATTTTTTACCCCAAATTTACAACATAGCCTTTCTTTACCACACCTCTTGAATGCAACACTGTCATTTGTCAAATCCTGCCCAAAATGTGTTTTTGCATCCCAGAAGGTGATTTTACAGTCCCTGCATGAAATCACCTTTCGGGCAGGAGCTGAAAATTTTCTCTGCCCATGTTCACAAGGCAGGGTCATAGGAAGACTATGTTGAAAATTTGGTATACAAATATAAACAAGCATTTGTCAATGCCGAACGTTCGCTTGCAGGTATTTGCAGTGGTGTTTGGCATGTATGGTGCTGTACCCTAATGCCCTGTATGATTGCTGGTATTTGCACAATAAATTGTCAGCATGACCTTTTTTGTTACCCCCATTGTGCGCTACATAGGCGGAAACACGTTTTGGGCAGGATATGAAAAATGACAGCTGTACTGCTCATAAGGAAGTGTGGTAAAATGGCAATGTTGAAAATCTGGAGTGGAAATATTGAAAATTCGCAAAGCTAGGAGCGTGCGTGGGAACTGTGCAATGCACGCTCGTAAAACAGTCATTGTTAGGAATTTTGTCACCAAATTGTCAACGTTGGCAATTTAAAACCTCTGCTAATGAACAGTGTCACTGTGATTGTCTTACTGTGTTCCATACATTGATTTTGCACACCGACTGCGCCATTGTGCACTACATGGGTGGAAACACATTTTGGGCAGGATGTGAAAAATGACAGCTGTAGTGCTCATAAGGAGGTGTGGTAAAATGGCACTGTTGAAAATGTGGAGTGAAAATTCGCAAACTTACGAGCGTGCATAGGAACTGCGCAATGAACACTCGTAAAACAGTCATTTCTAGGAATTTTGTCACCAAATTTTCAACACAGCCATTTTAAGACCTCTGCTCATGAACAGTGTCACTGTGATTTTCTTAATGTGTCCCATACATTGAGTTCACACACCAACTGCGCCATTGTGCACTACATGGGCGGAAACACATTTTGGGCAGGATGTGAAAAATGACAGCTATACTGCTCATAAGGAGGTGTGGTAAAATGGCAATGTTGAAAATCTGGAGTGAAAATATTGAAAATTTGCAAACTTACAGTGTGCGTGGAACTGCACAACACACGTCCAGAATACAGTTATTTGTAGAATTTTTCACCAAATTTTCAACATTGCCATTTTAAGATCTCTGCTCATGAACAGTGACACTGTGATTTTCTTAATGTGTCCCATACACTGAGTTCACACACCGACTGCGCCATTGTGCGCTACATGGGCGGAAGCATGTTTTGGGCAGGATGTGAAAAATGACAGCTGTACTGCTCATGAGGAGGTGTGGTAAAATGGCAATGTTGAAAATCTGGAGTGAAAATAGTGAAAATTTGCAAACTTATGAGCGTGCGTAGGAACTGCGCAACGTACACTCGTAAAACAGTCATTTTTAGGAATTTGTTCACCAAATTTTCAACATAGCCATTTTAAGACCTCTGCTCATGAACAGTGTCACTGTGACTTTCTTAATGTGTCCCATGCATTAATTTCGCACACCAGCTGCGCCATTGTGCGCTACATGGACGGAAACACGTTTTAGGTGAGATGTGACAAATGACAGCTGTACTACTCATAAGAAGGTGTGGTAAAATGGCAATGTTGAAAATCTAGAGTAGAAATATTGAAAATTTGCAAACCTACGAGCGTGCGTAGGAACTGCGCAAAGCGCTAAAATAAAACAGTCATTTTGGAATTTTGTACCAAATTTTCAACATGGGTTTTAGGGACCTTCTCATGAATGATGTCACTGTCATGGCACTATTCAGGCCCTAAGGGTGATTTCACGCAGTGACTGCGAAATCACCCTTCGGGCCCAAATAACGCCATGACAGTGACATCATTCATTAAAAGGGGTCCCAAAAACCCCATGTTGAAAATTTGGTGCCAAGATTCCAGAAAATGCCTGAGATATGCAATAAAGTTGAACCCCCCCCCTCCCATCTAGCCCATTATACAGCTTATCGGCATTTCCTCAGTTCGCGTCGCCTTTGAAGAGTGCAGGCGTGTTCCTGGTCCACCGAAGATCGTCGCGCGGTCCGGAGGTAATTATGGGGTGAGGGGGTGTGAGAGCTGGGTGCACAGTGGGTGGGTGCGGGTTGTGGGAGGGGGACTGGGAGATGCGCCCGGCAGGGCTGTTTTTTCTTTACAGGTAAAAACAAAAAAGAAACGACGGTGTGGGACGTTTGCCACGCTGGGGTGGCCTCCCAGCATGGCAGAAGATGGCTGAGGGGGCCGAGGAGCCGACGGGGGATGGGCACCCCTGTCGGCAACTACAGAGGGGAGCCGAGGAGTCGACGGGGATTGGGCACCCCGTCCGGCAAAACAAAGTGGATGTTTGCCACGCTGGGGTGGGCTCCCAGCATGGCAGCAGGATGGCTTGGGGGTGCTGTGAGCTGATGGGGATTGGGCACCCTGTTGGCAAACAACATTTGCCACGCTGGGGTGGGCTCCCAGGGTGGCACCAAAGCTTTGGGGGATGGTGTGGCCGCATGCGGGGGAGCAGTGACGAGGAAGGCGGTGTGTGTGATTTTCGGTATGGCAGCGGTGGTTTCTTTGAGCAGAAGACCACTGCTGTCGCCTGAAGCTCCTGCACCGATTGGTGCAGGACTGCCACACCTGCTCAAGGGAGCAGTGCATTGGATGGGAGAGGCACACCTCCAAAGTGTGCTACTCTCCCAAAACGTTCCTTGCGCATGCACGCAAGCGATCGTAAAAAGCAGCTAAGTTATGAGCCTACATTGAATTTTCCAAATGCAGGCTTGTAATTTTGGTAATTTTCAGTATCTTTACCCCAGATTTAGAACATAGCCATTTCCTTACAGCACCTCATGAATGTGATCACTGTCATTTTTGAAATCCTGCCCAAAATGTGTTTTTGCATCCCGAAAGGTGATTTTGTACAAGTTATAAGAAGGCAATGTTGACAATTTAGGACAAAAAAAATTACAACATAACAATGTTATGAGCCTGCGTTCAAATTTACAAATGTAGACTCCTAACTTTGGTAGTACATAACCCACACAGTGCATGACAATGCATCTACTAACTCCCCCCACAGCTTCTACACCAGTGGCGAACATTCGGCATCGATAAATGCTTGTTTTAAACTAATTCTACACATCCCAAAAAGTGATTACAATGATCGACACACTAGTGATTGCACTTGTTACTGAAGACAAGGCAATTTCATTTATGTAGCACCTAATCCCTGGGGTGCTGGGTGCCTTACTGTCTAAACCATAGAAACATTTTGGTAACAGGCTTGAACCTTCTTCTACAGTCAGCTGAAACACTTACAGCTAGAGCTACTCTTGTCACCACTGCTCATGTCATCCTACAGTAGCTCTTCTATTTGCTTCTGTGAGGTGCAGTGTTAAAGGGGAACAGTCAGCACTAAAAGCCCCATACCCAAGCATGAGCTGGTACCCATTTGCACTTTATGAGCAAAAACTTTTCTTTTTACTTAGTACACAGTACAGTATATTTCAACAGGCTAATTCTGCTTACTTGCAAGGTGACATTTGCTTTAACCAGAAATCTCAGAATCCCTTGCAGCTGACATTAGAGCAAGACTGCAGCCGCGGAAGATTCAGTAGCCTGCAATGCATGTTAGAGCTTTTAGAAGCTCAGAGCAGATGTTTGCCCATTCTGCTATTCTCCATGTGCTAAGTACAGTCCTCCATGAGTTTGCTTAGCCCCAGGAGGACATGGGGACCAGCAAACAAACTATCAAATCTTATAAAACAAGTGACATGCACTGCAGGCTACTGAATCTTCCACTGATCCTGCTCTGATGTCAACTGCAGGGGATTCTGGGATTTCTGGTTACAGCAAATGCCAGCTTGCAAGTAAGCAGAATCAGCCTGCTACAATCTACTATATTGCAGTAAAAAGTAATTACAAATCTAAAGGGAGTGAATGCACCTGAAGAATGGGCAGCCACTCTGCACAGCATAGTGCTCACATAAAAATATTTATTGTGTCAAACAAATGATAGTAACAACATGTCCACTGGCATGACGTGATATATGCATCTAAAGACATCACAAACAGAGCATCTTATGTTTTGCCCAGCAGCCTGCTGGGCTTCATCAGATGAAGCCCTGCAGGCTTCTGGGTGAACTTTAAGACTCTGTTTGTGATGACTATGGAAGTGTATATCGCATTATGCCAATGGACTTTTTTTTTAATCTTTTGTTTGGCACAATCAATATTTCTAATGAGCAGTATGCTGTGCAGTCAACTTTCCCTTGCTTCACAGGTGCATTCACTCCACTAAGTAAATAACTGACATTGTTTGTGCACCAGAGCCCATGCAGGTGCTGCTTCCCTTGTTTGGGTCCTGTAAAAAGTAAGTACAAAATTCATTGCACGCATAATGCAAATTGGGACTAGCCCCATACTTGGGTGTTGGGCTTTTGGTGCCTACTCTTCTCCTTTAAGCTTGGTAAGCTGGGAGATAACCTTGCCCTGGTTACGTCATCTGCTAGCCAGCTGTCCACTGCAGAGTTTTTTTTTTTATCAGTAGCTCTTCTGTTAATGGGCTCCACTAAGCTGCTGCTGATAGTAACGGGATCAGTAACAACTGGTACCGGGGAGCATCCAACATCTCTGTGTTGACACATAGCAAATGAACTGCGATGCTGACATGTGATGACACGCTGGCTGTTTTCTGCAGGACTAATTGCAAAAAAGGAACACACAACATGCTATTATTAACAATGATTAAAAAAGGTGCAGACGTGCATTTATGCTCAGACAAAGACAAACTCCATTGGGTGGGTGCCCAACCCTGCTGCTGGTAAACATTACTGTTAAACCCCCAAATCATTTGGTGGTCAGATTTCCAAACCCACTTCCAGTAAGCATTGCAGTTCACTCCTCAAAAATCTGCTGTACAGGTGCCCAATCCCACCGCAGAGAAGCATTACTGTGCATGCCTCCCAACGTTTGGTGGTCTGGTGCCCAATTCTGCTGCCAATAAACATTACAGTTCACCCCCCAATTCATGTGGTGCCCAAATGTCAGGCAGCCAACTTCCTCTCTCCCTCTCTTTATCTCCCCCTTCACTCTCACTTTCTCCCCCTCTCTCTCTCTTTCACTCCATTCTCCTTCTCTCTCTCTCTCCCTTCCTTCCTCCAACTCTCCTATCATGATCTTGAATTGGCATCGGTTTCAAAGCCAACTTCTTTAGGTTGGTTTCAACTGAAGAAAAACATTTTCTGTATGCATTTTAAATTTCTCCCACTTTCAAAAAATCATGTAAAATCTAAAAAAATATATAAAACTTTTACATGCTCAGATCAGATGTTTGCCCAGCCTGCAGTTCTCCATGGGCTAAGTGTAGTCCTCCATGACTGTACTTAGTCCTGTCACAATAGGGAGACCAGCAACTAGACTATCAAAGCTTATAAAAGCTGTAACATGCACTGCAGGCTATTGAATCTCCCACTGGCCCTGCTCTGGTGTCAGCTGCAGGGGATTCTGGGATTTCTGGTTACAGCAATTGTAAGCTTACAAACAAGCAGAATCAGCCTGCTACGGTCTACTATATACTTCAGTAAAAAATTGGGACCAGCAGTGTAGAGCTCTTAGTGCCTACTGTTCTTCTTAAGCTTGGGAAGCTGGGAGATAACCTTGCCCTGGTTATGTCACCTGCTAGCCAGCTGTCCACTACAGAGCTTTTATTTGTTATCAGTGGCTTTTCCGTTAATGGGCTCCACTAAGCTACTGCTGTTGATAGTAAGGGGATCAATTACAACTGGTGCCTGCTAGCATCCAACATCTCCGTGCTGACACATAGCTGAAATGAACTGAGATGCTGACATGTGGTAACACACTGACTGTTTTCTGCAGGACTAACTGCAAAAAGAACACAGCACATGCTGTCATTAACAATGATATAAAATGTGCAGACAAGCACTCATACACAGACAAAAGTCCACTAGTCAGGTGCCCAACCCTGTTGCTGGTAAATATTATCATTCAGCCCCAAATGTTGACTGTTATGTGCCTTATCCCTCCACCAGTAACCATTGCAGTTCATCCTCCAAAAGTCTGGTGGACAAGTGCTCAGCCCCATCACTGATAAACATTACTGTTCACCTCCCCCAAACGTTTGGCGGTCTGGCACCCAATTCTGCTGCTAGTAAACATTACCATTATCCCTTCAGGTCTGGCAGGTGGTTCCCAAATGCTAGGCAGCCCACTCGCTTCCTCTCTTTCTCTCTCCCCTTTTCCTCTCTCTCCCTCTCTCTCTCATTCCCCTTCTCTCTTTCTCTCTTGCTCCATCCACCCTTCTCTCTTTCCTTCCCTTCCTCCCACTCTCCCTTGGTCTTCTCACTCTCCCTCCTTCATGTTCTCCATTTTACTCTTCTTCTCTTCATTCCTCCCTCTCACCTCTCTTCTTCTCATCTTGTCTTCCTTCTGCTCCCCCTCTGTCCTCCCTCTCTCCCTCTGCCTCTGTCACCCTCTATCCTTCCCTCCTTTTTGCTCTCCCTCACTCTCTCCCTCCCTCTCTTTCTCTTCCTCTCTCCCTCCCTTGTGGTTTCCTTTCATGTTTGCCATTTCTGCCCCCTCTTTCTCCCTCCTACTCTCTTTCTCTCTCTCTCTCCTTCTTTCCCTCTGTCCATTTTCCTTCCTTCCTTCCTTCCTTGCTCTCTACTTCTCACTCTCCCTTCCTTCTTCCCTCCCTCCCTCCTGAGTAGCTCAGTTCCCTACCTCACAAGACACACTCCAGAACCACTCCTAAACATGTGGCTTTAGTGCTGAGCTGAGAAGTGGCATAGTAATACAGTGCAATACATTTGTATAAAATGTCTCCCTTTTCAGAGCTTGTACTGCCAGATACAGCAGGCAGAAACATTTTATTTTCAATGGAATTTGTCACTTTTAGGAAAATATATATATATTATATAGAAAAATAAATACAAAATCATGCTTTCCCCATAATGCCAAGCATTATGGGCTATATATGCAAATCATCACAAAATGTTATGCTGGTTCAATTTTAAGCAGAAATGCATAGTGCTGAAAGGCCTCTCACACAGTCTGCAAAGGGTGCCAACAGAAGGCACAGACAGATGCTCCATCCTATCAGGACTCAGTGTGCCTTGTCTGTATGACACCCTAGTGGAATGAACCAGCTACCCTAAGTTAGTCTATTGGGTTTGGGTTGTGGTGAGACCAATAAAAACAAAAAAACAAATTAAAAGACAAAGAACCTTTGTTCATAAGCACTGAGGCAATGGTTACCCCAAAGGGCACTAGCCAGGAAGCCAAGTTTCAAAGAAATACAAAATCACACATACCCCCATAATACAGAGCATCATGGGCTATATATGCAAATCACCACATAGATATATTTTAATGAATTAATAAATAGAGAATAAATTGATGGGTAGGGGGTTATAATGACAATTTTATACATCCCTAAGGGGTGGGATGCCACATAAACCCTGAGAGCGAAGCTTGAGGGGTTTATTAAGGCATCTCACTAGAGGGGGTTTAAAATTCTTGTTATAACCCCCTACTCATCCATTATTTTGCATAATTGTGGAGGATCATTTTTTACCACAACAGTTACACAAAATGGTTTGGGTGCCGAGTCGAGCTGCCAGACCTTTGGGGGTTCAGCACAATCCTGGTGGCTGCTGAGGTGAAGCTGCATTTAGTTTTTTATATCTGCTCTGCTCAGTGATAGTTGTTGTTAAAAAAATAAGTTACCCGCTGACTCCTTCTGTCGGGGAACTGACCTGAATGCTGAGAAGTGGGGACCACAGAAGATGGCATGGACGAGGAAGATCGTGACTGGCGCATGCACCCAGGTAGGGAAACTGGGCACGTGTTTGTCATTATAACCAGCTGGTTATAATGACAAAATTAGAACCTGGTTTCCCTATGGGAAAAAAATGGGCACCAGTTATTATTATTCAATAATACACAATTTAGCTCATAATTTACAGACTGTAGTTTTCCCTTCAGTTTATTTTGGGTTACATGGAAACAGGATCTTTGTCCATACAGCTGTTCTACTCCTGCTGTGTAATTCTTTACTGAAGTCACAGTCCTCTGTGTGGGACATTATAATCATTTCCACAGCAAGAAACTCTGATGTTACAAATAGAGTATTATGCCTTCAGCAAAGGGTTATGCAACAGAAGCAGATGAATGCTAGAGGACAAGGATCCTGATGCTATGCAAGTTAACCTAGTAATGAGGAAAAAAGGGAGAAAATGTAGACAGTATACAAAATGTAAGCTAAATTGTGTCTAAATGTTATGTTTTAAATGTTTTACAAAGGAGACAAAGTCACTTTAAAATTAGCCAGTTGTTATTTTTTATTACAGCTTCATAGTGATAGCTATGCAAACTATTACTAACAATAGGAGAGGGAGCAGGGCATATTACCTTCTATGTCTTTAACAGTGTCTCATCATCTCATTGGCATGTATGAGATCCCTGTTCTTCTGTGTCTGTCTGTGCCTTCACCCCCTCCCTCTCCTCATGTGGGTGTCAGTGTGGCTCAGTTGGTAGCACATCCGCCTCTGGACCAGAAGGTCTAGGTTTCTCGTGCCACACCGGAATTGGACTTGCACCTAAAAATTGCTGGCATCTGAGTACAGTATTGGGGGGTGCTATATTGCTGGGGTGTGCTGTCCTTCAGATGAGATGTTAAACTGAGGTCCCTTCTGACCATCCTGGTGTTGTCCTGGTGGGTGTCCAGGTAGAAGTAAAAGAACCCAGGGCACTCTTTGCAAAAGAGTAAGGAACATTCCCCGTGTCCTGGACAACATTCCCCTTCCCATAAACCGGTTCATGCAATTATCCAGGCTGTGTGTGGGTGATGATGTGCGATATGGCCGCCACCACACATTCAGTCACTTCACTACCAGTCTAGCACCGCTTGTGAAGTGCTTTGGGATACACTGTGTATGAAAAGCACTGTATAAATGCTGATTCTTCTTCTTCTTCTCATCTTCCACCCAGATTTACTTTAGTAATGAACCTGTGGTTGTGGTACTTTTTCTGTTTTCTGTGCCACCTCTACAGCTGGAAGAATATTGCTGACTACACACAATGCTTAAACTAGCAGGGGCAAGTGACTGAAAAACAAGCCTATAATCAACTAATGTAGACCTGATGTGGCAGATAGTTTTTTTTACTTCCATGGTATGTACTGTGCTGTCTGAGAGCACAGACAAAAGGTGGAGAGAAGGAAATAGCCAGTTTGTCAATAAGTTAATGACTCCAGTTTACGTAGGTATGTGGCAATGTAAACTGGAATCTGAGCTCTAGTTTGACTGTTCCTCTGCTGCTCTGATCACCAAGGAACTGTATCAATCCAAGACCATGCTACAAGTAATTACACTGCTGTTCATCAGATTACAGAAGATAAAAAACAGCACATAGTATGTTAACATGTAGGTTATAACTTTTATTGAACTTTTAACTCTTGAAAGACAGTCTCAAAAACAATTTGGTTAGTCCTAGAAAGGTATCACCTCACCTGCAACATATTTTCTCGCTTCTACATCACAGAACAGACTAACACAGCTGACAGATTTCTCTGTTAGAATATACCAAACTAGATCCACATTGTTATTAACAATGACATGCGCAGAAATTGGTAGCAGCCGGGGGGAGGCAAAAAAAGATTAAAAGATTGAGTGCAATAGTTTTATTGAGAAAGTGCTTGTCAGCATCTGCTTCTAAATAGAAGCAGAGCAAACCCCATTTTAACCTGTTGCAAAACACAATACTAATTCATGATATCTTGAACCTTGCTCTTACACTTTGCTACTGTAGCTTGCTCAAGATAACAGTGAATAAGTGGCTCTGGTGGGGTTTGAACCTGAACTTGCTGGTTCCCAAGCCTGTGGTCTAACCACTAGACCCCAATATCATTCCTCTGTCACATTTGTAAGAATGTTTAGTGAAACTTAGAGCAGACAGTCATAGAAATGAGAGGGAACCAAGGGGAACTCAGTTCCAGTAGTAGAATTAAAAGTCTGAGAGAGTTCCGGGAGTAAACTGAGGAAAGACTGCTTCTACGTAAAATACACACCCTAAAGGCATAAAGCTAACTAAATAAAGTGTAACAAAATGCAACATATGATGAAGAAACATATCCCCAGACCCTGCCTTGTCAAATATGTTGGCTACTGAATCACCGGTGATGGATTTCCTCAGTGCATCCTTTTAATTTCCAACACAGAAAGCAGACTTTTTGTTATCATTTTTCTGGGTGTGGCCAAAATCAGAAAAAATGTGAACTTTGCTGTTTTAACCCTTCTGAGGGAAAAAGTCAATGGGGTGCCAATCACAGCAGAGCTGTAATACAGTACTACAGATTGTGTAGATAATATACAGTATTATTGCATCCCGGCAGCTTGACCCCTGCACCACTTCAAATATTTCCCAGTGGGTAGCGGAATCCATGCCCCATGAGCTTTTTTCCATTATCCAGTGAATGTGGGACTTTTACATCACAATAATACAAGTAATTTATGACTATCTAGACATTATTCGATATCCCTTGTCAGATTAATGCATTAGCAGCCATATTGTCACTGCACAGCTGCTCATGCAGGAGCTCATGCAGCTGACATAGCCCTATTGAGATGGTAATGGCCCACCAGCTGGTCCTCGGTGAGTCTTGAAGGAGCCTAAGGGACAGTATCGTCTGTGTGCAGCATATCGCCTCTGCAGCCTACAGAGTGGCCCAAGGTGGCCTTCTGCCCTCTCCTCTTGCTGCATGACCTGCTCCATGAGGAACAGCATATGTGTTGTATATTCAGGCATGCTGTGTTGTGGCTGTTGTGTCATTGCCCATCTCTAGGGTTTGCTGAGAGTAAATCGGCCTTTTTATTGGTGGTATTTGCACTGCGCAGTGGTGCCGCACAAACTCAATTTGTGCAGTGCAAATGTGCTGAATATAACATTGCGCCTGTACCCATGTTCATGCCCCTCTCTTTACCCAGTGCATACATTATCTATTTGTACATGCACTATTCATTTTTGCCCACACTAATTGGCCTTTTGACTATCACACAAACAGCATGCAGACTGCACACAATCTGTCTGCCCGCCAGGCAGAGTTTTGAATATTGGGCCCCAGGTGTCACCAGGATTTCCAGTTAGCTGGAATGTTGATGTAACACAGAAGGGTACAACCATGCTCCATGACCTTTGAACTGTGGTACAACAGCATTACAGCTGAGCTGGAAAGCCAGACAGAAAAAGGGCCAACTATACACAATATAGAGAATAGTGGATGGGAACCCAAGCACAAGAAGTCTGTGCTGCCACAGAGCAGCTGATATGGGAATCCATATGGAATAAGGGCCAACTATATGTGACGGGGTTGAATAAGGCCCTGCCCCATTTGTTATACAGAAAGGGTTTAAAAGCAAGGGTCTGTTCTATCCTCTCCTTTTTTGTCTCTTCTCTGGTTGTGTAACCACATTTTCTTGTGTGACCAAGGAACTGATCACTCTTGACAGTTTCACAATTCTTCGCCTCTTGCTATCTCTCTGCCTTCCCTTGCAATTTCTGTCTTTTCTTCCCTTTTGCATATCTGCTGGTATAAAAATATATGTGAATCATTATGTGGAAATGTAACTGATACTGAGATCCCTTTGTTTAAAAATGTATATAGTTATACTGTTGAAATGATTGCAAAAAGCTATTTGGAACTCAAGGGGTTAAACTGAGAAACTGGTGTTCAAACTGTGCAGAGCTGTCAACAAGAGGTCAGTTCTGGATCATTGTGTTCTTTTTGCTGTACCTGTAAGAACATTGAAACTGACAAGAACATTCTGTGAAAAAACACTGTCTCCTTAATGAGCTCCCTACAAACACTTGTTATAAAAAGAGAGACAAGGAGAGACAGAGACAAAGATTTGAAATTGAGAAGAAATCATGGGAGGATGATGTGATACCTGAGGACTGGAGGAAGGTGGATGTGATTCCCCCTTCACAAAAGTGGGACCAAGACAGAGGCAGGAAACTACAGACCTGTCAGTTTGACCTCCGTGGTAGGGAAAGTGATGGAGTCACTTCTGAAGGAAAGAATTGTTGAGTACCTTGAGGCCAGTGGGGCACAGGACCCAAGGCATCATGGGTTCACAGCGGGAAGGTCATGTCAGACAAATCTAATAGGTTTCTTTGACTGGGTGACCAAAGTAGTAGACTTGGGAGGGGCTGTGGACATGGCCTACCTAGACTTTAGCAAGGCATTTGACACAGTCCCACACAAAAGATTAATAGTCAAATTAACCAGCCTGGGAGTGGGTCCCAGGGTGGTAGCCTGGGTAAAACATTGGCTGGACAACAGGACACAGAAGGTAATTTTAAATGGAGTCCACTCTGAAGAAAGAGGGGTTACTAGTGGGGTACTGCAGGGTTCAGTACTGGGTCCAGTCCTTTTTTAATGTCTTTATAAGTGACATTGCAGAGGGAATGGAAGGAAAAGTATGCCTCTTTGCAGATGACACAAAGATCTGCAACAGGGTTGGTACACAAGGAGGCGTGGAAAGGATGAGAAGGGACTTGGCAAGGTGGGAGGAATGGTCAGAAGTATGGCAGCTAGGATTCAATGCAAAGAAGTTCAAAATAATGCACCTGGGAAACAAGAACCCAGGAGAAGATTACACAATGGGGGGGAGGTAGTAACAACAGCAAAAAGGGAAGGGACCTGGGGGTAATCATATCAGATGACCTTAAGGTTAGCAAGCAATGTGAGAAGGCAGTAGGGAGGGCTGGGGGGATACTGGGATGCATAGGGAGAAGCATCACCGGCAGAAAACAGGAAGTTGTTATCCCTCTGTACAGACAGTTGGTGAGACCCCATCTGGAGTACTGCATCCAGTTCTGGAGACCCCATCTCTGCAAGGACATAGACAGGATAGAGGCAGTCCAGAGGAGGGTAACTAAAATGGTGCAGGGTCTGCAAGAGAAGCCGTATGAGAAGAGACTAAAGGAGCTTAATATGTTTACCCTTGAGGAAAGAAGGGGGGGGGGATATGATAGAAACTTTTAAGTACCTCAGTGGAATCAACAAAGTCCAAGAGGGTAGCACCTTTCAGAAAAAGAGACATGCAAGAACAAGGGAACACAATTTAAAGATGGGGGTGCTGGTTCCGGGGCAATGTGAGGAAGTATTTTTTCACAGAGAGGGTAGTGGATGCATGGAACAGCCTTCCTGAGGAGGTTGTGGGGTCTAAAACTGTGGGAGAATTCAAGAATGCATGGGACAGACATAAGGCAGTTCTTGTTGGGGGTAGGAAGAAATAGGCTGTTGGTTAACTAGGATATGTGGCCTATCCTGTAGGTAGGGAAATGGGCAGACTAGGTGGGCCAAGCAGTCCTTATCTGCCGTCAAAGTCTATGTTTCTATGTTTCTAAGAAGAAAAAAACTCAGAAGGACTCTGTTTTCTATGTTTGTACTGCCATTGTCAATAGTTATACTGAACAATTTTTATTTTTTATTTTGCTGTTAATAATGAATTGCTATTTGCAAATTTTGAAACTGCTCCTGGTTATCCTATGTTTCCTGACCTATACCTCGATGACACTATACATTGAACAGCAAGAGTGAGTGCTGTGGACCTGAGACCAGACAAAACAGGCTGCGGTGACAAGAAAATGAGAGGTATAAAACTCTGCACTCTAGTATCTTCTCATAATATAATTACTGGTGATCCCCTTTATCACATGGTAAAAATGCCTCTTTCAAATGCTGTAATAACTGGAAAACTGGTTATTATGGATTCTCAAAACTTTCTTTTGGCATTTGGTGTCTCTCATTTATACCGCACCACCTCTTTGGCTGTAACTCTGCATGTGGGTGGATTGAACAGCTAAAGAAACATGGTGGCTCCATCCCTGCTTGCACTGTCTCTGTTTGTCGGTTAGCGATGACCCACTAGTACGAAGCTCTCTCTTTTTTATATTTATCAGTTGGATCCTGCTGTTACATTAAAAAAAAACTTGTATCTGTTTGATGCTGCTGTTCGTCAGCTTCAGAACATAGTGCAAGCAGGGACGGGCTGTGGCTAACTACCAATAACGCTACTTAAGCGTAATCGCAATCGGGATTGAAAGCTGTAAGTTAAACAAAAAGAAAAAAACAAAATGACCGCAGAATGTTCATACTGGAGAGGAGGAGTGTGTGTGTGTGTGTGTGTGTGTGTGTGTGTGTGTGTGTCTATGTGGAGCAGAGAGACTGGGTAAGAGGCAGCAGGGTTTACAGCTGAATTGCTTCACTAACTTTCTTTCTGCTGCATTGACTCTCTGTGCCAGTAATTATAAAAAATAAAGGATAGTCAAGTGTGTGTTTATGGATTTTTTTTACACACCCTCGGTGTGTGATGACCTCATAAGACTTTGTTCTCGAGGTTTATGGGTCATCACACAACTCGGGTGTGTAAAAAAATTCCATAGAACACACACCTGCCTGTCCATTATCTATTTAATAATTTCCTGTTGAACACGAAGGGGGGGGGGCTTGGATACAATGGCCTTTGCTATGGTGGCAATGCTTGCCTGGTGCAGCTGTTACGGTTTCCTCAGATGCTAGGTGTAGAGCTGCAGTGACAGAGTTGTGGCAGGCATTAATTTCGGAATGTGCTGTGCTTTGGTTGGCAAAAGTACTACCGGTTGGCAGAATATGTTCTGATAAGGACTTGGCAAATAGTACCTCTTAGCCAATCAAAACCCAGGAAATTTTCTACCCATTTTATAAAGGTGAATAAGTGATGTGAGTGAGTATTATTGAGCGACTCAATAATACCGCTTGTACTGAGGGCAAGTAGGAAAAGACACAGACGAGTAGGTTACAGTGAGTGTAGCAGTGAGATGCACTCACTGTAACAGGATATAAGCATTTGTTTGGCCAAGCCCTGCCGAGCTGGCCATGTGGTGTGGTGGCTAGAGCCACTACCGCTTGGGCTGGTGGACCTGTGTTCGGGTGTGGCTATGGGAAAGAATTTTTCTGCCTTTTTTTTGGTCATGCCTCTAAGTCTGTTCCCCCTGGAGTTGAGAATATTTAGTTTAAAAGGTGAGGGGGCAAGAAAAAGAAAGTTATTTTTTGCCATGCCTCAGGGAGCAAGCGACCGTCACTGTTCGCGATGGTCGGTGGAATGTTGCCACCCTTTTTGTTTTCGGCACGTGTGTTCGCTCTTTTTGTTCGGTGAGACAACAGACTTGCCTTTATCACATAAAACCTTTTATAAAACAAAATATTGGTTAATGCATTTCTCAAAGACCTCTAGCAGTTATATAGAGGCAATGTATGTAGAAAAGAAAAAAATATCATGAGAATTCTTTTTGTTCTTCATGGTTAATTATCTTATCCTGTTAAATAATTCAGAATATGGATATTTGACTGATTTTCCTACTAGTAAACCCCTGAATTTAACATTTAAACTATGATTTGACTTCAAGATCAGGCATAGCATGTTGAGTTAGCGTAAGTAGAAACCCAAATAACTTGTCACTTGTGTGCAATAAAGAAGAATTGCATACAGTACCTCTGAATTTGATCTTTCTCTACCTCAGCACCTAGAAATTGACGATTGTTTTTGGTTTCTAGATTTACGATATATGAATGAAAGGTATAAAGGGCATGGATTTTCCATTTGTTCCTGTGGGATGAACGTTTATTTTTTTATTTAGCTTTTGTTGACTAGGAAAGGAGGACCAGGCAATGCTGCCTATTTTCAGCCTTGTCCCAGGGTTGGGGAACTGTCCTCCACCGCACTCCTAGTTGTAGGATTTGTCATACCAGAGAAAGAAAGTGTGTCCAGGAAGAGTCGGGTCCAACCGTGTGATCCAGTAGCTCAGTGGTTCAGAGCACTGAGATGGTATTCCAGGGACTTGGGTTCAATTCCTGACAGGTCACATTATTTCTTTCTCACAACAATTTGTGATCTAAATTGCTTAGCAGTCACAAATACTGCACCAAAAACATCTGTCATCACAGTGATTACACAATAATAGCTGGGCCCACAGTTATCAGCTGTCCTGTACTACTCCATTATTGTGCTATATGTAATTTCTTATCTGATTTATTAGGTATAACTCATCTCATATTTGCATTGTACTTTTCCCAGCTGTATCCTGCACTCCCACCCTAGGTCTCACCTGGAAATGAGCTTCAGTTAAGTGTGCCTGGTCCACAAATTTCAAATAAAAATATACAAATATTTGCAAATATTATACTCCATGCTAATGCTGCAGGATGGATAACATTATCTTGGTATAGCTGTTCTAAGGATGAGTCTGTGGAGTTTTCCTCCCTTCCAACTTGTTCACATATAGATTTAAGTTACATGCTCCTAAAAGAGTGGGGTACAATCTCTGGAGTAAAAGCTGGGATTGTGGGTTATAGCTAGGGAGAAGACTACTGCTAAGTGCTAATTTTGTTTGGAATCTCATGAGAAGAGTTGTCAATCAACTCACCATCTGTGGCATGAATGTTGTTTAGATATAATGTATATAAAAAAAAAACCTTTGTAGCATGGAAATACTCTGGTCTACAGTACCATGTGGGTGTTGAACTGATCATCTCTCTCTCTCTCTCTATTTCGCCAGTTAGGTTCGTGTTATGGTTGCCAACTTCCTTGGTAGATTATCTGCTCAATCATCAAACTAAAATTGTTATAACCATAGGCTAGTGGATTCCTATAGACATCATTACCCTTTGGGGGATTAACTTTCTATTCCCACTCTTCTAAAACATTTACAGTACTCGGTTAGACATGGCCTTAGTTTCACAAGACCTACTGCAGATGGCCATCTCTACTTCACATGGTACAGTTCTTATTTACAATCACTTCCCTATACAAATTTCGCTATCTGGTACTCTTTCACCACATACCAGTTGAGTGTGCAGGCTAGACTCTGTCTTATTAAAAAAGCAAGAATTTCAGAAGTACACAAGAACCTAAATTTCAGACTTCTTGACTAATAACCCCTCAGGTACAACATTCATCTCGATGCTTTGGAACACCTTAAAGGCAGTATGACATGAGGTTATGATCTTATATGCATCTCATAAAAAGGCAGGCAACCAATATTTATCTGGGCTGGAGGAGCAGATACAAAATGTAGAAAAATTGCACATGGACGGTCCTAATCAGGAAAGCCATCATTCTCTACAGAAACTTAAGTGACAATCTAACATAATGAATAGTGCAAACATAGAATGAGCCCTTTTGCTTACCCAACCCGGTACATATTTTGAAGGGGACTTGTGAGGGAAATGATTGGACTGGCAACTATGTAATAAACAAGGGGTCAAAAACATAGCTCAAATACAAGGTAGTGGGGGTACTTTTCAACAAGGAGATAGAGAAATTGGAAAATGTTTTTGTTCCTACTATGAGATACTATATAATTCTGAGAGTCCACCATCAGACACCCAAATATACCATTTTTTTAGTAACGCCCAACTGCAAACAATAAGCAAACACGACAAAATGCAATTAAAGACACCAGTTAAGTGGGATTATATCAAATGAGTGATCTACCAACGTAAAGGAGGGAAAGCTCCAGGTTCAGATGGCTTCCCAATAAACTTTTTCAAAATTTTCTATCAGGAACTTCAGGCCCCGTTGCAAGAGATGATTGAAGAATCTATGACCTTGGGCTTTCAGCCCCCCCTCCATACATGGTGTCACTATTACAGTTCTCCAGAAACAAGGTAATGATCCCATGCACTACCTCTCCTGCTAACCAATTTCTCTCCTCACTTCTGACTATAACATTCTAGCTAGAGTTCTGGCTAGTAGACTTGAAAAAGTCCTTCCCTGTATTATCCACGAAGATGAATCTGGCTTCATTAAAGGCAGGTAGAGGAAGTTTGATGTCAGATGAACTCTTAATATAGTACAGCGATGGTCAGGGAAGAAAATTCATGGAAACCCAGGGATACAAGCACTAGATGCTGAAAAGGCATTTGAGAGGGTAGAATAGAGGTATCTATTTGAAACATTATAAAGACTTGGGCTTGGAGATAACATGATGAAATGGATAGGGGTGTTATATAATTTGCCCTTGGCCCAAATTCTAGTTAATGGCACACTCACAAAACCCTTTCAGTTGACCCATGGAAGTAAACAAGGATGTCCACTCTCTCTTCTTCTATACATAATGTCCCTAGAGCTTCTGGCTGCAGTTATTAGACAGGATCAGAGAAAACAAGGACTGCTAGCTGGTGGGCAACACCATAAAATTCCTTTTTCGCTGATGACTTATTAGTCTATCTTTCAAGACCCATAAAGTAGTATTCCAGTCTTGTATGAGATACTTTCAGAATATGGTTCCCTTTTAGGCCACAAGATTAATTGGACAAAGGGCATATTATGGTGCTGGGCCAATGTGACTCTGGTTTCATGGAAATGTCACCATTGAAATTAAAACCTGTCAAATCCCTGAAATACTTAGGTATTATGATTCCCAAGAATATTTCAAATTTATGTAGGGAAAATTATGTTAATCTAATTAACAATATTAAGAAAGATTGTTAGAGATGGGAAGGATTCACAATTAGCTTAATTGGCCAAGTTAACTTGATAAAAATTAACATTCTACATAAGTGTTAAAACGTATTTCAGAATTTACCAATTAGGGTTTCAGAATACTTCTTCTAACAATGAAATTGTATTCTGAATAGATTTATGTGGTGTGGGAGAGTGGCTAGAATAAAAAGATAAAACTACAGCTATCATTGAGTAAAGGAGGACTTGCACTTCCAGACTTTAAATATTATTATTGGGCTGTCCAACTTGCCATCTTAGAAAAACCATTGGCCAACCCAGCTCCTGCTTGGAGAGTGCTGGCAGAGGAACTGGTTGTTGGAGGATTATTAAGTGGTATCTTGTCACCCTCCCAGTATCATTCGTTCCCTCCAACATGTAAAAACCCACTAACCTGAACACTAATCAGATTATGAATAGGGGTTCATAAATGTATAGGACATCCAAAGGGCCCATCTCCTAATATAGCCATACACATATGTTTTACTGATCAGAAAGGTTACAATGTCTTCATACATTAGATACTATTAAGGTGGCAAAGAATGGGAATATTTACGGTGGGTGATTTGCTATATGAGGAAGGCTAAAGTCTTTTTCTGAGCTAAAGCAACAGTTTGGTGTTCAATCTGGTGATTTCCTCACCTGTCTCAGAGTCAGGCAATATCTTATAGACACCGACCTCACAATGTCCCCCGTTGAGGAAACACTGCACAAACCTCAACCTAACACTACTACCCTTTCCGTGCTTTATAAACATTTTTTGGATCTACTCCTCCACCAAATGTCAAATCTAGAATGGCCTGGGAAACTGATCTGGACATAACAATTGATGATTTTACTCTAGAACAGGAAATATTCACTTTATTTTTATTTTCACTATATTCACTGGTCCCATATTAGAGTGAAAATAAAAACACAGTAAATATTTGGTAGATCACTATATATAGCAGCACTAGTGTTCCACTAGTGAAAATAAGATGAAGTGAACATTTTTTTTTGGGGGTCTTGGAGCCCTAAATATAAAGGGTATGAATTTAAACTGCTATACGTATATGGTCAGATACTATTCAACATATACACTGATGCTCTGTGTCAGATTAGCTAAAAAGAATTCAACTGACTTTCATACTGTAAATCAGAAATATCTGGCGCCATGTAAATTACAGAAATTTACTTCTACTAGATCCACTACATGTCCAAAATGTCTAGTTGCTTATCATGATTTTCTGCACACAGCCCTGACCTGTGAGAAAGTATCCCCTTTTTGGATGGATGCCCTTGCAGTCATGCAGAGAGTATTTGGTGTTAATCTTCCTAAGACCCCACTGGAATTTATGTTGGATGCTGAATTATCATTAGACTCAAGGAAAAAACATAGGTTGTGGGAAGTTGCACTTGTTAACCCCTGAAAAACTGTCACACAACATTAGGCCAGTGGAACATCTTCAAACATAGCTCACAGGATGACTAACCTTTCATTATGTATGTGATTAGAGAGATGTCAATTAATAACTAATTGTTAGGAGCCCTCATTTCAGAAAACATAACAACCTCTTATCGTTGCTATTGAGTCTAGTATAATAATCTAGATGGTAATGTTCCTATCTTACTAAACAGTAAATGTATAATTATTCAGAATGTTTCTTTACCACAATTGTAAACATTAAGCAGAAAGTGTGTGTGTGTCGTCTTGCTTGCTTGTGACTATGTATCTCAGTTTGAAGTCTTTTCGATAAAATATGTTGCAACCACAAAACAAGCATTGGTCAATGCCGAATGTTGTCTCGCTGGCATTGACTTTGATAGTGCCAGAGATAGAGATGCATAATAGAAATTACAGTGAAGTATTGAAGTGATGCCAACGCCAGAGTGACAGGCATTGAGGTGTGCCTTTTGGTCGTCAGCTATAACGCTCATGCCATTGTACATCACCCTACTCTGTAGACACTGACACATGTCGTGGTATGCTTTGGGGTCTTTGGGCATTATATTTATCCTGTTCTATAAGGAAATACGCTGATGTGGATGCAGTATAGGAGAATGGGGTGAATTTTGTGGCTGAACAGTGCAAGGCACACCACGGTGCTGTCAATGGCTGCAGGGTGGGCATGGAGGTGTAGTGGCACAAGCATTACATCCAGTGATCCAAAGTCACTGCCCTGGAGCATGTCAGTCTGTACTGGATGGGGTGCTACAGTTGGAAACCCTAACACCGTAGGGGTGTGGTGGTATTTTCACTCCAGATTTTCAACATGGGCTGTTTGTGAGGCCACCTCATGAGAAGTGGTACAATCAGTTTGTGAGCTGAAAGGTGGTTTTGCACAGCAGCTATGCCATTTGGTGACACAGGGATCAAAACACATTTTGGGCAGGATGTGGAGAATGGCAACTGTATTGTTCATGAGGAAGCATAAAAAATGGCAACGTTGAAAATCTGGAGTGAAAATATGGCAAATTGGTGAAGTCATTAGCATGTATAGAAACTGCACAACACACAGCCATAACCCAATTATTTGTGGGAGCTTGTTAGCCACATTTTTAACATAGGCATTTTGGGACCTCCCCTCATAAACATGATTTTGTTAATCAGTCCCAAAAGTTGATTTCCCACAGTGACCATGCCATTGTGGGGCACGGGTGTGGAAACACATTTTGGGCAGGATGACAGCTGTACTGCAGATAAGAAGGTGTGAAAAAATGCCAGTGTTGAAAATCTGGCATGAAAATTTTGCAAATGTGCGAAGGTACAAGGGTGCGTGGAAACTGCGTAATGCATGCTTGCAACACAGTCATTTTATGGACTTCATGCAGCAGATTTTCAACATAGGCATTTTAGGACCTCTGCTCATGAACAGTGTCACCATCATTTGTTCACACTGTCCCAAAAACTGATTTCGCACAGCGAGTGTGCACTTCTGCACTGGACAAGCAAAAATACATTTCTGCCAGGATATGTAAAATGACAGCTCTACTGTTCATAAGCAGATGTGGAAAAATGCTAGTTTTGAAAATCTGGAGTGAACTTATTACAAATTCACGAAGTTACAAGCGTGTATGCAAACTGCGCAATGCACACTCATAAAACACTCATTTCATGGACTTTCGTCACCAAATTTTTAACATAGGTGTTTTAGGGCCTCTGCTAATGAGCAGTGTCACTGTCATTTTCATAATGTGTCTCAAACATGGATTTCCTATAGTGACCGCGTTACTCTGTGCCGGAAGTGAGAAAACACATTTTGGCCAGAAGGTGAAAAATGACAGTTGTACTGTTCATATGGAAGTGCAGAACAATGGCAGTGTTGGAAATCTGGAGTGAAAATATTATAAATTCATGAAATTATGAGCTTGCACGCAAACTGTGCAACCCACGCTCTTAACACAGTCATTTTATGGAGTATCATCACCAAATTTTCAACATAGTCATTTTAGGACCTCTGCTCATGAACAGTGCCACTGTCATTTTCATAATCTGTCCTAAACACTGAATTCCCACAGCGACCACGCTATTCTGCACTGGGAGTGTGAAAACACATTTTGGCCCTTCATAAGGAAGTGTGGAAAAATGGCAATGTTGAAAATCTGGCATCAAAATATTGCAAATTCATGAAGTTATGAGCATGTGTGGAAACTGTGCAATGCACACTCGTAAAACAGTCATGTTTTGGAATTTTCACACCAAATTTGCAACATAGGCTTTTTGAGTACCCACCTCATTAATTCTGTCACTGTCATGTTGTTAATCTGTCCCAAAAGGTGATTCCATGCAGTGACCGCAAAATCACCTTTCGGGACTGATTAATGCCATGACAGTGCCAGAATTCATGAGGAGGGATCTCAAAAACCCCATGTTGAAAATTTGGTGCCAAAATTCCAAAAAATGCTCAAGAGATGCATCAAAGTTGAAAAAAATCCTATTTATTCCATTATACAGCTTACCAGCATTTCTTTAGTTCACAGTCAGCTTTGAAGAGTGCAGACGTGTTCCCGGTCCAACGAAGATTGTTGCGCCAGACTCCGGAGGTAAGTATGGGGTGAGGGGGGGTGTGGGGAGGCAGGGTGCATAGTGGGTTGGTGTGGGTTGTGGGAAGGGGGCCGGGAGAAGGCGAGGGACCGTTTTTGTTTTACAGGATTTAAAAAAAAAAAAAGATGTTGCGGGACAGTATTCATTTTTCAGGTGGGATTTGACATGCTATGGTGGGTTCCCAGTGTGCCACCCCAATGTTTGTGGGTGGAGGTGCTTTAGCCAATAGAGAATTGGGCACCTCCATCAGCACATACTGAAGGGGGGGTTGCTTTAGCCGATGGGGATTGGGACCCCTTGGCGCAAAAAAACTGTTGGGGGACGCATGATGCCGAGGATTGGGCACCCCCCCTCAGCAATCAACAAAAGGGGGGACACATCCCCCATTGGCATTGTGACAAGCAGCAGTGGCAGCAGTCACTGCCGCCATGTTGCCTGCGCCACAGGAGGCGTGTAATGGTCACGCTGCATGACAGCTTCGCTCTCATTGCAGCAGATCTTTTCTTTGTTGTGATGGCCACATTAGGCATGCATGAGGTCAGCGCCTCCTGCTGCCTGACTGGGGAATGAGGGATGCACCTTCTGATGCGTGCCCTGCATTCACCCAACAGTGACTGCGCCTCCAAATCTGCTACTACTGCAAAATGTTGGCTGGCATGCAAGCATGCGAGCCAACATAAACACACCCCATTGTGTATTATTGCTTACATAAAGGCATTGAAAAAAAAACAGCACTTTATCATGTTACATTTGGTATTTGTAAAGTCACTGGGTTTACTGGGTGGCTGATACAGAGCCAGGAGCCTTGTATATACAGAGACTTGATATTTTGTCATCAGAACCAATGTCTTCTACAGAAGGTTCAGGGGGCTTTTAAACACTGCATGGTGCAATAAATGGCTTTTTTGATATGCTTATGTTTATTTGAGTATGAGTTAACTACACTGTAGTTACAGTATAAGTGCACTGTAACTGCATATCAATTGCAAAGTAGCTGCATGCAACAAACATGTAACTACAGAGTAATTACCCTTTTGCATGTAATTAATGATTAATTAGAATGAAGCCAGCCAAAGAAGAGATGGCTTGGCTATTTCTTTGAACTTGATCCTTCTGCAAAGCACCTTGCTTCATTGTTATTGGGTTTAAACCCATTGTTATCATACACATGTGCTAATTATTTTTAAATATTTACAAAAATGAGCAATACTTTGGGGAAATAACTCTTTACCTATTTATTTATTTGAATTTTGATAAATGGGTAGGCCCACTTAGAAATGCAAGTCTATTTTTCAGGGGCCAAAACAAAGAACGTTTTTCACTTTTGTTTTTTCACTCTAAACAGTTACACCATGGGAATCCACCTTGCCATTTGGATATTGATATTTGGCATATTTAGCACTGTTAACTTGTAATTTTGTGAAAACCTGTCTGAAGAAAGAAAATTAGCAGCCAATTAGCAGCCAGCATTGCCTAAAGCACAAGGCTGTGTTCTGTGAGATCTCGGTTTGAATCCCAAGTTCCCTAAAATTGTTAAACTCCTATGAGGATTGGCCCAAGGTGCTGAGCATGTACTCCCTGAATGCTAAAAGTGAGAGGGGGTGAGACACAATTCAATTCAACTTTATGTTTATAGCGCCTTTCAAAAACCAAAGCACTTAACATAAAACAAGAACAGATGATATAAATAACATTTAAAACATAACATTTACATTATCCATCACTAGGAAAGGCCAGAGCAAATAAATACGCTTTAAGCTCGATTTTAAATCTACTGATGGTTGGGCATTCTCTCAACCAATGAGGTAGAGAATTCCACAGGGTTGGAGCTGAAAAAGCAAAAGCTTGAGAACCAGACATCTTTAATCATACCCTGGGAATCTCTAGCAATCCCTCGGTGGAACGGAGAGGACAGAGGGGACTGTAAGGTACCAGGAGATCTTGCAGGTAGCCGGGTCCCTGATCATGTAGGGCTTTGAAGGTTAGCAAGCCAACCTTAATGGTGATCCACCACTGAACAGGCAACCAGTACAGCTTGCGGAGCATAGGTGTAATATGACTGGTCCTAAATGTCCCAGTCAAAAGCCTGGCCGCCGCGTTCTGCACCAGCTGCAAGTGGCAGATATCAACCCCGGGAAGCCCTAGGTAGAGGGAATTGCAGTAGTCAAGACGGGTCATAACAGAGGCGTGAACCAATGTTGGAAGATCATCCGAGGGAACCAAATGTTTCACCCGGGCAGTATACCTCAGATGATAAAAAGAGGATTTGACGACAGCTGACACCTGAGATTTTAGGGTCAGGCCATCATCAAAAATAACACCCAGGTTATGCACCTGGTCTAAGGTAGTGAGTGGTATACCACCAAGTAATAAGCCTGATGGTTGTCCAACCCCCAAACCCACCCTCGGATGACCTGGGTCCACAAGCAACACTTCAGTCTTGTCTGGATTCAGTCTTAACCAGCTGGAACTCATCCAAGATCTGATCTTGGCAGGTAACTATTCAGCACGGATACTGCATCATTCTAACCGGGCAGAAAGGACAAATACAGTTGAGCATCATCTGCATAGCAGTGAAATCTCAGACTGTATCACCTGATGATATCTCCTAATGGCAGCATATAAACTGCAGACAACATGGGGGCTAATATAGAGCCCTGCGGAACCCCACAAGGCATTGGGTGAGTGCCAGAGGAATAAACTCCAGTGGCAACTCTCTGAGACCTGCCTGTGAGGTATGAATGGAGCCAATTTAGGACTGTACCAGACAGTCTACATAAAAACCGCAGGTGCTCCAGTAGCACACCATGGTCTACAGTGTCAAATGCAGCAGAGAGATCGAAAAGGACCAGAATGGTACATGCCTTACAATCTCTAGCCATTAGGAGGTCATTCAATACCTGGACAAGAGCCGTCTCCATGCTGTGCTTCTTCCTAAAACCAGATTGGAGGGTATCATAGACATTGTGAGTTGTAAGATGATCATCCAACTGCAATGCAACCACCTTTTCAATAACTTTACCAACAAATGGGAAGTTAGAGATAGGTCGGTAGGTAGCTAGACAGTCTGGATCCAAGGAGGATTTCTTAAGGAGTGGTCGAACAACTTCCTCCTTGAGGGAGTCAGGAAAGACTCCCCTCTCCAAGGACTTCCAGACAATGTCAGCAAGGATTGGGCAGATAACGTCTACACAACCCACCAAAAGGGGTGTGGGGCCTGGATCCAAACTACAACTGGTTGGACGCAATGTTTAGATGATCTTCACAATGTCATTGAACTCCAGTTGGTGAAAATCTGACCAGACAAACAGAGTGCCAGTCACTTCCCGTCGACTACTGCAATCACTCATAGGAGAGGATGAACCGATGCCAGACCTGATGCTGGCAACCTTATCTGCAAAGAATTGAGCAAACTCCTCACATCTTGGCTGAGAAAAAGCTTCTCTGGGCTGGAGACAGATTGGATTGCACAATCTGTTAACAGTCTGGAAAAGCTGAGCCGGTCAATTCTGTGCAGCAGAAATCTCCCTGGACAGGAATTCTGCCTTCTTACAGGTGATTTCTGATTGATAGCTATCGTAATGTGCCATCAGTCTAAGCCCGTCATCAACACGGCCAGACCTCCACCAAACTCTCTCCATCCTTTGACCAACTTGCCTCATCTCCTTCAAGGAGCCGTCAAACCATGGGCTCCTTGGGCGAAGGGGTGAGAGGCCGAACACGAACAGGAGCAATCTTGTCCAGAGCAATGACAATTACCTTCAAGTTACTGAAAGTAATAAACAAGGCAAACTGCAAGGAACTATTTAGCAATAATGATTGGTTGAAAACAAGAGACTTAAATAGAAACTGGCAGGGAAGAGATTCAGGAGAGATGCGAGAAAGTTTTACTTTCTGGAGAAAGTGGCTGAGCCATGGAACAGCCTAATGGCAGAGGGTGTTGGGTGCAAAAACCATTAAATGGTTCAAGAATGGTTGGGAAAGAATAAAGGGCCTAATAGTTACTCAGGGGGTGGCAATAAGTTCAGGAGTCAGGGAGGGGGAGGCAAGGGTGAAAACCTAATCTAGACAATAGATCACGTGGTTGTGTAGTACAAAACTGGGCAGACTGGATGGTCCAGTGGTATTTTTCTGCCAACATTGTCTATGTTCGATGTATGTTCTAAAATATACTGAATAATGTTATTTTATGTGTTCTTTAAATGTGACCTATGTTTTTCAACATTCATAATGACTGTTCAATGACTGAGGTTGAGCAAATACAGATGTTACTATTACATTATTAAAGCTGGGGATCTGCAAAAGAACCACATTAAATAAAAATAAGCATTCCAGCTACTCAAACTTGAGGCCTCTGGTATTCTTGGAACTCCTCTGTTCTGGTTTAGGTCTTACCTCTCCAATCGCCAACAGGATGTAAACCTAGACCATGCAGTATTTTCCCCTCTGTCTATTGACCAAGGAGTCCCACAAGGCTCAGTACTGGGACCTCTCCTCTCCTCTCCTCTTCTTTGTCAATAACCTCTCTATTTGTATCTCTGCCTGCAACCTACACCTTTATGCAGACAACATGGCCTTGTGGATCTCTGATCGACTTATATTCAACATCAGCTATAGAAACATAAAAACATTGAATTTGACAGCAGATTAAGACCACTTGGCCCACCTAGTCAGCCTATTTTTCCCTGCCTATAGTATGATCGCAGATCCTGCTTGATCTCCAGCTCATTCACCCACTCCCTCTTCCCTTTTCCTAAGATTCCTTTATGCCTCTCCCATGGATTCTTGTACCCCACCACTGTTTTCATCCCAATTACCCATGCTGGAAGACTGTTCCAGGAATCTACCACTGTTTCTGTGAAGAAGTACTTCCTCACATCTTTCCTGAATCTACTCCCTTCAGCTCCTTATCATGCCACCTTGACCTTGATCACCTTTTTCTTCTGAAAAATACTTCCCTCCTGTACCTTATTTATACCGGTGAGGTGTTTAAAGGTCTCTATCATATCCCACTCTCTCCTCTCGTCTCTTCCAGGATGAAAATCATAATATCCAGCTACATTTTACCAACACGCTAAACTGGCTCTTCAGGACGGTCTTGTCATAAACCGAAAGAAAATTATTTTGTATGTCCATTGGTACTAAGAACTGGTTAAACAATTCTGATCCCCTATGTAACCTCTCTTTGAATAAGGTGTATATAGATAAAATCACTCAGTTCAAATGCCTTGGCATGGTTCTAGATCAAGAATAATCCTTATCGTTTCATAGCAATTTTATCTTGTCCAGGTACTTTGCAAAGTTTGGTGCTCTTTATTGGCTGCCGAGTAGCCCATTTCTGTATGCCTGCAAATATATAGTGGAGAAAATGATCCTACCTACAGTAGATTATGGAGATGTGGTGTATTCTGTTGCTCTCAAACAGTCTCTCCCCAAACTAAATAGTCTTTACAGTGCATTATGTAGATCTATCCTTTACTATGCATTATGTAGATCTATCATTTACTGTGCATTATGTAGATCAGTCCTTTACAGTAAATTATGTAGATCTATCCTTTACTGTGCATTATGTAGATCTATCCTTTACAGTGCATTATATAGAGCCATCATTTACTGTGCATTATGTAGATCTATCCTTTACAGTGCATTATATAGAGCTATCATTTACTGTGCATTATGTAGATCTATCCTTTACAGTGCATTATGTAGATCAATCTTTTACAGTGCATTATGTAGATCTATCATTTACTGTGCATTATGTAGATCTATCCTTTACAGTGCATTATGTAGATCTATCCTTTACTGTGCTCCGTCTACTCAGCACTTCCCACTATATGCCTCCATGGGCTGGTCTAACCTGGCTTATAAGCGTGCTTGCCACACTGCCCTAATTGGTGCCAAATTCTGGGCTAACAAACGCTCACCATACCTTGGTAGCCTGTTCTCCCTATCCATGAACCCTGCCAACCAGTTGCACTCAGAGTTTGGTCAACAACTGAAAAGCTATCACCACGATTAAAAAGAAATCTGGTCACGATGTAGATAGTTTCCACCTGTCCAAATTGTGGAATTCTTTGTCCTTCAGCATCCTTGCCACCAAACTAAAACTAAAGCAACACTTTATGTGAGCATTTGAATGCCCTTCCCAACTGATTCATTCTCTATAATTGTTTCATACAGTGTATCAACTGCTGCCTATTTAAGTACTGTATGCTCAGCATATTGTAATTGTCTTACTGTATGTTGCTTTGTTACTCAGTATGCGGCCTTGTTACTTTGAATTTATCTTTATATTTTTTTTATCTGTTATAGTCCTATACTTTTCCTTACCTGTCCTCTCTGCTTCTTCCTTCCCATACTTCCAGGTCACAGTTGTAAATGTATGGCTTACCTGGTCAAATATTTACAAATAAATAATGAAATAAATACAGTATATAAATAATGAAATAAATACTTACATTCGTAAGCATTTGCTAGCTTCTACTGAGTGCCTGCCAGGTTTCACTGCAGCGGGACATGTTGTGCTGTTGGTATTCTGCCTACTGCCCACCTTAAGATTGCACCTCTCAGCATGGGAGTGTGTATAATTAAGAACTGTAAGTGTTTCTGAGTATGTGTGAGTGAGCCCCCATTCTTAAGGAGGAAAAACATGTAATTACAACAACCAGCTCTCATTAGCACTAACCAACTCTAATAAATGTAGTCAGTCACTTTTTCCTAAAGGTTAGAATCAGCAACAAGTTTGAAGGTTTACTATTTCTGGGAATGAAGGTGAGGTCAGAACTGAAAAAAGAAGGCTGCTGACTCCTAGTATGGATTTATTTATTTGGAGTTTGTTAACCAAGTAAGTACACTAGAGAATTTAATGTCTATTTAAATTAGGAGCCACTCCCTCAGCAGCCCAGTGGTTCACCAGCTACCTCTCAGGTAGAGTCCAGAAAATCAAAGCTGATGGCCTATTCTTAGTGTCTCTCCCTATCACTAGGGGTGTTCCTCAAGGGTCCATTTTAGGCTCTATTCTCTTTTCTATCTACTTCACCAAACTTGGCACCAATACCACTAACTCTAAGCTGCACTTCTTTGCAGATGATACAGTTCTATATACATCCAAACCAACCCTGTCTAAAGTCAGCGATGAACTTCAAGCTGACTTCGTGCAGCTCAAACTGAACCTCATTAACTCAAAGCTCCTCCTAAATGCCAAAAAAAAAAAAAAAAGGCCATGTTTCTTACCCTTAACATCACCCTTTCCTCTTCTCCAAACCCATTAAATGTCTCTATTGTCACCTCCCTAGGTGAACCTCTCAGGGTGGTTTCCAAATTTAAATACCAAGGCATATGGATCAATAGTAAACTCTCCTATAACTCCCACGTTCACAACATGACTAGCAAGCTTAAAGCCAGACTAGGTTTCTTCTTCAGAAACAGATCCCTCTTCCCGACTGAGACTAGAACTAGACTTGTCCAGGCCACTTTCCTTCTGCTACTTGATTATGGTAACTTTATCTATAACTCCACCTCATCTACCAACCTGAACAAACTGGATGTCCTTTATCATCGAGCCCTACAGTTCATCACCAAAGCTTCTTTCCATACCCACCACTGTAACCTATACACAGCTGTTGGCTAGACTTCTCTCTCAATTGGACCTTTGATTCACTCTGGAACCTGGATGATTAAAATCCTGCTGAACAAGCTCTCAGGATATATATCCTCACTAATCCATATCTCCCATTACTCGTACTCCCTTAGGAAGCCCAACTTTATCCTCCTTGAAGTTCCTATGATTCGTACCTCCTTTGGTAAGCGTGCAGTCTCCTATGCCCTTCCTGCTGCCTGGAACAAACTGCAGTCTGTCCTTAAACTTTCCAGCCCTGTTTCTGTTAATTTCTTTAAAGCACTAGCTGCAAGAAACGCGAAAGATATATTCAGTTACTGCTAGGCCTAAGCCTTGACTTGCGCCTTTTATCCATTGTCTCCTTCTTTTCCCTCACTCTCCCTGTTCCCGCCTTTCCTCTTATATCCCACCTTGATCCCTTTTTTCTATTCCCTCATCGTCTTGTATTCACTAGGGCTTTGTGTTCAAATTCTCAGTCTGGCAGCCTCCTAGTATACTAGGGAATTTATAGTGTTACTTTGTAAATATTATACATTGTATATTTTGTATATATTGCATATGTCATGTATAAATTGTACCTTGGTACTGTATGGTGATTATGTTCCAAGACTGCTTGTACTATTCCCTGCCATCTCTCTGTATATGTTGTTGATTTATGATCTCTGTACATGCTGCTGATTTATGTACGTGTTACTGATTTATGTTCAGGACCTCCTTGTGAAAGAACCTGCTCAATGGAGTAATTCCTGCAATAAACTTGACTTGACTATACAGGTATGACCTGGGAGAATATAAAAGGGGGTCATAAAATAACAAAATAAAAAAAACACCAGTTACAGCATGGGTAAGGTAAAACATGACAGCAGAATCACAAACATGGCAGCAAATAACTTGTATACTAAATAGTTTAATAAATATAAATAAAACCGTGGTTGCAAAAATCTGATTAAATTTAGATATTATCCATAACATGACAAGTGAATGTTACAGCCTAAGTGTACTATAGTTCCAGTGTCATAGAAGGGTAGATTGACCCAAGTCCTCATTTAAATGGGAGAGAAGAGCCATACCACAAGTGGGTGGCTATATAAACTGCACAGTTTAATGGGTAATCAATGTGTCATCTTAAGACATCCTCCTGTTTCTATTTTCTGAAAAGGCAGAATTTTCTAGAGTGTAATGGAAACAGTTTATGCAAAGGTTAATGCTCACTGACCTTTTCCTCTGAATTTTTTTGTTGCCTGGCATTGCATCTACAGAAGAAGTCAGGAAGCTGTTCCGGATGTGGTACAGTGATTCCTTTATCTCTTTTGTCTTGATGCCAAATCTTGAAAAGGGGAAACTGGTAGATCCCATGCTTGATATGTGTATAACAAGTTCCTGACTCGTGTTTTGGCATAGTCAGAAGGGAAGTAAATTTAGCAGTGTTACTGGCTCAATAGATTGGATGATCTCATCTGAGGTCAGAAGACTGGAAGGTCATAAGTTCTAATTCCAATTCCAGGAACCTGAGTTAATGTCCGTTGCTGACACTGCAGTACAGCAGGAGGAGGGTGCTACAGTGCAGAGATGCTGTCCTTAGGATGTGATGTTGAACTATGGTCCCTTCTGTCTGTCTCTGCTGGGTGTCCAGAAAGGAACTAAAGATCCCATGGCACTTTTTGTAACTGTAGGGGATTATCCCCATTGTACTGCTCAACATTCCATGGTCCATGCAACCCTCCTCCCAGGGTACACTTAAAACAAGCTCAGCATCTTCCTCCTAGTTAAAAATGACAAATAATTAATTATTACAAAACTCAATCAATCGATCAGTCAGTTCTACTGGTAGTATCAGCAGTTGAACTAAAAAAAATTGCTAACATAATATGACAGTTTCCATGTAATGGGTATTAAATGCACCATATAGGTGTGTGCAAGTACCTTTTTTAACACTCCTAGTTGAGTATATGTACTCGACACCCCTAGTTACTCAGCTGTTTATTATTTGGTCAAGAAATTTAGAAAGCAAAGACATAAAAAAAAATGTCTACCCCTCCACAGGCAGCCAGGCCTAGTCTCATAATCACCCCCGATGTCCAATGGTAATTTTTAACAGGTGTGTCCAGGAACCCCCATTTAGTATTTGGGGCAGTAGTAGTCACAAATCTGGCTAACTCAGTATGAGAGAGAATAGACCGAACACCAGGAGGAAGGAGCTACTGGTATAACTAAAACTTCTCTACTGGGACTATATTGCCCTCCTTCCCTCCCCCACCCTAAACCAGTTCTACTTTTATAGGCACAGGATTTAACTGACAACAGGAACTTCCTGTTTGGGAGCAGAAAATGAGTGATCACAGAGCCGCCAAAGAATCACCATCCTAGAAGGGCAAGAGTAGCTCTCCGTCCCCCAGCTGCTGGAGGTCTGACTCTGAGCAAGTAAGGAGACTACTGAGAAATATAGGAACTTCTTGTCTTATAACAGGAAGATCAGGAGCTAAAAGGGCACAGAGGCAGTAAGTAAGTAGGGGAAGAAAAAAAGAAAAAAAAAGAAAATAAACAGAGGAAAGAGTAAGTATTCCAAACAACAGTTAGGGGGCCAGAAAAAAGACATGATGAGAGTGGTGCAGTGCAGTGGATGTGGAGCAGCAGCCTTCCGGAAGACGTTCTGGAGGATGCAGTGTTGTCCCATCTGCAGGCATCTCTCTGGGCTGAGGGAGGAGGTTGCTCATCTCCAGGCTGAGTTGGCTAGGATTCATGGGACCTCCCCTCCCACCCAGAGACCACCAGAGTCACTGCCGTTGCCTCAGAGGTTGCCAAGAAAGAGGAGCGGTTGGACCACAGTGAGCTCAGGGAGGGTGAGGGTGGTGGAACAGAGGCGTATCCCTCCAGTTGTACCTCTCCACAATTTTTATGCCATTCTGGAAAAGTGTGGTTCCTCTATGGAGGCACCCACAGTGGAGACCAAGAAGGATGCTGGGAACCTCCACAAAGGAGACCCACAGGAGGGTGGCATGGGACCCCACAGGGGAAGGAACCAACTCCTGGTGGGGGACTCCATTGTTAGGAAGGTAGAACTGGGAGAGGATAAGGAGAGGGAGGTAAGGTGACTGCTTGGTGCCATGGCTTGGAGGGACAGGGAGCAAATCCTCAGGATCACAGGAGCAGCTGCACAGGGGAGGGAGCTGGATGTCATTGTCCACCTAGGGACAAATGACCTGGCTAAGAAAGGGATCAGAGCAGTGCAAGAAGCATTTGTGGAGATGGGGAGGAGCCTTAGACAAATAGCACACATGGTAACCTTCTCAGAGGTGCTGCCTGTCTATGGTATGGATGAGGCTAGGGTGCTCCACACCATGGGATTCAATCAGTGGTTGAAAAACTGGTGCAGAGCTCAGGAATTTGGCTTCATTGGGGACTGTTGGTCCACCTGGATGGATGCAGGCCTATACTGGCGTGATGGTCTGCATCTGTCCAGGAGGGGAACCAGGATCCTAGGTGATAGGTTTAAATACTTCATTGGCAAGCATTTAAACTAGCCAAGGGGGGAGGCACTGGAAAGGAGCAGGGAAATCCTAGCCCCCCCCAAAAAATCAGGGTACTAAGTGAGGTAGACACCAAGACAGAGATGTCAATAGGGAGAAGGGCAGAGGTAAATGGAGAAAGTGACAAAGGCAATAAGGACAGGGATGGGGCAAAAAGGGGTAAGGTCATCAAGAAATGTAGGGTAATGAGTACCAGCACCTGTAGTCTGGGCAACAAGCTCCCTGAACTGGTGGCCTTGATGGAAGAGGGATGCTTGGACATCATAGCAGTCACAGAAACATGGTACACAGAGAACCATGACTGGGATGTTAACATACCAGGGTACACAACCTACAGGAGAGACATGGAGGGCAGAACAGTGGGGAGTAGCTCTCTATGTAAGGGAAGGGATAAAAGCAACTGGACAAAAGAGTAAACAGGGAGGAGAGGAGGCACTGTGGGTCACCTTACAGACTGGAAATGGCACCACAATCCACACAGGGATTGTATACAGACCCCCATGTCAGGGGAGGGAATGGACAAGGATATGATAGAAGACATATTTAGGATGGCAGAGAAAGGGGAGATACTGTTGATAGGGGACCTTAATATGCCGGATGTTAACTGGAGCACCTTTGCTGCAGCCACATCCAAAAGCAGGGCCATTATCGATGCCCCTCAAGTGGCATGCCTCAGACAGCTAGTTTTGGATCCTACTCATGAGGGAGCAATCTTAGACCTCGTACTCTCAAATGGGGACAGTGAGAGGATCTCAGACCTAGAAGTGGGCAGCCATTTGGGAACAAGTGACCACCAAACAGTGTGGTCCATGATAAACTCAGCTACAGAGTCAAGCCATACAAAAGTGAGGGTTCTGGACTTCAGAAGGGCTGACTTTGGCAAGATGGGAGAGTGCCTTAGAAAAGCACTACCAAACAGGCTAGAAGGAGAGGTGGAGCAACAATGGGGAAATATCAAAACTGCCATCACAGAGGCAACAAGCCTTGTGTGAAGCAAATAAACAAATCAAAATGAAAGAAAAAGCCGCTATGGTTCTCCGAAAGAAGTGGCGGTGAAGGTTTGGGAGAAAACGATAGCATTTAGGAAGTATAAGGAAACACTGAAGGAGCAGGACAGAGAACTGTACCAGTTAAGGCAGAAGGAAGTGGGGAGGGTAGTCAGAATAGCAAAGGCCCAAACTGAGGAAAAGATAGTCAACTCAGTTAAGAAGGCAGATAAAACATTTTATAGGTATATCAGGGAGCATAGAAAGACAAAGGGAGGGATAGTGAGGCTGAATAGAATGGATGGTGGGTGGGCAGAAAGTGACAGTGAAAAAACAGGGATACTGAATGAATACTTCTGTTCAGTATTCACAAAAGAGGAAGTGGGGGAGGTGCCTAATCAAATTAACAGAAGCACTCTGGGGGGGAGGGGTCGATCCCAGTCCTTTCACAGAAGAAAGGGTTCTGAAAGAACTCCTAAAACTGAAGGTGGACAAAGCAATGAGGCCAGATGGAATTCACCCCAGAATTCTAAAAGAATTAAGCAGAGAACTAGTGACACCACTGACTACCCTTTATAACAAATCATGGGAGGATGGTGTGGTACCTGAGGACTGGAAGAAGGCTGATGTGATTTCCTTCACAAAAGTGGGAGCAAGACAGAGGCAGGAAACTACAGACCTGTCAGTTTGACCTCTGTGGTAGGGAAAGTGATGGAATCACTTCTGAAGGAAAGAATTGTTGAGTACCTAGAGGCCAGTGGGGTACAGGACCCAAGGAAGCATGGGTTCACAGTGGGAAGGTTACGTCAGATGGATCTAATTGATTTATTTGACTGGGTGACCAAAGTAGTAGACCAGGGAGGAGCTGTGGACATGGCCGACCTAGACTTTAGCAAGGCATTTGACACAGTACCACACAAAAGATTAGTAGTCAAATGAACCAGCCTTGGAGTGGGTCCCAGGGTGGTATCCTGGGTAAAACATTGGCTGAACAACAGGACACAGAAGGTAATTGTAAATGGAGTCCACTCTGAAGAGGGAGGGGTTACTAGTGGGGTACCGCAGGGTTCAGTACTGGGTCCAGTCCTTTTTAATGTCTTTATAAGTGACAATGCAGAGGGACTGGAAGGAAAAGTATGCCTCTTTGCAGATGACACAAAGATCTGCAACAGGGTTGATAAACAAGGAGGCTTGGAAAGGATGAGAAGGGACTTGGCAAGGTTGGAGGAATGGTCAGAAGTATGGCAGCTTGGATTCAATGCAAAGAAGTGCAAAGTAACACACCTGGGAAACAAAAACCCAGGGGAAAATTACACAATGTGAGGGAGGTAGTAACAACAACAAAAATGGAAAGGGACCTGGGGGTAATCATATTAGATGACCTTAAGGTTGACAAGCAATGTAAGAAGGTGGTAGGGAGGGCTAGGGGGATACTGGGATGTATAGGGAAAGGCATCACCAGCAGAAGACAGGAAGTTATTATCCCCCCTGTACAGACAGTTGGTGAGACCCCATCTGGAGTACTGCGTCCAGTTCTGGAGACCCCATCGCCGCAAGGACATAGACAGGATGGAAGCAGTCCAGAGGAGGCAATGGTGCAGGGTCTGCAAGAGAAGCCATATGAGAAGCAGCTAAAGGAGCTTAATATGTATACCCTTGAAGAAAGGAGGGAGATGGGGGACATGATAGAAACGTTTAAGTACCTCAATGGAATCAACGAAGTCCAAGAGGGTAGCATCTTTCAGAAAAAGAGATGTGCAAGAACAAGGGGCCACAATTTGAAGATAGAGGGGGGACGTCTCAGAGGCAATGTGAGGAAGTATTTTTTCACAGAGAGGGTGGTGGAAGCATGGAACAGCCTTCCTGAGGAGGTTGTGGGGTCTAAAACTGTGGGAGAATTCAAGAATGCATGGGACAGACATAAGGCAATTTTTGTGGGGGGGTAGGAAGAAATAGGCTGTTGGTTAAATAGGATCTGCAGCTTATTCTCTAGGTAAGGAAATGGGCAGACTAGGTGGGTCAAGCGGTCCCTATCTGCTGTCAAAGTCTATGTTTCTATGTTTCTATGTCCCTCCATCCCCAACCTGCAGTGCATTTTTCCATAACAAATCAATCTGTCATCTGACTGAATTAGTGTGCCTTGCACATGACTAGCAATTCAAGTCATTGATGACACTACTGTTGGTCCCCTAAATCATGAATTTGGGTCAGGAAGAGGGGCCCACTTGTTACAAATGGTCCTTTGGGGTGGCAGTGGTAGGTTGGGCTCAGAAACGGAATGATAACTACAAATGGTTTCAGCTTCTGGCAAAGTGCCAGGAGCCCAGCAACATTTGCTTTTTAAAAAGCGCTGTATGGAAAGATGGAAAGTAGAAAAGTAGAGGGTGCGGAATGACTAGGGTGGGGTAGTGGAGGCCACAAGACTAGTGCTATAGCTATATTTTTTTAATTGTTTTATTTGTTTGGGGGTTTCAAGGACAAATATCCCAAAACAATTAGTAGTGGTAGTAGCATGAGTAGTGCAGTATATAAGTAGTAGTAGCAGCAATAGCACAGTATCAGTACTGTAGTAGCAGTAATAGTACAGCAGTAGTAGTATGGTACAGTAGTAGTAATAGTACACTAGTAGTACTGTAGTAGTAGTACAGTAGTAGTATGATACAATAGTAGTAGTAATAGTACAGTAGTAGTACTGTAGTAGTACAGCATCAGTAGTATAGTAGAGTAGTAGTACACTAATAGTAGTAATAGTACAGTTGTACTGTAGTGGTACAGTGGTAGTAGTATTGTGCAGTCACAGTACAGTAATAGTAGCAATAGTACAGACGCAGTAAAAATGTATTTCTAATTTATTTCTTAAGCATCCTTTCCCTGGGACTCAGTACTGTAGTAGTAGTAGTACAGCAGTAGTAGTATGGTACAATAGTAGTAGTACTGCAGTAGTACAGCAGTAGTAGTATGGTGCAGTAGTAGTACAGTAATAGTACAGTAGTAGTATTGCAGTAGTAGTAGCAGGGCACAGTAGTAGTAGTAATAGTACAGTAGTAATACAACTAATAATACAGCATCAGTAGCATAGTACAGTAGTAGTAGACTAATAGTAGTAGTACAGTAGTAGTACAGCAGTAGTAGTATTGTACAGTAGCAGTGCAGTAATAGTAGTAATAGTACATATGTAGTAAAAATGTATTTCTTATTTATTTCTTAAGTATCCTTTCCCTGGGACTTAGTACTGTAGTAGTGGTAGTAGTATTACAGGAGTAGTGGTATGGTACAGTAGTATTACAGTAGTAGTAGTAGTAGTACAGTAGTGGTAGTAGCACAATAGTAGTAGAAGTATTAGCAGCAGTAGTAGTGGTAGTACAGTAGTAGTGATAGTAATAGTATAATAGTAGCAGTAGTACAGTACTAGTTGTAACATCAGTAGAGTAGGGGTGCAGTAGTAGTACTATGCAGTAGTAGTAATAGTTGCAGAAGTTCAGTAGTAGTAAATGCTTTATTTCTTAAGATGATTGGACTGCTAGGCCCTGTTGTGCAATATTTTTAAAGTCATCCTTATTTAAGCATCAAAAACAATTGCATCATAAAAATACATCCCTAAAATAATTGCACTTCCTTTGGCCATTATATAAGGACACAAAAAAACAAGAAATGCTGACAAAATATAAGATAAGTTGAAATGTAGTAGAAGCAGATGAACTTACAATGAGTGCCAATTTCCTGTTTGAAATCGCTTTGAAATTTACCTACCGTAGTGTTTTTTCTTATTGGGGGGGAAGGGATTGAATTCTAAATCTTGGATGGATTATATTGCAACATCCTCAGACAGTATTTGGACCTCAGTCCAGGGACAGTCCAAGACTGAAACTGTACCTCAGTCATCACATACTGTATTTTGGAACTGTCCTCTCCAATGTATTGTTTCAATTTCCTTATGTTAAACCTTTTACCAGTTTATACACCATAATAGCCCACTGCCTGCCTCTGCTGATCTTCAATTAATTCCATTGTAATTGCTCATACATAATTGAAATGGCTTGGTATTACTTATTTTGACTTCATTTTCAAGGTAACTGCACTAGGCAAAGAATTGCCTTTTTTTTGTATTGTTTGTTTATACTTCCCTGGGAATCCACCACTCTCAAGCCGCGTTAGTCCCTGATATCCACCTGGTTTCTCCCTGGCTGCCTTCCTCTGCTGGTCATGACCCACACACACACTGCATCCAAGGGGTTTGGCACTAACCCTCCCACAAATGCCCCCCCAAGACCCCAAGGGGGGTAGAGGGGAGAAGGAGATTTCAGGATATGGTGCCCCCAGATCAAATGTGGGCACAAAGGAGAAGTTGAGCTTTGGGAACCGTAGTGTGGGCTGTCATCCAATGGAACTGGCAGCCCCATTTTCTGTTTACTGTCCCTGCCTACCCATACTGATGCTGGCCGCAGCGTGCATCCTGGGGGGGGGGGGAGCACCAGGCAATGTGAGGACTTCCACACCACTTAGGGCACCACCAAATCCACCACCAGGAGTTGCTAGAAGAACAGTGCAGTGCAGTGCACCCCCCCAGAACATTCAAAAGGCTGCTCTGAAACCCCTCCTTGCTGGCATCCACTCCTGAGAATTGCCTATTTTAAAGTGCAGCCTGGGAGATCACAAAGACTGCAAATGAGATGAAATCATAAATATCAGGCTAAAATGCATACTACATACCAACAGAAAGGTGCAACACATATCAAACAGTATTAGAAAACTGCACTGGGTACAGAAGCAAGTCACAATACAGGCAGGCTCACTGGATACCGTACAACAGTACTGCAGCAAAGTGCTTTAAATTTTGAGACGTACATGATAATATGAATCAAAATGTGCAAATAAACATTTTATTTTGTCCCTTGTTCCAAGTACTCCATTTTTGGGGGGAGGGGGAGAGTTCAGAAAAAATATTCATAACTTTTACAGCCATAGTACAATAATATAAAAGTCATAATTAATTTGTATTTGTTGGAGATAACACTGGGTCACAGTGTAGGTTGGTGATGAGTGTGGTAATAGAGGGATCTGACTGGGGGGGGGCGTGATCTCCACTTTTGAAATATAATCTTTTTTAACACTACTGAGCCTTATTGACATGCCTCATCAAATACAATAACTTTCGTGCACAGGTCTGAAAATCAGTTTGCCTTTACTACAGTACATGTGCATCTGAGAAAAATTTAAAATTCTCCACCCTTCCCCAGTTCACTTGGTCTTATTTGTATCTTTTTCCTATATTGTGTCTCTTTCAAGTCTACACATAATCTCCTTTAAAGCAGCAGTGCAGTGGCATTTTTTCTCCAAAAAGCTAGTTTCAGCTACAGTTAATAGAAATATGTGAATAGCTGCCAAATCTACTTTTCTATGTACCTCCTATGCTGTGCATTATGATTTTTTTAAATGTTCCTGATTCTCGCCTTTGCCTAAATTAAAACAATTATAAACTACTCAAACCTTGGTGTAATTAGAAAATACTACTGTCAAATAAAATTGGAAGATGTCTGAAAACTTTGATAGTGAAAAAAATGGTAGGGTCACATTTTTGACCAACCTTGTTGTGCTGCTGTCTTAAATGTGTCTGTATTCTTTTTTTTTTTTATTATTTATATTTCTGCACCTTCTGCAGCGCACTGGCAGGGGCATCCAGGCGCTGGCCCCCACAGACCCAGAGGACAGCAGGCTCACTCGATACGTTGGGGGTCCAGTATGGCCTCTCCAGCCCATTGGAGGGTCTCCCCTCACCTCTCCATCCCGGGCTGGCTCAGACCCCCCCGATGCGATTCCATGACATGCCTCCATGTCAGCGGGAGTGTGGCCATCAAGCTGCATGGTTTTGCCCTGTCTTTTTCCTCCATAGTGCCCACAGGAGCACGGACGTGCAATGATGTCTAGGCACAGCATGGCAACGTCCGCCGTGCTCCCCTTCTACATGCACCAGCACTGGTAGTGCCACCAGGCGGCCCCAGAGGCCGCTACAGTGTAGTGGATTTCCCCATCCCTTCCTGGGGCTATGAGAGCAGTCTATGGATGCTCAATCCTTGTCATCCCCTGCCAGCCCCTGATGACCTAGGCTCGTTCCTGAACCTGGGTCACCGGCACGGTGCGAGGTGCGTCATCCAGCACCTCAACCCATAGCACCACTGTGCTGGCCAAATGTGTCTGTATTCTAAGGCATACCTTTAAAGGTGATATGAAACTAGTTGTATGCCTTTAGCTGACCTGTTTTTATGTTGACTTGCGCTTGCGCTCCAGCCAACATATTGCAGTAGTAGCAGATTTGGAGGTGCAGTCACTGTGGGTGAATGCAGGGCCCACATCAGTAGGTGCGTCCCTCATTCCCCAATAAGGTGGTATGCAGGCACCACACCACCACCACGTAATGTGGTGAGCACATCTAAGAAAAGGTCCGCTGCAATGAGAGCCAAGCTCATCATGCAACGGCACCACCCGACGTGCCTTTCCTGGTGAAGCATTCTAGGAAACATGGCGGCAGTGACTGTTGCCACCGCCTGCTACAATGCCGACTTCGGGGGTGCCCAATCCCCCTATTGGCATGTCCTGACCCAGTTCATGTGCCAACGGGGAAGCCCACTCCCCGTCGGCATAATGCCTCCCCCATTTGTTGCGTGCCGACGGGGATGCCCAATCCTCCTTGGCTCCAGCCCCCCCTTCAGTATGTGCCGACAGGGTGCCCAATCCTGTCGGCTGGTCCCACCAACACTTTTCAGGCACACTGGGAGTCCACCCCTAGTGTTAAACGCCCCTGTTAAAAACCTGCAATGTTTTCTTTTTTAACCTGTAAAGAAGAAAACGGTCCCTCGGGTCTATCCTGCTCCTTCCCCCAACCCGCACTCCACCTGCCTGCCCACACCCCACCCCATATTTACCTCTGAGTCTGGCGCGATGATGTTCGGTGGACCGGGAACACGTCTGCACTCTTCAAAGCCGACCGTGAACTGAAGAAATGCCGGTAAGCTGTATAATGGCATAAATAGGGCTTTTTTTCAACTTTGGTGCATATCTCAGGCATTTCTTGGAATTTTTGCACCAAATATTCAACATGTGGTTATTGGGACCCCTCCTCATGAATTCAGTCACTGTCATTGCATTATTCAGTCCCGAAAGGTGATTTCGCAGTCACTGCATGGAATCACCTTTTGGGACTGATTAACAGAATGACAGTGCCAGTGTTCATGAGGTGGGCTCTCAAAAAGCCTATCTTGTAAATCTGACGAAAACAATCCAAAAAATTACTGTTTTATGAGCATGCATTGCGCAGTTTCCATACACACTCATAACTTCGTGAATTTGTAATATTTTCACTCCAGATTTTCAACATTGGTATTTTTCCACACCTCCTTATGTACAATACAGCTGAGCTGTCATGTTACATATCCTGGCAAAAATGTGTTTTCACACTTCCGGCACAGAATAGAGCGGTTGCTGTGCAAAATCAGTTTTTGGGACAGTTTGAGAAAATGACAGTGACACTGTTCAGGAGCAGAGGTCCTAAAATGTGTATGTTGAAAATTTGGTGATGAAAGTCCATAAAATGACTGTGTTACAAGCATGCCCACGCACCCTCGTAACTTCATGGATTTCTAATATTTTCAGTCCAGTTTTTCACCACTGGCATTTTTCCACACTTCCTTATGAACAGTACAGTTATCATTTTTCACACCATGGCCGAAATGTGTTTTCGTACTTCCAGCGCAGAAATGCATGGTCGCTGTGGGAAATTACTGTTCGGGACAGATTAAGAACATCACAGTGACACTGTTCATGAGCGGAGGTTCCAAAATCCCTGTGTTGACAATCTGCTGTAAAAAATTCCCAAACTAATTGAATTACAGGTGTGCGTTGCACATTTTCTACGTACGCTCGTGTCTTCACCAGTTTTTTTAATATTTTCACTGCAGAATTTCAACAGTGCCATTTTTTGTACCTCCGCATGAACAGTACAGCTGTCATTTTTCACATCCTGTTCGAAATGGGTTTTTGCACCTGTGGTGCCAAGTGGCGTAGTTGCTATGCAAAATCAGCTTTTCAGCTAACAAACTGATATTGCCACTGTTCACAAGGTGGGAGTCACAAAAAAACCATGTTGAAAATTTGGAGTGAAAATGGCAACAAACGCCTGAGGCATTAGTGTTTCCAACCATAACGCCCAGCCTGTAGAGATTGACAGACATCAGAGGTGTGACTTGGGATTCTCGTCTGTAATGCTCATACCATTCCACACCCTGCAGCCAGTGAGAGGCATCAAGGTGTGCCTTGGACTCTAAGGCCCCAAAGTTCACCCCATTCTCCTATACAGGACTCATCTCACCGTATTTCCAGATGGAATGGGATGAGCATAAGGGCCAAAGACCCCAAGGCACCCCATGACACTTGTCAGTGTCTGCAGGGTATGGTGTGGTGAAATGGCATGGCTGTTATGCCTGATGACCCAAAGGCACACCCCAATGCCTGTCAGTCTCTGCAGAGTGGTGGTGGGGTTGGCTTCAGTTCAATACTTCACTGCCATTCCTATTATGCAGCTCTCTAACTCCTACACTACCAATGCCAATGCCAGCAAGCAAACATTCGGCATTGACAAATGCTTGTTCTTACTGGGGATGGGAGGCACCTAAGGGTGGTTCAAGATGGACAAAGGATGGAGGCACACATATCTGCACTCCCCGAAGACCCCAAACCCACATCCATCCAAAGAGGATCCCAGGCTTAGATGATGGATTGGCTAGGGGCACACATAGCTGTGCCTCCCCCCAGTGATTACTTTGTCAAGGTAGAGAGGGAGGAAAAGGGGAGGTTTGGGTGTGTGGGTAGGTTATTAATGGAGAAAGAAGGGATATTAGTTTGTTAGTAAGTGTGTAGAGCTGTGAACCTGGCTTTAAGTCTCACCACTGCCCCTTACTCACTGTGTGACCTTAAACAAATTATTAACCTCCATATGCTTAACTGCTCTATAATCTCTTTGTCATTTATTTCTTTGCTGTGACATGTCAGTGTGTACCCAATGGCAGCAACATTCTCTCCCTGCCCTCTCCTGGATTGTAAAGTGCTTTGGGGATAGAGGTTGTATTAAAGGCACAGTGGAGAAAAAGGTCAGACTTCTTATTCTTTTGCTGCACCTGCACTTTGAAACCTTTCACACAAATGAAAGCCACTGCTCAGCTAATAGTGGCCCTATTAGTTGAGCAGTGGCTTTCATTTGTGTGAAATGTAGCTTAAATAGGCATAGTAAAGGTTTTAAAATCATCCCCATAGGATTCAAAGGGGAGTGCCCCCACACTCTCCCTGGTAGGACGTCACAAAACATCTGAGCACGGGGGCATGGTTGGCGGACCAGGAACTTGGAAAGGATTGGCTGGCAGGCAGTGCAGCCAGGGTTACGATCCCTTTCCTCTCTAAAAGGACTGCATTCAATTTTAATATTTTACCACCCATGGACTATGGCAGTGGCAGGGTAATGGGTTACGAAGCCCATAATTGTAAGTGCCAGATCTTACACTTTTACTTTAAAGCTACTGTAAGTAAAATGTAATGTATCAACATGGATTGCCTACTGGCTCCCAAAAGTTTCACTTTCATAATGTTTGCACATGCACTGGGTGAACTTTAGTAATGTTTGTTCACATTTAACTGTCACTTATTAGTTTCTTTGTTTTGAATTGTCAAACATGATGAATTTGTTCCAAAGTTGGGAGTGCTTATGTTCCATCTTCTTCATCTCTGTTTTTGCTTGGCTGTGTCTCCTCATTGGCTTTGAGATTCCCCCCACTTTGTTTAATCTGTTATTGCTTCCCAACTGCTGTGTTTTAATTCAGTGAGCCTTCACCTGTACTCACTGCTGTGGTATTTAGCACGTACAGTAAGTATATCTTAGCATGGTTTATGCTTATTGCCTGTCATTAACCTTATTGTAATTTTACCTTAACCTTAAGACTCACTACAAGCTGTATGCTGTTTTAGTTTGCACTTGCTACACTGTACCACCATGTACGTTTTGTCTCTCTGTTCCCCAACTCCAGGTTACACCTGGAAGCAGGTGTTGACTCAGTGCGCCTTTCCCGGTTACCAATTTTTGATAAATAAATTACAAGGATTGGATAAGCCACAACAATTGATGATTCTGGTAGCAGTACTAGGGCTGAAAAGACTTATTTTAGCTAGCTGGAAATTTGCTAAAATGCCTTCTGTAGAAGCTTGGCTCTAAGTATAGCTTAATAAGACTCTTATACATGAGTATGATAAATAATCAACTATTCACTTTTAAGTAAGACAAACATTTTTGAAAGGATTTGGACACACTTTTTGAATATCTATGGCAGTTATTAATTTCCATATTATCAAGCTGCGTAGGCTTTTTTTTTTAGCAGGTATTTGTTAACATTTTTCTTGTGCTCCTTCTCTCCGAATATCTCATTTAATGAGCTAAAAAAGGACTAGACAAGAACATTGATATTATTTGATCTATTAATTTATGATAATGTTCCTCTAAATGTACCCTTAATCTTTACTGATCTATTATTTGTACTTTGTTCTATTAAAAATACAATAACAAGTACGTGGGGAAAAAAGAATTAGAGGTGAAAAATACTATCACACATAACTATGTGCAAAAGCCATTTACTGACATGTCAGGACATATATTGCTTTCATCTCACGTGACATGCGTAAGGAACTACTTACTGTTTTATGCAGTGGTGGCTGTCTAGTTGGGATAATGCTGTACACCTGCCTATCCCCAAGTCAACTGGCTCAGGATGAACTAACCTCTCAATGCAGCTCCCTTAATGGCTGGCTTAGCCAAGTGCCAGTTTCTGCTAAACTGGTACCGGTACAGTATGTTTTTCTCTAGAAAGCTGTTTCCTAGAACAGAACATTAGCACAAAAAGACATTGCAAAGAACTCTCCAAACTGCTTTTATATATTTATTGGAGTTCACCAACGATTGTTAAAGTAGTCAGGAGTTAACCAGTTAGTCTGCTTAGACAATGTCATTTTTAGGGCTGTGTGAATACCTTTTCCTGAATATTTGGCTGGATATTCAGTATTCAGTAGACAGACATTTGGGTATTCAAATATGCAGGAACAGCCTCTTCTTCAAAAAGAACTACACAAACACCCTTCATCTACTCTTGCTTAGCTTACTCTCCCACCCAGGACCTTAAAGATTTACAGCCCATCCCCTCACCTGTTGTCAGCACCCTGAGCCCACCCTCCTCCCCTCAGTACCACACAATATTGTAAAATATAATTTTTCCTCCCATGGTGGATGACCAGCACAGTCAGCCCACCTCCACAGCTGGCCGCTGCATTATTTAACAAAAAGTGCTTGTTTATGCTATTCAGAAATATGCCCTATGTCTCCCATATACTCTCACCCTAGCAGCACCATTATCCCTCCTCCCCCCCAGCACTCATTTAGGGCTCCCAAGGTTATGGGCATAACCTGCCCCCCTCTACCGCTGGCCGCCTTCTAATGAATGAACATGCTCACTCTATCTCTACAGAAACCCAGCTAATCATGTGATCAAATATCTGGGAGTCCTACTATTCATGGTAGTTGGAAAATACTATACAATCCCTGCACACCCCTAGTTATTTTAATGCACAGATAGAAAGATCCTCCCTTTTAGCTCTACATTCCTGGATTAACTACAGATTGGTACTTGGATCAACAGGCCCCACTTCCTCCCCATTCTTCTGAAGTTAAATGGCCACATCCACGTTTATTGATCACTCCATTTTGTGACATGCATGATGTATGCAAGTCAGAGTCTCATCCTAAATGCCATTGACCTCACTCCACCCCAGTGGAGGGAGGGTTTATGTATCACAAGGAAGGCTCAGTCCCCTGCTTGGGCTGATTCCCTCACCAATGTATACTAGGCAAAAACCTGAAGGACCCTTCCTCCGACAGCAAGGCGAGCCACTGGCCAGTAGGAGAGCCTCTTGCCTCCTTCTGGCAGAGCTCTCCTTTTTACGGCTGAACCCAATGGAGGGGCTCTGAGACCCATCTGGGCCAGGCATGAGCATTCTGGCCATGACCCCATGCTGACTTACAGTTACACTGCCTAAACTGGGTGCAAGTACCCCTCACTTCCAGTTATCTTTGCCCAAAAGACCCTCAAGTCACCATAGTCTGACCTTATCTGTCCCTCAAGCACATCAACTCCAGAAAGTTATCACATGAGGTGGGCGCGTGGGGAAGGGCGCCGTCCATAACAGTGACTCCTTCTTGGTGCAGTTCCTCACGGCGATGGGAGGGTAGGGCGACCAGATGAGGAGGTGGGCAAACTGGGTGACAGGATGTCACTTTGTGTATGTGCACATGGGGGGGGAGCGAGCACGGTGAGTGTGGGCTGGGAGGGGGCAGAGGGACTGTAGAGGGTGGTACTGTGGTGGATGACCGAGCTGCATTATGGCGTCAGGGGTTGGCTAGTGGTTGGGGTGGGTGAGGTACCGGGTTCGGGTCCGGGCGCTGGTGAGAATTCATTGTGTCCGGCCCGAACCTTTATTTTTTTAATGCTCCCCGACATGCACCCCCTAGAGTTGAGAATCCTTAAGTAGGGAGATTGGGGGTGAAGCCCTGCGAGGGATGAGGTGGGCACAGCCCCCCAAAAGCATTAAAAATCTCCTGGCACCGTTGTCCTGTGCGCCGGGGTTGTCAGAGTGCCAAAAAGGTTTTCAACACTCTGGCTGTGCGATAACAGTGATCGCCTTTAGGCATTTGCCGTTGTCACATAAACCCCTCAAGAAACACTTGCACTGCATCTTGAGTGGGTAGGCTGAACTGGTGACATCCCATGTCCAACAGGTGCACACCACCTCTGGTGCACATCACCTGGCCCGTGGTCAAAATAAAATCATGTTTTATAACCCTTCATTGAACAGATTTCATGAAGGCACCCATCTCCATGTTGATTCAATTCTGAGCTCTGTCCATGGCCCTGTGACCATGGACATGCCTCCATGCCTCCAGGTAAACCACTGCACCTTATGTGACCATGCCAAGGAAGTGCTGGACCACTTGTGTCACAGGTGCTTCAAGTCATCCTTCATCACCCTTAAGAGGTCAATCAGTGTCCCCCATCTGAAGTCATTGATCCCTAGGTGGATCACCAGTAAATCAGACGGCCCTTTGCTGAGTGCCTTGGCAGCCAACATGGAGATCAGAGCCATACACAGCATGAACAGCAGGATACAGATGCACTCAGGAAACAAAAATAAGATCAGACCACAAGGTATATTTGTAATATTTTATTGCAAAGCCAGCAATTTGGGAGCACAGCTCAAACAGTACCGGCACTTCAACTTGTGATAAGTCTTCTTCAGGGGGCCTCAGCACAGCATGCCCTGCCAGCTTAGTGATCTGATCTGACCTGCACTTCAGAAAAAGGTACCTGCCCCCTGGTTGTTGCCTTGTTCCCTGCCCCATGCATGCACGAGTGGCCACATATCCAGACATTTGGAACCATGTGCTGTGGACCTGATCAGTATGAGAAACAAGAGATAGGTTACAGTAGATAAGGCTGCAAATATCCATTGAATGTCCTCAGTTTTGACCACTCCACTGCCCATATTTGGCTGTCTGTCAACCCTTGTAATTTTGCTGTTGCTGCACCTCTTGTAAATGCATGTCCCATATGTCCCCTGGTGGAAGCCTATTAAATTTAAGGCCTTACCGAGTGTATGGCTGAACTGGCACTCCATGAGAAAAGACTCACTCTTGTGCCTAAAAAAAGGCTTCTCCACTGACTGCCCAAGCTGCTAGTTTATAGTCTGAGATCCACTGCTGTACCAGCCTCTTGAACCCACCCCCATGTCCTGATCTTATACCAGCAGCTCTGGCCTGCTGGGCCCATTTTACTTTTGCCCAGGGGCAAAAGTACTCTGGCCACCGTTACTGTTGATTTGTACAACTCACCAGTTCCAACAACTGGGATGCCCTGGAAAAGGCAATGAGGAAGACTGATTCAAACAACCAGGTTTCGGAGGCCAATCAACACACCCTCTGTAGGATTATCAGGACAACCTCTGGCATGCTTGAGATCATTGGGTGCCATGTATCTGGCTATTTCTGCACCCCTCACTTCCAGCCTTCCATTGTATTCTGGATGCCAAAGGCCTGTGTTTCCCCACCTATACATAATGCTTTGGAAAACCAGACTATTCCTGCTAAATACTGTCCCACCACTCCTGGGGTCATATTCTTCTCTTAAATGTCCATGATGTATCAGCTCCATTGATCCTCAGGGATAATCCACTGTTCTGGCTGACCTTTTTGGCCCTGACCTGTAGAAAGGGTTCTACCCCTCTTTGGTATGTCTGTCTTATGCTTGATGCAAAGGAGTTGCTGATCAGCTGCTTTATTCCTGAACCACCACATTTCCCAAATGTCGCAACACCTGGTGTAGCTGCTCTTATGCCTTTCGTGCCAATGCCCTGAACAACTGACACTGAAAATGAGACAGGGCATCAACAATCACACTCTGCACCCCTGGGACATGCTTAGCTTGAAATTCATATTAAGCAACATGCATGTAAGCACAGATATCTTAATCAAATCATTTAGGGGTCCCTTTGCCTTTCGTTGCCTGTTTATCAAATATATGGCACCCATGTTGTCTATCCTGAATATCCCCTAAAGATACCACTATTGGAGAGAATTCCAGTACAGTGATGCTCTTGGTAATCCCAGCATTTATCCATGCCTGAGGCCATTGCTGTAGACAACAAGCCACCACAAAGTGTGCAGCAAACCCTAGCCCCCAAACACATCTGTGTATTGCTTAATGCTTTTGCTGATTGCCAATTCTGTCCACACCACCACTACATTGAAATATTCAAGGAACATGAGCCACAGGACAAGTCCTCTCTCGTGGCCTCTGTGACACGAATATAATGGTGCAGCTTCAGCACCCCTAACTTGGATTTTGCCTACTGGTATAAGAACATGCACCTCATTGGGTTGAGCTGACATGTAAAGTTTAGGTGACCCACCAGCTATAGTAGCTGGGCTAAGGTCACCTCCCTCACACTCACCACCTACTGTAGTACCTCCCTCAGGACATGTTCCTTCTCCTTTGGTAAGCAACGTTCAGCCCTCATGGTGTCAATCTTGATGCCCCAAAATGTAATTGCTGTCTGCAGGTGTTCCATCTTGTCCTTTTCCAGGGGAATCCCAAAGGTGCCGCATACCACTGAGAATGACCGGGGGAGCTTGCTACAACACCCTGTGGCAACCTCCCCCTATGAACAAGAAATCAATCAAGTAATGCACTATCCCTTGTTGCCTGAAATATGTGTCTTAACCCAATGCGAAAATGAGCTAAAGTTCTCAAATATTGCACAGGCCAGCAAACAACCCATGGGCATGCATCTGTCGCTATAATATTTCCCAGCAAATTTCATACCCAGAAGTCCTTGGTCCCCTGTATGCACCTTTAATAGGCAAAATGCTGACTCGATGACCACTTTGGCCATGAGGCTCCTAGGATTACAGGCTTTAACCATGTTTACCACCTATCCCAGGGATGCATATGACTCTGAAATGTATTGTAGATAAAAAAAACATTAATTGACTCACTCACAGGATAAGAAATTAGGGTTACCACCTTTGCATGAGTTGAAAACTGGATGCTAAACAACACCTCAAACTCTGCCTCTAGCTCCATTACTTTTGTTACGACTGACATGTATATGATTCCTCATTCAAAGCTTTTTTAAGTGTCAGAGTAGTCCTTTAAAAGTGATAGGAAATCATTATTTTAATGTTAATGTTATTTAGTTATCTTTATTCTTTGGTAACCAGGTAAGGCCTACTGGCCGCAAGGCCCATTTACAGGGGTGAACTGGGAGCACAGAGAGGTTCAGGATCTTGTTCAAGGTCACACAGTATGCAAATGGAGACTGTGAGACTCAAACCCAGGTCTGCTGAATGTGACAAGCTCATTTGCAGCTCATTGCTCTAACCTCAGTTAAACACTCTTTTTGTTTTCTTTTTCATGTCAGTCATGTATTGTGATAAGCTTTGGCCAGTTTTTGGTACAGTAATTACCAATGTTTGTGGTACCTTCAATTTTGCATTGTGTTCCCTTTAGCTCAGCAGGTATTGCTGTTTCTTTTCATATTTCTAAGTCATTCTACAAGTTCAGACACACCATTCCAGGCTATTCATCTGAATGGCCTGTAATGGTGAAACTAATATCATGGAATGTTCTGGTAGTATCAAAAATGAGAGTAGTAGATTCTGAGGACTCTGGAGAAAGGGAATCAATGTAGTTATAAAGGCAATAAAAAGAGATAATTAATTTCGGGGACAATGTCTGGGGAAATCTTCACTGAGAGAGTGGTAAATGACTGGAATACTTTGCCAGAGGGGGTGATGGGGGTGGCAGCGGTCACGTAGTTCTAGCATGCATGGGATAAGTATATGGGTATACTGGGGATGGGAGGGACAGATTTGAGGACCCCCCAGTAGATGGATACTACTTAAGGGTTTTCATGGGCAGACTAGGTGGGCCAAGCGGTCCTTATCTGCCAGCTACTTCTATGAGTCTATGAATTTAACAAAATGGGTCTAAAACATATCAGAATATAGGACAAACAAAAAGGAACACAGGAGAGCAAATAAAGGTATGCAAACTTTCACAGCAGCAAAAGACCATAACAGTGTGGAAAAGGTTAAACTGCTTTGCTGCTAATGGTCTTAATGGCCATACTTTACATTTCCCAGACTGACTGCTTTTACAAACAAAGGTCTGCGACATCAGAACTTCTTTGTAACCTGGACATGTGTCAAAAGAGTAAATGATTTGATACAATCAATTTTAAGAGTATGTGAGCACTTAAACTTACTGAAAAAAGGACTACAGTTAAATAAAACTAGATGACTGGAAAGAGACCCTAAAAAACAGACTCTCCAGTCTAAAAACGGACAGGTGACAACCCTAGAAGATAGCTGATTAATCAACCTGAATTCCCAGGGAGTTTTTTGGGGGACTAAGCAAATGGGAGAAACTGGTAATCTAGGCAGAATCTCAGGTGGCCTTCTCTGTCCCATCCTGACCCTCACTCTCCATCCCACCATTTTACCCAGCCCAGGGGCGTGGAAGACAGCCAGCACCCACAGCAGGGGGAAGGGACCATCTTCCAAAATCCACTCAGCTGTAATTCTTTTGCCGGTTGGCACATACCTGATACTTGCAACACATCTTCGTTATCATAACCTAATTTCATGAGGAATATATTACTAGAAATTATGAGATTATGATAAAAAATGTTTAAAGGGACACTATCAACCCCTTTAGGCCTCAAAGTGTCCTTAGTTAAAAAAAAAAACACATGTTATGATTGCTGACATTCTGTAGAGATTTTCTAGCCACTCAGAATGCAGTGGAAGGAGAGGAGACTTCTGCACCATGAGGGCTGCACTCTTTGGGGGTGTTTCTGATGTTCAGGAAGTATGCAATAAGAGTAGATTAAGCATTTGGAACAAGACAAAGTTGGGTATAACTACACAATTAGCATGCATTTCAGTTATACTATGAAAGGAGTCAGATAAAATAACCAGCAACACCAATGAATTTTAGAGAAAGTAAGCAATCACATTATGTTGATTTTGAATCAGAAATAATATGATGCCAAAAGGATTGACAGTGTCCCTTTAATACCTTACAATCTTCCGTGTTACATTGTACAACTATACAGTCTTTCAAACTGAAGTTAAAGCATTTGTTATAGTCAATGTTGTCATCATATGCAGCTGCTTCTTGAGTGGCCCTGTCGGCTGCTTATAAAGTAAGTTATAGGTCTGGCACTGTGAAGCAAGCTACAGGTCTAGTGCTGTGTGCGTCAGTATGAAGCTGTGTCTCAAGTGGCTCTGTCGGCTGCTTATAAAGCAAGTTATCGGTCTGGCACTGTGAAGCAAGCTACATGTCTGGTGCTGTGTGCATCACCATGCATCTGCTTCTCAAGTGGTCCAGGGGCCACCTGTGAAACAAGCTCCAGGTCTAGCGCAGTGTGTGTCACCATGCACCTGCTTCTCGAGTGGCCCTGTTGACCACTTCTGAAGAAAGCTGCATGTCTGTTGCAGTATGCGTCACCATGCAGTTGCATGTAGAGGGGCTGTGCGGGGCCACCTGTGAAACAAGCTCCAGGTCTAGCGCAGTGTGTGTCACCATGCACCTGCTTCTTGAGTAGCCCTGTGGGCTGCTTGTGAAGCAAGCTGCAGGTCTGGTGTCAATGTGTGTCACCGTCTAGCTGCTTCTTCAGTGGCCCTGTGGGCTACTTGTGAAGCATGCTGCAGGTCTGGTGCATCATGCGTCACCATGCAGCTGCTTCTCGAGTGGCCGTGTGGGCAACTAGTGAAGCAAACTGCAGGTTTGGGACTGTGTGTGTTGCCATGCAGCTGCATCACGAGTGTCCTGCAGAGCCACTTATGAAGCATGATACAGATCTGGCTCATTAAACATCACTATGCAGCTGCTTCACAAGAAGGCCACTTGTCAAGCAAGCTACAGATCTGATGCCATCATGCAAATATGTTTTAAGACATCTTTTTCAAAAAGTAAGGAAACTGACTGCAAGAAATGTGTGTTACTGGATCTACTGTATTAGTGCTGAAATGCAACGCAATGCAGATAAAGTAAGGAAATGAAAAATTAATTGGTGGTGTGGGGTTCCTCTGGGTTTTCTGTTTATTTTTCTATTAAAAGGTTTATTGAGTCAGTCATAAACAGTTACAGCAATATTCACAATACACTGACTGACAAGCACGCAATAGATTGTGGGTCATATAGTACATTGGGTATGTCTAAGCTGCCTATACGTTTTGGTTTTACCTTTATTTATGTGCCAGCTTGCCGAGGTATCTCTCGGAGGTGCCCTCTCAACACTGGCCCTTCTACTCCCCTCTGTGGCAGGCCGTCTCCGGATCTCCCTTCACTCAAGGGACTTCCCAGTGCCCTGGATCACCCCCCTAACGCTCACCCCATTCTCCAGTACTGTACCATGTCAGGTTCCTTACGGGTGGAATGAGGTGAGCGTTAGGGTCCATGACCCTAAGGCACAGCCGACACTTGTTGGTGTGTGGAAGGTGGGGATGGTGTTGCGATGGTAGGTTTGGGTGGGGCCCATAACCCTAAGGCACACCCTGATGCTTGTTTGTGTGTGGAGGATGGGGTGTGCGGTTACAATGGTAGGCCTTGGTAGGGGAAGGGTATAACACTTGTAAACGTCCAATTTCCTGACCTGTATCACTTTGGTTGAAGACCTATGTCTAGAACCCTAACTTTGTTTTAAAATGAAGTTTTTGTTAATTAAAAAAATAAATATATATATATTCCATGAATTAGGAGGCCATCCTAACTATCTGGGCCAAGGATTGGGAGGCCATCCTAACACTCATGGGTGGGACAGACATAAGTACCATGGTTGGTGAGACAAGTTGCCATGGTTGGGATAATTGTTGTTGTTGATCTTGTGGTTCTTCACAAAAGGGGGTAAGCAATAGGCAGGCCCAAACATATGTGTTTGATCTGCATGAGGGCAGCTGCACCCTCTCCAGCAGAAACCATATCAAAAGGGCATGAATTTGGTAAGCTCAGCAGGGGTTCTGAAACATCTAACTCTACAATTCCAGGTAAATTCCCACCATTGTGGGGAAGAGGTAACTTTTGTCAAAGGGAGTGTAGAGTTCGACCAGTCCGCATAGGATATATTATTTGCGAGTTCCTTATTCCATGCTTCTAGCACTGATCTTGTTTTAGTTCACTTGGAAGGTCTGAAGCACATGTTGCATGTTATTCCTCTGGGTTTTCAACCCTAATGCCCACCCTGTTCCCCTAGTCCTTACCCTTGTGCCCCATAGCCAAGCTACAGGTCTGGGGCTATGCCCCGTGGATCTGGTGCTTGAAGCCACAGGTCTGTAGGCCTGTGCAAAAACAGGTATGATTCATCCTATGCTTTGAGCAGGGCCTATAGGGCCCGACATGATGAAAGTTGTGACTGATTGCCTGTTTAGCGCAGGGCCTTGGGCAAAGAATGTTATAACTGATCTCCTGCTTTACAGGTAGCCAACAGGGCCCTGCATGAAGAAGGGTATACTTGATTTCCTGCTTTGCATGAAGAAAGTATTTACTGATCTCTTGCTTCCTGCAGGGTGCTGAGAAAGTTGAGACCGAGGCTGCTGGTTTATGATTTGTACTTGAAAACCTGGTAAAATTCCAGAACTTGGACTGCCTGCACACTGGTAAAAACAATGAATTTCACAGAATTCATCATTTAAAAATATATTAGCACTCCAGAATGACTCCATCCCGCTTCAGGCCATGAACAGTGCGGTAAAAAACATTGTGGCCAGGAACAAAGCGGCAAGAACATCGCCAACCGCAAAATTGCAGGCACAAAAGAATTCCACCAGTAACAGTGCAGGGACGCAGACCGCCAGTGCAAAAAGTGAGTGCTGAAACAAAGGCGGATGACACACCACATGCCTGAAATGCCACTGGCACAACCAAACATGGGCAGGAACAGTGCAGGGATGCAGACTGCAGGGCCAAACAGTGATCGCCGAAACAAAGGCGGAAAGCACACCACCACCCGAAATGCCACTGCATGCAACGAGGTAGTAATAAAAGTGCTGGGCAGAACAACACAGGGCGAAGCAATGGGTACTGCACACACAAGAACACCAGCACAGCAGGGGGCACTGGTGGCTGCATGGGGAGCAAGATGAGAAGTGGCAACAGGGGATGGGCACCCCATTGGGAGGACAGCCTGCCCCCCCAATCGCAACTGTGCAAGGATGCCCATGGGGGTAGGCCACAGACAGTGACAGCCAAGGTGGCCAGAAGACAATGAGGCTGTGGGTGGTGAATGAGTGACCACTGGCGGGCACGGGACCACCATGCAACAGGGTGGCAGCCCGATATCATTGTGAGCCACCAGAACAGGCACACTCTGCATGACACATGGCAGAGTAGGACGTGTGGAACACTGCCAGAACAGTGAGGAGGGCACCGTGCCCCCAGGTGACAATGGCCAGCCAAAATGCACATGGGCACACCCATGGGAGACATGATATGATGCACCTATGCCACAGGCAGACAAAGGGCATCGGGCTGTGCACCCAGACACTGCCACCCACACAAGCATGCAGATACGGCACAGCCACCAGTCAACACGACCACGGGGTGAGCAAGGGCCGTGCATGGTGCTGGCACACCTCAACAGACATGGGCAGCAAGACAACCGCATGGGTGCTGCAGTGGCCATGACCCATGCCAGCATGCCAGGGCCCAGAAGCAAGGTGTGACCAGCGTATACCCCTGTTGGCTGAGCTGCAACAAACAGACCACCAGACATGGAAACAGTGCTGCACACAGTGTTTAATGACAGTGTCACAAGTGCACAGCAACACCACACACACAGTGCTCCCCCCCACAGAACACAGACACACCCACCATGCAACACCAGTGCACACGGCACACACCCTCCACCAATGCATGACCAGGCATTGCACAGGACAGTGACTGGCGTACCATGCCACCACAGCACAGACACAGACATGCACTGCACAAACCACACACCCCTGGGATGCGGTACTGTCCCTGTGCAAGGCATGGACATGGCACTACCACAGCCACCACAGGCACATACAATGGCAGTGACCACCACAGGCGGGGTGCACCCCGCCCACCCCACTGCAGCTGGCATGTGGACATCTGCACCACACGGTGCAACCCACCCAGCAGTGGTGCTGCACAACTTCCATGGTAACAGAGGCACCCCTGGCACAGAATGCACACTATCCCTACAGCAGCACAGGCATCCCACCTCATAGACAGCTCAATACCACAAACCACAGGTACCCCCCTCATAGACAGCTCAGTACCCACAGATCAGCATGACCCCCCCCATAGACAGCTCAGTACCCAAAGATCAGCTCAGGCATCCCCCCATAGACAGCTCAGTTACCACAGATCAGCACAACCCCCCATAGACAGCTCAGTAACCACAGATCAGCACAACCCCCGATAGACAGCTCAGTACCCACAGATCAGCACAACCCCCCCTCAGACAGCTCAGTACCCACAGATCAGCTCAGGCAATCCCCCCGCTGATGCATAGTACCCCATCACCCCACACCAGTTGCAAAGCCACATCACCCCAACAGGTGTGGCCGGTGGCACACAGTAATGGTGTTCGGCAGTCACAGGCACATGCAGTGGACCTGGTAAGGGCTGTTGGCATGGGTCATCCACAACTGTCATGGTGGCTGGGGCACCGTAGTCATGAACTGCAGCCACATACATGTTCCTGGTCAGACCTGCAGCTGGAAATTGTGTGCGATGCCGTGCAGATACTCATATGTGGTTCTGGTGCCGTACTCCCCAACAATGTGCTGTTTGCAGTCTGTCGCAACCCTGAACCACCTACGTGATGGTGGTACACAGCGCCCAATGATACATTATCCTATCTTCAGCTCATTGAGCCACTGCTCTGCCTTCAGGGCATCAATGAATCTCCACAGGATAGGGTGGCATACACCTATGAGTTTGCTTAAGGCACGGTGCCACCCTTTCACAGAGTTATTTGTGCAGGCTCTGCCAGTCCCTGGCCGCATCATAGCAGCTCTACAGGTCGACAGGGAACAGGGGACACCTGTGGACTCCACCACAAATGGGCCGCTCTACCCATGTGTCTTCAAAGTAGTTGACTATCGGTGCCAACAGCTCATCATGTGTGACACAGAACTTGAATGACCTGAGCACCTCGAAGACAGTGGACACCTCCCCTGGAGGGACAAAGGCAAGGGCAGGCAGCAGGTGCATATGGAGTGCAAAGTCCTCATCATCAGTTTAGCGATGCGGACCTTGGGTCCTCCTGGTCCTTCCTCCACAGGGCCTGGCGCAGATGGAAAAAGCAGACATCCTGGCTGGTGTCTGGGAAGACTGTGGCAAAGGACTTGATCGCAGCCTGCTCAGAATCTATGACTATCATGGATGGCTTGAGGTCCTGGCGGAGCTCCCTCACTACAGTGAATGCCCTTATGTATGTCACCCCTGCCTTGTTTGGCAACAGGAGGAACACAGCGGGCACTACAATGCATAATTGCTCCCAATGGATGGTGTATATCTACGCAAAGTGTGGTGGTGCAGTCTTGAATGTGCCACCTGTGTACCATGTAGTGCACTGTGACAGCAGCTGCAGGTTCTTGCCAGTGATGTTTATCAATATCCTGGCGGCATCACCACTGTCACAGAGCAGGAACCATGCACCATCATGTGTCACACTGTACACTTCTAGAATAGTGAGGTCCTCTAGTGATGTTGGCAGGGGTGGTGCCTGGCATGTGGCCATCCACGGATGGTGAACACTCCTTTTCAGGAGGTGTATGCTGGGCAGTCTGCCAGACACGGTGGTGGATATGGTGCTGCTGCATGCTGCCACCACCTGGTGTGGTGTCTCCATCATTTGTAGGGCCTCTGCTTAATGTCTGTGACGGCATCACGGACGCTTATGGCCCCGCGGTCAGGGACATGGTTGTGGTTGTTCACCACCCTGATGACCTCATCCCCTGCGATGTGGACATGCCCAGGGCATTTTGCCCTGTAATACTCAGTGCACTTCCAATAGGTCTTATCTGCCAGGTTGCGCTCCTTGTAATACAGGAAGCCATCATGTTGCAATATGGTCTTCCCCTTTTGGCTTTTCACAAACTGCAGTGGCATGTTACAGTGGTCTGTTCACCCACCTCCCACATGGTGTTGCTCCTCTGCATAGCTCTCCCATGCACCTCAGTGCGGTCTGTGTGCTGTGCTGCTTTATGAGCCCACTGCTGGGTGTGTGGTGCACCGCACCTGCCCTGGCTGTGCCCACCTTGCTCACAGGTGTGTTCTATTAGCACTTTATCCATGATGTGTTGCCACGCCCCTGGCCTATGTGTGACCTGGTGTCTGTCGGCATTGCCCAGGCACACAGGGTGTATACAGCTTGCCCGTGTAGCTCTGGGATTGGTCCCCATGCAGTGTGCTGTGCCGCTACCCCTGTGTGGCCCTCCTCCTTTGTGGCTGTGTGTGGTGCATCTGTGTGTGCAGGTGTTCTGTCCTGGTAGACATCTCCAGCCGCTGTCCCATTGCCCCTCTGCTCACGTGCCACTTACCCCTTCTATGGCTGCATCACCCATGTGGCCCTGTGGTGGCGTTGTGGCCATCGCACCTCTATGTGTGTTGTGGGTCCCTACCAGACATTCCTGTGGATAGCTCACCTGCGGATGTGCCTCCCTCATTCTCGGAGGGGTGTCTGCTGCCCTGTGCACCATCTGCCTCCCTCTGTGCATTGGGTGCCTCTCGCACCATGGGTCTGGCTCTGTTCAGTGTCTTGCCATCCTCCTGTGGCCCGTTCAGTATGTGCAGTTCTTTCACCCTCTCTGTTCTTGCTGCCATGCTGGGGGGAAGGGCTGCCGGTTTCGCAGTTCCTGGTATCTCATCACCGTACAGTGCCTTCTGCGTGTTTACACTGCTTGCTGCTGTGGTGCTTCGCTTTTCCTGGGGTTCTGCGGCATTTGCAGTCGGCATTGTTTGGTCCACCATGATGTTGTTGTTCACGGCATTGTTTCCGCATTGCTCTGCCCGCAATATTTCCTCCGCGATATTCCCAACATGAAGCCTTCATCCCTGGTCAACTTGTAATTTTCTTATAATTGCTTTGTGGTCTAATTTTAGTTTGTTATATCTAATGTTCTGTCTATTAAGCCTTCTTGTATTTTGATTGTTTATACATATTCTAAAAAATGACAGTAAAATCCTGCTGAAATTTGGAAATTCGATTTACAATCACCAGTACAATTCATGGAATTTCGGGTCTTGAAAACGGAATTTAATCACTGTAAATTAGTGGTCTTGGTTATGACTGATGTCCTGCTTCACACAAAACCAACTAGGCACTGGGTGTAGAAATTAATGACTGATCTGTGAGTGCTATGTGAAGCAGCAGGCTTATGAGGTATGGCTCCAGACCTGTAGTTTGAAGCAGAAGACCCATTGGGTATGGACCCATACCTGTAGCTTGGCCTTGGGTCATGAGGGTAGGAGCTGGAGAGGCTTGGTATTAGGGTTGAAAACACCTAGGAGAACCACGCTATGGATTCTCCAAGGTTCGTGAGACTTTGCCCCAAATTATTTATTTCCTTGCTTTGCCCGCTTTGTGTTTCAGCCCTAATAGATGCATTGATATATTTTTTTTTCTGTTAATATACAACATATACGATCCCCTAACAGGGCACGCCTTGTGTCATGGGAAGCGTATAGGTAGCTAGACTGTAAGGCCTTCTTCCGCTTGCAGTTTTATATATTTTTTTCTCCATTTTTTCCTCCTTTTTTCCACTATCCCGACTCTGATAATACGGGGTCACCATGGCTGCCCCATTTCTCCAACTGGAAGAGTGTGTGGTGAGCGCAGACTTCCTTGCTGGAACCACTACCACTCTTTGGGTCTCTAGCAGGGGGTGCATGAATGCCAGATGGAGCTGTGCCCTCCCTCCCTGGGAGCTGAGCACCTCACACCTATGATTCCCCCCCCCATTCTCTGTTCCCCATCCTCTCACCTCTCAACTCCTTTCCTTTACTCCCTGTGCCAGTCCTCTTTCTCCCTCTAACCAGACCTACATTTGCTATTGATTTAGTGTGCTTACCCTCACCTGTCCCCGTACTGTATTTATCATGTTACACCTGTTTTGCTCTGTCATATCCCTATACTAGTTGTTCCCAGCTCTAGTTTGTCTCAATGCACTTCTTGGTATACTTGCCTCCAGTAATGTTTTGCATACTTATGTTAAGTCATTGTATTCTCTTGTTTTGTTGTATACTTATGTTAAATCATTGTAACTATCTTCTGACCTACCATACTTGAAATTGTCTTAAATTAATGTAATATTGTCACTTTTCTTTGTTGTAACTCCTCTGCATCATGCCTGAAATAGTCATTTTATGACTAGTGCACCTACCTGGTAATCGAAAACGAACTAAATAAATAAATAAATGATGTGCCTGGACCCTCAGCCAGCCCCAGTGCCAGATTCTGTGGCTTGCATGTGGAACCCCAATCTCCTAGACCTCGGTAGTACAATGCAATGTGCTGGTAAGATGCCACTGGGCCAGCTAGCTCAGATGAAATTAAAGCCCCATGATAGATATTGAGCTCCATTTGTATGTGCTAAAATACAATCTAACATTCCTACAGCAAATGTGTGGATGAGCACTGCATACTGCTGCGATGTCTCTTATCAAAATGTGGTCATCCTTGCTCACTGCACTGAAATGACAAGGAGATCAAGATCTGCATTGTTAGCTTTCTACAACATAAAAATACACCTTGTATGAAATGGAAATTTATTGTAATTATTTGACCTGTGCCTCAACCCTCATGTGGTTTTATATTTTTTTGCGTATCTTGCATTGATATGTCAGATAAGGCCTTAATCTTATCCTCGTAGATTAACTGTTGGGTGTTATTGTTCATGAGTGTCATTTGCAATTAAGATGGTTATTAAGGGAGTGGGACAGGATAAGGGGAAGGTTAGTACTGGAAAGGGGGGGCAGCTGCGGAGTGAAATCTGATTGCTGCACACTTGAGCAAACTCAATAGACCTTAGGGCCTGTATCTGCTGGAGTTTTCCATATGTTCATATGTTATTTTTAATGTTTCAGCAGTTAGGGCCTGATCCACAAAAACTGCAGGGTTATTCTCAAAACAAGCATATCTCTGCTATTCTGCTGTGCATGCAGGGACCATGATGGGGTGGCTGTGGTCCAAAGCACGTTCCCCTACCTTCCACTGCCCCCATGCAAGGGATGAAGGTGGCACCATGGGCATTCCTGAAGGAATCCTGGGCATCTAATCAGATGCGTGGGTTAGCGCTGTAGTGGATCTCCCACTCCGCGTGATGCAGGGGTACATGGGATGTGGCAACCCTTGTCAGTCCTCCAAGGTCTGCCACATCCTTAATGAGCACAGGTCAGTTTTTCAGGTTGCCACTGGCTGATGCCTCCCAGATCTGTAACTTTGCTCCTTGGGCCAGTGGAAAGGGGGCCAAGTGGACAGGGGCGTATAGGCACTAGGACAGCCCCCAGGGTTCTGTAGCCTCTGCCTCTCCATTTGCCATGTTCACTGCCTTGGCAGCAGTCTGGATTGGGCAGTTGTCTGCCCCACCCCCTTGCCTGCCCCTGACCTGGACTGGCATGGAGATGTTTGCACAGTCCAGGACTAGGTCAGAATGGGCACACTGCAACAGCTGTGGTTGCCACAAGGTGCCCCAAAAGTGCACATCCTGTGCATATGGGGCAGTCCACAACTTTCCATGGCACTCTGCAGGTGAAAGTAGCTGGCCACTCATTAATGATCAAGCCATTAGTTATGTGATTAGGAGAGAGCAACACCAGAAATCAAACAATTTCAACTTTTGCTGCTTGCTTGCTCGTCTCCTTTTTAGGAATTGGAAATGCCTCTCTTATTGCAAATTATGTCTCTTGTATGTTAGCTTTAAGTGTAGTAAACTTCTGTTTTCCTTTGGGGCTGATCCAGTACTTGGTTGAAAGCGTTTTTGTACTCCAATAAGGAAGCATAACAGATTTTCACCTGTGATGTTATCCCAGCACAACCTCACAGATGAAACTGGTGCCCACAAAACAGCCTACTTATGACCGTAAACACATAATTATATCCATTTTATAAATGTGATAATGCACATCAGGGCATGTGTTACTGGGATGATGTCTCTTCTTAAGTGGTTGATGGCTTTCAGCCTCTGGCCTCGTGCCTCACAACATACCCGAGGCGTGACATTATGCCAACATGATATATGCCACACATGAATTTGGTTTGATGCTCTAAATCCACAGTGGAATAAATATAAAAAGCATGTTTTAGAGCCCCCTATAGTCCTGAGGATGTCATGTCAGCCTACCTTACACAAAGAAAATAATTGCATTGCCCATGATGCTTTGTGTTTGCTAAGCATTTGATGCCTTAGAGACTATGCAGATTGTTGGGACTAAGACACAAAAAGCAAACAATTTGTACATTTGTTCTCTCCTTGAATCTGTTTCAGAGGAGTCCCTTAAGCACTTATGCATGGGTGCACCCTCTTGCTTTCTTTTCAAGCCCCCCAAGCTTAAAACATCCCATTATTATTCTTCCATGCTTAAAGCAAAGCCCCGTTTTCTAGCCTTGTCACAAGTACAGCATTTGTGGAATCACAGTGAGGAAAACAAAAGGAAGGAGGTATTGTGAGCACTAACACTGCTGCTGCATTGTGCTATGGCCCTGCCGCTCCATTTTCATTAATGTAGCAGGCCATGGCAGTAGTGGTATCAATGTCAAAAGCCATAGACTGATTCTTACTAATGATATCACCAGTTGGAGTACCTATAATTGCACAATTACACAGTTATGGAATCTATCCATCTCTCTCTCTCTCTCTCTCTATATATATATATATATATATATATATATATTCTTGGCAAAAAACTTCATTAATGCATCACTTAGGGTTCCAGTGACAAACATTTGGAAATGTGTTAGGGCTTCCAACTCAAACACCTTGGCTCCTCCCTGCACACAGCAACAGGTGTAGGGGTGTGCCTTGGGGTTGTCAGCCCTAATGCTCATCCCAGTCCATGAGTAAATAAGCTGAGATGGGTACAATATGGGAAAATTGGTTGAGCATTAGGGATGACAACCCCAAAGCAATCCCTATGCCTGTTGGTGCCTACAAGGTGAGGGATGGGTGTTAGAGTTGGAAACCCTAACACCAGATTTCCAAACTTTTGTCACTGGAACCCTAACTGATGCATTAACAAAGTTTTTTTGCCAAGAATGTCTTACTTTTTGAGATAGTACAATTGTAGCCTTATTTGGTTGTGAGATGGCAGGGTCCTCTGGGCCAAGTAGGGCTCCAATCCATCCATCCATCCATCCATCCATAATTTTTGAGAGATTGTAATTATATCCTTTATTCCCTGTGGGAGTGCAAGGCACTCTGGGCCCTGCACTGTCATCAGTCCATAATTGTATCAATATTTGGATGTGCCCTGTGCCCTGTGCTCCCATCGATCCATAATTCTTGAGATGGTATAGCGGCATCCTTATTTGCCTGTGCAATGTTATCCTATAGAAAACACAGCAGAATGTGAAGCCCGTGTAACTAGACACCAAATTAATATATTTTCATGAAACTAGTAAAAGGCACATTTGTGGCACAAGGCTTTTTATACACTGAAAATTTAAGAGCAAAATTGGAAAACCATTTATTCATAGCATAGTGAAATGACTGTTTAAATCTCACATAACAGTGATACCCTATGGGAAACAAAACAAAATTTAAAGTCACAGAATTCCACAGCAAAGTAATATACTTTCACCAAAACAACAAAAAGCACATCTGTGGGGCAAGCCCGTTGTACTCTGAAAATTTCAGACCAAAATCAACAACTGTTTGTGAACTCTGCAGTGACAAAGAAACAGCTGTTTTAAAATTCCTTTTTCACAAATTGTGAAAAAGAATCCTTTTCTGCAGTTCCTTTTTTGCAATTTGTGGAAAAAGAAAATCCTTATTGGCAAATTGTGAAAAAGGATCCTGTTTTGTAATTCACTTTTCACGATTTGTGTGAAAAGAAAATCCTTTTGCGCAAATTGCAAAAAGAATCCTGTTTTGTGGCTTTTTTTTCCTGCAGTTTGTGAAAAAGTATTTCTGCATGTTAAAAAAAAAACATTTCTAAGTGACTTAACAAAAAAACTAACCCCTGAATCAGATCGTACAGGGCCTGATTATGTAAAGGCATCTGTTGTATACTAAACCCACGTATTTTTAAAGTAATTTAATTTTGTTGTCACAGCTAACGGAAAACAAGATTGCGGCAGCAAATTCCTCATTTGCGGCAAAGGATTACGAAAAAGGATTCTGCATTTGCAATAAAGAATCCTTTTGGATAGTCCTTATGGTTTGGAAAGTTGCCCTAGTAACCCCAATTTATAAAAGCGGATCACAGGGGTTAGTCGAGAACTACTGCAGTATATCCATTCTCTGCACTCTTAGCAAAATACTGGAGAGGATTGTTTACAACCAACTCCAGGACTACATTGAGCAACAAACTCTTCTCAACACCCATCAACACAGCTTCAGAAAACTCCATGGAACTGACACAGCCCTTGTTTGCCTAGCTTCTGATATCTTCTCTGCTCTAGACTCTGGTCTGCTGACTGGAGCAATATTCGTAGACCTTACAAAGGCATTCGATGTAATGAATCACCAGATCCTTATATCAAAACTGAAATCCCTTGGCCTAGACAATTTGGCATTGTGCTGGTTCTCTAGTTATTGCTCAAGTATGTCACAAAAAGTAAAATGGAAAGGGCGATATCAGACTCATGCTCAGTTGGGGATGGTGTCCCCCGAGGTTCAATCTTAGGGTCCCTGTTCTTCTCCCTGTATGTGAATGATTTGCCCATGAACTGCGGGGATGCAAATCTAATCCTCTACACAGACAATGCAGTCATATATAGGAGTTCTCAAGATCTCTCCCAACTAACCAACCTGTTCACAAGCGACAAACAGTCCTTGGAGTCCGGGTTTCACACCAACAAACTGGTGTTAAACACAAAAAAAAACCAAAAACAAGGCTATACTCTTTGGCCCCAGAAGCTCAGGTCCCATCAGAGCGCACATCTGTGCCCCCTCACTCTTAGATGGTACTCGATTTGAGGTAGTTGAATCCATTAAATACCTGGGAATAAATCTTGACCAGTACTGCTTACTCAAAGCTCATACTGACCACTTAACTAAATCCCTAAGTCAAAAGTTAGGTCTCTTGTACCACCTTGCTACTGTCCTTACCATGTATTTACTGCATCGTATTGCAAACAGTATCCTACTCCCTACCCTTCTCTATGGGTCCATAGCTGTTTGTTCCATTAGGAGTACTGAGCTGCACAAGCTCACATCTCTATACCACAAAATTGGTCACTTCGCTGCAGTTACCCCTCACAAGGAACACCACTGCAAAGTCCTGGACTCATTCAGTGGCTGACACTTGAAAGGGAACTAGCTTACCATCCTCTTTGCCTAGCATACCAGCTCCAGTCTAATAATGCTCCCCCCAGCCTCAAAGATCTGCTACCAACCAAACTAAGCAGGCGGCCCCTCAGATCCTCCACCCTCCCCCAACTATTAGTTCCGTGTACAAAGACTGCTGCTGGTGACAGACCATTTACCTCTGTCATTCTGACCCTTTGAAATGCCCTCCCTGCTAGTCTAAAAGAATGCTCATCTCTGGGCCACTTCAAGAAAGGTCTGAAAACCCACCTACTTGAACTAAGTATCTGCGATTGTTATCGCTGATGAATTTCCATCCGAGCCTCATTATGAATCTTCCTAACCTTCCAGGTCTCAAGGTTTTAATCACCATAACTGATGTTTTAATACCATGTGATCCTACTCACATGTAACTTACAATTTTGGCACTGTATGTAAACATTTACTCTGTAGTATAATGTACTGTATAGTGTGAATGTGTATCTTTGTATTTCTTTTAGTCATTATCATCTAAATATTTCTATTTTGCTAAGCATTCCATGTAATTAACCCCAGGACACCCCTGAAGAAGGGACTCTTTAATCTCAGTGATCCCACCGGGTTAACAAAATTTAATTAAATAAATACATTATTTGAGCAGCACATCTAACTGGTCCCATAGGAAATAACAGGAAACTTTAAAATGTAATAACTTTGAAATAGATTAATATTTCTTCACCAGACCTTCAAAAGACACACCTGTGACTTACAACCTATATACAGCAAACATTTCAGACCAAAATTCCATGCTGTTTATGCACAGTGACATAAAGAATTTCACCAAAAATTGTAATTTTCTAATTGTTTGGTAATCTCCTCACCCACATATCCAACCAGAATGAAACTTGCCACAACAAGAAATATTTGGTCCCTGATGGTGCATGCAAAATTTCATATGAATTGTTTGAACGGGTGCAAAGTTATTAAAGTGCAAAATGTTGAGTTTAACATAGAAGTGAAGCCTGAACCCTAACAACAGGGGCATGATTCTGCCCCTATAACCCTATAATGTGCATGTATATTCATTGCATAAAACTTTGTTAATGCACTAGTTAGCATTAACATGACAAAAATAGGGAAATGTGGCATTAGAGTTTCCAACCCTAACACCCCACGCCCACCCCATAGGCAGCAACAGGACAAAAACATTACGGTTTCACCTCTTACCTCTTCACAAATCAAGTCTGGGGTATGCTTTGGGGTTGCCAGTCCTAATGCTCACCCCATTCCATCAGTAAATTAGCTGAGATGGGTAAGTAGATTAGAATGGGGTGAGTGTTAGGGTTGACAACTCCAACACAAACCCCACACCTGATTTGTGAAGAGACAAGAGAGGTGAAACTCCAATGTTTTTTCCTGTTGCTACCTACAACATGATCTTGCCCTCTGGGCCTGTACTTCCATCCATCCCAAGGTTTTTTTTCACATAGTTTGATTGTATCCTTATTTCCCTGTGGAAACACAGGGCTCTCTGGGCTCTGTGCTCCCATCCCTGCTTAGGTACATACATATATGTTGCTGTGGAGGGCCCTGTGCTTCCATTTGTAAGATAGCAACAACCAAATTGTCAGCATTGCCTTCTTATTACCCCACCTCATGTACACATTACTAAACCTTTCAAAACCCTGGCAAAATGTGATGCCATGCCACCGCCACGTCACTGCACGCCAAATGTACAAAAAGAGAGTTTGGCAGGATTTGAAGAATGACAGCTGTCACATTCATGTGGTGGTGCAATACAAGGCTATTTTGAAAGTTTGAGTTCAGAATATTTAAAATTACCAAAGTCATGAACCTGTGTAGCAAAATTTCAATGTGTGGGCATAACTTTGGTATTTTTGCATATTCTGAGCCACCTTTTCAATATACCCTTCTTATGACCCCACCTCATGAACAAGGGTGGTGAAAAGTTTCAAACCATTCATGACCAAAAGTTGATTTCACCAAGTGACTGTGAAATCACCTTTTTGGATGGATTTGCGTAATTCCATAGATATTATTCATGAGGTGGGGTCTCAAAAATGCCATATTTAAAATTTGGGGTCAAAATATGCAAAAATGAAAAAGTTGAAACCCCCATTCAAATACATTGAACAGCACTTACCTTAGTTTTTCATATAGCAATCAGCAGTTCCAGCGGCAAGACATGTCTTCAGTGGAACAGTGGATCTTTCACACTGGGACCTGTTCAGGTGAATGAGGGTGTGTGGGGGTTGAGGGGGTGTGTGTGGGGTTCTCAATGGGAACAGGGTGGGGCAGATAGTCGAGGGACCTTTTTATTTACAGGTTTAACAAAAAAAAGACACTGAGGGACTGTTTTCTTTATTACAGGTATACTACAATGGGGGAATTAGAGTGTGGGGGGGCGGGGTGCCGCTGGACACCAGGGACAAAACTAAATATTACAGGGATGGTGATCAGAGTGTGGGAGTGCCTCTGGACACCAGGTACCAAAGAAAATAAGGGATGACAATGGAAGCATGGGAGGGGGGGTGTGACTAGACACCAGGGAAATAAATAAATAATTAAGGTGGCGCTGGTCGGAGGGTGGGGGGTGCCACTAGACACCAGTGAAATAACAAATAACTATAGGGGTGGTGATCAGATGGTGGGGGAGCACTAGACACCAGGGAGAAATATAAGATGTATAATGTTAAAAAAAAATATGGGGAAGGCAATCAGAGATTGGGGGTGCCACTAAACACCAGGGAAATATAGTGTTATGACAGGGACGTGGATCAGAGGGTGGAGGTGCAACTAGACACCAGAGAAAAGAGGCTGGCAATGCAAAAAAGGATTTTCCCCTCATGAGAAGATCTTTTTTTGTGATTTGTAATATAAAGAAAGATTCTTTTCGTATCACAAGTCACAAAAAAAGATTTATAATCTTTAAAAAAATAACATTTCAAGGGCATTTCTGCAACAGTTAAGTGCAGAATCCACCTAAGGTGGTCTCGATAGGCAAGCTACATGTGTTGGTTGCTCTCCAGAATGTCATGTTTGTGGTTATCAAAATTTGAATTTTTAGGGAAAAAGGGAAAACAAGAGGGAGGCATAGGAAAAACCACATGAAAAAGAGTTCCCATGTGAAAACTTCATACAGCTGTTTTTAAATGCTGACTGAGCATGTTCAGAACCCAAATTTTTTACATTTAATAACTTTGGAAAATTTCAACCCAAAATTCCAAACTGTCTGGTGCTACGTGAATGCAACCCCCCCGCCCCCAAAAAAGACAGCAAAAAATGGCAATTTTTTTTTTTGCGTTTTCACTATTTGCATCTCTGAATAGGCACATTTGACCAGAATGATACGTGGCACGTCAAGAGATCTACCCTATGAGACTGTGCATGCAAAATTGTATGCAAATCTGTTGAACAGTTTCGAAGTTATTAAAGTGCAGAAATTGGGGATTAACATTAAAGTGTCTACTCAACCCTAACTATAGTTGTGCTACCATGCCACTATAATACAGAAAAAAATATATTGTTGTTACTTTTGTTACAATGGCTATTTCTAAGATTCCTATCATCATAGTGGAATACTAAGCCAATCAGAGAGCAGCTTTTACAATGCTAGTCACATCACAATGCACTGAAGCCAGCTGTTACACTCAAAGAAAAACTACAAAATGTTTAAACAAACTGCAGATTTAAAAACTATAACTTGTAAACTACTACTGTATGTATTGAAAATACAATGATCTGACTCAAAATAATCAATTTATCATCACTTGTGAGTGGGCTGGAGTTTCATAACTTACTTATTGCTCTGCCACTCATGAGGTATGGTGCTGCCCCTTCACATTTGAAGATAAGTTGTACATTATGAGTCCGCCCATTGCATATCCCATATATAGATATCTATATTTATGCAATAGGTGTGGCAAAAACTGGAGTGTGATAAATCCATTTGAGTAACTGTAGATAAATGTAGAATCTTACATTTATGCAAAAATGTTACTATGTCAGTATCCATTTATGTACATGGTTACTACATCACACATTAATCCTCCTCTCCCCCACCATCACTTCTTTCAACTATAGTTTTGTTTCAGCACCGCACTCATCAACAGAAACACATCAGACAAGAAAAAAAACAGCGTCTCTTTCCATAAAAATTGTTATGCACAGTTCTAGCACACATAAGCACAACTAACTAGCAGCAGATGCAAATAATTTTATTTTTGCTTTTAACCTTTGTTTCCAAAGTGAAACCAAAAGTGGAAAATTTCCTCTTCTACACCTCCACCTGCCTGCCCATCTGCCCCAAGTCTGTTAGAGGAGCTAAACACTGCTTTGTTACTATGTCTGCAACAGACTCAAACTGCCTAAGAACTTCCCTTGTTTACATGGCACCATTTATTTCTTCTTTTTTCACATTGCCTAGCATATATTGTCCTGCCTTCAGCCATGTTTGCATGGTCACATTTGCACTGGAGTAACATGAACGCTTGAGTTACTCCAGTGAAAATGTGACCGTGTAGACAGACACTCGATCATGGTATGCCACTCACTAACACATGCCTGCATATCTCTCAACTGTCACACATTACGAGGTATGTCACTCATTGTATCCCTCAGAAACCCTCTGTCCCACATTGAGAAGGTGACATTCCACACTGATCCCTGAGACTGTTAAGCAGAAATGTATAGTAATATAAGATGTTAGGTTGTCAGCAAACATTATAAACATTAGTGCACTTATTTCCACAGTATTCTGAGCTTGCAATGTCATGTTTGATGATGTGTCACACATTTTGTCCAGTTGTCACACAACACATTTGCATGATAAAAGGTTGAGCGGTATGCATGCCTGGATTCCCTAGCAAGCTGGGCACACTGGGAACACTGAGCATATCGAGTGGCTTACATCGGCTTCCACTGCCTGTGGACTGTGTGCACCACTGCAACCCGTTCAGTGGCTCATGATTCCTCAAGCCACTGTCCGGCTCCCCTGACTCATGGCCCCTTCACCAGCACAGATTGGAGTGATTCAGAGAGGGTCCATGTAGACAGACAGACCCTCGAGTCATGGGTAGTTGGGACTGCGCTGTTGTGGCCGGACCTGAAAGTGCTACTGCTGTGTAAACATGGCTTTAGATGTCCCGACTGCTCCATGTCACTCGATCACATTCCATGCTGTCAGCGACTCTGCATCTTAGGGAAAAAAAAACACTCCATACTATTTTATTCTTAAATGAAAGAAATCCAAACCACAGTCAGCCACCTCCCTTGTAACTGACCCACCGCTTTCACTTGTTAATGGCTGATGCCATTTTTCCTCTCAACTTTAACTGTGGCCACCCAGAACTCCAATCATCCTGGGACACAACACTTGCACCCTCCCTCACCGCCGAATGGACAGAACACATTTCCTGCCAGAAAGTTCCAGTGCCAGCTGCCAGGCAACTAGCAGCTCCCCAATTCGATGCCATTTCCAACACCATGCTGCACTAATTTCTTGTAGCTCTTAAAACATATCGCAGCAATCTAAAACTGCAGCTGTACCTGATCATCACTGAGTTCCCTTAATACAAAGCCCATGAGTGCATGTCTCTGTGCTGTAAACAAAACCAGTTCAGTCTGTAAAAGTTATCTAAAAGTGAATTTTTAATAGATAAAGAAAATGGAAAAACAATTAAACAAACACACTTCTCTACATCCTCCGAGAACAGGATTCAAATTATTTCCCTGTTCTCTCACTAAGAGATGCCACCATTTTATCCTCTTAATTATTCACAGTCCATTTTGCCAACCAATAAAGACACACATCAGGTGGTATCAGGGCACGGGGATGTTAAAGAGTCCCTAGTAACCACCTAGCAACCTCCCAGTAAAGTGGAGATATACATTGTAAAGTACAAAAAGTTCTATCAAATTTTTAAAAATAAACAACTGAAAACAAATCTACTTGCACTTGCTGAAACTGTACCTATTGTATAAATGATACACACAGAAGGGACCCAATGTTACAAATGATTTATCTGTACTCATGCTGTTTGACCTCGGCCACCTCACTCATGGCTTGCACCACTGATGAGGTTACCCAAGGTCAAACAGCACTTGAAAGATAAATCATTTATCGCACTGGTCCCCTCTGTGTATTCCTTATGTATACCATGGGAGTGCATATACATTTGGAAAATAAAAGCTGTTATTTTCACTGGAGACATACCTACTGTGAAAACAACATGATATTTTCACAGTAGCTATGTTATTTTGCATAGCAAGCACAACCCATGCTTTTTACACAGACTGGCTCCCTATGAGCAGCACATCAATGAGTGGTGCTGTCACTTTAACAATGAAGGTATTGGCTCAGCTTGTCATCATTAATAAAGTAGAAAAGAAAGAAAATGTGTATACAGGTAAAACATTTACATAATACAGCATGTTTCTTTTACCTGCACGAGACACACACACACAAAAGCAGGTACTCCCATGGTATACATTGATTTTCCCAAGCGGTAGCTTCAAATACTCATATTATCTGGTTTGAAATGTTCTTATTGTGCACTTGCATGAGTGGCGTATATTTGAAACTACCTCATGAGATTATCCCTAGTTATGCAACAGATGTGGGAAAATACATTTTGCCAAGATAAATATGTTATCTTGGGCAACATGAGCAAGATAAATGAAATTGGCTACTGAGCATGCTCAGAAATGTATGTCACTCGTGGCTACACTGAACATCCTCAGAAATTTATTCTCACATGTGAAGATACATTTCTGAGCATGCTAAGTGACCAATTTCACTTATTCCCCCCCCCCAACGGACACCACTGGAAATGAGTTTTATGGCTCATTAGGCCTTTTCTGGTAAAGCTATTTCAATAAAAAAGTAAATTGTGAGATGCTATTTGTGTTTTGACTGAATATACAGTAGTTTAAGTGGTTTACGTTGCTTTTTTCTTTTGTAGCTTTTTACCATTTCTATCACAAAATCACCTAAACACCTGGGGCTGGATTTTCAAAAGGGCCCTTAGATCCATGCAAGCTACGTCAAACAACCAGCTTGAATCAGATCTTGGGGCACCAAATACTGTGCACCATATTGTGCTAGAAAAGCGATCTGTGTGACTGACGTATGAGGTCCACTGCATCAACACAGTGGTGTAAGGGATGGTAATGACGCAAGCTGCACCAAAATAAACAGTGCAAGTTGAGTCAAAAATGCTGCAAATTATTTCAGCAAAATGATGCAAGGAACGAAAATGATGCAAACCGAATACAAAAATGGTGCAAACTGAGTAGAAATGGAGCAAACTGATGACAGATGGTGTAAACTGGGTAGAAATGGTGCCAACTGATGAAAACTGGTGCAAACTAAGTGGAAATGGTGCAAACTGATGACAAATGGTGCAAACTTAGTAGAAATGGTGCAAATTGATGAAAAATAGTGCAAACAGAATACAACTAGTGCAAGCTGAGTAACCAAAATGGTGCAAGCTGAGTCAAAAAAATGACGCAAAGGACGAGAATGACGCAAGCTACCTAAACAAAACGGCAGATGAAATGGCCAAAACTAAGTCCCCAAAATGTTTTAAACTAGTCCTGCAGGAGAATACTGGCCCTTAATATTGGCATAGTCAGGTCTGACCACCTGTTTTGAGTGTCTTTATATGCTCTAGTGTCCCTTAGACCAGCTCTGGCTGACCTAGCAGCTAACGGTACTTTGACGTGTTTGGTGTCAGTACTGAAGCTTTGAAATTCCCACAGGTGCAGTCTTGCACCATTTCTGTGATGCAAGATGGCTTGCATCATGGTGCTGCCATTTCTATGGTGCAAGGCTGACACAGCCACCTTTGATGCAGGGCGGACTGCCTTTGATGCAGTGCTCCTTTGAAAATCGGATCTGGAAGAATGTTTGATGCTAGACTCCCTTACGCCACTATTGTTTAGCATGCGTCCCTTATGTCATACCTGGGACTCTAAAAATTTGGCCCCTGTTGTATAAATCACATATGGCATGGGATGACTTAAGTTATCATTTTTATCTTCATTCGATGGCATTGGTCTTCTGCCATCTCACTCTTGGCTTCACTACTCATGAGATATCAACAGACCTTCTCATGAAGATAAACACTATGGGCTTGATTCTCAAAGTGGGCTTGGATCAGTGCAAGCTGCATCGAACAACAGCTTGCACCAAAGCCCAGTGTGCCAGGGACCCTGCGCCCAATTCTCTAGCGGGCAGGGTCTCGGTGACTAAGTCCCATGGCTTGTGGCAACTGTGGTGGTGCGCCAAACAGATTTAGAAAATAAATACACAAGACAGACTGCATAATTGTTACAACATATTGTCCCTTATTAAACAAAGCAAAAAAGAAGCTGAACTTTAACTGCATATATTGTATCTTTGCCCTCTGTTTAATCCCTTCTTCAAAGCAGCAGTAGTTAAGAAACATACTTGTTCACCAGCCCTGCCCCTGCCTGAAATCCTCCCTATTTGGTGTATGGTGAAAAACGAGAACAACAGGAGTTTACCACAGTGCTTGTTATAAAAAAATCACAAATGCAGAAACGAAAAAAAAAGCACCCGTGGTCACAGACACACAAAGAACTACAATTCAAAAAATAGAAAGTCCTTTAATTCATCCTCAGTTGTAAAGTGCAAAATACATATTGATGTGCTGTTATACAACTACGCTGTTATGCATCAGGAGGTATCACTAGGACTTCTGCCAAAAAGACTACTGATGTTTCGCATGATCACTGCCATGCATCCTCCCTATTTCAGAATTGAACTTTGCATTGTATGCATGCCAATCCCACATTCATTCTGAGAAAAACAAAACACCACAAAGGTTGCCAACTCATACCCCACTCACCCCTTTCTAACATTGAGGGATGCGTAGGCTGGGAAAACAGAGAAGGAAGTAACAGCGCTGTCAGAGAAAGTCATCACAATGCTGCAGTAAGTCTCTCTCTCTCTCTCTCTCTCTCTGTCTCTCAACTGAAGCAATGTTCTTTCTGCACCATTATCTCACTTTTCACTCCAGGGTCATCTTAATGTGTCTGATGTCCTCCAGTGTTCGCCTTATGCTGGACTCTATTGAGCTCAGACAGCTACTTTAACTAATAGCCGTTTGTAATGACTATTCTTTTCTGACATCATGCACCTTGTGAAAAGTCCACAGTACAGGCTTAAATATTTAATAATAATTACATAGTTTGCCTATTGCTACAAAAATACAGTATTATTGAAACATAACCAGTCACTATGAACATGCCCTATGACACAGTGTAGCAATACCTGTATTAAAACAAAACCATATTACATGATAATATCCTCATATAACTACAGTGCAACACAACAATCCTTAACTCATTCATCCATCAGTCATCTACTGCTTCTTTTGTACACACCTTTCTCCACCATCAATGACATCATTTTGCAGCAGCAGTGGCTCTGACCAGATTATGTTTTAATTATTTAGCAGGACTGGAACCAGTGATGTTGGCTTGAGCAGAAGCGCTGCACAAAAAGCTTCATTGTAGACCTCAGCTCAACTGATGTTACTGGGAACAGAACTCACAAGCTATTGAAAAATAAATATTGGGTGGGGAAAAAAGGCAGCATTAACAAGGGGCTGTAAATAAAGGAAAACAAAAACCTGGACTATTTCATAACAAACATACAAAACAATACATTGGTATTATTAAACAGGCCTCACACATGCCCAAAATAATAAATACATTAAAAAATGTAAATGACAGAGTGTATGTTCACGCCACTTCTTTTTGTTTTTTCTTATGGGGAAACAGAAACACAGCACTGAAGAAAAGTCACTAGACAACCTTTCTTATTTTGTCAGATGGCTGACATACAGCAAATGTGTAGAAATGCATACACACAGTATACCATTAGGCATTTCACAAGGTATTATTCTGTTGTGCTGAAGACACACACACACACACACACACACACACACACACCAGTTACACATTTTACAACACTTTTTTTAAGTTCTTTATTTGTGCTCCCCTGTCTCTCACTGGCACTGTCTCCATCACCCAGGTGGGCTCAGACCCATCCCCCCATGTATTTTGCTCTTACCCTCTGTGAGGTCTCACATCATATGCCATGGTGGTGCCTGACCATGGCCAGGCAATATTGCCAGCTCTCTCTTGTGTGCGGGGGCAGGAGTTGCCTTTGGTGGACAGGCACATGCTAGGGTTGTTGGCACACACAGGGCCCCACGCATGTGCACATGATGCATGCTGTGCAACACCCAGCTGAATGACCCCCTCTCCCAGCAGTGCCTACACTGCAATGCCACCATTGGTCACCTAAGTGGCATTAGAGCAGCAGATACAGTGACCCTGCCTCCCTGGAGGAGAAGGGCATCTGCTGATATGCTCAGTTTTCCTCCTCCAGCTAGTCCTTGATCACCTTGGCTCATTTCCTCACCGGAGTCACCAGCACGATAACTGGTAGTTTGACAACCGCATCAATGGGCCAGCCTATAATGCTACTTTTTCACATTTATATGGACACCTGTGTGTCTTCTAATGCATACTTGGGGTGAGAAAACTGTAGGCTGAAGGTGAGTCACTACTAAGCTATGGTCATGTCACCTTACACTTGGAAATACTGTGCATGTCATCTTTTGGGTCAGGCCCTTGTGAATCCCAGTTCCACCATGTCCCAGTGAAAAACATTTTGTCAGCATCGATAACGACACTGGCAAAATGCCGCCTGACATTACAGTGCCAGGCGTTTCTCTCCTGGGAGGTACAGTGCCAAAGTGCCCTCCCGGGAAATGATTGTTTTTTCCTCGCCGCCCCCCTTCCCACGCAGAGGGTTCTGCTTCACACCACCAGAACTTTAAATATCTAACTCTGGGTGGGCATGACTGTGGGGGAAAAAGGTGAAACTGGCAGCAGGCAACCAGAAATCATGGTTGCCCCTCTCAGTATTGGCAACTGGGAGTCACTGTAATGTCAGCGACAAATTTATTTCACCCTCCTAATGGGATACCGTGAATCCCTTGTTTTTAATACACTTTGTCATGCAGGTTCCAAATTCATTTATATGGTGTCCCATTGTGTCCAAAATAGTTTACAATGTACCCAAACAGCATATGCAATGACAAGTTATTAATGATGCTCAGCTCACAGACAGAATAACTTGTTTTGCAGACTGAAATAGCAAGACAACAATCATTTGCTGGAACCATAACTTTAGAAGCACAAGAATAGCTTAAACAGAGATACTGAGGCTCGAGGTACATGGTATGGTGAATTTCATGGTTAGCTTTTCACAAATAGTGATATTTAGCAGCAAGTATTCTCTGAGGCAATCATTCACTTTTCTAGGCTATTCTGTTTCCTAGTTGATCCCCTCTGCCACCACCCTGATGTTGACGGTCACCAGGCCACCCTCCTTTGGCTGGGACAGTGGGCCAACAGCTGCTGCCAATGATGCTAAGTAGTCAGCCAGTAAAGAATCAGCAAATGATGGGAAACCAGCTCCCACCCTGCCAAGGACTTCACTGCTGCGATGAGCTGTCCCCTTGGCTAGTTCCAGTGTAGTATTCTGCACATTCCATGCTTATCCCCATCTTTCAGGTGGAAGCATGACTGACCACTACTGAGCTGTTGCACCAGTCCCAGACCGAAATATTTGTATGAGACAACACTTGGAATTTGCAGGCTGTCATGGGTGGATTGAAATGCAGCCACAGAAAAATACCAATTCACTAGAGTCCAGGAAGTGCAGCCAACCCAAGTAGGAACACAAAATGCAAAAAACAGCAGGGGGTGGTGATGCACAAACAACTGAATCCAAATCCTTGTGCAGGTTCATAAACAGCTGGCAAAACATACATGCAAAGGCAGGCAGTTAGCTTGACACCCACGTTCTGTGCCTTGATCTGAGGATTCATCAAGGAGTGAGGCTAATGAAGCCCTCGGGGAGGCGAAGTGCTGGGTGTTGGGCTAATAGTTGTCCTTTGTGAACTTTGGCAGCTATTTATACAACAAAAGCATCATTTGTGCCTACAGAAGGACTTAGATTAATTGTTTTTGGGCTCCGCCACCTGCTGTTTTTCTGTCGTGAATTGGTTGTTTGAGGCAGCCATTGAATACTGTACATTCAGACAGCAGCACTGTTTTCTCATCACAGACCTGACCATAAAACCACTAGATTACCAGGAATTCAATTTTGGAACATGATGGCCACAAAGAAGTCCACAAAGAAGTCATTTGACCACCACTTCTTGTTTTTTTTTAATGGGAAACAGAAACACAGCACAGAGAAAAAGGCACTAGAAACCCTTCCTTATTTTCTCTGAAGGATGACATAAAATGTGTAGAAACACACACACACACACACACACTCACAAGCAAACAAACGCAGACTCAGGATAGGCAACACCTTGATTTGTCTTCCTTTTACCATGTTAAAAAAAGTATCATAATCTCTTGAAGGAAATGAGTGACCTCACTGGCCACACACAGACATGCACAGTTCTCCAGTCTGGCCCCATGCAGTCAGTAGTTAACTACGGCAGCTTTGGCTGCATTATGGAACAGTGCTTATGTTCAAACTAAGTTTATAAAATGGGTGGCATCATTAAAGACACTTGATTGGGTAAAAAAAATACAAGATAAAAATAATAAAATAAAAATAAAACGTGGTAATAGGAAGACAAACCAAGGTGTTGCCTACCCTGAGTCAAATCTAATTAAACATTTGTCTCATTCATAGATAATTAGGTATGTACCTTTAAGTAGTATAACCATATATATCCTGTCTCCAAATAGTGTTTGGATGACCCTACATGATTAAAATGTCAACAGCAGGGAATGAGGGCTGTATACAGTACCTTTACATCATTTAGCAAGCTAACTTTAATTATGTATATTAGGAGTACATTACATAATACTGTCTCCAAAAGGGAAATGTTGCTGCAAGTACAGTTACTCTACACAGACCTACATTTTACTATATTTTACATGTGGCATGCTGTGATAACCATACTACTTTTTCTTTGGTAGTCTGTATTATTTTTAACTGCTAGTTTATGCTCGTATAAATGTGGAAGCCCAGATGCGCTACTCAGTTGTGACAAAAAAAAAAAATTGCCTAGTCCAGATATTTTAGCACCCCAGTCTTAACAGGTGCTCAAACTTTCATTGCGAAGGGCCACAGGAAGGGCATGGGGTAGTTAGTGTTTAAGAAATCCTGGGCCCTATTCTCAAAACCTTTAGACTGACGCAAGGGACTTGCATCGGAAGAATTTGATGCAGGGGATGAGTTGCATCACAATTTGTGTCAAACATGATTCTATAAGGCAGCCTGCATAAAATCCAATGCAGCTGCACCAAAGCCCCCTTTCACCAAGGTTGTGGCAAGGAACCAGGTACACCAGGTCGCAAGGAGGTTGCGCCATAGTAGGACTACAGTATCCTCTATTTTAGGATTCAGAAAGCCCCACTGTGGACACAGCAAGGGGCACCACTTAGACCAGCCAGGAGGTGGTCTAAGTGGCTTGAACCAGTGGCAGGGGATCGGACAATGACTGCCAGCTGCAGTTGAGTCAGGGGAGGTGGTATGGGGGAGTCGGAGGGGATAGCTGGCAGCAGCTGCAGTATTGGCACCCGGCTAGGTGCATTTGCATGGGACTTTATGCACAGTCTAGTAATCATATGAGGATAAAGTAGCTAACTGCCTTCATAGTCTAGCTTCCCCCATGCCTGATGTCCCCCAGGAAATGTGCACTGTCATCCCTGGTAGTCTAGTGGCCCCTCAGTCCCCAATATCCCTGAGAAATAGGTAATGATCTTCCCTAGTATCTAGCACCCCCAATCCCTGATCTCCCCCAGAATCGATTGTGTCATAGTCCCTGGTGGTCTAGTGGACCCCCATCCCACAGCCCCAAAATGCCTGTAAATGAACATGTTAAGAATATCATTCTGTGGTGATCTAGTGGTCCCCCAGCCCTGAAATGCCTGTAAATTAACATGTTAATGACATCATTCCCTTGTGGTCTAGTGGATCCACACCCTACCACCCCAGCAGATAGTGCCCACCCCACACCCATCCCGAACCCTGAGCTGGTGACTGACACTACCCTCCTCTCACCACCACTGCTGGCCACCAAATGAGCTGTCACACAGCACGTACTGTATACAGTATGTGCTTACTGGTTGACAGCTCAGAGTGAGCTGTCAATCAATGAGCCTGTACAATATACAGTACACGCTCCATAACAGGTCAGCCGGCAGCTGGCTGTGGTGGTGAGAGGAGGGCTGTGCCTGTCCCTGGCTTGGTGTTCAGAATGGGGGGGTGGGATTGTGGGCACTACCTGCCAGAGTGGGAGGATGGGGGTCTGCTAGACCCCCAGGGAATGGTGTCATTAACATGTTAATTTATAGGCATTTTGGAGCTGAGGGGGAACCACTAGATCACCATGGAATGATATTCTTAACGTGTTCATTTATAGGTATTCCAGGGCTGGGGGTCCACTAGACCACCACGTACTATGACGTGATGGATTTTGTTGAAGATCGAGGATTGGGGAGTGCTAGACTATCAGGGACAGCAGTGCACATTTCCTGTGGGATACTGGATATTGGGGGACCACTAGATCACCAGGGAATGATATTCTTAACATGTTCATTTATAGGTATTTCAGGGCTGGGGGTCCACTAGACCACCATGGGCTATGACGTGATAAATTTTGTTGGAGATCGAGGGTCAGGGGGTGCTAGACCACCAGGGACAACCGTGCACATTTCCTGGGGGATATTGGACATTGGGGGGACCACTAGACTACCAGGGCAGTTCCCTACTTTACCCATAGAATGATTACTGGACTGTGTATACAGTCCCATGCAAATGCACCCGGCCGAGTGGCAACACTGCCACTGCCACCTAGCTAGGCCCCCCATGACACCTCCCATGCCCCTTCTATAGCTGGCCCCCTCCTGTCCAGCAGCTTCACACACCCCTACCATCCCAGCCCTGCTAGTGTTGCACTGGGGGGGTGGATCCCTGCGGAAATTCCCGTAGGTGCTTTAACTGTTTGGCGCAGTGGATGACATGTGGCAAACCCAGGGAGTTTGGTGCCAGAACCATATTTTTTCATAGAATTGAGTGCAGGGTCCCTGGCACATCCAGAGTTTGCCTCACCCCTAGATCACTGTAAATTGCAGCGATCTATGAGCTTTTTGAGAATCTGGCCCCATGTCATTACCTAGCCCAGTCAAACTCATTCATATGCTAAATAGTTTCTAAAAGAAGATTGCTTTCTGAGATCCAGGGTGGGAGATAATATTGCAGTGTAGACATGATCCAAATTCCAGGTCTGAATCAGCATCAGCCAATCAGATGAATTTCGGTTCAAGGAAGTGATGTCACAGCCTTGTTCTGTCAAAGCAGTGGGGGAGAGAGGAAAAAAGGGCAAAATTCTGCAGCACACTCTTCTCTGTCTCCTTTCAATGGAGTTTCTGTGTGAGCTTGTTCCAAGGAGAGAGCGCCACGCTGTGTGTCTGTGGAGAGACTTAAGGAAACAAACAGTAGTGGGGACAGTAAGGTAAGAAGACCCTGCAACTGGTTAGGAAGATAAAAGCATTTACCTGCACAAGAGTGCAAGCTTTCTTTTGTAATCCTGTATGTGTACTGTTGTTTGACTATGTGTGAATAATGTATGTACCTGAATATTACTGCTGTATTTTGACAACCAGTGTGTTTAGTAATAAATCAGTTATTTTTATAAAGACTGGAGTAACTGGTTGTTAGTGACTGCATCTCTGAGGGAAGGGTACCTGAATAAAGGGCTGCATAATAAAAGGTCCGAGAGAGAGTAGAGTGTGTCCTACCCAGAGCGGAGACCCACACTATGGGGAGTTTAAAGGGTAGAAGGGGGTAGAAAGGGTTATCAGAGCACTTGGGTCTATGCTCTTTCTAATGAGGGTACCTTGATGCAGCAGCACTCGTTCAGATGGTCTCCGTGGCATAGGCCTGAGAGAGAGCGAGTAAGAGGTCCTCTGGGGACTGTGGAGTTCTCTGACCATCATGCACATTGCAACCCCATTCATTTCAAGGTATAAATCTAATTTATGTCATATGTTCCTATAACACCAAGTTACAGATTTAATTAATTTTGTATATAATTGCATCACACCAAGTTACAAATCCAAATAATTACATATGATTTTAACCATGCCATGCTATGTATCTAATTAGTCACTATAACAACCATCTCCTGCCAGTAGAGAGAGAGGGCTTGTTTACTTTGAGATTGTGGAGCCTACTGATTGATGGAGTCTCTGACATTCAGTGGGTGGAGCTAGTGTGCCAGTTGTTGGGCATTGTCAGATGTGTATCAGGATGGTATAGTGGTAGGAGGGCACAGGTGTACCTCCAGGGCACCCCTGGTTCAGATCCCTCACCAGGCCACCTGACGAGGCAGAGACCCCTCACTAATAGCCACTGTCTGTGGAACCAGTGTGTCAGAGAGTAACAGAACTCATTGTTTGGTGGTCTGGTAGCCTCCAGGGACAGACACCAATACAGTGGTGAAGTATGGGAACTTGAGAATCTGCAGCAGTTTAGTGCAGATCATGAATAATTGTGTGGCCGTGTAAGCAATCACTGGGCAGAGTGTGTACTCTAAGAGGCTACCCCTCAAGGGAAGTTTTTGGCAGCCCTGCAGTGTACATGGATCTCACTGAAGTGGGCATTGTCCTTTGGGAAGGGGAGTTGTTTTATTCCTGTTCCTGTAAAGAAAGAAAAGGTGCTGCAGGCGATGCTGGAGATGATAAAAGTTCCGGCAACAGATAGGGAGCGGGGGGAATCCCATTTTGTGATGTGGATCAGAAATGCTATCTTTGGTAGCGGGCATGGGGAGATTGGCAGACACTGCCAGAGGACATGCTGTGTGCCACAACAGTGCTGCCCAGCACTCTGTGCTAAGAATAAAGGCTCTTTTACATGATCTGCTGTGCACCGCTGTGAGCAGATCAGATAGACCATTACCTTGCTTGCCATGTAAAGCCGAGATGCCCTGCATGCAAGGGTGGCATTTGCTATCCTGGCATACCCTGCTTTCCTGGGCTCTCCACTGCAATTTTCCATTTTGTCATGCATCATACTGCTGTACAATAAGATGCAAAAGCAGCTGGGTTTGCACTTCACATTATCAATAAAGTCACAGCTTTGTCATTCCTTTAATTTTCAGTTTTTTATTCACCTTAACATTTCGCTCATTATTGAGCTTTATTCAAAGGGTTTTTTGTTTCTCAGTGTGCAAAGCAGAGCTGCTCAAGGGGAGCCTGGTGCTCCAGTGACAAGTGTTCACAGCAGTAATGAAAGCAGTCATGGCACTCACCCTCCTTTGTTCTGGTGTTCTAGATGATTTCTGGCTGCTCCCCATCATGGTGGCTGCATGTTTTTGATTGCACTTGCACTATGCACTTTAAATAAATGTCAAATGAATATCTGAAGAAAACTTTGACTCCAGAACTGTTAGTTTTATACAGAACAAAGGCAGGTGAGTGCTGTGACTGCTTTCAGTGCTGTTTTTTTGTCTCTGTAAATTAATTGTATAAAAAAAAATGTCATTTTCATACAAACATTGTTCTTTGGTAATGATTATTTTTTATATGTGTTCAATCAATTCTGTATTACCACAGTAGTCTTTCCTATTACTCCTGCTTTCATATTCCAACAGCACACAGCTTCATTCTTTAACGTGCTGCTGTAGAATCACAGCTCAGGGCTCACATCGATACATCCCCATAAGCAAGTCTTGGGCTCTTGGCCGGCCAGAAAGCTAGGACAAGTGCCACAAGAGCAATGAGACCACTGCAGGACTACTGTGTATATAACCAAAACACAGTGTCGTAGACAGAGCAAAGCAAGCGGTTAGAAACCGCAGCACTTTAAGTAAGGGCTCCTTGTAAAAGGCCTTAGGAGTCTATTAAAAGTGAAGCACCCAGAAATGGGGTGGCCCTTAGCAAATTAGTGGCACAAAAATGATGTAAATCTGGTTTCTGCAGGTTTATTTGTCCTACAATTTGCTGATTATTGGTGGTTTTAATCCTCATTTCTTCATACCTCCCTCTTCTGTTTTCTGTCGGTTTGTAATTTAAATCACACGCTTACCTAAAATTGTAGAGGACATGCTGCTCTTAATTTAACTACAGTATGGGTTGTTTTGTATTCCCTCTCCAACTGAGTGCACCCCCCCACTGGGTTGTACCTGGAAATGAACCCTAGCTCAGCATGCCTTTCTAGGTTACTAATTTCTAAGAAAAATAGTCTATCTAAACATATGAGTACAGGCACTAGTGGGTATTGAAGAGCCACAAACATTACATTTTTGCCTGCATCATCTCTTTCTCAGTCTGCAAGCCTCATTATCTCTCCATTAAACAACTTACAGGGCATCCAAACATTTTATTTATTTATTTAAAATCTTGGTAATCGGGATAAGTACACTGAGCTGGGTCTCATTTTCAGGTGCGACCCAGGGAAATTGTACAAAAGGAATACATAGAGGAACAATATACAATTTACAATATACATTACAAGTAAACGGAGAGTCAAACCAAGAATGAGTGCACACCATGGGAAGAATCGCTGAAAAAGTATGAAACTCACCTTGAAACTCATCGGTCTGTAGTCAAACCAGCTTACAGCCAAAGAGTCACAAGAGAACCTTCTCCACAGAAACAGTCACTGAGTGCAAGCTGCATTTTCAGGCTGCCCGGAGGAAGATGCTTCCTGCATTTAAGCATGGCAGCACACAGCTGTGGTATGTCCATGGAGTCTCTGTTGGGAATGACTGTTATGCCATGATCCATTACTGATTGCCTAGAGAATACGGATTGGGCAACCACGCACAGCCAGCCTATGGTGCCACCGAGAGCTTCAGATTACAGCAGATCGCAAAAGTGAAGCTCGAGAGATAAACTGTAATCTGAACCTCCAGGTGGCACCACAGTCTGGTTGTGTGTGGTTGCCCACCAGTATTCTTTATACAGTCAGTAATGGATCACGGCACAATAATCATTTCAACAGAGACTGACATAAACTTATTTTAAGGCTGTAAATGACACAAGTGCCCATATCTGTAATTGAAGTTTCTCTCTGTCTTGTCTAAATATTTCCTTAAAGATATTCCAAACAGGACTTTCTGCTTACCTAAAGCATCACATTCTTTCTCATTTGATGCCTCACATTGGTGGAACTCCCTTTAAATAAACTGTAATAATTTGATATCTTTTTTTCTTTCTCCTTGAACCTTCACTTAATAATGTTTGTAATTGTCATAGTTATGTTCGCATATTTTTTTTTGCATAATGAGTAGGTAGGTAGGTAAAAGTTTATTTTTATACAGGTGATACACGTTGTTTGGACAGAAGTCCAGTTTACAAGACAGACCTGTTAATCCCTAATTAGACATTTCTAAGGCATGGCCAGGGACATAGTAAGGCTCAAGGCCAGAGGTCGAGTGCCTTTAGCCCCGTGCCCCCCCGTGTGTTAGAAATGCCTAATGCACACCCCCGGAGTGTCTTATTGTGCTTATAAAATGGGACTCTGTTTTTTACATACTGGTAAAAATCTAAATTTATATCTTAAAATAGAAAAAAAATAAAATTGATCCTGTATTTTAATGCAAAATAGTTCCTCTGGCTGCATTTGCTTTTTGTTTTGACAGATTGTTGATCTACTCTTGCCACCATAGCTTTGCTTGGTTGTCATAGAGTTTTTCCTTTAGTTGGCTGTCATGGCTTCCCACCCCCTCCACACACGCAAAAGCAGATTCAGTGTGTGCTTCTGTTTTAATTTTTTATGCATTTATCAGTTTTTTTTATTTTGATTGTAGTTTTGTCCCTTTTCTGACACTCAGGACAGCAAGCATGCAAGTGTGTTATGGGGAACGAGGAAAGCTGCAGCCGCTTCAACAGACACTGAAGCTGTGTGCAGTGGGTAGAGAACTACTTATTTTGGGAGTTTGTGCCCCAAACATCAATGTTTTGTTATTATTCTACTATGAAATGTCCAGGCTGGTGGGTGAGTAAGATGCTGGGGGGAGGTGAGGGCAGGGTGTCTTGCCTAATCGAAGTGTCACAAAGGAATAATCACACTTGGCATTCACACATCAGCACAATTTATTGCAAGCAAAAGATAATTACACTTCATTTAACAGCAATGTCACTATCAGCATTAATGATTACACTTTAGCATTCATTCATTAGCAATATTACTATCAGCATTAATATATACTTCAATTAAGCAAAACATGATACATCACCGATTCAATAAAGCATCATCCAAGCCTTTTCCCAGTAGCTGGGGAAGCCCCTAAATCATCTCACAGCCTGGCCAGGAGTTTTGAACTGGGAGAAAGTTCCACAGCGATGTGTCCACCCTGCAGATGAGGCTTCCAACCAGGCATTGAGAAAGCTACATTTATATCTTATTCTATGCTAAAAATAACCGTGCAGCCTTTATAGTGTTGTTTTCCCACATTCTAGAAGCTGGCCGGGCTCCCAGGATGCTGAAAATTCACACCATAAGGACTGCTCAGAATTCCCTACACCTGCTAGGTCACTGTGCTCCAAACACTGGCGGTGCCTAGAACACTATGAGCTAAGCAGAAGTTTAAACAAAACTACAAAACAGGTTGCCTGATAATATGCGACCTTCAAGTCAGCAAAATACACTGTCTGAAGCAAAACATAATAATGAGGCTATCTAAAGAGCAAAACACCAATTAAATGAAGCAGCATATAAAATGGAGTCACACAATACAAAATGGAGTATAAAATGACATACATTACATGAAATAGCACACAAATGGGTGACAATAATCAACATATTATACTATCACTACATTCGGTCCTTTGATTATTGTAAATACGATTTGTATGATATTGGTACCATAGCAAAATTACTACTGAATATAACATGATAAGTAACAAGTCCAAATAAGCAAGATAATTGTCACTACAGCAATGATTATGATAGGATGTATCAGAATATTTAACACTTTTGTAGCTGATGGAGACCATCCTGTAAAAATATCCACCAATAATGAGTAGTCTCTTGTTGAATTTTGGAACTTAAATCAATCATTTTATTTTTAACTATCGTAGTTTGCACCTGACTTTGCACTAATGATTTATTTCTTATTGCCAAGTGAGCCTGCATTACATCTGTTTCCTGAATTATCTGTTTAATTTTATTTAATGAGATACTCAATCTTGATTGATCTAAAATATTGGGCTGCCAATACAAAATAAGCTTCTGCTCATTATCAGGGATCTGTGCATTTTACTGTGGTGGATGACATTACAGTCCAATGATTCCATGATTTGAACATGGTCCTCCACACATATTCATTATTATTCATTAAATCACTCTGGGCCTTATTTCTTTGCATTATAGAATACATATGTCACATTGTGCATTCTGTCCAATCAATAAATCGTGAAATATTTTCTGCTACTCCCATTCCCCATACCTGTGAAGCATTAAATAACTGCAAGAACTCAAAATCATAATTCAAAGTTAATCTTTGGGATAAGAAAACAGTTGGCATTCATTGAGCTTGTAAGTTAATTAAGCTAAATACATCAATTCCTACTGCCTGAAGCCTGTTAGTCAGTGTTTCTATATCCACACTATTTAAAATTCCCATGCCTGCCCCTGCTCCACCTAATAGCGTATCATACCAAGCTCTTGTATATTTGCATTTTCTACTAAACATAAACGTTATGTTAAAATGGATTACATTTTTCTGATACCGCTTCGCTACTGATGTACATGTGGATGGAACCTTAACTATACTATCATTGCTAATTACAGGATGATTTTTCAACACTGTAATGTGATCTGCCCAAGTAGTTCTATTAGTTATTGCAGTAGCATTCATGCAGAATAACGTGTTTATGTCAATCAAAGTAATACTTGCATTGAAAATGTCTGTTTGATTCATGCAGCAATCAAGTCTATGTTGTACAGTCACCATGCAACTATTCGGTAAGTTGCAGCATTTAATAGCAGTCTTATTCTACAAAGAGATTTCATCTGTTTCGTAGGCATATTGTCCTGAGCCATCAGTTGTCATCCAGAGATTGACCCCTGGTGAAAATGTCATGTTCAGTACCACACACTTCTGTCCGGATGGGCAGCTAAAGTTCCTGGGTTCTATCTTTGGTATCATTTTTCCAACTCAGGTTCCTTTACAACCAGTGTCATTACAGTTAACCCTTTGAATCCCTTCCTCCAGGGGTAACTAGCTCTGCCAAATGGACCATAAGACACACCAGCATTCCTTTTAAAATCCATTGCTGGACCTAGAAAGACACAAATTTCATTATTCTCGAAGATAACATTTATGTGCAAGACGTATTCCATTTTTCTTTCCCTGATCTGATAATTAACACTGTGTTGTCTCGTCCGGTGGCTATCACCTCAGCTGGTTCAGGAGGGCCATTTGGGTTTGTAACCCATATTTTGGCACCATTGTTAAAACCTCCTGTAGATCTAAAACCTTTATCCCCCCTTGCTGTTAAGAGTGTGGGGGCTTGTCCCTTTATAGGGGTCACTTTGTTAACTGGAATAATTAACAATTGAGCCACTCTGTCATACTGTTGAATTAACAGATTTTGTTCTCTACTATTCAACAAAATTACTTTCACTTCTCCGTGGTAATCACAATCAATCACCCCTCCCAAAATTTGTATTCCCTTGAGGGCTAGTTCTGATTTAGGTGCTATCCAACCAAAATGTCTCGGTGGAATTTGTATTCCAATACCAGTTTCTATCATTTGAATGTTTCTGCTGTTTATTCTGTATTCTGGAAGGCATGTAAATCAAGTCCAGCAGCTTCTGGGTTGCCCTGCAAAGAGACAGAGCTCCTGTATATTTCCCAATATAACACTGTTTCTGTAGTTGAGTAAGCCTGCACTTGCAAATTAGGAGTTATCATTCGCATTAAGGGGGTCTCAGATTCTCCAATTGGTCTATTATTTAAAATCTGTAATGCTTCATGCAAATTCTCTTTCCATTTTCGTAGGCTCCCCCAATTGTCCTTTCACAATATGAGGGATTGGTCTTTGTTGCCCATGTTGGCATATAGGACACTGAGCAATAACAGTTTTAACCAAATCCAATGTTAGAGTACACCTACTATATGCCCACCTGTAAGTGGCTTTCTCTCCCAAATGTCCACATTTTGATGTGCCCATTTTGCCAGCCCTGATAACTGCTGACTTTGAGTTTCTTCAATATCCACTGGAAGAATCTTAGCTCTTTCATCTGCAACAGAATTATCCATCGTTCTAGTGTATCCTGAAGCACAATGAGCATCAACATGAAATACAGTGGTCTGAGTATTTTGCACCATAGTCCATATTTCCTGCCACAGTTCTTTCCCCATATTTCTTTAATAAATTTTCCACTCATCCTTAGCCCAAGTGGGCAGCCAGGTTGTTAAACCATTGGCTACAGACCATGAATCAGTATAAATATGACATGTACCTGGGTTTTCTTGTCTCAAAGCCTGATATACTGCATACAACTCAGCATATTGACTGCTTTCCCTTCTCCTGATGTTACCAAAACTTTTCAGTGTGTGGACAATGGCTACTGCTTTCCAGTATCTCCTATTTCCCACATATTTGGCTGAGCCGTCTGTAAACCATACATGTGCTCGGTCAGAAGCGGCAGCTCATCAAAGAGCTTGCCCCATTTCACAGGTGATTCTTGAATTTTAGGCATTTTCCCTCAACCTGTTCTCCCTCTAGAGGAATTTCAGCTACCTTCTCATGGAGGGCTGCTATTCCCCAATTCCTACCTTTGCTCGATCCTGAATATACCATTTCCATTTGATAATGCTAGCTTCCTGAGCATGTCCTATTTTGTGAGTTCTAGGGAGATTTTCCATTGCATAATGGGTATCTCTGGTCTCAATGCTACCTCATGACCCACTGTCATTTGTTCTGTCTCTATCAGAGCCCAGTAGCATGCTAGTAGTTGTCTCTCAAAGGTGAGTATCTGCTACCTACCTCTGGGGTTTCCTATTCCAAAACCTAGTGGCACTTTCTGTCTCCCTTGCTTCTGCCACAAACTCAGTTTGCATACTGCCCAGTTACGGACACATTTAATTCTACCCCTCCCCCCTCCTGCAGGACTGGCAAAGGTCTAGGCTTGCTGCACTGCTTCTTAGCCTTATCAAATGCTTTTGTTGCTCATCCCCATTCAAACTCGTATTTCTTTCTGGTCACTTTAATAAGGGGAGCTAGTATTTGCCCTAAATGGGGTTATATGCTGTCGTAAATCCAAACAAACCCACAAATCTTTGTGTTTCAGTTTTGTCTTGTGGGTCGAAAAGTCAGTATTTTCTTGATGCCTTGAGCAATATTTCTCTATGCCCCTGTTCCATTGAATTCCCAAAAATTTTACTGTTTGGGAAGGACCCTGTACCTTGTCTGGATTAGTTTCCCATCCTTTCTTCTCCTCTATGATCAATGGTCTCATCTAGTAACTGCTGTACTTTATCTTGATCAGCCCCTGGATCAAGATATCATCAATGTAATGAGAAATCTGCATGCCATCCGGCAGCTTCAACTCATCCAAGTGTTCTGCCACCATCCGGTGGCAGATAGTGAGGCTATGTACATATCCTGAGGTAATCTAGTGAAGCATATTGCCTCCCGCCATGTGAAGGCAAACTGGTCCCAAAACTTTTCCTCAATCGAATAGTAAAGAATGCATTAGCTAAATCAATAACTGCACACCATACCCTTTTGTGCCTTTGTATTTGCTCTATCAGGTGCTGGTGTCTGGAGCGGCGCAGATCAATGAAGGGGTGTACTTGTTCAATTCCTATAATCTACTGTCATCCGCCATGACCCGTCACTTTTCTTGACCGGCCACAGGATTGTTCCAAGCTGTTGTTGTGGGTTTAAGCACTCCTGCCTCTAATAGATCTTTAATAGTGGCAGTTATCTCCTCATGCCCTCCTGGTATTCTATACTGTTTCATACAGATAATTTTTGTAGCAGGTGGAATGGCTACTGGAGGCATCTGCACCTTCCCCACTACTACTGGTCTTGCTGAAATGTAAGGTTTTACTCCAAATTGATATTGTCCATCAGACAATTGCAACGTCATCCCTTTAGTATGTCTATTCCTATAATGTACTAAGGAATCGAAACAATCATTACACATATTTTCTCGGGGCAGCTGACCTATTTTCAGTTCCAAAATGGTCTGTACTGCCTCAATTTGTTTACCTCCTAATCCTAATTACCACTGCTGACCTTTGTGTTTTGCTGGGTTCCCATAAATTAATGAGGCCTCCGCCCAGTGTCAATTAAAGCTCGTACTTTTTGGGGTGAGCCACTTTTCCAACAATTCTACATGAGGTCTAAAATCCCTCCTAGCCCACCCTTCTACTGGGGCTTGGCCTTCATTTCAGTCATATTTTAGGTTTTTCAGTTGCTGCAACTCCCTAACCGGGTACAAATCACTAGGATACAGATCTGCATATTCCTGCTCGGTCGGGGTGACTCAATGGATCCCTGGTGGGGCCCCCCACCCGGGACATACTTTCATCATCAAACTCTGCGGGGGGCAGTTGGACTTACAGACTCCCTGAAGAGACATGTACATCTGTCTTTAACTTTGAATTGATCTGCTTATTTACTCGCTTCTTAGTGTTTCAATCCTCTTTTGTACATTTCCCACATATCAGGGGTACTGATCCCATCAATGTTTTCCTTGCCACCCCATCCTTTAAGAGAGCCAGGAACATATCTCTCCTAGAAACTCGACCCTCAGGATTGGACGCTGTTTATCCTGTCCTGAAGAATCATATAAACTAGACCCCTTTGGGCCCAATCTCCCAGTTCCTAACTGCCGTGATGCCTCTGCTTTACACACCTACTGTTTCCCATCTAATTAATCAACAAAGTCATCATTACGCCTTATATGCAGGTGGTGCAGTTTTGATAATCTTATTACGTACAGACACTGGCACAAACTCATTAAATCAGCATGGTCTTCTGTGGAGACCACAACTTTCATCATTTCCATTTTAATGTTTTGTATACAGTCCTTTAAGGTAAACCATGGTTTACTATCCTCCGACCAGTCACTCACCACCGGATACTTGTGTTTGCAAGCCATAGCCACCCGTCCAGCATCGTGGCATAGCCCTGCCCTGTATTCGGAGGTCCAAACGCCTCCTTCACCACAGGGTCATAGCTTAGTGACAGAAACCTAGGGGCATCAGTTTCTCATCTAAGCTTACTCCATCCACCCCTGTGTCATACAACCTCACCAGCCATCTCAACAAACTCCCCCGTCTGGGTACCGCTCCAGGAGGTCTGATACCTCCTGTTGAGAAAAATCCTCCACTACATCTCGATTCCTAGGTTCCCTGATCCAACACTTCAGTCGTCTTCTAGACACTGGCTGTGCATGCAATATTGAAACTTACATCCTCAGCCTTTTCTTCTTTATCTGAGGCTGACCTTTCCTCATCTGTAGAAAACCAAATATCTCCATCCCATGTTTCAGGATCCCAGTGGGCTCCTGCCCTGCTGATGCTAGGCTTACCTTTTTCCTACTAACTCTGCCCCTCCTCTTTTTATACTTGTACTGTGCCACTCGGACAGCTGCATTTTCTGCAACTGTCCGATAGGTATCCAATTTATCACTCAGCAAATGATTTTGACATTGTAACATCACAGCTTTACTTTCCAAATCACAAACCTTTCGTTCCAACTCTGCCTTTTCACTAAGAAGTCCCACTACCTTTTCATGCATCTTCCTATAGGCAGACAATAAAATCCACCCCCTGCGCCCCAAGGCAGCACATTCTTTCCATTTTGCCACAGGCACTCTTTTCATACATGTAACAACATCTGCAGGCTCAGAATCCTTTAAACAGGATTCCCAGTGTTCACTCAACCCTGCACAACATGACCACTCAGTGGCTAAATCAGCATAGGTTGGTTTTCCCAACCAGGATTTCCACTTGTGCACATGCAACATTAGACTCTTTTCTTTTAAACATTTTTACTTCACCTTAGTGTGTACCTTCCTTTATGAATCCTGCCGATTCGCCAAAATTGTCTTGCCTAATGAAGAGTCACAAAGGAATAATCACACTTGCATTCACACATCAGCACAATTTATTGCAAGCAAAAGATAATTACACTTCATTTAACAGCAATGTCACTATCAGCATTAATGATTACACTTTAGCATTCATTCATTAGCAATATTACTATCAGCATTAATATATACTTCAATTAAGCAAAACATGATACATCACCGATTCAATAAAGCATCATCCAAGCCTTTTCCCAGTAGCTGGGGAAGCCCCTAAATCATCTCACAGCCTGGCCAGGAGTTTTGAACCAGGAGAAAGTTCCACAGCGATGCGTCCACCCTGCAGATGAGGCTTCCAACCAGGCATTGAGAAAGCTACATTTATATCTTATTCTATGCTAAAAATAACCGTGCAGCCTTTATAGTGTTGTTTTCCCACATTCTAGAAGCTGGCCAGGCTCCCAGGATGCTGAAAATTCACACCATAAGGACTGCTCAGAATTCCCTACACCTGCTAGGTCACTGTGCTCCAAACACTGGCCGGGTGCCTAGAACACTATGAGCTAAGCAGAAGTTTAAACAAAACTACAGAAACAGGTTGCCTGATAATATGCGACCTTCAAGTCAGCAAAATACACTGTCTGAAGCAAAACATAATAATGAGGCTATCTAAGGAGCAAAACACCAATTAAATGAAGCAGCATGTAAAATGGTGTCACACAATACAAAATGGAGTATAAAATGACATACATTACATGAAATAGCATACAAAATGGAGTGACAATAATCAACATATTATACTATCACTACACAGGGATAGTACACAGCAACCCAAAAGCTACTATTAGCTGTTCACTGATTAAGCCTGCAAGAGAAGACTGAGAGTAAAGTGCGAATTAGACGTTCAGAGCAATCTGCTCCACCAAGCTCATGATGCTTACAGGTGGCAAGTACAAAGGGAAGAGAAGGAGAGACAAATCAGTTTCCAAGTCTGTACACCACGCGGTACAGCATCTGGAGAGAGCTACATGTGTGAGAGTTGATATGGGCAAGCAGGGGACAGAGCACGATAGCTGCACCAAGAAAAACAGGGAAGCAATAAATAAATAATTAAATACAGGCACTAGCAGGTATTGAAAATAATTAAATACAAATTTGGTTTGGGAGTAGGTGCGAGTGCCAGGCGGGGTCGAGGAGATTGCAGTGAGAGAAGTAAGTGATGCTAATTCCTGATGTGTGGCTGGGGGGCTGGGTACAAATCACAATGGCTCCACACAGCAGAAACTTCAAGACAGTTTTTTTACTCTGCGAACAAGCGAGTGGCGGATGGGAGCGAGTGGTGGGTGGGGGCAAGAAGAAAACAAGGAGACACAAAAACAGTAATAGCTGTATTAATGTAATAAAAAAGGTTGCTAATCTGCAGCTAGTGCTTTACTGATTACAGGTTTGAGGAAGTTGTGGTTAGCGGAAAATAAAATGGCGCTGATTTTAAAATGAACATTCCAATGAACATTCCATTTAGCTTCTTAATACCTATTTTTCTAAATGCAACTGTGGTCACCTAAACTTGTTGCTAGTCATACATTAGACACCTCTAATGCATGGGTAGCAACCAATCAAAACACAGGATTTTCCCTACCCATTTTATAATTTGTGTTAATCACAATGTATCTATCTTTTATGTAATCAGGCCGTTCTTTTGAACAAGTCCAAAAATGACCTCTACGCACTAAGAACGCCTGGGAGTGCAACCAAAGGATAGCCATTCCCAAGAACTCGATAAACTTCAAAAAATGGTAGCACTCCTGAAGAATGAAACAACAAGAAGTCTCTGGTATAATTCAAAATATTTATTGGACTAGTAGCAAACGGCAGCTAGCCAGTCACCTCAAGTGAATAAGTCCTCACCCTTTTAAACAAGACTTTGGTCTTAATGAACCCTCCTGTCTACGGAACTTCTAATAATTAATCAATCAATACATAAATTATGAATAAATATTAGTTTTAAAACAAATTATCTGTGGTGGCCTTTGTTTGCATTTTGTATTTAATAAAATCTTAGGCTGCATCAAACCATCATCAGCCCGTTCTGCAGAGGAGGTGCTGCTCTGCCCCCTGGCTGCAGCATGATCAACTGCAAAGCAGTGGGGCTTTTCTTTAAAATTACAATTGAGTATACTTCTTTTCAGATTACCAAAATTACATACTGACACAACGCTACATATAACAATCATTGTGGCTGTGACTACCTCTTGTTTAAAGTGATTTTCTGAGATTTCACAGATACTGTTTTCACACAGGATGCCATTGCCTCCCATGCTTCAGATGTTGTCGCTGCAATTTGTATTGTAAAAAAAAATCTATCACAGTGATTTTTTTTTAATGTTTTATCAGCACTGTATCTTCCAGTTTTCTATGTGCAGCCACATCCCCCAGAATGATGTAATGCAAGAAAACTGTCACAGCACCAGGAAACTCTGGGTAAATTAGAAAGTTGTTTAAATGTTTGCTACTCAGAAATGCAGTCCCTTATTTTGGCAGTGGTGACTGTAGTATAGCACCTACAGTGCAGCCCACCAGGATGAAGAGCAGTTTCAGCTTCCCTGCATGACAAAGGGATTAACTACCATTGAAATTGCATTGTTTCCTGCAGTAAATCTACTGCAGAATTCTATAGAGTTGGGTTTTATTCTGGCAGGCTTCACCGTAATATGTAAACATGAAGCAAGGCAATGTGGGTTCAATAAATTATTTTGTAATTTCTTTACTGTGAGGTGCAGTATCATATTTCTGTAGTGGCTTCAAGAATAAAAGCTCTCAAGTGCTTATTTTCAAAACAACGCATTGTGCATATAATATCTAGCTGACAAGATTTCTTTACTCAGGGATGTAGTCTCCTTGTTTCACTGCTGTTAATGTCTGCTATACCAAGACTGACCAACAGAGGTCTCTTAGGACTACCACCTTTTAAGAAGCCCAGAGTGGGACATTTCTTACTGAAAAATGCTTTTTTTTTATATTTAATGCTTTATTCATTTTTCACTTTTTAGTACAAATCCACACGTCATACTAAAGACATGACAAACTTCACATTACATGACTATACAATACAAAACATTACTTGCACCATCCCCCTTCCACCCTCCACATTCCCCTTGCCCCCTCCCACCCACCCACCACTCAGACCCTGTCCCCCTCGACATCAGTATATTTACTTTCACAATCACCAGCCTTAACTATTTCCTGGAGTGATCAGATAGTATATAAAGTCTGTAATTTGCTCCATCTTCTATCTAGCATGCAATTGTTTACGATGGCTATTATTTTTTCTACAGACAAGTTAAACAATAATTCTTGAAGCCACTCATTATAAGATATAATGGATTCATCTAGCCAGTGTCTAGGGACCACTTTTTAAACTGACACTGCAATCATATTTATGTGAAATATCCATTCCGTAACAGCTATAGAGGAATAATCCCTACTAAGCAGATTATTGGTTCCAGGTATTCTGTTATGCCCTGTAAGGAGTCCACCCTTTGCTTAAATAAAGACCATAGGGGGGCTACCTTTGGACATTCCCAGAATATGTGATATAGGGAGCCCATACCTGTTTTTCAGTGATTGCATATCGCTTTGGGATCTTTCCTCATTCTGGCAATCTTTTCCGGGGTATAGTACATATTTTGCAGAATACGGTATTGCATTAATCTTAGTCTGTCTTGAGATGTACAATATATCTGTACATGTTGAGCCAGATCTTGGTCCAGTTAAACTTATTTTCTGGGAATTGCTTATCCCAATATTTAGAGTTTCCTTTGGTATTGGAGAGAGGCTTCTCCAAGAGAGTGGAGTAGATCCCAGATATGGCATGTCTTTCTGTGACAATACTTGTAATATGAGTTAAAAATTCCCCTTTTGTTTCTGATTCCTCCGTCAAATGGTGTTTTGCTACCATATGTCTAATCTGGGACACTTTGAAGCTAGATCTGAGGTCTAAGTTGTCATTTTTAAGAATTTCTTATGTGGGCCTAACTCTGCGCTTTTCCCATAGATCCATAGCTCTTTTTCCTGATAGAGGTGGGAGCCATTTGTTCGTAATCAGATGGCCACCTATTCTAAAGTTCGGATTCCCTATCAACGGCTGCTTCGGGTCTTATGTGGGTTTGTAATTTAAAGCAGTGCACATCTGTGTGTGTACTTGTACTGATACTGCTATTGGGGTATTCTTAAGTATCTGAAGGAGTAGTTTTGATGGGATGTGTAGGAGTGCTTCTGGATTTAAATTAGGGGTTGCTAGAGTTGCCTTTTCTAGTAGCAGCCAAATGGGTCTGCATTAGTATGAGTCTGAGCCTGTATTTGATATTGCCCATCTCATATATTTTGCTGCGTGGCTAGCCCAATAATATAATTTAATATGTGGGAGCCTAAGGCCGCCTTTTGCTTTAGGGGCAGTTAGTTTACTATAGGCCCTACATGCTTGTTTGTTTTCCACAAGAATGCATTAAGTAAAGAGTGAACTTTGGCAAACCAGGTTTGAGGGAGCCAAAGATTGAGCATGTTGATGGGATAGAAAAGGAGAGGCAGTATGTTCATTTTAACTAAACTGATTCTACTCCAGAGGGATAATGGAAGTTTATTCCATCTCTCCAAATCTTGTTTGATGACCTGTACCAGTTTGTCCAGGTTGCATGTCCTGGCTGATTTTGATCCTCTTGTTTAAAATAATACTTAGGTATTTTAAGTGTTTAGGTTCCTACTGTACCCCTAGATCTTCAATGTCACTCTTATGGGAGACCATGTTTAGAGGAAATATTTTAGTTTTCTCCAGGTTTAACTTGTAGGTTGATATTCCCCAAAATCTGCTATCACCTGTAAAGTTTTGGTTACTGACTTTCTTGGGGATACCAGATGTAACAATATATCATCAGCATATGCTGATAATTTGAGTTCCTGGTTCTCAATTTGGATTCCCTTAATTTTTGATTCCATTTTGATCTGGGTTAGTAGGGGTTCTAGGTATAGGTTGAACAGTAAGGGTGATAATGGACAGCCTTGCCTGGTACCTGAAGAGAGGTGAAAACTTTGCGAAAGGTTCTGTTGCAGTACACCTGAGTGCTTTTTAAGGTATATAGGGCTTGAATCCATTGCACAAAGACAGGGGGGGAAATCAAACTTGTGTAGTGTCCTATATAGGAAGTTCCATTCTACTCCATCAAAAGCTTTTTCTGCATCTAGTGACATCAGTACAGCCGGAGTAGATGTGTCCCTGGCAACAGAGAATATGGGATCTAGTTTTTCTGAGATGGTCTGAGGAAGATCTTCTGGCCCTGAATCCTACCTGTTCTGCACCGATGAAGTTAGGCATTACCTGCTGCAGTCTGTTAGCTAGTAGTTTGGCCAGGATCTTAAGGTCGTAATTAAGCAATGAAATTGGTCGATAATTTGAGACTAGCTCTGGGTCCCTCCCCTCCTTGTGCAATACCGCAGTCAGGGCCTCGAATAAATGGAGGTCACTACTTTCCCCTTTCAGTATGCTATTGTAAAGTAAAATTAGCCAAGGAGACAGTTCTTTCTCTAGTACTTTGGAACAGTTGGGGGAGAATCCGTCCGGGCCTGTGGCTTTGTCTAAGGCTAGTGCTTTAATTGTATGCTGTATCTCGAGTTCTGTGATGGGGAATACCGGCTGCATCTTTTGAGCCTCGGATAACTTAGGTAGAGTTATCTCTGAGAGGTAAGAATCAATATTGTCTGCCTGGGGGTGGTTAGGCCTAGCCTTATATAGTGCGCCGTAGAATTCCTGGAATTCCATCACTATTTCCTTAGGATTTGTTTTAAGGGTGCCATCCTTCTTGGATTTTACTGCATTTATCATTCTAGATTCCTCCTGCTGTTTAACCCTTCAGGCTAGAAGTTTCCCAGCTTTCTCTCCCTGATCGATATATGTGGATTTTGTTTTAATAATTGCATATTTGGCTTTCTCACCCAACAAATTGTTATAATGGGCTCGCAAACAAATTAATTCTTGTCTTTAATGTTCACTAGTGAGGGGGCCTAGGCCTTTTTCTAAATCCCTGATTTTACCTAATAATGTTAGTAGTTGTTTATCTCTCATTGTTTCCCTACTGGTTGCAATCTTTATAAGTTCTCCCCTAAGGAAGCACTTTAACCCCCCCCCATTCCATATCTGCATGGCCTGTGGAGGCCCTGTTATATTTTGTATAAGAAGTAATACTAGATTTCAGGCTTTCCACCACATTGTTGTCCTTCAGTAATCTATTATTAAGTTTCCATGTAGTTTCTACCTGACAAGTGGAACAAAGAGATAGGTTGCAAATCACCGAAGAATGATCTGATATAACCTCTGGAGAGATCTGACAATCCATGAGACCCGGTAGTAATCAATATGGGATGAGGTACTATGAATCACAGAATGGAAAGTGTATTCCTACCCTCCAGGGTGTAGAACCCTCCATGGATCACACAGTCCCCACCTGTCAGCCATGTCTCTGATCGCTCTTTGGGCTGGCGATAACCCGACTCGTTTTTTCCCCGTTCTGTCTACTTCTGGGGCAAAGGGTAAATTCCAATCACCTCCTAATATTATAGGGATGGATAGGAAGGGTAACAATATATTAAGTAGTTCCATGAAAAAAGAAGGGGTGTCCATATTAGGACCATATATGGACCCCAATATAATGTTAGACCTCTCCAGCGTGCCATGTACAAACACATATCTACCCATTGGATCCCAAATACATTCATTACATTGGAAACCCATGTTCCTTGTGAATAAGATTGCCACATCTCTACTCTGAGTAGAAGACCCTGCTGCACATACTTGGCATATCTGCAACCGTCGCAGAAGTTTCGCATCTGCTTCTAATAAATGTGTTTCCTGTAGGAAACATATTTGACTTTTAAGTACTTGCAAGTGTTTAAGAACCATGTACTGCTTGTTCTTACTGTGCATCCCCTTCACATTCCATGCCATTAATTTATATGTGGCAGCTATTGTGTATGATATTATAAATTGTAAGCTGGATAGAAGATAAAATAATAAAAGGTTCCCTCTTTAACCGATGTCGAGGTGTCCCTCCCCTTACCCTCCCATTTTCTCCCCTAGGTATTACTGTCTTTCCCCCATATCCCTCCTTGTTTCCTCCCCCCCCCCTTTCATTCACTTCACCTTTTCTTCTGCAGTGTGTATCTGTTTCTTAACATTGTGGAGAAGTCTGAGAGATCTCTTGACCCCCCACTATTCTGCCTTGCTTGGTACAAGTTGGTAATATAAGGGACCCATCCATTGATATGGTGTGTGATGCTGCCAGGATCAACTATCCCCAGTTCTCCCACTTCTCCCAACTCCCTTAATTTGTCAACATAGTATCCATACTTATGCCTATGTCCCCCAACAGTTAACTAACAACAGAAGGGATGTTGTACTGATCCCTGACACCTATATGTACTAACAAACATCTCCCAATAAACTTTTACCTCAGGGTTTAACTTTGTTCCCTATTAACTGTGTTTCAATCTCTTGCTTAATCATTCCATGTGAATATTCTATGTTAGAAAATAACGTCCTCAGCTAGGGTTCTATTAGCTCTCTTGGAAATTTACCTGTCATTCCCTTTGTGATATGCGTAGTCCTAGCTCTAGTACTTGTTATTATTATCCTTAATTGAGCTCTTACATTAACAGTCATACAAAGAAAGGGGAAACAATAACATACCCCTAGTTCTTGTATCATACTCTTCTAACCACAACATAAGTGAAGAACAGAGAGGATCTATAATATCTTGCCCTTCCCACTTGAACTGAACTGAACTCCCACCCTTTACACTTTACTCATTGCCCTTTTATATATCATACCCAGCACAACAGGTGCTATATCCAGCAAGGAGAGAGAAACCTCTCCCCCCCCCCGAGAAGGCTGCAATGCAATGATGAGCTGTGGTTCCTTTAACTCGAGCATTTCGATATGAGCCCTTCCCCCATACTGCAGCTCTGTATACTGTCGTGTGGCGCTTGCTGCAGTGGTTTCTGTATCTCCATGGCTGTGCGCATCTTCGAGAGTAGGCCTCCAGAAAAAGGTGCCCAATCTTCAAGTCCCATTCTCTCTAATATGCGAGGCACCCCATTTTACCCCTTACTTACATTTATTCCAGAATGATTTAGATATTAGTAGAAAATAAATGTCCTGATTACAAACAGAGAGTCCCTTCTTTTTGTCGATCTGATCCTTTCTTCTCAAGAAAAACTGAGTGCAATTTCGCTAGTTAGTCCCAAGTCCCAGAATTTTCACAGTCCCACAGTTAAAGCGTCCATGAGGGCTTAAAACTTATATTTGGTGTCCCATTGCAGCCTTTCTTTCCCTGGATATTATTCTTCCAAACTCCATGCCATTTCTCTTAATATTCTCTGCTGCAGGCCTTCACTTTTTAAATAATTCTGGCAAGAGTCGCTGTAAATCCTGAACCGCTTGTTCATTAGAGTCCTATGCATGCCATTTCTCATTAATCCTCACTTGTAGTTGTGCTGGATATAACATCTTGAATCGCACTCCTGCTGGGATGAGCCATGAAATGGTGACATGGAAAGATCCCCTTTTCTGGTGAACTGATGCAGGCAGATACTGCGCTATGCGTATCTTATTGCCTTCCCACATTACTGCTTGTAGTTCTCTCAACTTTGTGATTAGGTGTTTGTCTAAAAAGTTCAGTAGCTTTAGGAGAAAAGGATGTGGGGGTGAGTTTGAATTAGGTTTGGGGCGCAGTGCCCAATGAGCTCACTCCACCACATATGAAGGGCCATTAGGAGAGGGTCCTGCTATTTTCTCTAGCAGCTTTTGGGCAAAAACGATAGGAGAGGAGCCTTCTTCCCCCTTGGGAAGTCCGATGACTACTAGATTGTTGCGGTGGCTTTGACCCTCTAAATCCTCCAATTTAGTTTCCATTTTGATGAGCTGCCTTTTAACTGCTACCAGTTCAGGGTCCGTGACTGCCCTCCACTTTTCCAGTGACATTGCTCTCTCTTCAGTGTCTTTTGATTGTCTGGATACCTCTGATAAGTTAGATTTCAGTGTTGTTACTTCTGTAGTCAAAAGAGCAATTGCTTCTTGGATAGGTTTCATCTCAATCAGAAAGCGCTCTTCTGATAGTGGCGTTAGCGCCGCCTTGCTCAGCGAGGTCAGGGCTGCTTTAGCGTGCTGCTGTTTTGGTTTCTTCACAGCCTTGTCTGGTGAGGTAGGAGGAGTATGACGAGGCAATTCCTGCTCATTGTAATCTCCATGTTGCAGTTTTTGGAAGCGTTTTTTAATATATAGACTCTCAGTAGTGTCCCTCTAGTAGTTTTCAGGTCAGTTGGCTGCTGAAATCTTGCTTTTTTGAGCTAAAATGTTGATCGGGAGAGCAGGAGAAATACCACTGCTACCATCTAGCCAGACATCGCGTGACCACCTGAAAAATGCTTTTTTTCACAGGACAGTATGTAACACTGACCAATGCAACAGGCCTGTTTTCTCAAACTAACCAAAATTAAGGCTAAGTGTTGTAGTTTTTTGGTTGTGTCTATTGTTTCTTATCATTTTAAGGCATTTTAGTTAAGGTATTATAGTTTCTGCAATATTTAGAAAAATGTTAGACAATGCTTTATTCTACTATAAGGTCAGGACATGCAGTATTTTTCATATTTTCTTTTCAGGAGACAGCTGCCCAAATCAGGGCTGTCCAGGAAAAATCAGGGCATGTGGTAACCCTAAGGTCTCTGTTTCACAACAGTGCTTAGAAACTTTGTTTCCTTGCATGATGTCACAATTGGGGGTTGCAGCACAGAGAAATCAAGCATTTGTCAATGCTGAATGTTGTCGCACTGGCATTGGCATTGGCAGTGGTGGAGCTAGAGGTGCATAACAGGAATGGCAGTGAAGTATTGAAGTTGCGCCAACCCCACCCCCACCCTGTAGAGAGTGACAGGCAGTGGGGTGTGCCTTTGGGTCATCAGGTATAATGCTCATGCCATTGTACCTCACCCTACCCTGTAGACACTGACAAGTGTCATGGTGTGCTTTGGGGTCTCTGGGCATTATACTTACCCCATTCCATAAGAAAATATGCTGACGTGGGTGCAGTGTAGGAGCATGGGGTGAAGTTTGTGGCCAAAGAGTGCAAAACACACCACGATGCCTGTCAGTGGCTGCAGGGTGGGTATGGGGGGGTGGAATGGCGTAAGCATTACATCTGATGATCCCAAGTCACAGCCCTGATGCCTGTCAATCCGTACTGGGTGGGGTGTTGCAGTTGGAAACCCTAACACTGTTGGCGTGTAGTGGTAGTTTCACTATACATGTTCAACATGGGCTACTTGTCAGGCCACCTCATGAAAAGCGGAACAATCACTTTGTTAGCTGAAAGGTGGTTTTGCACAGCGGCTGTGGCATTTGGTGACAGAGGGGTGACAACACAGTTTTGGGCAGGATGTGGAGAATGACAACTGTATTGTTCATGAGGAGGCATAAAAAATGGCAATGTTGAAAATCTGGAGTGGCAATATGAAATATTGGCGAAGCAATGAACATGCATACAAACTGTGCAGCAGACATCCGCAACTTAATTATATGTGGGAGTTTTTTTAGGCACATTTTCAACATAGGTATTTTGGGACCTCCACTCATGAACAGTGGTGCTGTGATTTTGTTAATGTGTCCCAAAAGGTGATTTCTTACAGCGAGCACGCCATTGTGCACCACAGATGTGGGAACGCGTTTTGGGAAGGCTGTGAAAAATGGCAGCTGTACTGTTGATAAGGAGGTGTGCACAAATGCCAGGGGTGAAAATGTGGCATGAAAATATTTCAAATGCACGAAGTTACAAGGCTGCGTGGAAACTGCGCAACGCACACTTGCAGCACAGTCATTTTCTGGACTTTCGGCACCAAGTGTTCAACATTGGCATTTCAGGACCTCTGCTCATGAACAAGGTCATCGTAATTTCCTCAAACTGCCCCAAAATCTGATTTCACACAACGACCATGCAATTCTGTGCCAGATGTGTAAAAACACATTTCAGGCAGGATATGTAAAATGACAGCTGTACTGTTCATAAGAAGGTGTGGAAAAATGTTAGTTTTGAACATGTGGAGTGAAAATATTACAAATGCACGAAGTCACAAATGTGCGTGCAAACTGCACAAAGCATGCTCGTAAAACACTAATTGAATGGACCGTCGGCTCCAAATTTTCAACGTAGGCATTTTAGGAACTCTGCTAATGAACAGTGTCACTGTCATTTCCATAATGTGTCTCGAGCACGGATGTTCCATAGCGACCACGCTATTCTGGGCCGGAACTGCGAAAACACATTTTAGTCAGGATGTGAAAAATGATAGCTGTACTGTTCATAAGGAGGTGCAGAACAATGGCAATGTTGAAAATCTGGAGTGAAAAAAATTAAAAATTCGCAAACTTACGAGTGTGCGTGCAAACTGAGCAACGCACGCTCGTAACACAGTCATGTTATGGAGTATCATCACCAAATTTTCAGCATAGGCACTGCTCATGAACAGTGTAACTGTCATTTTTGTAATCTGCCCCGAACACTGATTTCCCACAGCGACCGCTGTATTGTGCGCCGGAAAGTGCGGAAACACATTTCGGCCAGGATGTGAAAAATGACAGCTGTACTGTTCACAAGGAGGTGTAGAAAAATGGCAATGTTGAAAATGTGGCATGAAAATATTGTGAATTTGTGAAGTTACGAGCGTGCGTAGTAACTGCGCAACGCAAGCTCGTAAAACAGCCATTTTTGATTTTCCACCAAATTTGCAACATAGGCTTTTGACAGCCCACCTCACGAACACTGCCACTGTCCTTGCATTAATCAGTCCCAAAAGGTGATTCCATGCAGTGACTGCGAAATCACCTTCGGGACCAATTAGCGTCATAACTGTAACAGAATTCATGAGTAGGGGTCCCCAAAAAATTGAAAATTTGGGGCAAAAATTCCAAAAATTGCCCGAGATATGCATCAAAGTTGAAAAAGACGCTATTTATTCCATTATACAGCTTACCGGCATTTCCTCAGTTCGCGGTCAGCTTTGAAGAGTGCAGATGTGTTCCTGGTCCACCGAAGATCATCATGCCGGACTCTGGAGTTAAGTATGGGGTGAGGGGGGTGTGGAGAGGCAGGGTGTGCAGTGGGTGGGTGCGGGTGGTGGGTAGGGAGACTACGAGGGACCATTTATGTGTTACAGGGTGAAAAAAAACAACATTGCGGGACAGTTTTTTTCAGGCGACTTGGCATGCTGGGGTGGGCTCCCAGCATGCCACCTAACTGTTTGGGGGAGGTTGCTGCAGCCAATGGGGGATTGGGCACCCTCGTCGGCACACAACAAAAGGGGGGGTAATTTATGCCAATGGGGATTGGACACCCCCGTCGGCACACAAGGAAAGCGGGGGGGAGGCAAAAGCCGAGGGGATTGGGCACCCCCCTCGTCATATAAGATATGGGGAGGGACTGCTTTATGCTGAAGGGGAGTGGGCTCCCCCATTGGCAAATACTTTGCGGCCAGAGTAAGCCGGCAAGGTGATTAGGCACCCCCGAAGTCGACAGTTGGGTGGCTGCCCACCATGCTGACAATGTGGCAAGCCCGTAGAAAAGTCCGCTGCATCTGACGAGCTTTGCTCAGATTGCAGTGGACCTTTCCTTAGATGTGCTTGCCACATTAGTAAGCATGGTGTGGCGCCGGCATGCAGGCTAATTGGGGAATGAGGACACACCTACTGATGCGTGCCCTGCATTCGCCCAACAGTAACCGCACCTCCAAATCCCCACTGCCGCAAGATGTTGGCTGTGCAAGCACGCTAACATAAAAAGGGGGTGGGTTACACAAATGAAGCAGAGCACAGAAATAAAAGCATTTTACTCATTGAAAACAGCACTGTTTGACAGTTTGGTAGAAGACTGAATCACAACTCCTACAGGTTACTACAGGTTACTAATCCCATTTGCTATGGCAAAATTCAGAAAATCATTTTAAACAAGCAGTCCACATATTATAGCGCTTCTAGACAAACAGAGGTCTATTTATTCGATTGTACATTTGCTGCAACTTCAAAGATTTCCAGTACTAAGTGAAAAATGTTAATAACTTTATGTTTTTATCTGTTCATTTATACCTGTGTTTGTCTTTTCCTATGACAAAAGCTGCAGAGCAAATACAAAAATCTACCCAATACAGGGTTTTATTTAACTCTAAAAATTGATTAGCATTTTGCTCATAAAAGTTCAAAAATATTGTGAAAATGCATAGCACTTGCCTCACTGTGTTTAACAAACATAGCACTTCTAGAAAACCTATATAAATGCTTTCTGTACAGTTAGTATTGTCCCAAGAAAAAAACTGCTAATCAATTATTTAAAACCCTGCAATATTGCAAGTACAGCAACATAGTATCATGGTGATAAAAGGATCTTTGGGTCTCTCTTGTCAGTCTCTCCTGCTGCGTGACAGTGACTTTACTAAATGTGACTATGGACACACATCCTGGTTTCTCAGGTGGATTGTAGGTGGAAAAAGGCTGCTTCTAGGGAGCATGGCACTGTGCTGGATGAAAGAAGCTTCTGTGACTGTAAAAAATATTTTTCTCAAAGTCAGGTGGCTATTAATGCTTGCTATGCATTTCTTATCAATTCAACAGTTTGCGTTATTATTTAATAATAATCTGTTGTCTAGCTCACAGGATGTCAGTGTTATAAATCTCAGCTTACAAGGTGACTTCCATAAGCTACAAACCTGGTTCCTGACAAATAAGCTTGTTCTAAATCTAAAGAAAACACAGACTACTGTATGCTCTTTGGCTCTCTGGCCAAACGCAAGCTGTGCCCTGCCCCCCCCCCGAGAGTTATGAGTGCAGATGGCTCCCTGGTGGGCACTACATGTTTCTTCAAATACCTGGGAGCCACTCTTGACCCCCAGTTAGACCTCTCCCTGCACTTTTAAAATGTGTGTAAAGCAACAAATATCAAACTTGGCCTAGCTTATAGGAATAGTGGGGCCTTTACAGTAGCTGCACATCTTGCCCTGGCAAAAGGGATACTACTTCCTATAATCATCTGTTGGCTTATAACCTTCCCCCTTGCTACAAAGTCTATTCTAGCAAAGTGGGATGTTGCCTGTAATGTTTTCCACTTTGCCCTCGCTGCCCCTCAGCTCACTCATCACTGTGACCTATATGATAAACTTCACTGGCTGTCACCGTGGCAGTATTGCTCCTTTGCTCTGGGCTACTTTATCAATGAGATAGTTGGAACTGCCACCCCTGCTGCCTTATCAAACCTCCTTCAGCCTGCCCAACCCTTATGCCAACTTAGGTCTACTGATTCACAGTCTTTCCTTGTCCCAAAATCCAACACATTGGCTGGCAACCTGGCCTTTGCTATCTGTGCAACCGGGCCTTTGCTATCTGTGCTCCCAGATTCTGGAACTCCCTCCCTTCGCCTACTCAGTGTGCCACCACCTACTACAGATTTAAGAGATACCTATGGGAACTTCTGAACTCTGCCTCAGCCTGTAACTGTCCCTAAAAATAAGAGGGCTTGGTGAACTATATATTGTATTAATCCCTGGCCTCTGCCTATGTCTGAGAGTGGTGTCCTAAAAATTTGGCAACATACTGATACGTAAGCATTTATTGTCTACTTAAAGTCTTCTATTCACTGTACCTTTGTTTTTTGCCCTACCTAATGTATGTTTCATTTCACATATTGTCAAAGACAACCTCAGCCTTATGTTCATGGCTTCTAAATATTGCCTGCATATCTTTTCATTGTCATATTGTTTGAATATTTAACAGTTTTTCATTGTTACATTGTTTGTACATTTTATATCTTTTCATTGTTATATTGTTTTCATATTTTTTCTTTTTATTGTTATATTGTTTTCATATTTTATGTTTTGTTATATTGTTTGCATGTTATATATCTTTCCTTTGTTATACTGTTCGCACATTTTATATATTTTCATTGTTATATTATCATATTTTACATTTTGTTATTGTTATATTGTTTTCATATTTTATATATTTTCTTTGTTATATTGTTTGCATATTATACAGTATATCTTTTCTTTGTTGTATAGTTTGCACATTGTATATCTTTTTATTGTTATATTGTTCGCAAATTTTTCACTTTGTAACCTCCCGGGTCATACCTGAAAATATAAATTTTGTATCTAGTATGCTTACCTGGGCAACAAAAGCTAAATAAAATGAATAAACATAATAAATAATAACAACAATAATATTACTTGAACCTGTCTTTTTAGCATGCCAGAAATATCTACTATAGCTTGATTTTAGGTGGGCTTATATACCAAGACGCCACTCCTTATGTTGTTATTGAGGAGGATTCCAGGGAAGAGCAGTACATCTGCAGAACACAGTGTCAAAGGGAAACATTCTGACCTTTTGTTATGTGTTCTAATGAAATGTTGGCATTGGACACCATCCCTGGAGTTTCACATTATACTCATTAACATAGTCCTTAAGCAAGATTAAGGCAACAGCATAGTGAGGTGTTTCCTCTGGGATGTGTAAACTGCTCACTGTTGTAATACTTCATGTGATTACTTCATTCAGTGGGCAGATGCTATGGCAGAAATGAACATGCTTGAAAAAAGACTCAGAGACTTTTGATCATAATGATTTGTCGGGAGGGAATGTAATGGAACACACTTCATATTGATTCATATCAACTGAATCGCTGATAACTAGTTCAATCTTTGAGATCTTAAGAGAGGTTCTCATTTCAAACTGTAGTACTGAATTACATATTTGCCTCTCGCTGTTATTGTGAGATGAAGAGGGCATATTTCAACTTTTCCTGGTTCTATCAATATGTCTGTTTCTATCAATTTAGAGCTGTTCATCTCTAGAGAATGCTACTTGTCATGGCTGTTGTATCAAGAGCTTTCATTAACTAATTACTTGTAATCTGATGACTTTTCCTAGTAGAAGTATAAAGTAGGGGGTTGCTTTTTAAATAAAATTACCTAATGAATAATCAGGTTACATTTTAAGAGGAAAGTAATCTAGATTAAGTTTGCTTGCTCTTCCCTTTCGTATTTGACTCAACAGATTAATTTTACGTGGGTCAAGAGTGCTCTGTGTTTAGCTTTATAGATTGAGGCAGCCTTCCCAACATATCAGAGAGCTCTTCTACCCTGCGCCGGAGAGACACTTTTTAAAATACTTTAATGTTTATTCAGTTATACAACTGAACACAGCTGAAAAAGCCATACAATCAATGACATCCGTGATATATATATACACTATTACATCACCAATAGGTTAATACATATGTCAGCAGCAGGATATTGCCCATGATTAATATGTGATACTTCATATGGGGTACTACCAAAAATCTATAATTCCGTAAGGAAAGAATCAGTATGATTTAGATGCTTAGCCATGCAATGACAATGGGAGATCCTAATATTAAAATCTAGAACAACATTAATAGACATGACTTTATCCAGCCACTATTCCCACTAATTATAAGAATAACAAACAAGGTAATATATTGTGGTGAGCACTATTAAAGCAGAACACTATCAATTATCAAAAAGAAGAGTGACAGATCTATAACTCAGCTGTTTAGCTCTTTAAAAGGAAAAAGCACTTGAGCAGTTGCAACACCATATGATGTAGACCACTGTGTGGCGAGATTGGCTACTTCGAGATTGTACCCTGGGCACTGCTAACTACAGCGCAGCATCAACATACACAAATAAGAAAATCAGTGCCCCTGAGCAGATTAGAGGCACTGTCCAACACACTTTTCTTTATTGTACTTTTGGATCCCTGAGCCAAGCAGGGAATACTCCATAGTCAGTCCATTCTGGCCCCCACTCACCGCACTGACCTCTGGACATAACAGTGTTCTGGGAGACTGAAAGTGACCCATCCAGTCTGCCCTCCTCTTGGGGGGGAGGGGGAGGAGAGATATGCTAATCAGGACAATAGCTGCCATCAGTTGGCATCAGTGGGGCTGGGGTCCTGGGGTCATGCTACATGGATGGGGGGTGTCTGTCTTTATTTCCCCCTGGTGGAGTGGACATGCAGTGACAACCTAGGCAACATCGGGCATGCTGCTGCACCTGGCGTGCTCAAGTCTGCCACTCCACCAATCCCACAGTAGCTGCAGCCTCTTGGTGCGCTGGCACCCAACCATTGCTAGGGAGCCAGAGTATTATGGCAGCACTGAATCCTCCCTCCCTGGAGGAGGAGAGTTGTCCAATGGATGCTCAGTCCTCCTCCTCCCCAACTCTCCCTTCAATGTTCTGAGGTCATTCCTGAGCCCAGGTCATCAGCACCACAAGTGGTAGACCTACTGCTGCACCAGTGGGCCAGTCCCATGAGAGTGACTCACATGCAGATGCCCTGGAAATTGGCACATTTGGGGAGTCTTTTAATTTTAACATATTATTAATTAACCCCAATTAATAATATATAACTACAGCCATAGAGGCCACTCTTATTCACCTTCTTAGGGTACCAGAAATGCTCACCTTGAGATTGTAGTTCAAGTGTGTGAATGAACATACCACTCTTACAATCCTAAGAGCAGTCTCAGTGACTGCATTAATATACAAAACATGGCTCAGCTATAGGGCACTGTGAAACGGGCTTGCACAATTGTGTGCAAAAATTGACATTTTGTGACATTGCTGTGTTTTGCCTGAAAACTAGCACTTTTTTTGCCCGAAAACAGTTTGCTTAAAAAATTATTTTTTGCATGATTTTGTGCTCTGCGATCATGGCCATTTCCTTCCAGTATTAACAATATAACTGAAAACCAGGGTTTGAAGTCAGTTTTGTATGTGAGAAAAAAAATCACCCAGCCCTACTTAACAGTGCCCTTCCATTTTGCATGCAGTGGAAACCGTCAGTTGCAAACCAACTGCAAAAGGCACAGGCATTACCTGATAATAAATATAAATAGGACACCTCTGTTTGAACAAATTCTGGCAGAGCCACTGTGGCTGCAAATGCATTAACTAGATAAGGGTGTTTCATGGGCTTAAACATAGACATGAATTGCATTTAGTAAGGCCTACGATACCGTTCAACATATGACTTGTGAACAAGCTGGGCAGCCTGAGACTGGGTCACAAGGTGGTAAACTGGGTTAGGAACTGGCTGAATGATAGAAGATAAGAGAATCATGGTAAATGGTGCTCAATCTAAGGAAAGGAATGTGACCAGCAGGGTGCCACAGGGATCAGTCCTGGGCCTAGTCCTGTTTAATGTCTTCATAAGTGAAATTGCAGAGGGGCCGGAGGGGAAAGTGTGCCTCTTTGTGAATTACACTAATATCTGTAACAGGGTGGACACTCCAGGAAGGGTGGAAAAAAATGAGGAGGGACCTAGGTAAACTGGAGGAATTGTCCGAAGTGTGGCAGCTGAGATTTAATTTTTTTTTTTAGTTATTTTCTCTCCCACTGATGGCTATCTCTCAGGAGGGCATCCCCAGCCCTGTCCCCAGTGTCTACCAGCTGATGCTGACCTGACCCCAAGGCTTGCCCCCCCAGCAGGGTTGGCAGGGGTCCCCAACTCCCCCACTGAAGTCCGGATATAGTTGGTCAGTGCCATGGCTAGCCAGAGGTGGAGCTTGCAAGGCACCCTCCACCATCCTGCATGGCAGTGTCTTTTTCCTCCTGTTTTTCTCCCCAGGAGTTGAGACCATGCAATGTCACCAGCGGAGGGGAGTGCGCACGCTTCCACATGCACTTCCTCCAGGCATCTGGCCCAACTCCTCCCAAGCTTTGTGGTATGGTGCCCTGTCCTCCAGCCTCTGCTGGGGTATGAACAAGCACCGACCACCAGGAACCCCCCTTCCCGGAGAAGGAGAGCAGTCCATCAGATGCTCAATCCTTCTTCCCTGCCGACCCCCAATGGCCCATGCTTGTTCCTGAACACAGGTTGCTGGCATAGCGCGAGGTAAGGTGCCAGTGCCTCAGCCCTCAGTGCCACCAGGCCAGCTATGGCAGCTGAGATTTAATGCAAAAAAGTGCAAAATCATGCATATGGGTTGCAGGAACCCAGGGGAGAATCACAGGATGGGGGGGAGAAACTGATGGTCACCAAACAGGAAAGGGATTTGGCGGTATTCATGCTGGATGACCTAAAGGTGGCTAAACAATGTACAAAGGCTATGGGGAGAGACAGTGGGATGCTGGGGTGCATAGAGAGAGGTATCACCAGCAGAAGGAAGGAGGTTGTGATGCCACTGTGCAGATCACTAGTGAGGCATCATTTGGAATATGGTGTTCAGTTCTGGAGGCTACATCTCCGTAAGGATGGAGACAGAGTGGAGGCAGTAAAAAAGGGCAACAAAGATGGTGCAGGGCCTGCACTAAAAGTCAGGGAGACCTCAATATATATACCCTCTAGAAGAGAAGAGACAGGGGTGATATAATAGAAACCTTCAAATATCTAAAAGGCATAAATAGGGTGCTGGAGGGTAGCATCTTTCAGAAAAAGAGATATCCAGGAACGAGGGGTCATGACATGAGGTTGGAAGGGGTAGACTAAGGGGTACTGTGAGGAAGTATGTCTTCACAGAAAGGGTGGTGGAACATCTAAAGACTTCACAAGTCAGTTTCATTATGAAAGAGGGAACAGATACAATTGACACATTTCACATAATACTACTATACACTATATAAAATATAGGATGAGCAACTTTATGCATAACCAATGTGTTCTGTCACCTTGGGATTCTGATTCCCATGGACCTCTCAAGCTTCACTCTCCTGGTCAGAGGGAATCAAAACCCCTCTGTGGCAGAAGACACTGGCTGTGCATATTTGCCCATCCAGTATTCTCTATATTTACTGCATTGAGGATTTCTAAGCAATAAATCTGTGTCATACAATTGCTTTAAATTAGACCAAGATTTTGGTCTATTAAATTCAAATTTGTTAAGATGAGGAGCACAGTTTTTAGAAGAAACCAAAGGAATTACAACCCTATAAGTCAAGAGGTAATATCTTATAAATTATTTTCTATATAGGTGTGAAGGGCTATCCAGCTGTCAGCTGCCAGCAATATCAATTTTGACATATCTGCAACAGAGCAATAAAGAAAGGCAGAAGACATTTCACAAAACCTTGAGACAGAAATTGATGCCAGAGTTTAGCTAGCTATATGCTGCCCAGCACAGCTTTATCAATTGCAGAATCAGTTTCAGTCTCATCGTTCTATGAAATGGCTACTGCCTTGATTTAAGATAAGACTGATTTAGACAGGGATACACCTGGACTGCTGACATTTAAAGGTAAGCCCAATATCTCATCCCCTTTGCATTTATGCTCCACTCTAAAAATTTAATATTTTAATAACTTTTTTAAAATTCTTTACTTCCTACCAGTTGTATAATCACAGTAATTGACTGCACAGTGTGGAGTGCACTGGGACTTATACATGCCTGGCATTGTTGGTCAGTTGTCAGGTGTGGGTAAATCCCAGCCCAACCCACACCTTGTTGTGGATCATTAAAGGAAAACTGCATGTTAAAATCAGGAAAATATATGTATTATTCCATTTTTTGTGTTCTTACTTCATCCCAGTGTTTTTTTTTTCTGCTCAGGCAGTCAGAGGAGTTTTTTTCTAACTTTCCATGGCTGTTTTATGGCCCCTGGGGGCTGCCATTCAGGTTTATTTTATTGCATCTTGTCCCGGAGAGTCTTCCCAAAGTGGCCTTTGTTCTGATGTCTAATAGCCCCTGCAGGAGGCTAGTGTCATGTTACAGGGTCTTTATTACAGCTCAGCCATAGCGGAGGGAACTCAGCAGCCAGGAGTCATACTGCTAGTCTTTGGGTAAGTGTAATAAGTTTCCCAAATATTGGTACCTTATCCAGCTGTGTTCTGCTTAGGGTATTGCTTTGTGTGTGTGTGTGTGTGTGTGTGTGTTGATTCAGTTGCTTGTGTCTTGCATAGAAGACAGTGCTTGTAGACATATGTAATCATTTTACAGCTGTGGTCATCCAATGGCTAGTTAGGATGTAGAGCAGTGCTTGTTACCAGGGGGTATGGTGTCAATCTTCTAGTTATGTTAATGATCCTTCATTATTGGTTCATTAGACTGGTTAATGGGGGTCCTCAGACAGGAAAAATGAAGGATTAAATTCTTCAATTCAAATCTTCTTATTTATTTGATAATCTTTTAGGCCCTGACATTTTGCACTAGTGCTTTTTCAAAGGATGTCCTAATGATTATAAATACATATATTAGTTTCATTAAAATAATTCACATTCTAGTATAGCTTTAACACCAATTTAGGTAAATTAATTATTTTGAAAGAAAAAAGAACCTCATTCACCTTCACCATTTAGAGACACTTCAGGTTCAGTAAAAATGCTGCCTTAATTGCTATTATACATTTATATTCAATTTTCACACTGGTACATATAACTCTCAGCATTGCCCACTTTTTACTCGGCCCTGTTGCTCCACAGGGCTGATTCCCACTTGTCTAACAAGCTGGCAGTCCAGTGATGTTATGATAGTTACAACTTTATTTGTATCTTTATACTAATAAATGGTAACTTACTCAAATGGTCTCCTTGATTTATTGCAGTCGATCTAGTTCATGAATTCCCCTTTCTGGAATTTTGATTTGTTTTCTCCCGACTAGCTATATTGAAACATAAAAAATCCTTTACACTTTTATACTTTCTACATACACTTTTTCGTTCTTGAAGTTCTTCAGTTACCTCAATCATGCATGGAAAGCCCTTATTATACAGTAAGGGCCAGATATTCAAAGCATAGTGCGGCGCGCAAACCAATAGCGTGGCAATAGCGCCGAGAACGCACAAACCGCCATATTCAAAAGACCAGTTAAGCGGCGCTAACAGCATTAGCATTGGGCAAACCACTAATGTATGCAAGGGGCAAAAGGAAGGGGGGGTCAAGAGAGACGCGCAAGGGGATATTCAAAGGTCCAGCACCGCGCTAGGATACATAGTGCAGCACATAGTGCGGCGCTAGTTACCGCCTATAAAAGGCTGGTCTAAACACAGGGCAAAACACAGAGGAGGAGGGACCAGCACAGGAAGTGGGAATGTGTGCAGTGAGGAGGAGGAGGAGAGGGAGCAGGCACAACATGGGCCACAATGCAGGCCAAGGAGACGGTATGCTGCAAACAGGCTGTACCGGCCCAGGATCTCCTTCGAGACCCTGCCTGATGACCACATCATTGGCCGGTACCGGATGAACAGGGGAATGTTGAGGCAGCTCTGTGAACTCCTGCATGAGAGCTGCACCCCAAATACCAGGCGCGGTCATGCCATGACAGTAGAGGAGAAGGTGACAGCAGCGATGTGTTTCCTTGCCACAGGGGCGTTCCAGCGACCAGCAGGGGACACCATTGAGGTAGCATGGTCTGCCACCTCACGCCTCCTGACCCAGTTCCTAGAGGCTCTTCTGCCACATGCTGGTGAATTCATAGTATTCTCCGCACGGCAGCAGAGCGCAGAGAAACAATGCAGCAGTTCCATCGAGTTGCGCACCTACCATTCGTACTGGGTGCCATTGACTGCACCAATGTCCCCTTCCATGCATCACCTGGCGATGGCAGTGACATGTACGTCAACAGGAAGGGGTACCACTCCATCAACTGCCAGGTGGTGTGCGATGCAGCTGGGTACATCAGCAATGTCTATGCACAGTACCCCGGCAGTGCCCACGACGCCTTCATCTGGCACCAGTCCCAGCTGTGCCAGGCCTTTGAGGAGGGCAGGATACCCAGTGGGCAACTAGTCGGTGAGTAGTAGCATACAAGGCATACACACAACAGCATGGATGGGGGCAGGCATTGCAGGCCAGGGAAGGGGTGTGGGAGGGCCGCATAGAGGTGCAGGACAGCAGCTGACAGACCGCAGTATGGCACTAACAGGTATACATTTCTCAACAGGGGACAGTGCCTATCCCCTGCGACCCTGGCTGCTGACACCAGTACTCCGACCGGCCACAGTGGCTGAGGAGCTGTACAACGAGGCACATGCCAGAACAAGGAACATCATAGAGAGGGTGTTTGGCATCCTGAAGACGCGATTCAGATGCCTAGACACATCAGGTGGTGCCCTACAGTATACACCTCAGAAAGTATGCCGTATCTTCCTAGCCTGTTGTATGCTGCACAACATGGCAATGAACCATGGGATAGAGGCACCTGAACCTGAGGGACAGTCTGACAGTGAACCAGAGCCAGTGGTCAGGGGGATAGTGGAGCAACTCGAGAGGAGGGACCCTTGCATGGCATGCAGGGCCATACAGCACCGGGACAACATCATCAGGACACTGCAACAGGCCAGAGGGTAAGTACAGACTGCACAACAACCTGAAAGAGTACAAGTGATTATCATTTCAATGTGCACAGACTAACATAACACTGACACCAACAATCACACCAGTAAACAATCTCAGCGTAACAGACAAATAATGTGTGCGTGTGGTGTGAGGTCGGGATTGTGCAGGACACACGTGGGGGGACACACACGCAAATGGTGTAGTGTTGGTGGGGAAGTGTGATGTGTGCTGTAAGGATAAGGGGGCAACTGTGGTGGTGGGAGTGTGTGTGTGTGTGTGTGTGTGTGCACGTCTGCACATGCATGTGGGAGATGCATACACAGTACTGCAGACCAATTGTGGGCATCACCGACGCTGACACCCACGCATGTGCTGTGCACCCGTACCATGGGACATAGACCCTGGGGTGCTCTGGGCAGAGGACAAAGCCGAAGTGGAAGGGGAGGCAGGCAGTGTCGACCTCCTGTGCCCATGGGGGATGGTGGAGACTGACAGGGTTGATGGACGGCCACGGCGGCGCTGGGTTGAAGGCGGAGTTCGTGATGCAGCTGAACTGGAACCAGTGGCAGCCCTGTGGCCACGGTATGCCTGCCTGTGTGCCCCTCTGCCATCTGCACCATGGCCAACCATCCCATGCTAGCGACCAACAGGCACATCACGCATGACATTCCCGATGTCCACCACTGCAGCAGTCAAGCCAGAGAAGCCACGGTCGATGGCACCAACCAGGCGGCCCAACCTGTCCTCTGCTTGCTGCTCAGCACGGGCAAAGCCCACTGAAATGGCCTCCCTTATCTGTCCTAGCTCATGTCACAGCTCCCGTCACATGGCATGCAGGTCCAGACGGGCCTCCTGCTGGGAGGTGACAGCATCCTGCAGGAGTGGCCGGGCACCATGGCCATCGTGCCCCAGAGGCACAGAACCCTCAGCTGCAGCTGGCAGAGGTGCCTGCGGCAATGGAGCAACTGGTACATCCTGCTGCTGGCTACTACTGGTGGTAGTCCGTGGCACCGTATGGGCATTAACCCCAGCATGTGTTTGACACTGCACACCCTGCTGTTCTGCAATATCCCCCACACCACCCACCACCATGTGTTCAGGTACAGCCACACTGGTGACACCTACTAAACCACTTGGACCTGTTCCATGGCCTGCAAGCAGCCCCACCCCTGCATCCCCTGGCACAGGAACTGCCAGGTGCTGAGAATAGTCGGATACATCAGTGTCATCCACACTGGTGACAGTGAACAGCAGTACCTCCCCTACACCATCATCCTCTGTGTGTGTAGCATCCAGGTGGCCACTGTATCCTAATACCCCTAGTGAGGTGTGACCCCCCTCCCCTGGCAGTTGCACGCCCTGTCCACGGGAATGCCACACATGCATGGTGTCCGTGTGGCCCTGAGCTTGACAGAGTCCGGATGTTGATGGACGTTCCTCATCCACCTCCTCCGCGACAGCGGGAACCTGGCTGAACATCCATGACACATCCTGTAGTGGTGCAGGCCTGTCAGACAGCGCTGTGGAGACAATAGGGACAGGGTCAGTCACCCGTCCACGGACACTGTGGCCAAACACCACCACCGCTACCACCACCACACCATGCAGTCCTCAGGACAGGTACCCCCTTCACCCAAGCCTGTGACAACATGCACCTACCCACCCCACAGTGACCATGGCCATGCCAGGCATCAGTTCAGCAGGATACAGTGCACCCTGTGCAGGACACCAACAGCATGACTGTGCACTCTTGCCTGCACTACATACAGGGATTACACATGCGAATACAGACCTGGCCTTGGAAGTGCGAGGGTCGTCTCACAACCACCACCCGGCACATCTGTCACTGCCACCATCCGCAGTGTTGACGCCACCACTGCCATGTGTGGCTCCTCCACATGCTGCTGGTGTTCAGGTGGACCACCACCGGTCCTGGTCCTGTCCCTCAGTCAGTGTGCCTCCTCCTCCTTCACACATCACAGGAGTTCATTCCATCTTTTCCGCACTGCCTCTGTCGTTCTTCCACAGTCTCCGACCACATTCACAGCTGCAGTTACCTCCTCCCAAGCTTGCCGCACCACAGCATCAGTGGCCCTGTGTGTGCGTAACACGTGCTTCCTCTCTTTAACCGCATGTGCAAGGGTGTTCAACTCATCCTGCGAGAATTTGTGGGCACGGATGTGCTCCTGTCGTGCCACCACACCTATGGCATAATTGAAAGGGGACAGGTGTCATTGGCTGTGTCAGTGCTGCAGTGCATCACACATTAGACATCACAATGTCACCCCCTACAGTGCCACAATACACATGGACATATCAGATTGCTGCATGTGCATATACGGTGCCTGCAGCCACATAGCCACTGTCTGTCCCGTGTATGGACAGCGAGCGGTGTACACACATGTGCACTGCTGTGGCCTGTGTCTGCCATGTACCCCCATGACTGGGCCCACCCCTTCACTAACCACCTTGCACTGTGATGTGCCCCTTTTGAGCACCACAGTGTTTGCATGGACAAGTGCGCTAGCAATGTCAGGACATCATGCTGCATGGGACAGCACATCGCTGGTACACTGTGTACATCCTGCAGGGGGGAGGGCACAGACCATCACGCCACACATCCAGGGAGACAAGTTGGTGGGCCAGTGTCACAGGTCACAGCACGGTAGTGCACTAGTGCACCTGGCTGGCAGACACATTGTGCAGGCAGTGGCACATGGAACAGTTACCTGCAGGGGAACGTGCATAATGCAGTGGATGGTAGTAGTCTCATGCAGCCATCAGCACAGCGCATGCAAGTGTGTCCCACGGCAGTCATACATACCTGCCTCTCGCTGCTCATCCCCCTGTTGCATATCTCTATCCATGTTGTAGATTCCCACTGCTGTAATTACGCCGCAGTACCACAACACAACACTGGTGGTGCACTGCTTGCCCTTTTATAGCCCACCCAGGCAATCAGGCCTGTTAGTCATTTAAATGAGCGCATAATGATATGCTAGTCACACAGTTTGCCCCATGCATACACAAGTACCCCCATTTGCATACACCCGTTGAATATGTCTCTGAATAGCCCTGCACTAGCACAGCAGCACTGTGCAAAGGCCAGCGCACGGCTAATGGAGGGTCAGCGCCGTGCTCTCCAACTAGCGCTGCGCTATGTGCATTAGCACGGACTACACGCATGCTCATGAGGCCCCTTGTATGCACTATCACCCTGTTGTAGCGCGATGTAACACGGCGCCACACAGCATAGCGTGGCACTACACGCATGCGTGGTACATGAGCTCAGGGTCATGGCAGGGGTCATGCATGCGCATTGCGAACACTTCATGTTAGAGCGGCTCTACGGCATACGTCTGCGCGGTGCTAGACTGCAGTGTTAGGGAGTGTCAGGGTGTGTGGCCAGTCAGTTTTACACTGTTGCAGTAATTAATTTGCCCCCTTCCACAACAGCAATGTCTGGGAGACGTAGGCAAAGGGCAGTGGTGGGCTGTGACAGGCGTTGGGATGAGGTGGAGACGGCCAACCTGGTGAAGTTAACTGAGAGGAACCATCCGCGCCTATTTGGACTGGTCCAGGAGGGCGACCGTCCCCGTAGCCAGGTCTGGGCTTCAATTGCCCGTTGCCTAACAGCTATCATGGGTATATCCCGTGATGGTGAGAAGTGCCGCCATCGATACATTGATATCAGGTGCAGGCAGCACCCACTGCTTGAACGCTGCAGGGTGATGCTTCGGGAGGGGACTGTGCCTGTGCCAAGTAAGTGATGACTCTCACGGCGCTGCTGGCATGGGTGGTGGTGCTGTGTGTTCTGTGGTGTGCTTGTGTGCGTGTGTGTTGCTGTGCTGGACATGTTGCTCTTATGCCATGGGGTCCTCCTATCCATTCTGTGTGTACTGTGTGAGCCAGGGTAGACGGTGTGCACTGACCCGTGTCATGCTTGGCATGGCTTTGGTGGTGCACTGTGCCTGTGTGCCAGTGATGCGTGTGTTGTGCTACACCACTGGGGTACAGGGTGGTCTTTAGCGTACCGTGGTGGCTGATATTGTAGTAATGCTTCTGTACCCTCTTCCCACTGCAGAGCACTGAGGATACACCAGAGACAGGAGGGGCAAGATGCAGGCTGAACAGGGGCCATCCACAGACAGGCGCAGGGTGCCTCCGATGGCGCAGCGTGCGGCGGAGAGCAGTGACGGCGACAGGGGTGTGTTGCGTGAGTACTGTATGATATTGTGCTTTTCTACTATGTGTCTGACTTTCCAGGGCAGACAGTAGAGCAAGGGTGTAGCCAGGCATACGCCCTGTACACATTTGTGTACAGTTTTGTGGCATGTATGTCCCAAACTATATGCCTTTCTGTTAACAGTTACTAACTACTCCGTACTATTTGGGTCACTGTAGGCCACTGGGGTGTGGCTCTGTTTGAAATGCTGTTGTGTAGGAGACAGATACATGTATGACCTCATTAGAGAGTAGGGGAATCATCTGACAGCCATCATACCCTTTTGGAAGGGGGGTACCATTTGGAGTTGATGAGTACATAATTTTTAAGGGGAGTGTGGCTGTTGGGGATTGTGTGTACAACATGTGAATGTCTGGCTACACCCCCTGCACTAGAGTGCTGTGTCTGGTGTCGTGGCACAGTTGGCTAGGTAATCCAGGCCAGATGTGATATGGCTGCATGCATTTCTGTTGTCTTCCTTGCCTCCAGTGCCCTGCTTTCTGCTGCGAGGCCTGAGACATGGCTTGCTGTATGTCTTATCTATTGTTGCCATTGCTGTCATGTGTACTGATATCTGCCTTGTACTGCCATGTGCGTCATGTTGCTGTTATGGCCACCATTGTGGAAGGATGCTGCATGTCTCTGCATGGCTGTAGGCCAGTCGTCATGCCTGGGGGTGAGGGATTACTGGGGTCAGCCTGTCGTGCCGCCTGTTACTGTTGCTGCTGTTGTCCTGTCTGCCATGGCAACACTGTTCTCCACTTCTCATGGCATGTCTCATTCATAGTACCATGTATAACATGTCAGTATCTGTGCAGGACATGTTGTAAGCACATGCCAGGGCTATGCTCACTATGGCGTACTGGGGGAAACTGTGTCATGTAGTGCATGTATCTCCCTGCCAGTGTACTGTCATGTTGGTGAGGACACGGGTATGTTATTGTGTGCCCTTGTCCGACCTCTGTGGCGGACATGCACGGGGCTTTTGGGGAAGGAGCCTTTGGGACTATGGTGCCACACGGGTCTGTGTGGCTGTACATTGCATGTGTGCCTGTTGTGGCATGTGTGTTGGCAGGCATCCTCCAAGCACTCAATGGTGAGCTTTTTGATTTCTGGTGGTGAGCTGGCAAATAGGCAATGAACTGCTTACTTTATCTATGAAGCCTAACAAAGACAACGTTGTACCTTTCTGTGATTTAATTCATTGTGGTCTACGCTAGGAGGACTGGTCACTATGACTGTCTGTGTATCCCATGGACAATACAACTGTACAGGTTGTGGGCTGGTATGTGGGTGTCTTGGGGAGCAATGCATGGCTTTGTATTTATGCATGCAGGGCAGCGCCCATTGTCATGGGTTTTTTAAGTTGTATTTAGTATGCCACTGGCGGCAACAGACACAGTCCTGGTGTACGTTTGTATATTGTCTGGCTACACTCCGGGGTGGGGTAGCTCACCCTAACAATGGGGAGAGAGGTGGCAGTGTGTCCACATGGTGTGCAGTTGTGACCTCCCTGGCTACACCCCTGCCTGTGGGCTCCAGCTCTGTTGTGGGGGCCATTGTCCCCTAGAGGGTGCTGTCCCTCAGTCCCTGCAGTGCATGTTGTTTGTGCACAGGTTATGCACAGGGTATGAAATTTGTAAAAAAAAGTACATGCCCACTTGGTCATGTAAGCAGCAAATGTACATGCCCAAGAAACTATTTACATGCCACCCCCAAGTTAGTACAGTAACAGCCCACAGGCACAGACTAGCTCTTACATGGTCTTTTTATTCAGATGTTAGTTAAATTTGCTCATACACTTGCCCTTTAAAGGCTTTAACAACTAGATTTTTTTTTAGAATTCAGGTAGTCAACAATGCAAAATCTGTAAGAGATTACCTTCTCAGATTTTAGTTAATACAGCCCACAGGCACAGTAGCTCTCTGGAGATTGTTATGTAGTTTAACTAACTTGGCTCACTGCTGCTCTTTTAAGAGACTTTTTATGTTCGCTTGCGCACATGCACAAGGAACGTCTTGGGAGAATAGGACACTTTGGAGGTGTGACCCTCCTCTGCAATCCCCTGCTCCATTGAGCAGGCGTGGCGATCCTGCACCAATTGGCCAGCGGTGCTGTGTGTAATGGCGGTGGTCTTCTCTTCAAAACCACCGCTGTGTGCTACACTCACGTCATGCCGCCCCAAATCTTTGCTGCCATGCTGGGACCCCACCCCAGCATGGCAAAGCGTCCAACGTCGTCTGCCGGCGGGGTGCTAATCCCGTCGGCTCCACGGCCCCCCAGCCATCCTTCCTGCCACGCTGGAGCCCACCCCAGAGTGGCAAGCGTCCGTGTAAGTCTGCCGGCCGGGGTGCCCAATCCTCGCTGGCTCCACTGCCCCCAGCCATCCTTCTGCCATGCTGGGAACCCACCCCAGCGTGGCAAATGTCCCATAGTCTTTTTTTTAAAAAACCTGTAAATTAAAAAGTGGTCCCAGGCGCTTGTCCCAGCCCCCACAACCTGCACCTACCCACTGCGCACCCTGCCTCCCCGCACCCCCTCACCCATATACTTGCTTCCGGGCTGGTCGCGGCGATCTTAGTGGACCCGGGGAACCGTCTGCACTCTTCAAAAGTCGACCTTGAACTGAGGAAATGCCAGTAAGCTGTATAAAAGGCTAGATAGGGGTTTCAACTGTGCATATCCAGAATTTTTGAATTATTGCACCAAATTTTCAACATGGGGTTTTGGGACCCTTCTCATGAATGATGTCACTGTCATGGTGTTATTCAGGCCTGAAGGGTGATTTCACAGTCACTGTGCAGTCACTGCATGAAATCACCTTCGGGCCTGAATAACTCATGACTGTCGGCATCATTCATAGAAGGGTCCAAAACCCCATGTTGAAATTTAAAAATCCAAAATGACTGTTTTACTTAACGGCGCTACGCAGTTCCCGTCAGCAGGCTCATAAGTTCGCGAATTTTCAATATTTCCACTCCAGATTTTCAACATTGCCATTTTACCACACCTCCTTATGAGCAGTACAGCTGTCATTTTTCACATCCTGCCCAAAATGTGTTTCCGCCCATGTAGCGCACAATGGCGCAGTCGGTGTGCGAAATCAATGTATGGGACACATTAAGAAAATCACCATGACACTGTTCATGAGCAGAGGTCTTAAAATGGCTATGTTGAAAATTTGGTGAAAAATTCCTAAAATGACTGTTTTACGAAAGTGCTATGAAGTTCCTATGCACGCCAGAAGTTCGTGTAATTTTCAATATTTTCACTCCAGATTTTCAACATTGGCATTTTACCACACCTCCTTATGAGCAGTACAGCTGTCATTTTCACATCCTGCCCAAAACGTGTTTCCACCCATGTAGCCACAATGGCAGTCGATTGTCTTGGAATCAATGTGGGACACATTAAGAAAATCCCAGTGACACTGTTCATGAGCAGAGGGTCTTAAATGGCTATGTTGAAAATTTGGTGAAAAAATTCCTAAAAATGACTGTTTTACAAGCGTGCGTTGTGCAGTTACTACGCATGCTCGTAAGATCGCAAATTTTTAATATTTGCTCTCCAATGACTTCCAAATACCTAAACAGCACATAGAAGCAAGCAACATTTGGCATTGACAAATGCTTGTACTTCTTTGTCACTGATTTTTTTAAGCCATGTCCAAGTGCCAAATACCACTGCAAATACCTGCAAGCGAACGTTCGGCATTGACAGATGCTTGTTAATTTAGGTGTGGTTAGTCCAAAATGCTACTTCAGTTTCTGTAAGAGATTTCTTAGTCAGATTTTAGTCAATACAGCCCACAGGTGCAGACTAGTTGTAGCTCTTACAGGATATGTTTTTAGCTAACTTTGCTCACACTTGTCCTTTAAGGCTTTAACAAGTCATTCTTTTCAGATTTTAGTAGACAACAATGCAGTATCTGTAAGAGATTTCCTTTTCAGATTTTAGTTAGTAAAGTCCACAGGTACAGTAGCTGTTAAAGGAGATTTTTTTTATGTTGTTTTGAGCTAACTTTGCTCACAGTTGCCCTTTAGGCTTTAAAGATTTTTGGTAGCCCCAGAGTAGTTTTTTAAAAGCCTTTTAATGAGTTTTCAGCTAACTCAGCTCACAGTAGTTCTTGAAAGAGCTTTTTTATTTAGTTGGATTTTAGGTCCTTTAGAACACAGTTCAGTAGCTCCAAAATATCCTTTTTATTTAGATTTCAGATAGCTGCCTCAGCTCTCAGTAGCTCTTTATTTAGATTTGTTATAGTTTAGCTCCAGTTGAGTAAAAAATAGCTTTTTATTTCAAATAAGAGATCCAGTTGAGTGAAAAGGCTTTTGTATTTATGAGATGCAGGAGAATATGAGATAATGCAAACTTTTTCCTAATTTTAGCAAATTCAGCAGAGCTCCCAGTCTTTGAGTCTATGACTGCAGATAAAAGCAGACTGCAAGAATGGGCCCCTGCCGCTTTTAGTTTCCCCTGGTGGCTGCCCCCGCAGCAGTCTACTTATTTTTTTTCCTTTACTACTGTCTCAGGATGTCCTTATCTAATATACAGTGAGACAGCAGCAGCTTCTGTAGTCTGAATTTAGCCAGCCATCACCCTCCCCCTCCAAGTTGCAAGTGGTAACGTTAAGCCTGGGAAGTCTGATCGAAAAACTAAATCAAGAGCTCTTAAAAGAGCTTTAGTATTTTACTTTTTTTGTTCTGAAAGTAAATCAGGAGTCAGACTTACTAGTCCGATTGTGATCACCGGCTGCAGAGTGCATTGCAAGCTGACGTCTCCTCTCCATGCCGAAAGCACGCCACTCACTGCACGATTTGTCTCACTGACTGAACAGGCTGAAGTGGCGCGTTTTGTAGAGACCACACTTGATCACACTGTGTGAAGGGGTGGGCAAACTAAAGACACTCCCCGATTGGTTTCTGAATGCTGTGACCAGACTCCTGCCCAGATGACTTAATCCCTCGCAGCTTCAAGAGCTTGTCTCATCATCTTGGCTGGCTACACTCCTCCGGCACAGTCCCCGGCCCCACAAACAATGACATAAGGTCTTTAAAAAAAAAAAAAAAAAAAGGACGGAGGAATAAAATGGAGATATGGGGAAAATGGACAAAATGGGACTGGCTCACTGCGCAGCTACCTTAGGTGCCCCTCAGGCAGGCACTAAACAGCACTAGGTGTCCTGAGACAAAAGTGCCTGCCCTGGGGCACCTAAGGTATAGGAATTTCGCACCCTGGTTATGCAGGTGTGCTGCAGGGGTTGTTCTGTGGTAGCATGGTGTGCTGGGTGTCAGGCCCTATGGCAGATGCTGCTCCCACAGGTGTGGGTGTGTGCCTCGCCATGCCTTGACCACCAGGGTGACACTGTCCTGTGCATGCCATTGGCCTACCGCTGCACAGCCACTGGTGGATCATGGCCTGTGTCTCTGTTTCACATGTGTATGTCTTCTTGCGTGTGCGCCTTCACGGTGCTGCCACTTTGGGTGCTGGCATAGCCCTGTGCCATGCTCTTCACCAGTGTGGGCCCCTCATCCTTCTGTTGTGGCAAGTGGTGTGGGTGGGCATTGGCACTTTCCCTGGCTGTGTACTGCTTGGTTACCCATCCTGCAGTCCCTACTGTTCTGTTGCCAGTGTCATTGTCCTCTGTGGTCATTAGGTCTCTGTGGTCCATGTCGAGTCTCTATCTGTGTCACTTGCCACTGTTGCACACTTATGTCAGTCACCCACCTGTTCAGGGCTTCCTGTCATCATTTGTACAGCTGCTGTGTTATAGCATCGTGGGTGGCAGTTTGGCTGGGTCTCTACAGTTCTTGTGGAGGGCAGCAGTGAGGGTGGGCCATTGTTGGGGGAGTACAGGACAGGCATGTCTGGTTACACACCTGGTTGGGGCTGTGGCACCTTCTCCAGTTGGTGTCATCTGTATTGTGTATCATAGCTGTGTGACCATGGGCAGCATGTCCCACTATGTGTCATCCCATGTGCATGTCATTCAGTGTCCACTTGTCGTTCACATCTCAGGGGGTGGCTGTCTGTTTGCACTGTTACAGTCTGCACGCCGCTGTGCTGGCTGGATTCCACTGTGTTAGGTTTCTCAGCATACATCTATGCATATCCATGTACATTGGGGTGTTGCATGCTGCCTGTTACATACTGCCTTGTCCTGCAGGCACATGTTAGTGTGCATTGTGGTTTGTTCTGTACTGGCACATGGGCATGGTTGTTGGGGCATGCTGTCCACCATGTGGTGGTACATGGTGCCTTTGTGTCATCGTCATGTCCTGATATGGTCCCCCTTTCTCCTGTAGGTCCACATTGGGCGTCACTGTGGGCCACCCGTCCAGAAGAGGGTGAAGGCACGGAGGAGCTGTTGAGGAGGGTGGTGCGGCAACAGCGTACTCTGATCGAACAGCAGGCTGTGTTGATTGCTGAGACGAGGCGGGTTGCGGCCATCCTGGATGAATGTCTGCCAGCGCCTGCCCGCCCCTAACTCCTGCCTACTATTTTCGTTAGCCTGCTGCCTGTCCCTGGCCCACTGTCCCTAGCCCTATATCTGCCATCCTGTTTCCCTCCATTGCTTCCTATGTCCACATCCCTCTTCCTTCCACATTCTTTCCTCATTGTACTGTAGATACATTTCACATTTGCCTGTTTGCACTGTTACTGTTGTTTTCCCCATTGTTTTCAGTCCCTTTATTCATGCTGCCTTTTCCCTTTCATTATGTTTTCTTGTACCCATTTTTACAAACAGTGTTCTGCTGTGTTTTGCTTTGTTTTCTGTATATATGTTCCTGTTGCCTTTGTGCCTTACCTGTTCCCTTTTGCATTATACTTTATTATGCTTGACATTCCTATGTCCTGTGTCTTTTTGGGGTGGACTTGGGATTTGACAGTGTTCTGTGGTATTCTGTTTTCACTTGTGGGTCCAGGTTATTCCATGCCTTTCACTAGTACTGCAGTTGTGTCTGGCTGGGCTATTTTGCTTTCCTGTGTTCCTGGACAGCTGCTTACACCTCTGACACTGTATTTCTGTGGGTGTTTGCACTGCCTCTGTCTGATTGCTATATTCAGTGCTGTCTTCTCTGCTATATTCAGTGCTGTCTTAATCCTGGGCAATGTTTGTCCTGCACTCCTGGGCCTGTTTGCCCAGCTTCCTTCGCTTGCTATATTCAGCTGGTTTTGCACCGGGCTATTCATTTTGAATATAGCTATGTTTTTGCTCTGGGCACAGTTTGCCCACCGGGCAGTGCTAATTTAGCCCCGGGGCACAATTTTGAATATCTGGCCCTAAGTGTTTACTACCTGGAAATGCTAGTTAGGTTCACTCGTTTATGTGCTTTTTACTCAGTGCTACTGCCTCTGCTCAGCGTCTTGAAAACCTGTAGAAGATTTACAAAGCATAGTTGGTTTTACATTTTAGTTCAACCCCTGTTTTTTTATGAGTTCTCAACACTTAATTTTGCTTAAATTGTGCCCACAGTTTCACTTGATAGCATATGAGCTCTTTCATGTTAAGTACCTTCATTTTGAGAGAAACAGGGCTAGATATTCAAAACTTTGCCCAGGGGCTAAATTGGCACTGCCTGGTGGGCAAACTTAGCCCAGAGCACAGAGCAAGCTATATTGAAATGGAAATAGCCCGATGCTAATCCTGCTGAATATTGCAGGCTAAGGAAACCGGGCAAACCAGTCTGGGAGTGCAGGGCAAAATAGCCCGGAATAAGACAGCACTGAATAAAGCAACCAGGAAGTGCAACCCACAACAACAACACAGTGCACAGCAACATGAGGGCAGGTACAGACGAACTACATGGCCAATGTGTGTGCCAGCAAATGCATGGACTCAGTACAGCTGCAGGAAGCAGCAGATGTGAAAGAACAGTGATCAAAACTGTATATTATTCCCTGTACCATTACGCCGCGCTAACACATTAGCGCGGCATTAGCGTGGAGCTAAGCAGTTAGCCAGGGCATGCCATATTCAAAAGTGCCATGCAAATGAGCCTACTTAGGTAGTCTCTGGGCAAACAATCAGATTAGTATCTCATTTTACCCTGATTTGCATGCAGTTTGCCCAGCATTACTGCAGGTTCCCACAGAGCCACCTGTAGGTCAGTCTGGAAGTACAGGGGCTGACCAGGTCCAACCGCAGCTCCTACCTGTAGGTCAGACTGGCAGTGCATGATGATAGCTGCAGGCTACATGTAAACAGTACAGCATAGCATAGCATATTGTACCCCAGGGGACAAGACAGCATAGGCACAGGTGGTGGTGGTGCTGCATGCAACTGTCACACTGTAGGGCATGCTACAGTGCACAGCAGACACTACAGTAGCAAGGGGGGCCAGTAGTGTGAGGGACACAGCACTGCCTATGGTGTGTAGGGCAGTGATGATGACTGCACTGTACACAGTGACAGGCCCAACCTGCAGGTGTTTACTGACAGTGGACATTACTGTTACACTGTTGTGCGACCCACAGATGCTGTACCTGTGGCATGGGATGCTCACAGTGACATGTACATTTCTGGCTTTGTGTGCTGTGGCAGTTGTACAGCTGTTCAGTATGTGGCCGGGGGGGGCATATATTATCCGAAAGGCACACTAGTGTTGGGGGGTATTCCCAATACTCGCCCATGTGCACTGCATGATGTGTCCCAGCCTTGTGGCCACACCTGGTCTGTGGCACAGCCTCGCCACCCATACACGCTGCCCTCAACATCCTCCATGCCCACAGTGCTGCATGTGTGTGCTGGCATCTGTTTGTGTCCACAGATGTGTGGTCCGCAGGTGTGTGCTGTATGCCCACACTGCCATGCTGTCCACTGGTGGCAGGGTCACCACTCACTGCCTGGCATGGCTGAGACTGGTGGCAGATGATGGCATCATTGTGATGCCATCGGTTAGCAGCCTGCTTCTTCTATGTTTGGCTTTATTTATGTGTCATATTTATTTGTTAGGATCATGCAAAACCTGCTCTAAATCCACGCAAACACCGCGCAAAGCCAAAGCGTCACGCAAAGCTGATTGCCCAGGGTTAAGACAAGCTTTTCCTGGGCGGTAATTTGCACCGCGCTAAGTGTTGCACTAAGTCACGCAAAACCACTTAGCGCGGCGCTAGTTACTGAATATAGCATTGCACCTGTATTCATGTCAGTTTGCCCCTTGCATACATTATAATCTTGCCTGGCGCTAATGCTGTTTGCCCGCACTATTTGGCCTTTTGAATATATCACACCCGCGCTAATCCCGCGCTACACCTGCGCAAACGGTTTTTGCCCGGCGCAAAGTTTTGAATATCTGGTCCCCAGTCATTTTCTTTATTTAAATGCTAAACATTGCTGCTGTCTGAACTTGGCATTCTTTTAGCCTGTAAAGTTAGAAATAATCAGCTTTTACTCCCAATTCTATACATGCTTGTTTAGTATTTTTGCTTTTCTACAGTTTGCTTAAATGTTTTTGCCTGCTTCAGTTGAAAACACTAAGTATCTTGTTTAGAGGTGTGCAGTGAGCGAGTGATTTTTGGGCTACCAGCATTTCCTCTTGAGCCCGACTGCAGGTCATGTGATGTTACCTTGTGACATCACCATGCCGAAGTGTGAGGTGTCGTTGCCTAACAACTTTATGCTGTGCTGTGTAAATTCACAGCCTGGGTGGCCAGGCTGTTTAAGGCTTTGCTGGGAGATAGTATGTGCCTTTGTTACTATTCTTTATGAACTTCTATAAACGTTGTTATTTTTTAAAGTTCTTTCTAACACTCTAATTCTATTAGTAAACTGGGTGGTGTATTGCTATTCCATCCTCTATGTTCTTCAGTATTTCTGGTGTACATAGACCTAAACATTTTTTACTTTGAGAAAGCAGTAAACTTATTTGCTAGTTACTAGCTATTTACAATGTAGGAAAATATAAACAGTAAAGTAAAGAATGGTTACAGAGTCAACTATTTTCTAAATTCACTATAAATACCACCAGCAGCTTAATCTGGTTCAAGATCAGTTGGCATTCATCTGTATCCCCCCTCCCCCGGGTCGTGCCTGAAAATAGGCAGGATTTGTCTAGTGCATTTACCCGGTCAACAAAAGCTAAATAAATCAATAAAATGAAGAGAGAAAAAAGGAAAAAGAAGAGGGGGAAGAGGAAAGCGAATGGAGCAGTAGACTGAGTGCTGTGTTACTTTGCTATCCATTATATTTTTGGTATGTCAGGTGTTCCCAAACCCTGAATGTTACTCTAGGTTAACAGTGATCTTGCCTACTATTTACTGAACTGTTTACACTGTAGCCATGTATAGACAGTAAAGTAGAGAAAAATATTTGTTTTTTAAATCAGGTATTTTCCAAGTGTAGAAAGATGTAGATGGGGAAAGGGGGGAAGGGAGGGGGAGGGAAGGGAGAGGGGGTTACTCAGACATCATTGCAGGGATGGGGGTTGTGACAGAAACCTCTTCATTCCCTCACTTTTCTAAAGTGCAAATTTCTTTTATCTATTAGGTGTATTTGCTGTTATCCACAAGCCTGCCAGCTGGTGTCTGTATTCATACCAATTCTTGGATCCAGAGTTTTGAGCCTGAATATCCCTTGCATCTCCATTCTATCTTGGACCTTTTGCCTGTTTCCACCTCTAGCCATTTCTGGTATACTTTGTAGGCCCCAGAATCTGATAGACGCTCATGCATGTTGTACTTTTGCAAAGTGCAGAGCTACCTGTGACGTTTCCACACTTCTCCTGATATCACTTTTATGTTCCTGTATGTGATTTTTTAAGGGTCTTGTTGTTTGACCTACATAAAGTTTATTACATGGGCACAGAGTACATAAATTACCCATTATGTTGTGCTGCTTGTGTTTTGTTTAATTTCAAATTGTTGCCCTATAAAAGAATGTCTAAAGAAATTTTTTTTGCTGGTGTGTCCACAGCATGGGCAGTTGCCACAGGTTGCCATGCCTGGTTTAAGGGGGCCCAACAGTAGTTGTGTATCCTGTGCCTCTGGACTTTTAAATTGTGATCTCACCAATTTGTCTTTAAGTGTATATACCTTTTTGGCTGCTATTATGTTTTTTTTCTAAAAACACCTAGGCTGGTTCCTTGTCACTGTTAATAAGTGCCAGTGTTTATAAATTATTTTTTTCATTTCTGGAAAGTATCGTTTGCATTTAGTAGAAAACACTAATCTGGTGGTTTCATTTTCTTTACTTTGTTCTACCTCTCTTTTTTGTTCATTCCTGTTTATGTTAGTTATTCTCCTGTCTGCTTCTTTTAAATTTGCTCTGGTATACCCTCTAGTTTGAAACCTCATGAGCATTTCATTTTTCTGTTCCTCAAAGTCTTCCTGCGAGTACAGTTACTCTTTACTCTAACTAATTGTGAATATGGTATACTTTTAATTAAATTTGGGTCATAAAAACTCATGCCATGTACAATGGTATTTTGGTCTGTTATTTTTCTAAAACAGAGTTATTCTTAACCTTTCTTGATCTTTAATAATTCTCAAGTCAAAATACGTTATGGTTATTTTATCGTATGTCATAGTAAATTGGATGTTATGATTAATACTGTTAATATGCTCTAGGAAATGATTTAGTTCTGTCTCTCCCCATCCCAGATTAAAAAGATGTCATCTATAAAATGGCTCCAGGCCCTAATATTTTGAAAAAATGGATTATTATTTCTGTTCAGTATATATTGTGATTCAAAGTTATACATAAATGTATTTTCATAGGCTGGTGCCATGGTGCTGCCCAAAGCAGTTCCCCTCGTATGTATATAGAATTGTGCATCAAATTCAAAGTAATTATTTTTAAGTATGATCTCTGCTAGTTCTTGTAATACTACTGTTTTAGGTTTTGTATTTCCTGGTCTTCTGTCTAGCATACTGCCCATTGTATATATGCCTTGATCGTGGGGTATGGAAATATATAGATCAACCACATCCATAGGGACCAGAAATTCATCTTCTCTTATTCCCTGCTGTTATATTGCCTCTAATGTTTGCAGCATATGTCCTGTATCTTTCACATATGTATCTGTGGTTTCAATTAAAGGTTGTAATTGATAGTTAATGTATTGGGAGATAGGTTCAAATAGAGATTCTATTGGAGAGACTATAGGTCTGCCTGGAGGATCTTTGTCATTTTTATGTATTTTCGGAATAGCATACAAAGTTGATATTCTGTTTTTTTTATTTATTGTACCTGCCTCCCATGTCTCCAACCAGCCATTATTTTGACAATTTTCTACAGTGATCATGATTTGTTGCTGTAAAGAGGCTGTGGGATCTCTAGGCAGTAGGTCATAGTTTGTTCTATTATCTAAAAGTTTCATGCACATAGTTCTATAGTGTTATTTGTTCGTGACCACCATATCACCCCCCTTATCGGCTGGTTTTATAACCAGGTCCTTATCTTGAGCTGGATTGTTTACTGCCATTATCTGACTTCTGGTGAGGTTATCATGTTTGATTTTCTGTACTTTATTACTTAATGTTTGCATATCTTTGTGCACTGCTGCACACAGTATGTTTCCACTGCATAATCTTTTCCTGTCGGGGGGCTATACCTAGATGTTACATTCATGGCTTCGCTCTCGTGGTTTACACGGTCACCCTGGCAAACTCTCAATGGTTAACAGACCGAAGCTCAAGAGGTTTACGTCACCATGGCAACCTCGAGACAGTTAACAGTAACAGGTTGCCGATAGAAGGACCGTACATTATTTTTTATAGTGTATGGTCCCACAAAAAAGGGAAAATGGCTCCTTACTTTTTGAAATATTGTCACCGCCACGGCCGTTCAGTCCTTCCGTAACTGCTACGTGCATCCGTCAGTTCTCGAGTGTAAAAAAAAAAAAAAGGCACACACATGCGCAGGCCGATCCCAGTTGTTAACCTATCGATGTGACGTAGCATCGCTAGGTTAACAACATTTCTACATCACATCGATATGTTAACAACCTTAGGAAATAATGATTTCCTAAGGTTTACAGCAGTCTACCATACATTATAAATCATTAGCACTCAAAATAGAACATCAGAAGTTTAAAAATACTCGGCTGGAGTGGCTTGGGATCACTCTAACAAGTACTTGGAATATAATATGATACCTAGGGGACTAAGGATTTTTATGGAACCAAATTTAGGCATTCAATCAGAGAAGCTTACAAGAGACTGGGATGGTATTAGGAATAGAGCTTCCTCTGATTTCATGTTCTCCTTGATAGAAGCCATTTTAGAAGGAAGGGAAAACCTCCAAAAAGAGACAACACTCATGGAGGAAGACATGAAATTAAAGGTAGCTGAGGAAATATTCAATACTACACTATAGAATTTAAAAACAAAATTGCAGGAATATAAAAATTAGACTCAAACAACAGAAAATCAAGAAATTCCAATGTGATACTAATGATTACAGAGAGAAAAAAGTTTATACTTACAAAAAATTAAAACCCCTAGAAAATGGAGACAACATACAAATATGGATTCAAGTACAGATAGTGAAGGCAGCTATGCACGAGACCCAAATAGCAGGCAGACACCAGATACAAGTGAATCAAGAGTAGCTGATGACCAATCAGCAGGCCCTTCCAACCAACAAGATAGCACACAATGATATCCATTACAGGACTGTATTGGAAGAACGGGTCCCCAGGGGAAGGGTTCACAGAGGGGGGGTTGTGGGGTAGGGGAAGAGGAGAAGGCAGGAGTGACAGGCAAAACAAATGACCAAAAGGACACTAGGAACTTATAATCACACCTTACCAGAACAAATATCCATTTTCAATGTTGGCAACAGGGTTCTTACAGAAACAGACGTAGAAGTACTTAGTCTAGGTCTATATTTTGCTCCAGCAAAGGAACTCAACACCTGTGACCTAGAGGTAGACTTACAAAAATGTTTTCAAACTTTAAGGCTAAAGACAATGTTCAACACAGACCAGCAACAAAAAACATATCAGCAAGAATTAAAGTAAGCCATGAATGTAAAGTCTAGGTATCACCCCTCCGACAGGAAGAGATTCATTCACAGATTTGGACCTGTGTAGTAGAGTATGGCCTGCATGCCCATTGGTCCACACTGTGGCCCAACGGGCATAGATTTCATACTATACACCATCATTCGGGGGGTGGCAGGTGGGGTGCTGCCACCTGCCGATGATGGGGGAGTGCTGGGTGCCTCTGTTGGTGGGTGGGGAGGGGGAGTACCACTGGGCCACCAGCTAGCTGTTTGTTCTTACTACGGCCTGCAATTGGGCATGGGCATTTCATTCAGCCCACAATCGGGTATACAGGAGGGGGGGGTTAACTAGACCACCAGGGATCTACCTATGTTCACTACAGCCCATGATCGGGCATAAGCTTTCCAGTCAGTCGATGACTGCCCACAATCGAGCATACAGGGGGCCACTAGACCAATAGGATCTGTCTTGGCAGTACAGATGCCCGCAATTGGGCTGTGGGGGGGTCCACTAGCGCACCAGGGATTTGTCTGCATCACTGATGCCCATGATCAGGCATATGTTTTCTATTCTCCTGCTGACTGCCCACAAATGGGCATACAGGCAGGTGGGCTGCAATAGCACTCCAGGGAGCACACCTCCATCGTCAGTGGCTTAGCAGGGTGCCAGGTGCAATTCACCAGGATGCCTAGTGCATCGCATGCAAATGGAGCCATAATGACATGCAAATGGCCCCATTTGCACCTTGCATAGATTATGGCCTCATTTGCATGCCCCCAGCTGAATATTACATTCGATGTGCCTAGCGCAACTGCACTTGCACTGGTGCATCCCCCTGCTCCCCCTCTGTGGCTTGCACTGGCACAATGCCACTGCACCATGGTGGTATGTGTGCTGCCCCTGCCATATTCAACAGTGCTGAGCCATGGCGCATCACCGTTGAATATTGCCTGGTCTGGACCCTGGTGCAGCCCAGTTGCACTGTGCCCAGGCTTGTGCCACTGCCCGGCGCAGTCTGAATATCTGGGCCCTGGGAGGCAGATACAATAAATAAAATAAAAAAAAACAGAATATCAACTTTTTATGCTATTCCAAAAATACGTAAAAATGATAATGATCCTCCATTCAGACCTATAGTCTCTGCAATAGAATCTCTATTTGAACCTATTTCCCAATACATTAACTATCATCTACAACCTTTAATTGAAACCACAGATACATATGTGAAAGATACCAAAGATATGCTCCAAAAATTAGAGGCAATATCACAACAGGGAATAATATGAGGTATGAATCTTTCTTGAAGTAGAATACATGCCCAGCTGAAGCTAGCAGCAAGAAAATGTTTAAATGCTAAGTATTTAAATGTGCAAGGTGTTGCATTTTGAAGGGGTAAACTAGTCTGCAATTTAATATGCAACTAATATTTAACAAGCTGTTTCAATTTCCATTGCTGTATTGTTGATGAGGAAGGGAGCAGGAAGGCTAAGAGCACATGATGAGATCATCTGTCTTTGCTGAAAGAGCTGATACATGAATGTGTCTATTGCCACATTGTTTTGAAATCCACACACTTTTATGCCTGACTAGTGTCATGATCAGTCTTGCTGGTTTTTGGTTAAACCCTTGTAGAGTCTCCTGCATTGGACCACCATGACACACCTCTGAAAACCCTGTACATAGCAAAATGTTCGCATGGCAAAGATAAAAATGACAGTTCAGAGACCTCTTTACCTGTGCTGGTAGAGAATGACTTGACTTGACAATTGGTGCAGAGCAAGAGCCAATGGGCGTGCAGCCCATACTGTCCAAGGCAATCCAGATAGGCTTTCAACAACTGCGACCACAGTAATCTTCTTGAAAGTCTAGCCTCTATGGGGCAAAGTTGGCCAGTATGGAAAGAATCAGAGTGGAGGAAACAGACACATTCAACAACTGGTTGAAGAGCTGATGACAGACAAGAGGCTTCCATTTTATCAAATCCTGGGGAATTTCTGGAATAGATCACTCTTCAGATGGGATGGACTTCACCTCACACAAGACGGAACAAGAGCACTTGTTCAGAAGATGGAAGTATACTTAGACCATTTAAACTAATCAGAGGGGAGGCTAAGGCATGGAAACAGATAGTGTGCCATGCAAAACCCTCCCCCAACAGGAAAACTGAGAGCAAACTTAACTGCACCAATCACATTAGGACAAACAAGCATGCAACAAAGGGCCATCACCAGAAAAATGACACAAGGAACAATCAGCAGAAAAAAGGGAAACAAAATCGCCCAACAAGAATCATGGTGCTAGCTCATGCGGAGGAGTCTGCCTCAATGTTAGAAGCCTGGGCAACAAGATCAGTGACCTCCAGGCTCTAGTGGCATACACAAATGTTGATATGGTAGCTATTACCGAAAGCTGGGCCATGGCAAACAATGAATGGGACCTGGCCATCCCAGGCTACACACTGTTTAGAAGGGACAGACAAGTGGGGAGAGATGGGGGGGCCCTCTATGTGTGGGAGGGCATTGAAGCAACAGAGAATGAAAGCACCAAGGCTAGAGGAGGGAGCTTGGAGTCACTCTGGTTCCACATAGCCACCAATGCAGAAAATAAATTATGTAAGGCTGTGTTATACAGACTCCCAGGGCAGAGAGAGTGGAAAGATGAACAATTAGCTGATGAGTTACAAAAGATGGCTGGTAAAGGTGACATAGTGGTGGTTGGGGACCTTAACCTGCCAGATGTGGACTGGAATATCCCAGCAGCCAAGAACTCCAGATGTCAGGCTTTACTGGACACATTCTAGGACTGCCTGCTGTCTCAACTAGTGAAGGACCTGACCAGAGGGATGCCATCTTGGATCTGATCCTCACAAACTCTGAAGAAATTAGATCCATGAGGGTGGAAGAACCCTTGGCAAATAGGAATCACAATACAGTGTGGTTTGAAATAACCATGGTCGCTACAAAAACCACCTCAAGCACAGAGGTGCTCTGCTTTCAGAAGGCTGATTTTGGTAGACTGAGGCAGACAGTGAAGGATAACTTAACAAACATCAGAGACAAGCCAGACGTGGAAGAAACGTGGAAAGATATTAGGGATACCATTCTAGAGGCAACAAGACTCTGCATCAGGACTACAACAAAGAAAAATAGGTTTAAGAGACCACTGTGGTTCTCCCATCCAGTAAGAGAGGCAATCAGAGCCAAACGGAATGCTTACAAGTGGTTCAGGCAACATAAAGGGGACAGGGAGTGGGAGGGTTACACTCAGAAAAGTAAGGAGGCCAGGAAAATCGTGAGGGAGGCCAAGGCAGCAAAAGAGTTGCAAATTACTTGTGAAGTCAAATTAGGGGAGAAAATCTTTTTCCGCTATATCAGCAAAAAGAGGAAGAAGGGGAGGAATTGTAAGGTTAAAAGTGGGGGATGAGGCTCTGGAGGACAGTGGACAAAAAAGCTGAGTCCCTAAATGAATACTTTTGCTCAGTATTCATGAGGGAGAATCAGGGCCCACTGCCAGACAGTGGCATCAAAGCCGAGACCAGAGGGGTTCAGAGAATGTGCACCCATGAGTTCACCACAGACACGATCAAGAAGAGCCTTTCTGACATCAGACCTGACAAGACCCCTGGCCCTGATGGTTTACACCCTAGAGTGCTAAGGGAGCTCGCAGAAGAGCTGGCAGTGCCTTTTGTGCACCTATTCAACAGGTCACTGGAGTCGGGGTAGTTCCAGGCCACTGGAGGGTGGCTGATGTGGTGCCACTACACAAGAGGGGAGACAGTGAAGATACAGGTAACTACAGACCAGTCAGCTTCACACCAGTAGTGGGTAAACTTATGGAGGCCCGAATCAAGCAAGATCTAGTGGAATACCTCGAAATAAATCACCTCCAGAAGTACAAACAACACAGGTTTGTGATAGGCAGGTCACGTCTTTCGGATGAGACGTTAAACCGAGGTCCCATCTGCCTGGATTGGTGGTAGTTCAGGTGGATGTTAAAGATCCCATGGCACTTATCGAAAAGAGTAGGAGAATTTCCCCCGGTGTCCTGGCCAAATTTCCCTCATTCACTAAAAATACCACCAACAGCTTAATCTGGTTCAAGGTCAGTTGGCATTCATCTGTATCCCCCTCCCCCGGGTCGTGCCTGAAAATAGGCAGGATTTGTCTAGTGCACTTACCCGGTCAAAAAAATATATATAAAAAAAAAAACAAATAAAAATAAAATGTCAAATGAACCTTATTACATTCTTTGATTAAATGACCAAGAAGTTGGGCAGGGGTCATGCGGTGGACTTGCTTTACTTTCACTTCAGTAAGGTATTTGACATAGTCCCGCATAGATGCCTCTTAAAAAGGCTAGAAGACCTTGGGGTAGCAGAACAGATAGTAAAGTGGGTATGGAGTTGGCTGAGGGACAGAAAACAAAGGGTGGTAGTAAATGGGGTAAATCTAACGAGAGGCAGGTCACTAGTGGGGTGCCTCAGGGGTCTGTCCTGGGACCGGTCCTCTTCAATGTATTTATTAATGACATAGGCAAGGGCATAAATGGCAGTATTGCCCTGTTTGCGGATGACATGAAACTCAGCAGAAGAGTGGATAGTATGGAGGGAGTTGGACAACTGCAGGAGGACCTTAAGAAGTTGGGAAGGTGGTCACAAATATGGCAATTAAACTTCAATGCTAAGAAGTGTAAGGTGATTCACCTGGGTAGGGCCAACCCCAAGGAAGAATATGTGCTAAATGGAGTCCAGCTGAGCTCCTCTGCTGAGGAACGTGATCTGGGAGTCATCCTTAGGGATGATCTCAAGCAGCAAAGTCAGTGCAATAAGGCTAATAGCAGGGCTAGCAGGGTGTTAGGCTGCATTGACGGGGGATAGACAGCAGGGACAGGGAGGTGAATCTACCGCTTTACTGGTCATTAGTGAGGCCTCATCTGGAGTGCTATGTACAATTCTGGAGGCCTCACCTGAGAAAGGACATTGATAGATTGGAAGTGGTCCAGAGAAGGGCAACAAAAATGATACATGGCCTTCAGGAAATCACCGATGAAGAGAGGCTTGAGCTCTGAAATTGTACTTGCTAGAGATTAGGAGGGAGAGTGAGGCTATGATTGAGACCTTCAAGTTCCTTAAAGGCATCAACAAGGTGCCAGAAGTGCAGCTTTTTACCAGGAACGTCAATTCTACTACAAGAGGACACGAGTGGAAATTGAAGGGTGGAGTGTTCAAGAGGAACATCAGAAAATATTACTTCTCAGAGAGGGTGGTGGTACCTTGGAATAGATTTTCTCCCAAGGAGGTGGCTGCAAAGTCAGTATCATGCTTTAAGCAAGGGTGGGACAAGTATTGGGAACAAACACATGGCACAGGCAAGGTCTAGGCTGGGTGTCTAGGAGGACAGAACACTGTTACACAATAGGTCCCAGGATACCTCACTTGAGCAGACTTGATGGACCACAGGTCCCCTTCTGCCATCATCTTCTATGCGTCTATGTTTCTATAGCACCATGTTCACTGTTTACACCCTGTCGCTGTTAATTTGCAGTAGTTGTTATTGTTTTCGCGGTTGTGCAGTCGCCATTATTGAGTCGCCATATTGCCTTCGTCATGTTGATGTGCTACCAGCCAGACTAATACATATAATGATATGATATAACTACACCAGCCTGGATCCATGCTTTCATTTGAAAAAAAAATGTTCCCTAATAGTTTAATTTTAGCCTTTTTTAGAGGTAATGGGGGGAGGGGCAAAGGTCTTGGCACAGGTGCAACTACTTTACCTGGTGGATCAATACACAATCAATTTCTCAATGTTTTCCACCTAAAAATGACTTTTTTCCCCACTTTTTTGGCTTTGACATTTAACCCATTTTATAAACATGATAACCCCACCCAGGGCATGGGGATATGGTTATGGTAAATTGATAAACATCCTGAGTGATGGAAGACACTTGGCCTTCAGCCTCATGCATCACAATGCACCTGGGGCTTGTATTTATTCACCATAGCCACCATGTCCTACTGGGGGTTATTGTATGTTTACATTTTGTCTCTTTACTGGTGCCACACCTTACCTTTCCATGCCTGCTCAGATGTTGCCCCCTGTTACAACTGGAAATGAGGTTTTGCTCAGGGTATTTCTTGTGAAGAGACACACTGAAAGCCAGCAAACTCCTGCTTGCCTCCTTTCATATATCCTGCTTACTATTTTACTTGCAAATTTCCTGTTCAGTATACGATCTCCAATTGTATGAAATTCTTGATTTCTCATTTTTTGGGAGTTAACATATCATCTGCAGGTTACCGCTGGCATAATCAGGAATGTTGCATCAACTTGAAAACTACAAAAATCGGTGAACACCAAAAGTCATAACACGTTGCTTTTAACAACTTACTCTTAAAGAGCAGCTCTGCACCTCAGCATGTGCTTTCATAAATAAGATGCGTCAGCTGTTACAATGTACTAGAGAATACGTTTTTTCATTTTCAGTTCTCCTTTCCAAGGTTTACAACACATCTTGGTACTCCATCTAAAAAGTCTTTATAGAAAACATTTGCCTCTCCCCTGTTAACCTCACAGTGTATTTATTTATGACATCATAGTGCTCACCAATGCAACAGACTGTGCTGTCACAAACAGCAATTGTGTGGTTAGCAGGGGACACTCAGATACTTTTTGAATGAATGAGTAAAATAATTGCTACATTGTCTACAACATTTAGTAGACCAACATCAGGAGAAAGTTGAAAACAAAACAACAAAAAAACAGATAACTAGAAAACAAGAAAGTTAAAACATAATTGGCTTAAATCTGGTGTTTTTGAACTTTCTATTATAATACAGAGTTGCTCTTTATGTTCCTAAGTCCAGCTTTCCTTCTTAAAGGGACAACCACCTTAGGCCTAAAGGTATCTCTGGTTTTAAATAGCACATTATGATTGGTCACATTGGACCCCATATTCAAAAGTTCCAGGCTGCACCGCGCAAGTGCCTGTGCTGCACAACTGAGATGCGCCACCACAAAATAATGCTACATTCAGAAGAAGCGCCATGAGATGCGATCACGCATGTCCAGCTGAATATCCCGAGCACGCGTGTTCGTGCTACCAGGAGATGCATAGTGTGGCAGGTGACCTGAGCCCTATGCAGAGCATAGGAAAACGTGCGATAGGTGGCCACATGTGCGGTGCGCAAAATTGCAATATTTAGTCTGGATATGCAAATGGCCTCATTGCACATTACGAGCCCATTCTCTACATGCATAGCTCATTACTGGAATGTATTCAGGCCATTTGCATACCCAGGCATGCTCAGTTCCAGCTTTGCAAGGCTTCTCTGCCACCCCACAAAGATGAACAAGTCGTACTGTAGCCTAGCAGGCAGGTGTGATGAAATGTTTGTGTGTGGGTGGGTGGACTGCATTGGCCGGGATACAGTGCTATTACCAATAGCCATGTACAGGGTCAGACTGGGGTACAGAGGGCCCACCTGGAAAGTGGCCACAGGGGCCCACCTAAGCAAGCAACAGGGGAGGGCAGAGGGTGACACAGTCTGATCGGTATACTACAGGCTTGTGACATACCAGCTCCACATACAGTGTACAGTCACCTGCAGTGCCCACATATCACCATATGAGAGGACCATGGTGATAATTGCAAGGAATGGTAATGTGCAGAGGGTGACCATGCACCCGGGTGGGTGGATCCCACCTGTGTGCACCGATGGTGTACCACTGTGGGTGTGTGCCACAGGTCAATCCCTGGCCTGTGATAGGCTGCCACTTGTACCACCAGGCTACCTGGGCGCCGTTGTCCCAGATGTCACCCTGGGTGCATGCCACCACTGGTTGGCACCCTGCAGGCCACATGGGTGCAGGCCATGGGTCCTGGTACATGTGATGCAGTGTGGCCATCTGCTCCATTGGTGTTCTGGGGGGGGCACCCAACAGCACTGGCATGTGGCAGTTGGTTGACTACATCTCAGGTGCGCTGTGGGGGAATGGCTCTCTGAGCAGCGCCTATGGAGTGCTGGCACTTGTGGCTTTGAGTACCTCTGTCCTGGCATGACTGCAGTGTATGGGTGCCTGGAGCAAGTCCTTGTGCACCTCCAAGGGCCATCTCAGGATGGCCTGTCTGTAGTTCCATGGCCTTCCTGAGGATGACTGGCTGATTCAGACCATCCTTTTGTCTTCCAAGTTTCGTGTGGCACATTTCTGGGATGCATGGCAGCTGCGCCACACACTTTGGTTGAATATACGGATGCGTGGCATATTCATGTATCCAATCCCTTTTTTTTGCACCGCATACATTTTTTTCTGTGTGATCACGCATTCAGAAATGCATGACGCATCTCTCCCTTTCGAATATCATGCTTCCACCCAAATTCTGGGATGCACCGTGCATCTCCATTTTGGGAAGCTCATCTCCTTTGAATATGTAGGCTATTCTGCAGAGGTTGTCGATGTAGCTGGAAGTTTGATTTTGTTTCTGCTTTTCTTTTGAAAAAAATGAAAAACAGACAACCCACTATACTGGTATTACCACACAAAAACATATTTGTTTACAGTCCTTTGTCAACTCCCACTGCATCTTTCCTGGACTTGGGAACATCCCCAATACAATCTAGCCACCCCTGATGCTGTTGGAGGATAGCAGACTATTGCATTATGAGTAGCTGCACTGTTTGGAGGTATTTCTAATGTTCAGAAAGTATGCAATATGAGTAGATCAAGGATTTAAAATAAAAAAGGTTCGGTATAATAACACCATTAGCATGCATATCAGTTCTGCTAAGAAAGGAAGCAGATAAAAAAAAAGTAACATCAGTGAATTTGAGAGGTTAGCAATCACAAAATGTGGGTCTTCAACTAGAACTAATATGATGCAAAAAGGGTTGATAGTGTCCCGTTAAAGAGACACTGTAATCCGTTTTGCATCACATTATTTCCCACCCAGTCTGCCCAGATGTTCCCTGCCTAATCTGTCTCAGCAGACCCTGTCTGTCCTTCGATGACCCTCCTGCCTCCCTGCATCTTTCTTGATATACCGCTATATGTATCGCATGCATGCTTGGAGCCCCCTACTTTTTTAGCCTCCACCACTTCCGCTGGTAGTCTCTGCCCGGTGTCTATCATCCTTTCCATGAAACAAATATTTTCTCACCTCTCTCTTGAACTCCTCCCCCCCTCAGCTTCATCACATATTTCCTGGTCCTAGAGCTCTTCCTCATTTGAAAGAGACTTCCCCTGCCCCCATATCAAATGTTTTTTGCTTTTTGAAATGCTTTTTGGAATTTCTTTTTAAATTCCACAGAATTCTGAAAAGCATTTTTATGTAAACTGTGGAATAATTTTCCAAGGAATGCAGAAAGAGAAACTGCAGTTTATGCAAGCTTAATCCACAGAAACAATATCACTTGCAAGATGTCAGAATACTGCTACTAACAGAATTCTATGGAACTTTATGAACTTCTGCTGAATTCCATTTCATCAGAATCTGAACATTCCATATGTCTTAATTATTTCTAGTTGAAGACCCACATTTAATGATTGCTTACTCTCTTTAAAATTCACCGATGTTACTGGTTGTTTTATATGCTCTTTTTCTTCAATGAACTGAATTACATGCTAAAAATAGAATAAAGTATGGGGTGGTGTGTGTAACGAGATGTTTACACACACCCGATGGGTTTGATGCTACATAAACCCTGAGACCGAAGCTCGAGGGGTTTGTGAAAAGCATCTAACACCGAGGGTGTTTGTAAACTTCAAGTTTACATACAGCACCCCATGTTTTATTTTGTGTAATTGCTGGGTCTTCCTTTTTGGCCAAGCAATATACAAAAATAAAATAAAAAAATATGTTCCTGACTCCTGTGTGGCTGTGATCCACTTTGGCTCGAGTGCGCGGTCGTTTTTATTTATTTATTTTAACTTTTTTTTTATTTCAGCCTGCAGGATAAGGTTTACTTTTTTATGTCTTTATTTTCTTTCTGGGCACTTACTACTGAGTCCAAGCAGCAGTTCCGTCTCCTGCGTAAAGTCGAGGTGGTCAGCAGTCCAGGAGAAAGAACAGTGGCAGGGCAATGCACAGACCGAGGAATAACTGTGCCCATGTTTGCCATAATAAACACTCCTTTACTACAACAAATAACACCATGGTTTTTCTTCAGTAAAAAGGAAGGACCATTCATTATTGTATAGTTACACCCAACCTAGTTTTGTTTCAGACCCTTCCTATTGCACACCTCCTGAACATTAGGACCCCCCCCCCAATAGTGCAGTCACTCATGATGCAAGTGCTCCATCTCCTCCCACTGTATTCATGAGTGGCCAGATCATGTTGGTGATGGTCCCAAAAACAGAAAGGATGCAGTGAGAGTTGATTACAGACTGTAAACAAACATGTTTTTGTGTGGAAACTGGGGATGGGAGTGTTGGATGAGACCCGATTCTCATTCTGACTCTGATCCGTTTCCAAAAGATTCTGATTTACTCTGATTTGCTCTTGGTTGGCAAACACAGACACATTTTCCCACACTGAATCAAAACTGGGTCAGAGGCAGATCCAGACTGAGTCAAATGACAGAAATCAGTTACGGTTACTCCCTCATGTTAAGAGTTTTCTTTGTCATTTTATTTTTAAAATAGATATTTTATGTCTTTTCCCACCAGTTTCTTAGTTTCAACAAGAATAAATCTCCAGAATCACTTACGCTATCCAGATTGGGTCAGAATGAGGTCAGTGGCAGACAAGACCCTGCGCAATACTCTGAACTAGGACAAATCAGAGCACTCACAAATGACTCTGATTTCCAGAGTAAAGCAGAAGTGGGTTATTTTGGGGGCTCCTGATCCGATGTCGAGCCTGCCCTCCTGTCTCTAGTGGTAACATCAGTATGGTGGGCAATCTGTTTCTCACTTTTAAAAAGACAAAAAAGAAATCAGAACCAAGCTATCAGTGACATTAGCACGTTCTACAGAATGTGACCAATCAGAACATGCTTTCAAAACTAGAGGCACTTTGAGGTTTAAGAAGGCTGACAGTATCCCTTAAAATGACAGTAGATCACAACATTAGGCTCTTTAGCTGACCTAAATTATACCATGGAGTTATTGCAGTCCCTAAAAACACACTGCACATTAAACTGCACATACCTCTTGGCTATTGTATTAGTCATTTTTCGTTCATGTATTTATGTTCTTGAGAGTATTTTGACCCTCACTGGGTCAAGCTTGTAAAAGGGCCACGAGGCCCAGTTGCTTTTTACCTGGTCATCAAATAACAAGCATTTGTCAATGCCGAATGTTTGCTTGCTGGCATTGGCAGTGGTAGTGTAGAAGTTACAGAGCTGCATAATAGAAATGGCAGTGAAGTATTGAACTGAAGCCAACCCCACCACCACCTGCAGATAGTGACAGGCATTGGGGTGTGCCTTTGCATCGTCAGGCATAACGGCCATGCCATTTCACCACACCCTACCCTGCAGACACTGACAAGTGTCACGGTGTGCCTTGGGGTCAGGATATACAGTGAGATGGGTGCGGTATAGGAGAATAGGGTGAACTTTGGGGCCGAAGAGTCCAAGGCATACCTCAATGCCTCTCACTGGCTGCAGGATGTGGAATGGTATGAGCATTACAGACAATAATCCCAAGTCACACCCCTGATGCCTGTCATTCTCTACAGGGTGGGGCGTTATGGTTGGAAACCCTAACACCTTAGGCATTCATTGGTATTTTCACTCCAAATTTTCAACATGGCTTTTTTGTGACCCCCACCTCATGAACAGTGGCAATATCAGTTTGTTAGCTGAAAGCTGCTTATGCACAGCGACTATGGCATTTAGCACCACAGGTGCAAAAACACATTCGAACAGGATGTGAAAAATGACAGCTGTACTGCTCATGGGGAGGTGTAAAAAATGACAATGTTGCAAATCTGCAGTGAAAATATTAAAAAAACTGGTGAAGTCACGCGTGTGCATGGAAACTGTGCAACGCACACCCGTAATGTAATTAGGTTGGGGATTTTTTACAACAGGTTGTCAACACAGGCATTTTGGGACCTCCGATCATGAACAGTGTCACTGTGATTTTCTTTATCTGTCCCGAACAATGATTTCCCACAGTGACTACGCATCTCTGCGCTGAAAGTGTGAAAACACATTTCGGCCATGTTGTGAAAAATGACAGCTGTACTGTTCATAGGGAAGTGTGGAAAAATGCCACTGGTGAAAATCAGGACTGAAAATATTACAAAGTCATGAACTTATGAGGGTGCGTGGAAACTGCACAATGCTCACTCGTAACACAGTCATTTTATGGACTTTTGTCACTAAATTTTCAACATAGCCATTTTAAGACTTCTGCTTATGAACAGTGTAACTGTGATTTCTTTAATCTGTCTCAAACATTGCTTTCGCACACCGACTACACCATTGTGCGCTACATGTGCAGAAACACATTTGAGGCGACATGTGAAAAATGGCAGCTTTACTGTTCATAAGGAAGTGTAATAAAATGGAAATATGGAAAACCTGGAATGAAAATGTAGAAAATTCGCAAACAGTCATTTTTAGGAATTTTTTCACCAAATTTTCAACATAGCCATTTTAAGACCTCTGCTCATGAACAGTGTCACTGTGATTTTCTTAATGTGTCCCATACATTGATTTCGCTCCCTGACTGTGCCATTGTGCGCTACATGGACAGAAACATGTTTTGGGCAAGATGTGAAAAATGACAGCTGTACTGCTCATAAGGAAGTGTAATAAAATGGCAATGTTGAAAATCTGGAGTGAAAATATTGAAAATTCGTGAACTTACGAGAGTGCATAGGAACTGCACAACGCACACTCGTAAAACAGTCATTTTTAGGAAATTTTCCACCAAATTTTCAACATAGGCTTTTTGAGAGCCCACCTTATGAACAGTGGCAGTGTCGTTTCATTACTTGGTTCCAAAAGGTGATTTCACGCAGTGACTGCGAAATCACCCTTTGGGCCTGATGAACGCCATGACAGTGAGAGCATTCATGAGAAGGGGTCCCAAAAACCCCATGTTGAAAATTTGGTGCAAAAATTCCAAAAATGCCTGAGATATGCAGCACAGTTGAAAAAACCCTATCTATCCCATTATACAGCTTACTGGCACTTCATCATTTCTCGGTCAGCTTTGAAGAGTGCAGACGTGTTCCTGGTCCACTGAAGATCATCGCGCCGGACTCCGGAGGTAAGTATGGGGTGAGGGGGGAGTGTGGGGAGGCAGGGTGCGCAGTGGGTGTGTGCGGGTGGGGGCAGAGACTGCGAGGGACCATTTTTAAGTTTCAGTTTTTTTTTCTTTACATGACGATGCAGGACGTTTGCTACGCTGGGGTGGGCTCCCAACGTGGCACAAGGATGGCTGGTGGGGGCAGAGGGGCATGGAGCTGACAGGGGATTGGGCACCCCCATTGGCAATAGCATCTGTTGCCATGCTAGGGTGGGCTCCCAGCATGACACCCTGTACTGGGGGGGACAGTGGAGCCGACAGGGGATTGGGCACCCCCATTGGCTATACAATGTGTGGCCACACTGCGGTGGGCACCCAGGGTGGCATATGTAACTCTGCTTGGGGGGACACAGCACAGCCGATGGGGGATTGGGCACACACATTGGCTACACAGTGTGTGTGTGGGGGGGTGAGCACGCAGTATGCGTGTCTCTGTGTGTCTGTGTGTGTGTGCGCGTGTGTGTAAGGGGAGCGCATATTAGCATTGCAATATCTTATCACTGCTCACTGAAGCATAGCTTCCCCTTTCAACTGTACTCCACTGCATTTTGGAGCTGTCATAGACAGCTCCAGTAGGCATTGGAGAACTATGGGCGCGCCTGCAAACACACTGACTGAATTGTAAGAGGGCTGCTACACCTCCGAAAACTCAGATGATTGCACTATGTTTCTTGCACATGCGTGCAAGCAAACATGAAAATGAAATGAAGTGAAAACATGAAATAAAAAATAAATTGGTAGAAAGGAATCCCAAGTCATATAAATTTCCAGAGTCAATGTAGCAAGCTGTGGTTCAGAGTAACAGCAAATGACCAGCTAGGTAGCTGAGGAGATTCAGTACCCATCATGGGCAGGGTTGCATGCCTGGACCATGTCTTGCTTTTCAAACATGTCAACTTACATCACACCTTGGTAAGATAGAGCAGTACATTAAAAAACAAACACTGGGCTTTGGGGTTGGCAAAGGGAAGGGAAACCCATTGCTTGACTGCACTGCATTTTACAACCCTATAAATTCTCAGCCTTCAATACATGTACAGTATGTTTCTTGTGCTATTGTTTGTAATATATAAACACAGACTGTACCTTTTTATTATACCTGATAACAGTATTTGTCTACACGTACCTACACTGTGTCAATAAATTGTTTAATTCATTCTACCTCGTGTGGCCATTTTGAGTCGGGTTAAGCAATGGATGGTTCTGATGCCATACTTCACCAGACCAACCAAAATATGACTAATATAGTTAAAAAACTTCAAAGCATTCAAATTTTTACCATTGCCAGTATGAACAAGCTGGGCGTTTACCAGCGCTCATTGCTTTGATTAGATCATTTTGATTGTGGCCCATGTTTTCAAACATCATTCTGTAAACAAAGACTTGGAAGCCAAAATGCATTTTAAAGGTGATATTTATTTTTTTAATTTTTTATTTATTCATTTGTTAACTAGGTAAGGCCCATGAAGCACAAGTGCCTGTTTTCAGGGGTGACCCATGAGCGCTGGGGGGATTAAGTGACTTGATCAGAGTCACACAGTATGCAAGTGGAGTTTGTGAGAATCAAACCTAGGTCTGTCTGCGAGATGTATCAAGTTCTTACACAGCTTGTTACTCTAACCGCTAGGCTATACTGCTAAGCTATCCTGTATTTCATATACAGGAAAGAAAACACTACCACTCTGCATAAAGAAGACACCATATGCTGTAATATCAGAAGGCTCATTCTCAGATGTGATCACCATACTCATCACTGCAGTCTTTACCACAGATTCGGACTCTTCTTATTAATCAACAATGGGGATTCCACTGGCACATACTAATACAAGGGTGTCAATGGTCTTTACCCTGACCAAGTCTTAGCAACTGAGCTAACAAGGAAACAAGAGCTGGCTACAGCCAATGGGCTTGCTTTGTCAATGGTAACAAAAAAAAAGCACAAGTAATGGATTGTTTCAAGGTATGTAAGAGAGAGAGTAAATGGCAGAAAATATTTGAGAAGTTTAGACATGCACACAGACACACACGCATGTATGCACACACACAGGCACAGGTACACATGCGTGCACATACACACACACTTCATCGGTACACACACACACACACACACACACACACACATGGACGTACACCATGCATACCCGCCATCCCTATAATACAGGCACACTATGTATATGAACACACATGGACCCCACATAGAGACATGATTTCAGAACAGACTCACACAGACCCCAGGACAGATACACATGTGCTCAGGGATCTTCAGACACACACACACACATATCAACCCCTGGGCACACACCAACTGCTAGTCAAGCAAACACACTGATCCTTGGACAGACACAGAACAAGCCCAAACAGACACACACATGGACTACAAACAGCTACACATATGGACAATGGCACACATGGGCTCACATTCAGATTCCATAGGTCGGGTCCACAGGGGCATGAAAACGGCACTAGTCTCCATGAGGCCCTGTCACCATTTCCCCTCTCTGTAGAGCTGACACTTTGTAGTCATTGTCAGTAAGTAGATGGCAGAGTGGTATAGGGTTAAAGTATGGGTTTCAGAACTGGGAGACACAGGTTCGAGTGCAACCAGTTTCACTTCCTCACTGTGTGACCTAGAACAAGTCACTTAACCTCTCAGTACTCCAGTCCATCGAGCTGCAAACATTAGGCAAAAGGAAGACCCTAATAAAAACAAGATTGCATACACACACCACCACAGTTGGACACATGACACAACCACACAGTCACATGCACAGCATTAGCACAGATAAGCATTCCCCCACTACATACCACCTGCACACAGATGCATGCACACACACCAGCAACTGACACAGATAGAGGGCACATGTATCTGAATGGAATATTTTGCCAGCCTCTTTGGTTAACAGTAACAACATGACAACTTTTAAAAACTTCTTTGACCAACATATAAATCTGCATGGGAGACTAAGGTTTTAACTTGGTATGCCCCCCTGACAGTGACACCAACACAGTGACCTATGTCGCTGTCAACAAAATCCACAGTTTGCCAACAGGCCATTGTTTTGATGCGCCTGAGACAGGGGCACACTGTCTCCTGGTCCTGCACCCCCTCCCAAACAACTCCGACTGAGTTAATAATTATTAGTACGAGGGAGTGTAGGGTAGACCCGCATTGAGGAGGTTCAGGATCAACCTCCTGCTAAAAAACAGGACCAGAGATTTATGTCAACCTGCCACCAGCGGTCAACACAAATCCTGTCGCTGTGATGCTGGTCGACGAAAGTGTTGTCAAAACCGGCATCATAGATCCTTTTAACTTTATGGTTAAGTCTATATGGCGCAACCTCCTCGACTTGTATACTTCCTAAGATTCCTATGATACCCACAAAGTACCACCAAACATTCATTACTACCATACACAAATGAGACCACACATACTCATATGCACAAACATGCAGACAGGTATACATGTGCACGCACAGACACACACACATACATATACACACACACACACAAACTGTTGCAGATCAGTACATTTAGATAGACGTGACAGAGAGTAGGAAAGAAAACTAATAGAGAGAAGAGAAGCACCTGGAGAAAGAGACCTGACAAGGAGCAAGAACAAAGCCCCTACAGAATAAAGTAATTTAAAGAGCTAGTGTACTGCCAGTAAACTGCCTGCAATTAATTGTAACTTTCAGATGTAGTCAGCTATCACTTCTTATATCTCAAGTATTTTTTCTTTTCTGTTTGCTAATTAGAAGATTTTTCACCTGGCAGTACTGGGATGGTGTGTGGAGCAGCACTCTGTCGGGGGGGGTGTCAGTTCTGTTCCTCCCACTACATCAACATTGAGACCACACTGACTATGACATCACTAGTAACCAATGAAAACCATTTCTCACTGCCAGGTTTCACTTTCACATGAAGCAGCAGGGACTGGCTCTCCCTGGTTACTAGTGATGTCACAATTTCCTGCATTTTGATTGGTAGTTTGTGAGAGTCACTGCTCAGGCTGCAAGGATTTTGGTGCCTCAAGATGTTTGGTCTCATTTCTAACGATGTAGTGGGAGGAACAAAACTGACTTTTTTTTCCTCCAGACAGAATGATGCTACACACATCACCCCAGTACTGCCAGGTGGAAAAGCTTCTAATTAACAAAGAGAAAAGAAAAAGTACTTGAGATATAAGAAGTGATAGCTGACTGCATCTGAAAATTACTTGTTAATCCCAAGCAGTACACTAGCTCTTTAATACTTAAAAGGACAGTTTGGGAAGATAAAAGTTATTTTGAGTGTTTGTTGGGTCAGTTCTTTAAATGTTAATAGACAGTGTGGGGAAACTAGCTGGTTAGAATATTCCAGCCTATTGTCGGCTGAGGGATAACTACCTGTGAAACATATATCTGATTCGGGGAGAAGCTGAACAGACTTTGTGAATTCCAGCAGAAGCCAGGTTATTTAAGAGGCTAGTTTAGCTGGATACCCTGTGCTGTGTGAATGGACAGACAGTGGGAAAGAAGCACTTAGATTGCAAAAATAAGGGATTTAGGGCACAATCCGCAAAGGGATTTGCATCCATGGAGGGGTGTCTTTGTGTGCCAGGTGTACTTAGAGGCCCCATTCTGCACATGTGCAGACCTCCAGACATCAGCAGCCCAGGCTACATGTCCCTTCTGCTCCTGATCCCCAACTCTGTGCACAGCCACATGCACAGCTGAGTCGGAGAAGGAAAGGGGCAGAGGAATGCCTGTGCCTGATCCTCAGCACATCAGCAGTGCTGCATGTGGCCGGAAGATTGGGCAGAAGCCAGATGGCCTGAGGTGCTGCTGTAGCACCTATGTGCCCCTCTTTGCATGGCCATGCTGCCCAATACTGAGCCAATTGGCCCTCCATTCCCCAGGCTTCAGCCCCTGCAGCATCTGTGTGGGGCTGTGGTTGACACTGGCACTAGCCAGTGTATCTTGAAAGAGTGCATTCAGCATGTTGAGAACATGGCAGTCCACAGAGGACTGACACAGACTGGCATATCCCATGGTCCCCCACTCTGCACTGAGCAGGGGATCCACTAGAGTCCCCGCCTGGGTGTCTGATTGGATGCCTGATGTTCCCATTGGCATTGCCCGTGGTGTTTCTCCACTCCTTGCATGGAGCTCTACACTTGCAGAGAGCAGAGTGACTGGGCTGTAGATTGTACCTGTCCTTACACAGTCCTGGGGCGGATGACTAGATGGCCAGGATATGCTTGATTTGAGTGTATCACAACCACTGCTATAGACCAAGCCCTAAATACTTAATGTGACAGTGTGGACAGTAAGAAGGTCTTTTAATTGCTTTCTTGGGGGGCAGTTCTTTAAAACATCAGTGAGCAGTGTAGATAAGCTTGCTGGTAAGAATATTATAGTCTCTTAGGAATTGCATCATAAACATTAATTTCAGTGGTCTGTGCATGTCTAAATCAAACCACACCAAATGAAAAGCAAGCTGTGGGTAAGACTGGGCTGCTTCTGAGTGGATATAGACAGTGCATGCAGGGGTAGCACTCTATAATTAGAGCCTGGTTTAATCACAGCATAACAACAGAGGCTCTGCTGCTTACCTATTGTGAAGTATTGTGTGGACTAAAATGAGACCCAGGAAGACTGGTAGTATATAAGTAAACAGATACTTGAAGTGAAGGTGAGCACTTATGGGGTGGGTAGAAGGGAATTAGTATAGTATGTGAGGTGTCAACTACTGGAGATAAATTTGTGCAGAGGAGTGTTATGCCACTTGCTGAAATGCCATGACTATGTGCTAGGTAATTGGAACTTACATACAAAACGGAATTAGGACTGAACAAGGACAGGGTGCAGGAAACACTGCAGTTATTACATCTCATTTTCTAGTTTCTAACATGCCAGCATGCACACATACACTCAGTCAGTTCAGGGAGGAGGATGGCAGGGCAGCTCGTCAGCTGTAGAGGATGCAGTTCTGCCACCTTCCAGAAAGAGGGAGGGGATTCAAGGAGGCTGGTGGGTGCCATGTGTGTAACAGGATTGAGCATGGACCTCTGTGCAGAGTTAGCTGCCCTCAACGATGAAGTGGGCTACTTAAGGAGCACCATGTCATGGGGGACCAGTGGGAACTGAAGTTCCATTGCCACTGCATGTACCATGTACCAATGCTGGCAAGTGGACTGAAGGAGGGGATGGGGTGGAATAGAAGAGGACAGATAGCACAACCATGGAGGCAACACCAGGGCTAGGCATCCAGAATAGATTTTCACTACTTTCGGAATCTGGGAATGCTTTAACCTGGAATCAGCAGATGTAAAGTCTGGGGAAGATGTGGTGTCCAGTAAGGAAGAGCCAGCTTTGAGGGAATAAGATACTGACAGGAGTAGAAAGAAATATTTCAAAGTGATAGGGGACTCAGTAGTTAGGCTGAATGGGAGAGCAATATGGAGTTTATGCAGGGTGGTTATATCTGGTCTGTGCCTTCCAGGGTAACTGCCATAAGGGTCATACTTCAGCTTAAGGGGCTTCCATGGCTGGCCGGTAGGTGCAGTGGTGTCACTACTGCTCACAACTTCAGTATTCTGGGTTTGGGAACAACTCAGGGTCCTCGATAGCCACGGGGGGGGAGGAGAATTAAACATTCTTATGGATGCTCTCTTCTTCTAGGGTGGGCAGTTCACTGCCTCCTCCCCAATACTGCCACTTGTGTGCTGGCAGTATATCCTAGAGGTTAGAGTAATGAGCTGTGAATGAGCTTGGATCATCCAGCAGACCTTGGTTTGATTTTCACAACCTCCACTTGCATTCCGTGTGACTCTGAACAAGTAACTTAACCACTCCAGTGATCTCAGGTCACCCTGAACATAGACACTTGTACCCAGAGAGCCTTATCTGGTTATCAAAAGAATGAAAAAATAAAAATAAAAAAATGGGTGGCAGTGTAGTGGGGGGGAGGGGGGACACTTGTCCAGGCTCTTCACAGTGAAGACCTTGCATGCAGACACTTTGGGACACCATGCGAGCTACCAATCCAGGAGGTGGAACAAAGAAAAGGAAAAGCCCTTGTGCATGAAGGATGATCCCAGCAGTGGCCAGGTCCCACCACCCTTTACTATCTGCTTCTCTGCCATTGGCTTTCTCTGTTCCTGTAATCAGGATAGGGCAGGAGATATTGCCTGGTAGTGGCCAGGTCCCACTGCCCTCCAGTAACTGCTTGTCTGCCAGAAGCTTTCCCTTCCCCTGTAATCAGCAGGGGAAAGGAAATACTTGCTGGCAGTGGAAAGCCCCCACCATGGGGGATAAGCCATTGGGGATCAAAGGGGATGGTAAGCACTATAGAAAAGGGAGGATGGGCTGTACTCATCTGGGGTATGTGGCAGCACCAGAGACCAGGGGATAAATTGTAAAAACCAAAAACAAAAAGGTAAGTCCAGGTGTTGTGCCACCCTCCGGTACCATGACATGGCAAAACACACAAATGAGGAAAAAGAAAGTTCAGGTATCTAGGCAGATTGTTGACAAGTAGAACAAACATGGCAGCCTTCTCAGAGGTGCTGCAGCTTTAACATGTGCATTCACTCAGTCCCAGGTGGCCATTTTGAATAAGGTTAAGCATAGAACATTTCGACTCACGTATGAGTTCTGGGGCTGGGTGAGATGACTTACTCAGCCCCAGAACTCACATGTGAGTCAAAATGTTCTATGCTTAACCTTATTCAAATGTATTAAGAGATTGCATGAAGAGGGATATGTTATATGTGAAAAGATCACACCTTAGGTTCTTTGCATGGTATGCTGGACAAAAAAAGTAACAGCAAGTAGAAGTATTAAAAGAAGTTTATTACAATACTCACGCCATAACAAGTGAAGCAAAGCAATCACAAGGGAGCCGATTTCCCACCATTCCTCGAGTATGGTTTCTTTCTCTCTGAGGAACTAGTGTCCATACAATTATAAATGACTGATAAGAGTGCAGTTGCAGATATGATAAACATACAGCATTGGATAAGGCATGTAAATAAGGTGGCTCCCTTGGGCAATTACATAGGGTAATAAGGAAGAATCTCTGAACAAAGGAAATTCATAGTCAGCAGCAAAATAAGTGTTTTCAGTTTTTATTTCCAGACAGTGAATCTGGAAATACTTGCAACGTAATCACAAAAGCACACAACGTGTCACAATAGTGGAAAACTACAGACTATGAGTGATTATGAGTGTAGCAGAATACATGTGGAAACTAGAAACAGTATGTATGGCAGAAACATATCATATAGGTAAAACATTATGAGACTGTGGTAAGACACTAATACTTGTAGGTGTATAAGGTTACGGTTACATGTGGGTCAGTTGGTGGTATATAACCCAGGCATAACAGGTATCACTGTATGGGAGACTGGGGAACCTTTCTGGCAGGACAGAGAGACAGTCACAAAGGATGTGGAAAACAAAAAAAGGAAAACTCAGCACTCGTGGTTTGGATTTAAAGCGCAAATTGCAAAGTGCAAGTTTTATTTGGCAAGAATCCTGATACAGACCAATAGCCCATAGTGCCTCAACCCGTTAGCAGGCCTTCAAATGGGGTGTATCTGGAAACTGATAAACCAGGTGATCATTTGCACAATAAAATTTAAAGTGGTATACCCAAATTGCAAAAAGTGCTCATACAAAATATCAGAAAAAACGTTCAAGTACAAACTGTTTCCCACTTACAAATCTAGGTGCTTTAAATGTAAAAGATTCAATGCCATCCTAGTTAATCACATAAGTAAATCATTTTTGTTGTTGCACCTAGATATTGATCATTTAAGCTACAGAGAAAATAAAACATAAACAACAGATATAGCAACAAAAAGGCATTTAAACCCAAAAAGGAACTCTGTATTGCTCTGTTCAATAAACTAATTCATGAATATTGTCAGTAGATACTATTTTAAACACTGTAAGCTCACCTAGTTTCTCACTCTTATTCTACTATGGGAGGTCAATTTACATTGCAAAAGGTCAATAGTAGAAAATAGGTAAACAACTAGGATTTAAGAAAATATTGTTCCCAACGTTATTTGCAGTGACAAATTAGATACTTAATATCATGCTCAGTACAATTTAGAAACATAGACTTTGATGGCAGATACATACTGCTTGGCCAACTAGTCTGCCCATTTCCCTACCTACTGGATAAGCTGCAGATCCTAGTTAACCAACAGCCTATTTCTTCCTACCTCCGACAAGAATTGTCTTGTGTCTGTCCTATACATTCTTGAATTCTCCCACAGTTTTAGACCCCACAACCTCCTCAGGAAGATGATTCCATGTGTCCTCTGTGAAAAAATACTTCCTCACATTGTCCTGAGCCGTCCCCCCTCTATCTTCAGATTGTGTCCCCTTCTTCTTGCACATCTCATTTTCTGAAAGATGCTACTCTCTTGGACTTTGTTGATTCCACTGAGGTACTTAAAAGTTTCAGTTGTGTCCCCCCTCTCCCTCCTTTCCTCAAGGGTATACATATTAAGCTCCTTTAGTCTCTCCTCGTATGGCTTCTCTTGCAGACCCTGCACTATTTTAGTTGCCCTCCTCTGGACAGCCTCCATCCTGTCTATGTCCTTGCAGAGATGGGGTCTCCAGAACTGGATGCAGTACTCCAGATGGGGTCTCACTAACTGTCTGTACAGAGGGATAACAACTTCCTGTTTTCTGCTGGTGATGCCTCTCCCTGTACATCCCAGTATGCCCCCAGCCCTCCTTACTGCCTTCTGACACTGCTTGCTAACCTTAAGGTCATCTGATATGATTATCCCCAGGTCCCTTTCCATTTTTGTTGTTAGTACCTCCCCCATTGTGTACTCTTCCTCTGGATTTTTGTTTGCCAGGTGCATTATGTTGCACTTCTTTGCATTGAATGCAAGCTGCCATACTTCTGACCATTCCTCCAACCTTACCAAGTCCCTTCTCATCCATTCCACATCCCCTTGTGTATCAACCCTGTTGCAGATCTTTGTGTCATCTGCAAAGAGGCATACTTTTCCTTCCAGTCTCTCTGCAATGTCACTTATAAAGACATTAAAAAGGACTGGACCCACTACTGAACCCTGCAGTACCCCACTAGTAACCTCCCTTTCTTCAGAGTGGACTCCATTTACTATTACTTTCTGTGTCCTGTTGTTCAGCCAGTGTTTTGCCCAGGCTACCACCCTGGGACCCACTCACAGGCTGGCTAATTTGTTTATTAATCTTTTGTGTGGGACTGTGTCAAATGCCTTGCTACAGTCTAAGTAGGCCATGCCCACAGACTCTCCCTTGTCTACTACTTTGGTTACCCAGTCAAAGAAATTGATTAGATGCATCTAACATGACCTTACTGCTGTGAATCCATGCTGGGTTGGGTCCTGTGCCCCACTGGCCTCTAGGTACTCAACAATTCTTTCCTTCAGAAGTGATTCCATCATTTTCCCCTACCACAGAGGTCAAACTGACAGGTCTGAAGTTTTCTACCTCTGTCTTGCTCTCACTTTTGTGAAGGAGAATCACAGCCACCCTCGTCCAGTCCTCAGGTACCACACCATCCTCCCATGATTTGTTAAAAAGAGTAGTCAGCGGTGTCACTAGTTCTCCACTTAATTCTTTTAGAATTCTGGGGTGAATCCCATCAGGCCCCATTGCTTTGTCCACCTTCAGTTTTAGGAGTTCTTTGAGAACCATTTCTTCTGTGAAAGGACTGGGATTGACCCACCTATCCAGAGTGCTTCTGTTAATTGGATTAGGTACCTCCCCCTCCTCCTGTTTTGTGAATACTGAGCAGAAGTATTTGTTCACTATCCCTGCTTTTTCACTGTCCCTCTCAGCCCACCCACCGTTCATTCTATTCAGCCTTACTATCCCTCCCTTTGTCTTTCTATGCTCCCTAATGTACCTATAAAAGGTTTTATCCCCCTTCTTAACCAAGTTGGCTATCTTTTCTTCAGTTTGGGCCTTTACTATTCTGATTGCCTTCCCTGCTTCCTTCTGCCTTAACTAGTACAGTTCTCTGTCCTGCTCCTTCTGTGTTTCCTTGTACTTCCTAAATGCTATCTTTTTCTCCCTAACCTTCCCCACCACCTGTTTTGAGAATCATAGTGGCTGATTTGTTTATTTGCTAGATACAAAGGCTTGTTGCCTCTGTGATGGCAATGTTGATGTTTCCCAATTGTTGCTTCACCCCTCCTTCTATTCTGTGGTCTTTCTGATGGCATGAAATGATTTTTGGTAATTCTGTCTCCGATGTTTTTACCTTTTGAAATAGTCACTCTTGGTTTATTGTTAATATGTTTGTTTAAAGCTGGGTCTATTAAGAGAAGGGGCCAGTATTTGTGGACTACCTCTTCTAGTCTCCCTGCCACTAAAAACTAAATTTAATAGAAAAATAGAAGGGGGTATAGAAATTGGGATATTGCAGGGTGAGGGAAAAGAAACTAGGGCATCAAAAGATAGAAAAAAATTTGGTAGACATCAGGATCGATTATATTAAATGCTTTATCTGCAGTTCTGTGCATATATCATGTATAAACATGACTGAGCTTACTTAGAAAAGTGGTAAGGGAAATTAACTAAAGTGAGAGGTTCTTGTAGTCAGGTCAGTATAAATTTAGCATACTATAAGAAGTATATTAGTTTTAACCTTATACAGCTTGGAATCAGAATAGCCTTTACCAAGTTCAATACAGTAATGGACTTAATCTGTGCTCCGTGGGTTTATACCATTGTAGCTGTCATTTCACAATTTTCAGAAAATAGGATCAGGTGTTATTCCTGAAAAATAGAAAAAAGAACAGAACATCAATGAAGGTGAAATTACAAATAAGGAGAGAAGTCTGCATCTTTATTTAAACTGGGGGGTGGGGTGGGGATGACTGTATTCAAAATCAAACTCCATTTAGTTTCTTTCTGTGCCAAGACATTAGGTCTATTACCACCTCTGTGATGTCATTCTTTCTTTTTAATTAAAAGTTTATTGAAGGCTTTACACATATTGAAGAGACAAGAATGTTGGTAACAGAGGAGTAATACAGTATTAAAATACCTGTTCCGCCTCCTCCCCACACCTCCCTCCCTCCCCTCCCCCTCCCTATACCACAGTACCATGAAGATGCACCCAAGATCAGTAGCATTACCTTACACTGACGGTACCTCAGAGACTAGTAGAGTGTGTAAGGGATCCCAAATCCACTTATACTTCTGTTGCCTGTTGTAAAGGCTGGCAATAACTCTTTCAGTTCTGAGATTGGCAAGGATTTCGTTGAACCGTTCCTTACATGATGGGCATTCTGTATCATTCCAGTGCTTAAGGATTACTTTTTTAACAGACATTGCTATGATGGATATGTGAAACCTATGGGCGTTAACATCAATAAGGGATACATCACCCAACAGGCATATTTCAGGGTGAAGCAATCATGAAGACCCAACAATGGATCCGGCTTGGCCTTAATTGCATTCCTCAGGGGAACTATCTTGGGGCAAGTCCAAAATATATGGAAATGTGTCCCCTCTTCTAGAGAACATCTAGTGCATAAGCCAGAATCCAAGAGGCACCACCTGACAAGCTTTGGGGGAGAATAATATAAGTTATGCAAGATCTGGAACTGCATGAAGTGCAGTCTGTCCTGTGACACAAACCTATGACAGTTCCACCATAGTATCAACCACTCGATAGAGAGCTGAGGGAAGAGAGAGGACCAATATTTTGTAGGGCCATAACGTTCCCTGAACTGCCATTGAAACAGGACCTAGTGTACTTTGGAGACTATCTTAGGGTGGCATAACAAGGGGGTAAGCTCTGACAGAAAAGAGAATGCAGGTGGGTGAGGTGGAGTTTTACCCAAAGCTTGGCAGTGAGATGTTTAAGTTGGATAACTGTAAAGCAACTAGATGCAGATATATTGAATTTAGCAATAATCTTGGTCACAGTAAGCCAGGCTTCCTCATCCCTGAGGAAAGAGGATAAGATCCTTTCTCCCAGCTGTGGTAGCCATTTGGGGGTAATTCTTCTTCTCTGTAATAGAAATGAAGGCGCGTTCCATATGGACTGTAAGAGATCTAAATGGGGTCTAAAATGGAGAAAGGTGCAAAGTTGAGCGCGGACTTTTAATGATACTGCTATAGTGAGGTATTTCTGAAATTCCTGTAGCAAAGAAAATTTAGCATACAGTAGATTAGCAGGATCCATCCCTGTGGAGTGAATTAAGTCCAACTCAATTTTTAGCCATGCCGGCATCATGCTGCGGGGGCCCAGCGTCACCCACTTAAACTATTTTGACAAGTGGCTAGCCCAGTAGTATAAGCTAAGATGGGGGATATGGAGACCACCCTTGAGTTTCGGGGCTGCTAGTTTATGATAAACTAGTCGAGGATGCTTATTGAACCACATAAATTTAGAGAATGACCTGTGCATGTTGTTAAACCAGGATATTGGGATGAATGAGTTAAGAAGCGATAGCGGATAAAAATGTCTAGGAAACACTTTCAGTTTGGTTAGATTAATCTGACCCCATAGTGAGATAGGAAGTTTAGCCCATCTATCAAGGTCTTGATTGATAATTTGAGCCAGGGCATCAAGATTTTTTTTAAAACACATGGAGGGACTACGCATAAGCATGATACCAAGATATTTGAGGGAGACCGGTGACCATGATAAGCCTAGGGAAGTTATAGTTTGCTTGAACACTTTATGATTAAGGGGAAAAATGGTAGATTTATCGAGGTTTAATTTGTAGTTTGAAAGGCCACTAAACTTAATAATTGTAGCTAACATGGAGGGGATAGATGTTTCGGGATAGGACAACTGTAGGAGAATATCGTCCACATATGCGGATAATTTGACCATGGTACCACCTATTGATATTCCCTGAATTTCTGGATTTGTTCACAGATTACAAATGAGCGGTTCTAAATAAATGTTAAATAGTAGAGGAGAAAGGGGACAGCCTTGTCTCGTTCCAGAATGTAAGAAAAAGGCCCCTGAAAATGCTCCATTTTTGGAGATTCTAGCAGAAGGGGATTGGTAGAGAGCTTGGATCCACCATAAAAATTTAGAGGGAAATCCAAATGCATATAAAGTGTGAAACAAAAAGTTACAATTCACACAATCAAAAGCTTTCTTGGCGTCCAGGGACACTAACACTGCCTGGTATGGAGCATCCCTGGTCTCGGAGAAGACATGGGAAATAGTCTGAAGATGGTCCGACAATGATCTTCCTTTACATAAATCCTACCTGTGACATCCCAATTAAGTCCAGAAGAATCAATGTAAGCCTATCTGCCAATATCTTCTTGAGAATCTTAATATCCTGATTTAAAAGAGATATGGGCCTGTAACTCTGTACTAGCTCTAAGTCTTTATCAGTTTTTGGAAGAAGAACAATTAAAGCTTCAAATAGGGCGGGGTCAGATTTAGCCCCAGATAGTATGTGTCAAAATAATAAAATAAGGGCTGGAGCAATTTGCTCTTGAAATTTCTTGTAGAATAAAGAGGAAAAGCCATCCGGGCCTGGTGCCTTATTGGAAGGAAGATTACGTATTATCTCTATAATTTCAGCCATGGAAATAGGGAAGAAAGAAATGCCCTATGGGCCTCAGACAGGGAAGGAAGGTTAGCCTCTTGAAGATAGGCATCCAGAACTTCCATAGAAGGGGGATTTTCCATATTGCTGTGCAGTTGCTGGTAATAATTTGCAAACTCCTGCACAATATCAGAAGGTGAAGATTTTAGGGAGCCATCGGTGTGGGACCTAATAGGTGGGATGAACCTTGCTGATTCTTGCTGCTTAATCCTTAAAGCTAGCAGGTGCCCAGCTTTTTCACCTTGATCTGTATAAACGGCCTTAGTGTGAATAATTGCGAGTTCAGCCTTTTCCCCAGTAAATCTAAGTATTTATCTTTAGTAGAAATTAATTTCCGTTGAATCACATCTGGAGTTTGGGGGGACAGGTTGAATTCCATCATCCTAATTTGTGATAGTAAGGAAATAAGGTCTGCTTCCCATGCTTTTTTCCTATTGGAAGCTAGACTAATCAATATCCCACTCATATAAGCTTTAAAAACTCCCCATGTAACATCTCATTTAGTGGCCTCTACAGTGTTTAATGTAAAGAAAATGTATATCTGGTCTTTAATCTGATCCAAGAGATGTGAGTCTTTTAGTAATTGGTCGTTTAGCTTACAACGAGTGCCTCTTTTAGGTAGGGAAGTTAGGGCTAAGTGACACATAACAAGGGAATGATCCCAGGGGGAGGGGCCTGGTTGAATTGTGAAGGATATCATCCCTGAAAGGAGAGACTGGGATATTAATAAGTAACCAATTTGGGAATGTGTCCCATGAACAGAAGAGATGTAATTATGTTCCCTATTTTTAGGATTCAGCACTCTCCACACATCACAAAGGCCACCCTTGTCCATTAGATGCACATGGTGCAGGAGATAGACCTTTAATCATGGAGCCTGACCTGCCTAGGGAGGAGTCAAATACTAAGTTAAAATTCCCAACCATTACAATTGGGATGGATAACATAGGTAAAAGAAGTGTAACCAGCTTGGTAAAAAAGCCTGGATCATCTATATTGGGGCCATAAATGCTGCAAAGCAGCAGTGGCATAGTGTATACAGTGCCCTGGACCATGATGTATCTACCCCGTGGATCCCTGATGACCTGTAAGGGGGTTAAAGGGATATTTATATTTATGAATATCATAACCCCACAGCTACTAGTGGACACCCGGGCAGCAAAAACTTGCCCAATCTGTTGTCTCCTTAGCTGCAAGGCCTCCGTTTCCAACAGGTGGGATTCCTGGACAAAGGTGATCTGGGATTGTAGAAGATTCAAATGCTTGATTATCTGATATTGCTTCGGTTTTCTCCGGATCCCTTTCACATTCCATGTATCGAATTGAATATCATTAGCCATCATTAATATTGCAAACTATTCGGAGACAATACATACATGTGCTCTGTGATGTCTTTCTACATGCTCTAAGACCATGAACTTGAAACCATCTGGTTTACTTCTGTGTGTTTGACAAACATGTAAACATATAGCATTATAGATATTCCCACTCACAAGTGTACGGACATGTTCCTATATTCTCTGCTTGACAGGTCTGGTTGTCATTCCAACATAAGAGTTTGGACAGGTACACCAACAGACATACAGTAAATTACACATGGCGTAGTTCACATGATGAAACTATCTAGTAAAAATGACTTTCTATCCTTAGTAAAAGTTTTTTCCAGTGGATACATATTGACTTGCTGTGCGTTGCAACGTCCACGTTTATGTAAACCCTTTGATTTATTTCTTAACCAATTTCTGTTCTGTGATCTTTCTGATGGCATGACATGGCTTTTGGTAATTCTGTCTCCAAAGTTTCCACCTTTTGAAAAAGTCACTCTTGGTTTATTGTTGATATGTTTGTTTAAGACTGGGTCTATTAAGAGAAAGGGCCAGTATTTGTGGACTAACTCTTCTAGTCTCCCTGCCACAGTACTAAATTCAGTTTTGAATGTTACTGTATTTGTTCACTCCCTGTTTCTCTTCTCCTGTTCAGATCATGGATTTTACTTTGTCTTTTTAGATGTTAAAAGATCACATCTATTGAGGTTCTGAACCTTCTCCCAAGCAGACTCCCCAAGGCCCATCACCATGGCCCCATATGGATTCACTGTCCAACTCCCATCTTCTCCACAGCCCCCACCCCCCATGGCAGGGGCAGCTTGATGGCTGCAAAACTGATCCCTAGATGGGCAGCACATCATAGAGCCAGATGTGGATCCTGCAAGGGGTCAATCTCATCATGGTGGCCAGCCATTTTTCTCCTCCATTACATTCTTCTGGGAGGGTGGACATTCAGTGTTGCCTAGACATTTTAAGTGCATGCCCTACATGTAGGGCATTGGCACTGCTGCTCCTCCCACCCCACTTGCTTTTTCTCTGGCACCTGACCCTCAGCCACCATTGGGGTCAGGAGTACACAGAGTGGAGCAGCCTCCCTCCTCCCCAGAGAAGGAGAGCAGTCTATGGATGCTTTATCCTCCCCTGCTACCCTTCTGATGGCCCAGGTTTGCTCCTGAACCAAGGTCATCAGCACTGCATGTTATAGAGTTACTATTGTTACCATTGTGCTGCTGTTAGTTTTTGACAGAGGAAAATCTTGCTTTCAGAGCAAGTAACAGCTGACTAGAACTACAGCTTTCTTACTGATAAATCATTTCTATCTCAGCAGAGGTCAGTGCCTGTTTGGATTAAGCAAACAGATACTTTATTAGAAGCAGGGATCTCATTTAAGTAAAAAAAAAAGAAAATCACTGTGTGTTTCTCTGTTTGAGGAAGGGGCTGTATCAACTTAATTTGCTTAGTCAGGAGCAGAGGGGAGAAGCTAATTGGGGGTGTGGCTTAGGAGTTTAGGAGTACAAAAGCAGGTATCTCCAATTACAGATTCCTGCTGTTAGTTTTTGACAGAGGAGAATCTTGCTTTCAGAGCAAGTAACAGTTGACTAGACCTATAACTTTCTTACTAATTGCCGTCCTTCCCATCCTAAGCCAGTTCTACTTTTATAGGCACTGGATTTGACTGACAACAAGAACTTCCTGTTTAGCAGTAGGAAGGGAAGGATCACTGGGACATATTAGTTTCATCAACCTTGAAGGAACCTAAAAAATAGCTCTTTCTCCTGCCTGGCTGCTGGAGGTCTGAATCCAAGCAAGGAAGAAGGTGAAGACTGAAGACTACAGGAAGTTCCTGTCCCAGCACAGGAAGGGCGAGAGTTGTAAGGGCACATAGGCAGTAGGAAAGTAGGTGTAAAAATACATAGAGGGAGGAGACAGTAAGCATACAAAGCAAAAGTAGAGGGGACACAAAATAAGTCAAGATGGGAGTGGTGCAGTGCAATGGCTGTGGGGCAGCAGTGTTCTGGGAGACATTCTGGAAGCTGCAATGCTGCCCTATTTGCAGGCATCTCTCTGGTCTGAGGGAGGAAGTTGCCCATCTCCAGGCTGACCTGGCTAGGATTTATGAAACCTCTTTCCACACGCAGGGACCACCAGGGCGACTACCGCTACCTCAGAGGTTGCCAAGAAAGAGGAGCGGTTGGACCAAGGTGGGCTCAGGGAGGTAGATAGTGGTGGAACAGAGGTGCATCAATCCAGTTGTACCTCTCTACAATTCATATGCTGTTCTGGTGAAGAGTGGTTCCTCTATGGAGGCACCTGTAGTGGAGACCAAGGAGAATGCTGGGAACCTCCACAAAGGAGACCCACAGGAGGGTGGCATGAGACCCCACAGGGGAAGGAAACAACTCATGGTGGGGGACTCAATCGTTAGGGGAGTAGAAGTGGGGGAGGAAGGGGATAGGGAGGTATGGTGCCTGCCTGGCTCCACGGCTTGGAGGGACAGGAAGCGAATCCTCAGGATCACGGGAGCAGCTGCATGAGGGAGGGAGCTAAATGTCATTGTCCACCTAGGGACAAATGATCTGGCTGTGAATGGGATCAGAGCAGTGCAAGAGGGGTTTGCAGAGTTGGGGAGGGGCCTTAGACAGGTAGCATGCACGGCAACCTTCTTGGAGGTGCTGCCTGTCTATGGCAAGGGTGATGCTAGGGTATTCTGCACCATGGGATTCAATGAATGGTTGAAAAACTGGTGTGGAGCTCAGGGTATTGGCTTCATTGGGGACTGGGGAGCCACCTAGAGGGATTCAGACTTATACTGGTGCGATAGTCTGCATCTGTCCGGGGGCGGATCCAGGATCCTAGGTGGTAGGTTTAAATGCTTCACTGGCAAGCATTTAAACTAGCCATGGTGGGAGAAAAGGGAAAGGAGCAAGGAAATCCCAGCCTCCCCCCACAAAACACAGTAGTTAGAGAGGTAAACACCAAGGTAGAGAAGTCAGTAGGGAGTAGGACTGGGGTAAATGCAGAAAAAGGCAGCAAGGACAGGGATGGTACTGAAAGGGGTAAGGCCATCACAAAATGGATGGTGATGAGTACCAATGCCCACAGTCTATGTAACAAGCTCCCTGAACTAGTGGCCTTGATGGAAGAGGGATGCCTGGATATTGTGGCAGTCACTGAAACATGGGACACGGAGAACCATGACTGGGGTGTCAACATACCAGGATACACAATCGACAGGAGGGACAGGGAGGGTAAAAGAGGAGGAGGAGGAGTAGCTCTCTATATAAGGGAAGTGATTAAAGCAACAGAACTAAATAGTAAACAGGAAGTTGATGAGTCACCATGGGTCACCTTGGACACAGGAAATGTCATCACAATCTGCATGTGGGTTGTGTACAGACCCCCATCTCAGGGGAGGAAATGGACCAGGAAATGATAGAAGGCATCCTTAAAATGGCAGAAAAAGGGGAGAGATTGTTGATGGGGGATCTGAATATGCTAGATGTTAACTGGAGTACCTTTACTGCAGGCACATCCAAGAGCATGGTCATTCTTGATGCCCTGCAGGGGGCATGCCTCAGACAGCTAGTGCTGGAACCCACTCGGGAGAGAGCAATCTTAGACCTGGTACTCTCAAATGGGGACAGAGAAAGGATCTCAGATTTAGAAGTGGGTAGACATTTGGGAGCAAGTGACCACCAAACAATGTGGTTCACAATAAACACAGCCATAGAGTCAAGCCATACAAAAACAAGAGTATTGCACTTTAGAAGGGCTGACTTTGGGAAAATGGGAGAGTGCCTCAGGAAAGCACTAGCAAATGGGCAAGGAGGAGGGGTGGAGGAACAATGGGTAATAATCAAAACAGACATCACAGAGGCAACAAGCCTTTGTGTGAAGCAACTCAACAAAACAAAATAAAGGAAAAACCCACTATGGTTCTCAAAAGAGGTGGAAGGCAAGATTAAGGAGAAAAGGATAGCATTCAGGAACTATAAGGAAACACAGAAGGAGCAGGACAGAGAACTTTATCAGTTAAAGCAGAAGGAGGTAGGGAAGGCAGTCAGAATAGCAAAGGCACAAACTGAGAAAAAGATAGCCAACTCTGTTAAGAAGGGGGATAAAACATGTTATAGGTAGATTTGGGAGCAAAGAAAGACCAAGGGAGGGATACAGAGACTTAATAAAGGGGAGGGAATGTGGGCAGAGGGTAACAGTGAAAAAGCAGGGATACTGAATAAATATTTCTGCTCAGTATTCACAATGGAAGAGGAGGGAGAGGTACCTAAACCAAACAAGAGAAACACTCTGAATAGGGGGGTTGATGCCAAGTCATTCACAGAAGAAAAGATTTTGAAAGAACTCTTGAAACTGAGGGTGGACAAAGCAATGGGGCCTGATGAGATTCACCTCAGAATCCTAAAAGAACTAAGGGTAGAACTAATAATGCCACTGACTACTCTCTTAACAAATCATGGGATGATGGGGTGGTACCTGAGGACTGGAGGAGAGCAGATGTGATTCCACTTCACAGAAGTGGGAGCAAGGCAGAGGCAGGAAACTATAGACCAATTAGTTTGACCTCAGTGGTAGGGAAAATGATGGAATCACTTCTGAAGGAAACAATTGCTGAGTACCTAGAGGCCAGTGGGGCACAGGGCCCAAGGCAGCATGGTTTCACAGCAGGAAGGTCATGTCAGATGAACCTAATGGATTTCTTTGACTGGGTGACAAAAGTAGTAGACAAGGGAGGTACTGTGGATATGGCCTACCTAAATTTTAGCAAGGCATTTGACACAGTCTCACACAAAAGATTAATATACAAGTTAACCAGCCTTGGAGTGAGTCCCAAGGTGGTAGCCTGGATAAAAAAACTGGCTGCACAACAGGACACAAAGGGTAATAGTAAACGGAGTCCACAGTGAAGAAAGGAGGGTAACTAGCAGGTTACCGCAGGGTTCGGTACTGGGACAGGTCCTCTGTAATGTCTTTATAAGTGACATTGGCGAGCAGCTGGAAGGAAATGTATGCCTCTTTGTAGATGACACAAAGATCTGCAACAGGGTTGATACACAAGATGGGGTGGAAAGGATGAAAAGGGACTTGGCAAGGTTGGAGGAATGGTCAAAAATATGGCAGCTCAGATTCAATGCAAAGAAGTGCAAAGTAATGCATCTGGGAAACAAAAACCCAGGGGAAGAGTACACAGTACGGGGTGAGATAATAACAACAAAAATCAAAAGAGACCTAGGAATATTTATATCAGATGACCTAAAGGTGGGCAAGCAATGTGAGAAGGCAGTAAGGAGGGCTGGGGGATACTGGGATGCATAGGGAAAGGCATCAACAGTAGAAAACAGGAAGTTGTTATCCCTCTGTACAGATAGTTGGTGAGACCCCATCTGGAGTACTGCATGCAATTCTGAAAACCCCATCTCTGCAAAGACATACACAGAGTGGAGGCTGTTCAGAGAAAGGGCAACCAGAATGGTGCAGGGTCTGCACCAGAAGACATATTAGGAGAGACTAAAGCAGCTTAATATGTATACCCTTGAGGAAAGGAGAGTGAGGGGGGACATGATAGAAACTTTCAAGTATCTCAAGGGAATTAATGAAGTACAAGAAGGTAGCATCTTTCAGAAAAAGAGATGTGCAAGAACAAGGGGGCACATTTTGAAGATAGAGGGGGGACGGCTCAGAGGTAATGTTAGAAATAATGTTTTCACATAGAGGGTTGTGGATGCATGGAACAGTCTTCCTGAGGAGGTTGTGGAGTCAGAAACAGTGGAAGAATTCAAGCATGCATGGGACAGACATAAGGCAATTACAGTGGGGGTAGGAGGAAGTAAGCTGTTGATTAACAAGAATCTGCAGCTTGTCCATGAGGTAGGGAAATGGACAGACTAGGTGGGCCAAGTGGTCCTTATCTGCTATCAAATTCTATGTTTCTATGTTTCAGCAGGCTGGCTTCTCTGTATTTGTATTCTAGTTGCTATCCTGAATGCTTTTGCCCAACTGGTGCTTTTCCTTCTGTTAACATGGGACAGTGTGTCTCTTTAAGACATTATGTGTCTGCAGGGGTTGTCTTCTGTGCTTATCTGGAGCAAATATCGTGTGATAAGATATAGCAACTATAAAATAAATCCAGAGGAGTGAATTGAGCTCTAAATAAGGGCAATAGTATAACATCTCATTACATGGCTTAAAAGCCAGGAAACATCAACTAGTGTGGCGGATAGTTAATAAAATTAGAGATACATGATACACAGACACTGGTTCTTCCATTTCTTTGTTGAGACTTTATCTGTTCTATATGATCCTCTGGCCTACAATTTTTTATCACTATTAGCCAAGGGCATCCTGGGTCTCTCTTATAAAATGTGATGCCAAAGAATGAAAGGGGATTCATGTGCAGTAGGCTGCAAACATCTACAGAATATATATGATTTTGGGTATAGTGAGAGGTGTTTCCTACTGCTTCACAAGTGTCTGTTGTGCTGTTTGGGTCAGAGGACAACAAAACAAAGCTGAATGGTTCTGACTACCTAACCAGTATGAAAGACCCATGTGAAACAGTAAGAAATAGCCCTTACTATACCTGTACTAGTACTGTATGGCAATGGATCACCTTAATATAATAATGGGTTGTAGTAGAAGTGTTTTTCTGTTGACATTTTCTGTAACTTACATTCTGTGCTCACCCACTGTGTTGTTTTAGTTCAGCCCATGTCAGCCATTCTGAATGTGCACAGTGTTGAAGCTCAGTACAGCAGTGTGGAGGCCATGGGATTCTTGTTGTGGCACAGTAGATGGGCATGGGAATGTTGAGCAGTTGCAGTTCACCTCCACCTGCTAATAGTTTCTTTATTTTTTGGGGCTATGCAGTTTACTCATAGCGGTGCTGGTGTGGATACCATAGGAATGTGGAGGATGAGTGTGTCAGATGTGCAGCCAAGGAGATGGCTGTAAGTGAAATAAGAGGTGCAGCCATTCTCCTCACTGATTGGTTAATGGCAAGCCATTGCCATATAATTGCAGTAATGAAGTCACTGCTGAACTCTCAAAAGAAGAATGGGACACACAGTGGCACCAGCTAGGATGCAAGGTTGTAATACTGCAGTATATCATAAAATGCTGCTGTATGCTGCAGGGAACAGTATAATTCAATGGCAATTAAGTCCTTTTCACTGCAGTATTTTGTGATGTGTCATTTAATGCAAATTACTAGGTTGCATCATGAAAGAAAGGGGTGACCTTGGCGCTGCACTGGCTAGACCATAACTTGAATACTGTATGCAGCTTTGGACCACAAATTTGCAAAATGATAAGGAGGAACTGGAAACTGCTGAATTCTGTACAAAGAGTATGCTTTATCAAAGTTGCCCCGGGACATCAGTGGATCATTAAACAAATAACACATTTGCCTGAAGCGCTTTCTATTTCATTGTTCATGGAGGCTGAAATTATAATCATTCAGTTATTAATGTTGCTCCTACAATGGACATAGTCACTTGTTAAGCACAATGGTCCAACTAAATTTGTATATTCCAGTAGGAATTCCTGGAAACTAGGCTTACAATACTGAATGTTTACATAAAGTTGCAGTTTATTTAACTTACTTTGCAAGGTTCTTTGAGGAGCTTTGTGTACCAGAGGTGTTATATGTTTGTATAAAATATCTATGGTATTCCATTGAAGTGTTTGATTTGGCAGGAGACCCAAAAAAGCAATATGCAAAGAAAGTAAGTTCAATGCATTTATTAGTTGGCTATACTAACTTCCTTATGAAGGCTGCAATGTTCAAAAAATAGTTAACTATACTCAAAAACATCCTTCTTATACTTTGCTATATTGCAGTTTTTAATAAAATACACATAAAAGCTGTCATAATGATTATTATAATTAGAAACAATGGATGTATAATACCAGTGTGCCCTCAATGAAGATGAAGCAGGTTTCTAGGGGTTTCCTTTTAGCATTAGCAGACTGTTAAGGGAGACCGTTTGGTAGATTACAGCTCAGTGTGAAACCTAGTAAGCCTAAGCTACTGTGTAGCTCACCAGGACACAATGCAGAATACTGTAGAATTCTGTAGAGTTACTGTGGAAAATAGTGTGATTTCTATATAGAATAATATATGGTGTGGTGTATGTAACAAGCATTTTACACACACCCAAGGTGTTGTTGGATGCTGCATAAACCCTCGAGAGCGACGTTCGAGGGGTTTATTTAAGCATCCAGCACTGAGGATGTGTGTGTAAAATTTGAGTTTTACTCACCACCCCATGTTTTATTTTATATAATTGCTGGGGGATGTTTTTTCACCACAGCAGTTATATAAAATAAAAGTATATCATTGTTCAGCTGTGGTCTGGTCACACGTCGAGTTGACAGCGGTGCTGAAAAGTTTCTTTTTTTTTATAAGTCAGAGGCTAGTAAGGGTTCAACAAGTGTAACAGTCCAGTTTTTTTTTAAGTTTACTTACCACCGAGTGCAGGTGATGGTGAAGTGTTCACCCGAGTGTGCAACGTGACTACGGAAAGATGGCCGGCTGGCGCACGTGCATAGCAAGGGAAACCCGGGCTTGTGTTTTCTGTTAGAAAACACTCCTTTATAATGGCAGATCACAAACTGGGTTTCCCATAGAGAAACAAAACTGTTCACCAGTTGTTACATGGCAGTTAATCCCTTTCATCATGGCGGAATCACAACACTGCAATATATCCTAGCAGGCTCCACTATGGAAAGTTCCATATACAGTGGAGTCTTGATATAACAGCACCTCATATTCCAGAGTTATGGGTCAATCTAAAATAGCATAAAAAAGTATAGGTCAGAATTTTCACTGGATTGATGCACTGCTGCTTTAAATTCTATTATACAAACACCCTAAATTCTATTATACAAACACCCTAAATTCCACCATAAGAACACCCCAAATTCTGTTATACCAACACCAAAATTCCAGTTTAAGAACACCCTAAATTCTATTATACAAACACCCTAAATTCCATTATACAAACATCCTAAATCCCAAGCAAAACTCTTCCTATAATAGGGATGCTGTTACAGAAAAGCTGTGTTGACAACAGTGACAAATGCATATAAGACCTCAAAACCACACTGCAACATGTATGTTTTCTTGAGAAACTGTTTATGACAGTAAGAGAGAACTTGTGGACTTTATTAAACTTAAACAAAAGCAGCATTCTGTTCATTCCAGACTCTCAGATCACAAATGTACACTTTATAAATACTGAGCTGCTAATATTTTCTCATAAGTGGGATATTCATATGTCTAGGAAAATCTGCATTGTATAAGGGCAAAATATCTCTTATGTAACTAGGAATAAACTGGGATTTGAAAAAGAAATCTTGCAAACAGGATGTTATAGCTTCTTTCCGTATAAGTGGGTTTCACAGAATTAACCAGGCTTTAGTGTATTAGCCACATTTCACTGTATTGCACAGGGTGCACTGCTTTAGAGACGGGTTCCATTCACTAGTTTATTTATTTATTTATTTAAGCGTTTTACCAGGAAGGCATACTGAGCAGAGTACTGCTCAGTTACAGATGCGTCCTGGGGGAGGGGAGAACATAGGAGAACAGTTTACACAGTATAGATAAGAAAATACATAGCTGGAGAAATATTAACATTAAGATCTGGTTACATGTCAGTAGTAGCTTGAGAGAGACAAATTGGTAACCACAGTACGTACATATGAGAAAACACTTGAAGTCAGGATTGACAAGTGAATACATTGTGGAAGATCACTAACATTTGGTTCAGAAACCACTACATATAGGATTGAGTGTGGCAGTTGGTAGCACAGTTACATACAGCAAGTGTACAACAAAATTAAGTTTTGAGCCATACAAGATACAGTATAAGGCGAGTGGACAATAGTTAGATACTGATGAATTACAAATTTGCTAAGTGCCAACATTCCCAGAGAGTTGCCTAGTAGTTGGTAGGCTCCTAGACACAAGCACAGGTAGGGACGAAATGATCTTGGAGCATGGAGTTTAGGTGTGACAGGGAGGTGAAGTGACGAATGTTAGCTGGGAGGGAGTTCCATAGCGAGGGAATGCAGTAGCTGAACCCTGATTGCCCTCTGGAGGTAGATCGGTATGGGACAGCTAGGGACCTGGAGTCTGAGTTTCTGAGTGTGTATGATTGTGCTCTAGGGTTTGTTAAGATGTTGGAGAGGTAGGAAGGGAGCCACTGAGACCAATGCTTGGCCATAATTTTTGCGCAGTGAGTTAGCCTGTGATAGTCAAGTGAGGTGAGGTTCATTGCTTGATATAGGGCACAGTGGTGTGTGGAGTAGGGGCTGTTTACAGTGAAGCAGCAACAAGAGTGGAAGAGAGGGTCCAGCCTAGCTAATGTGGTCTTTGGGCTGGCACTGTAGACTACGTCCCCATAGTCGAGGACTGGGAGGGTCATTTTATTTATAATGGCCTTCCTGGCTGGAAGGGGTATGTTGTCACGATTCCGGTAAAGTGCACCAAGCCTTGGGTGCAGCTTCTTAAATAAAGAGTCAATACGTGCGTAAAAGTTGAGGTGCTGGTCAAGCCAGACACCGTGGTATCTGAAAGTGGTGCAGAACTCCAGTGTAGACTCTTCCATTAGTAAACAGGCCTAGTTGGCATCAGCAGAACTATAGTTCCTGACAGCTGGGAAATGGTCAAAGTATCTCCTGTTCACAAAATTGGCTTTAAATCCTCTAAGTAATTATTGCCCTGTCTCTATTGTGTCGGTCTTGAGCAAAACACAGGGTAAAATAGTGACCAACCAACCTGCAGACTACCAAGAGCTGCATAAACTACCTATAGGCTGTCAGCACAAGATTAGGAGGGACTGTGGTTCCAGAATGGCCCTGTCCCTGTTTGCAGTAAATGTTCTACAAGAACAGGAGAGGGGTATGTTGCTGGGTACAGTGTTTAAGGACCACAAAAGGGTCTTTCATGTTGTGGACAATAAGCTGCTCTGCACAGACTGGGTGAGACAGGTCTAGATGACTTATCCCTCTCATGGGTCACAAGTGATGTGGAAAATAAGCCCCAAAAAATGAAATAAATGAGTTTATCCTCCCCACCAGATGTCCAGAATAGGGTTCTGCAAGGGTTCATTCTTGTTCCTTTCTATTATCTATATAGTGTATAGAGAAGGCTTGGTCAGCATTGTTTTCTGTACCTGCTGAAATGCTGTTGCAACACAGTTCAAAGGTTATGGAATGTGGTTGTATCCTTCAGTGATACAATGCCATTCCAGCTGATTAGAAACTCCATGCTATTCTTTCAAATCACCTTTAAAATACATTACACCAAGCTGGCCCTCCAGTGCATTTGTAGCATTACTGCTTGTGGTGCCAGTGACCCCGGGTCAGGAGTGAACTCAGGAACTGGAGAGTCAGCTGGGGGGAGGAGGATTGAGCATCCCAAGAACTGGTCTCCTTCTCCAGGGTGGGAGGGTGGGGATGAGCTTGGCACTGGACTGGCCCCTTGTGGAAGCCAGTGGAAAGACAGCCCCAAGCTCTAGGAGGTAGGGGACATGACAGACCTTGGTGTGTGTGCCTTGACATTAGTGCACTCCATGTCTCCAAGAGGAGAAAACTGAAAAGTGGCTCTGGTCATGCTAGATGACTGCTGGCCTCTGCAGGCCACACACATGATGACCCAGGCACCCCATGACTCCAGAACTGAAGTCCTGGTGGGTTGAGGAACTCCCCACCACCCCAGCCATTGAAGGGCAAAGTGGGGCACTCCGGGAGAGAAGAAAGCCCTGTGAGAAGTCAAGGTGACAGGGCTGGGAGGACCAGTGTGAATAAGAGCCATCTGGGACATGGGGCAAAAAGAAAAAAAAAGAAAATACTGTCCGAACATCAAAGGCTCATCACAACTGAAGCGTATGGCTGCTGCATTTTATAAAATGTCTGGTGATCATCAAGCTATTAAAATGTTATTAAAGCTGAAGTTCACTTTGAGTGTTTTGCAGAATCCTGTTAGACTGATTCATCCATAGTTCACTTTCACTTTTACCCAGGAGTGTTTGTGAGATCATATCACAGCAGTTATACTCCGCATACTTGATTCTGTGAACCTGCATGCAGAGCAGGAGATTCTGCCCAGTGGAGCTTGGAATCAGCTACCAAAGCACTTCGAAACTGTATTAATGAAATGCAGGTCAAAACTATTGAATAGGACTTGAAGCTTCCAGATTTAGTTCTGTGAACACAAAACAAGGAATCAGGTACTCTGAGTATAGCTGCTGAAGAAGTGCTGAAGAAGTGCCTGAAGAAGAGGCTTAGTCCTCGAAACATGGGCATTTTTGATGGATGGCAGTACTCATGTGTTAAGTTGGTTTATGAGTGCATTCAGCAATAGATGCAACAATACCATTAAAGCGTTGGTGAGTGTGCCTACTACTTTCTAATCCTCCTGCCTATGACATGGGATGGGGGGTTCAGAAGGGTTGGATGTGGATTTGATATGTTCAGCGTAGTTCACCAGGATGGAGGACAGTATCACAGTTCCTGCATGACAAACGAGATTAACTCCCATTGAAACTGCATTGTTTCCTGCAGTAACTCTGCTGCAGAATTCTGCAGAATTGGGTTTCATCCTGGTGGGCTCCACTGTATGTTGCATCTGCAGCTGCATCCATTGTCTTACACCCAGGCAGCCTGCTGCTGTTTTCAGAAGTTATGTCCGTTTATGACAATACATCACATTTGAGGCATAAGAACAGGAGCAGTTGCATGCAGTTTGGATGCAAGTGCAATTGAATCCATTTGTGGATTCGGTTGCATCCATGGTTGGATGCAAACTTTGAATGCTGTTGGGCCATTTAATATCTGGTCTAACAGGTTTGTATACATTTCTGCTTTGGAAATAGCACCATATGCAGCTTGGACAGATCTCTTTGAAAATCTACCCCGCTCCCCAAGAGTCCAACTTGAAGCCAAAGCAAAGTGGCCATATTCCACCTTCACTTACCCTCACTTTAAGGTTCAAACTGATCTTTGTGCCTGTAAATTGTTCCTTCCTCACTCTTGCCATGCATTTTTGCATTTTTCAGCAGCAGTTCTTAACTCTCCTCAACAACAACTTATTTGCATTCCCAGAGCTATACATCTTGCCTGAATGTACCACTTTGAACCTGCAAGAATACATTTTGGGGCTTGTCCCAGATCAGGCATGGAGTGATGTCTGCATATTTACACTAGCAATTGCAATTGCTGAGACTTTGCAAATACTTAGTCAGGGTGTGCAGGAACAAAAGAATAAAAAAAAATATCTGCATCCAAGACAGTTCATGCCAACAATTGCAAAATGGTTTAGGCCAAGAATCCTCCTATAGTTGCTAGGAAATGGTGAGTACAAATTGGGCTTTAGCACTTATCAATGCTTCATCCCATGATGAGACTTGCTTCTTGCTGGGTCTGACCCAAAGCTCATAGCAAGTTAGAATGCTCAGAAGTTCACATACTGTAGCTTTGCAAACATATTTTAAGGGGTTAGTAATTTTTGTTGTGTTACTTGCACACATGTGCAAGAAACACATTGCATCAGGCTTCCTTCACAGGTGGGTTGTGGAGGCATGGCAGTGTTGTGCCGAATGGCAGCAGCCCATTCAGGGGCTGGTCTCTGCCTTGACGAATAGAGGAGCATGCCGTCAATGAGGGCAGTTAAAGAGCAGGCCACTGTGATCAAAGAAACTGAGTCGCTGCAATCAGGGAGAACCCCGTCACTACGCAATCAGCTGTTTTTGCTGCTGAGTGTCCCTGACTGCTGCAGCCAAATACACAGCTGCATTGTGTGGTGTTCCCATGGTGATGGCTTCTCCGTTGGCCTCTCACAGTCCCCACAAAGCCAATGGAAAGCCACCACCCACCGTTCAGTGTGCCTTCCTGGTGAAACATTTCAATAAATAAATAAAAGTCAACGGGGGTGCCCAATCCTTCTGTCAGCATGATTTCCTCCCCAGTTCATTTGCCAATGGGGTAACCCAATCCCCATCAGCATGATGCACCCTCCCCATTTGTTGTGTGCCGGGGGGTGCCCAATCATCCCTCGGCTCATGTGTGCCCCCCCAGCACAGTGTATGGCCGACGGGGTGCTCAATCCCCATCAGCTCCACTCCCCTTGCTCAACAAACATTCAGGTGGCACGCTGGGAGACCATCCCCAGCATGCCAGTTGTCATGTGGTGTTCTTTTTCTTCTACTTTTTAATACCCTGTAAAAATAAAGAAAACAGTCCCGTGCTGTCTGTGGCCCCCCCACCCAACCTGCACCCACCCTCAGTGCACCCTATCTCCCCACTCCCTCCGACGACATACTTACCTTCGGTGCCTGGCGCGATGATCTTGGGTGGACCAGGAACACATCTGCACTCTTCAAAGCCAACCACGAATTGAAGAAATGTCGGTAAGCTGTATAATGGTATAAATAGGGTTTTTTCAACTTAAGTGGATATCTCTACCATTTTTAGGAATTTGTTTACCAAATTTTCAACATGGGGTTCTTGGGACCCCACCTCATGAACCCAGTTATTGTCATTTTTTATTCGATCCCAAAAGGTGATTTTGCAATCACTGTGCGGAACCACCTTTCCGGACTGATTAACGAAATGACAGTGTCACAGTTCATGAGGTAGGCCCCCAGAAACCTTATGTTGAAAGTTTGATGGAAAAATTCCCATAAATGACTGTTTTATGAGCGTGCATGGTGCAGTTCCTACACATGCTCGTAACTTCGAGAATTTGTAATATTTTCACCCCAGATTTTCAACATTGTCATTTTACCACAACTCCTTATGAACAGTATAGCTGTCATTTTTCACATCTCGCCCGAAATGTGTTTTCGTACACATAGCGCACAATGGCATGGTCAGTATAAAAAATCAATGTTTGGGATAGATTAAGAAAATCACAGTGACAATGTTCATGAGCAGAGGTCTTAAAATGCCTATGTTGAAAATTTGGTGACAAAAGTTCATAAAATGACTGTGTTACGAGCGTGCATTATGCAGTTTCCATGCACCCATATAACTTCACGAATTTGTAAAATTTTCAGTCCAGATTTTCAACATTGGCATTTTTTCACAGCTCATTATGAACAGTACAGCTGTCATTTTTCACATTCTGGGTGAAATGTGTTTTGCACTTCCGGCGCAGAGTAGCGTGGTCACTGTGAGAAATCAGTGTTCGGGACAGATTAAGAAAATCATAATGACACTGTTCATGAGCGGAAGTCCCAAAATGCTTATGTTGAAAATCTGGTGTAAAAAATCCCCATAATAATTACGGGTGTGCGTTACGCAGTTTCTAAGCATGCTCGTGACGTCACCAGTTTTTTAATATTTTTACTCCAGATTTTCAGCATTGGCATTTTTTTACACCTCCTCATGAAGAGTACAGCTGTCATTTTTCACATCCTGTTCAAAATGTGTTTTCGCACCTGTGGCGCCAAATGGCGCAGTCGTTGTGCAAAATCACCTTTCGGCTAACGCACTACTAATGTCACAGTTCATGCGTTGGGGTCACAAAAAGCCCATGTTGAAAACTTAGAGTAAAAATACCAAGAAACGCTCAGGGCATTAGGGTTTCCGACCATAACACCCTACCTTGTAGGGACTGACAGGCATCAGGGGTGTGACTTGGGATTGTCTACAGTAATGCTCACGCCATTCCACCCCCAACCCACCCTGCAGCCAGTGACAGGCACCGAGGTGTGCCTTGACTCTTTGGCCCCAAAGTTCACCCCATTCTCCTATACTGAACCCCTTTCAACATATTTCTTTATGGAATGAGGTGAGTGTAAAACCTGAACAGCCAAGGCACACCTCAACACTTGTCAGTGTCTGCAGGGTAGGGTGAGGTGAAATGTGACCGTTATGGGTGACGACCGAAAGGCACACCCCAATGCCTGTCCATCTCTGCAGGGTGGTGGTGGAGTTGATGTCAGTCTAATACTTCACTGCCATTCCTATACTGCATCTGTCTAACTCCTGCACTTCCACTGCTAATGCCAGCAAGCAACCATTCAGCATCGACAAATGCTTGTGTAGTGAGCTCTGGCTTATAAGAGGCTCACAGGTGACCAGTGAGAAGCTCATTAATTAGGAACAGGCTGCATCTGTCCTGTCTGCAATGCAGTGTTGAGGGTTCAGCAAGCGCAGCCCTGGTTAATGTACAAAGACTTTATCACATTTCTTATGAGTCTTTCTTAAACATGTTTTGTCTGTTTACAAGAGTGCACCTGATTTGAGGCCAAAATCAAAAGCAAATAGTTATAGTAGCAGAGCCTCCCCCGCCACACACACACACACACACACACATACACTCTCCCCAAACAGCTGCTTAAAAGTCTGCAATTCATTCAAATCAATTCCATTTTCTTACTTAGTTTGGGGTCAATGCCAACAAGTGTAAAATCAGGTACCTAGGGCATAGAAACCCCGATGCTGAGTATAGGATGGGGGGAGGTACTGATACTCACTAGACATGAAAAGGTCCTTGAGGTTATTATATAATCAGACCTCAAGGTGGCAGTACAGTGCGACAAGGCTATGGGTTTCTGGGATATTGGATTCTGGGGTGCATAAGGAGTGGCATCTCCAGTAGGAGGAGGAGGGGGGATGTTGTGCTGCCATTGTATCACTCCCTGTTATACCCCTAGCTGGAGTACTGTGTCCAGTTTAAGAGTCCACACTTCAGAAAGGATATAGGGTGGAGGTTTTCCAGAGGAGGGCAACTAAAATGGTTCAGGATTTTCACAGGAATCCCTACAAGGAAAGGCTAAAGAATCTCAACATGTACACTCTGGAAGAAAGGAGGGCGAGAGGTGACATGATCAAGACCTACAAAGTACCTCACAGGGGTAAACAGGGTACAGTTGGGGAGTTTCCTTCAAATGAGGATAAGCACCCAAACCGAGGGGCATAAAATGAAGCTGGGAAGGGGGAGTTCAGGAGAGATGTGAAGAAATGTTTCTTTACTGAAAGGGTGGCAAACACCTTGAACAGACTGCCAGGAGAAGTGGTGGAGGCTAAAATGGTAGGGAACATGAAGCATGCATGGGATAAACATAGGGGTATATTAGAAAAAGAGGAAGGAGGGGATCAATGGAAATCAGTAGTACCATGGAAGTGGAGTAGGTTCAAGTTCATTGCAGGAAAAATCCATTGAGCAAGCTCATTCACAAGGAGGTCCTGATGGACGCAGACAGACTAAGACATACAGTAATATATACAGGCAGGAGTTACAAGTAAGTAGAGAACACTTGGGCAAACTGGGTGGGTTGAGTGGTCCTTTTCTGCTGACAAATTCTATGTTTCTATGGCATCATGTGTTCATTCAGGTGCAGTGTTTATTTAAAGTTGGGCCTACCATACATTCAGATGTAAGGTACAGTAAATTACCGAATTAGATGCAGCCCACTTACAGTACAATAAACAGAACCCCAGTGATTTGAGAAGCATTTACTCTTCATAAGGCTGCTTAAAGAGCTGGGGTTCTATTTTCAGTGTCCACACCAGTATGCTGATCTTAAAATCAATGTCACATCTGAATGAGCACTTGATTCTTGCTCACTCCATTTCTTCCCCACTTTGAAAGCTGCTTGTCCTGAGTTAGTTTTGAGTTGGCAGCGCCTCACCTGTGTTGGAAGATGATCAAAAAGTAGCACTGAAAGATGCCAGACTTCACAGACTGTGAAGGCAGCTGCTCACTCACCATCTTGGCAAGAAGAAGGCTGCAGGACGGCCCATCGGCGCAGCAGTTGGAATTCCGCTTTGGATGCCGGCGACCTGGGTTCGGAAATGGACCCGAGTCGTCAGAGAGCTGGCCGGGGGTGAGAAGGATCAAACATCCCAGAGACTGCTCTCCTTCTCTGGGGGAGGGCTGGGCAAATGTCCAATGCTTGATGGACCCCTGGCAGAGGCTAGAGGTACCGCAGCAACTGGCATTCAAAAGTAACTTGGAGGGGCGGGACAGATGATGGACGTCATTGCATGTTCCCGCCCCCCAAGTACAGTCTACAAAAAATTCTCCCATGGAGGACCCTAGATGAAACCTGCCATGGCCTTCCTCAACCTCCAGGACTGACCCTCGGACCTAGTCCCGGTTTGCGGCGCTGTACCGGGGCAGCGTTGTACCCCACCCTAGGAGGAAAGCCAGGGGGTATCCGAGGGGGTCATGGTCCAATGTGGAGGAGGAGGCAGAAGTCCGTGACCAGGCTGAGGTGCTGGCTCATCCATGGTGGGGTGAAAAGCATAATAAATAAAAAAATAAATAAAAAAGAAGAAGGTTGCATCTGTGACCACCAATGACTGTTGGGGTGTGGGGATGAGGGGACCAAAGGGGACAGACATAAGGAGATAAAATCATAGTAAAAATTGTGAGACCTTCACCAGCTTTCCAAAATGCTTACCAGTAAAAGAACACTCTATTAAGTTTTCAAGTGGCAACACAATCTGGTGAGCCCGCTGTCTGCCGTCTGACACCAGGAATCAACCAGCGTCAAATTGCCTAAAGAAGGCAGTGTGGTCATGTGGTTACTGAAACACTGGAGATTACAGATCTATAAGAACAAAAGAATATCACACAGAAGCTGGCACATGTGCAGCTGTCTCCTGCTTCTCAGTAGTTATATTTATACCCTTGAGGTACCTGAATGTTTCTATCCTATCCCCTCTTTCCCTCCTCTCTTCCAGTGAGTATATATTGAGGTCCCTTAATTTCTCCTCACAAGTCTTGTGGTGCAAACTCTGTACCATCTTATTCGCCCTTCTCTGGACCATCTCCAGCCTGTTAATATCCTTACGAAGGTGCAACCTCCAGAACTGCACACAATACTCCATGTGAGGCCTGACCATGGTTTTATATAATGGCATCACTACCTCCCTCCTTATGCTGGTGGTATCACTGCCTATGCACCCCAGCATGTCACTGGCCCTCCCAGCTGCCTTAGCACTTTGACATTTTCAGGTTATCTGAAATAAGAACCCCTAGGTCCCTTTCCTTCTTTGTGACTGTCAGAAACTACCCTCCTGCCCCATCCTGTAACTTTCGCCAGGGTTTCTGTGCCCCAGGTGCTTAACTTTGCACTATTTTTGAATTAAACTTCATTTGCCAGTCCTCAGACCATTTTTCAAGCTTCCCCAGGTCCCTTCTCATTTTCTCCACCCCTCTGGGGTATCCACTGTGTTACAGACCTTGGTGTCATCTGCAAACAGGCAGACCTTTCCCTTCAGCCCTTCTGCAATGTCACTAATGAAGACATTGAACAGGACTGGCCCCAGGACTGATCCCTGGGGCACCCCACTGGTCACCCCTTCTCCCCAGACTGCACCCCATTTACCACCACTCTCTGCCTCCTGTCTGTTAGCCAGTTTCTAACTCAGTTTACCACCCTTTCCCCATGTCCAGCCTACCCAGCTAGTTTATCAGCCTTCTATGTGGGACGGTGTCAAAGGCTTTGCTGAAATCAAGCTAAACGTTGTCCATTGCCCCACCCAGATTTACTTCCTTTGTCTCCCAGTCAAAGAGATCAACCAGATTTGTCTGACATGACCTCCCCACCGTGAATCCATGTTGCCTATGGTCCTAGGCTCAGATGGCTTCTAGATGCCCCACTATCCTTTCTTTAAGCAATGTTTCCATGATCTTACCCACCACTGCGGTGAGGCTGACCAGCCTATAGTTCCCCACCTCCTCCCTGCTGCCAGATTTGTGTAGAGGGACCATATGTGCCCTCCTCCAATTCTCTGCAGTGGCATCATGCCCATAGGGCCTGAGGGGGGCATGTGTCCCCCAATATTGTTGTGAATGCTATTTAAAAAGAATATTTTTAGTATTACATTTTTTAATGGTGCCGCGTGCCAAAAAAAAAAGAAGTTGTTTTTTCAGTGTCTTTTTGGTGGGTGGGGGTTCCTAATCGAAGACTGACTGAGAAAAGCGGTTTAAAAAAAATGTGTTTGCTTCCACTGGGCTGGCGACTGGATTCAGGGTTGAGCATCTGTAAAGAGAGAGCCAGAGAGACAGTCACAACAGATAGTTGATTGGCTGTTGCTGGCTGGCAGTTATCACCAATCAACTGTCTGTACAGTGGAGGCGCGTAGAAATAGCTTGCGCTGCAAATTGGATGTTCTCATTTTGTTGTCATCTGACGTCCATCCTTCAGTTGAGCGCTATTCTCAGCTCTGACGGTCGGTCATTGAATTCTGCTTGAGTTGAGACGCAGACGAGTTATCAAACAGTCGGCACTAAGAGAGCGCTTTTGGTCGGGTGACCGGGTCAGTGTGTTCCCATCCTCTGAGACCAGAATGAAGTTCCTGGCTGCTTCCTAGTTTAAAAAGGTCAGTAGTAGTACTGTTCCCTGTAAGGTGCACGCAACATCCAGTAAGCAGCCGGGCCCACACACATCTGTAGTGTTAGCGCACAAAATAACTGATGAGCCAGATCGTGTGTACATAGTCACAGAGCTTTAGGTGCATTCTTTGCTAGAGGCAGTCATGAGGACAGGAAGCAAGTGGTTAAGGGATCACACCATTCTTCCCCTCAAATACACCAGCTAGCAGTCAGTGAACATGCACCCCCTGCCAGAAGGAAACCACTCACGACTTCCTTCTTTGCTGCCAAGAAAGTGCACTGTGTTCATGGCATGAGGCATTTTGTGTAGTGGGGAGGGGGGGGCAAAGGAACTGCGTGCAATTCAAAAATATACATATTTTGAGTATTGGTGGGACAGCAGTCAGTCGTCGGTTCAGTGATTGACTGAATGTCAGAGGAAGTAAATACACTGACAGAGAGTCATGGAGAGCAAGCGGTGTCCAGATCAGAATTATGAACAGTAAGTCCAGAGGCTGGAGTTTTGGCAATGTTGCAGGCAGAATATGGTAGACAGGTGGTGGTTGCAGTGACAGGCTTGTTTCCCTTCTGCTTGTAGTGCTGGCCCCAGTGGTGTCCCTGCTCCCAGAGAGACTAGCTAAATGAATCAATTTCTGCCTGTAAGTCGAACACAAGAGGCAAGTTTAAAAATAAATTTGGTGCTCTCCTCTGCTCGGGGACTCCAGGAAAGGAAGACTGCTCGAAGCAGAATACTCCATACAGACTGCAGAACCAGACAGCTGCTTACTCTGGACTAGGTGTGTCCTCCTGTTGTGTCTTGATTGCCTGCTCTGTGTGCCCGCCTGTGGGTCAGTCAGTCATTCAATCTCGAAGGACTTAACATTTTTGTTTTTTTATGGGTTACCCTTGTGCTATATGTGGAATTTTGCTCGGTTACAGTATATCATGCTAAGCTAAAATGTTATGACCTGTGTGTGACTCTCCTAACACCAAAATTCATTATTAAGCCATGAGAAGCAGAGCAGCATGTCAATAGCGAGGCCGATAGATAAGATCATTATCATCATCGTTCTACAGCCCCAGCCCACTAAATAAATATGATGGGATAAGCACAGCAATAATAAGCCTGTGGTAGCTTGCATATAAGAATAAAAAAAATAATTACACGTGTTAAGTTGACATTATTCTGTGTGTGTCCATATGGTACAGACCACTTTCTGCTGTGAGACTAGGTACAGAATGTTAACTTTTTAACCCAGCTCCTGGGCTCTGTAACCCTGAATTGCATTCTCATTCAGGAATTCCTTCTTTGAAGCCCTGTACACTGCAGGTGACCACAGTCTCACTGGGCAGACTATTATATGTGTGAAATAATGACTGCTGGTATTTCTTCTAAATATGCTGTCCTTTGAGGACATGCCTGCTATTGTAATTCTGCTTGGAATTACAGGCGCAATCTCTGTGCATACAACATTTTGACAATTTTAGTATTCATAAAACCATGGTCTTGTCCCATCTCACAGTGCCATGTAATCAGCAAGGCACTTCCCCTGGCACTGCGCGTGGCTGTTTTCATTACATTGTACGGGACAGGGTGAAGAGTAAAGGAATTTCTGCATCAGTCTTATATTTATGCCAGCTCTGCCTTTCCTCATGATTATTCATTGTTACTGCTTTCTCACCTGTTAGGCCAAAATCCCATTCATTCCAGTCCTTTCTATAGAGAAAATATATAATTTATAAGAGGCAAAGATACAAAGTTACATTATTGCATACAGTTGCAAAACAAAGTAAAGAAAATTATATTAGTAGCTTCCAGCATGTGGTCTGAGCCTGGTTCAGGTGCCACACAATCTTTTGGAAGAGTTTTTGCTGTACTATTTTAAGTAAATGTCTGGGGGTGTAGTCAGATGTTAAGTAATAAAGCACCATAACCATACCCACATCACAGAATCACGTCAGAGTGACCCGTTCTACAGATAGGAAGACAATCCTTGTGCCGATGGTGACAGCACATATTTATTCAACATTCGTGAATCACCACTTGTTGTTATCTGCAACCCATGCTGCAGACAAGGGGAAGGGTGCCAGCGGGAGGTGAACCAGTGTAGCAGATCAACTGCAAGCCAGTCCAGTGGCTGATCATTCTCTGGCTGTAGGGCAAATAATATTAGGGCATGACTTCTGGTATGATGAGTGCTATGGCATTAAGAGGGTGCATCAGTTTAAGAGCCTGACATTTTAGTTTATGAGTTTGCTTGTCCCGCTCTGTGTGGTGCTATTTTTTTGCAATTTTCAATACAGGTAGTGTAACACTTGAAGGAGAGTTAAGTAGATGCTGATTTTGGGATGGCAAGTATAATATCCGAAATAACTTCCGAGGGTTGCAGAGTTTCTCTGCTTCAGCCTTCATTGCGTGAGCACAGGGACACTCAACGTAAGTTGCCATGACAATGAAGTTGATTATTTTTTTTTATTTTTTTCCCCCCAATTGTTTAACCAGGAGGGAGACACTAAGCTGAAAGCTTGTTTCCAGGTGCGAGCTGGGAGCACAGGGAAGTTAACTGACTTGCTCAGGGTCACACAGTATGCAAGAAGGGGCTGCATTATGGAGGTGGTTATACGCTAAAATGGGGCTGATCTGTGCTGTAAGTGCTGATGATCTCAGCAAGACTTTTCTTTTGAGATGGCTGCTTGGCAAGTGAAACCTTTTTAGTATAATAAATTATCCCTAGCATCTTCAGATGAAGTTTGGGAAAAGGAATAAGGAATAGTAGAGACCATTAATGAAATAAGATTCTATGGCTATTATTGTTTTGTCATTTTATAAAATGAAAATTGTAACTGGAGTCAACGTGATGTGACCGTAGGGTATGTGTACAGAGAATTAATAATTTTGCATTGAGAGGATCCCATCAATTGTACTTACCTAATACCTTAGTACCTGTGGCTATGTGAACTTGACTACAGGAAGTCAGATTGGAAGTTAGCCACACCCCCAAGCACGGTCTTTTGTTGATGTTAATGTTAAAACCAAATACCTTTGCTTAGGTCTTACAATGGGTACAAAAAATGCCTTTCAATTAAAACAAGCATTTGTCAATGCCGAATGTTTGCTTGCTGGCATTGGCAGTGGTAATGTAGAAGTTACAGAGCTGCGTAATAGGAATGGCAGTGAAGTACTGAACTGAAGCCAACCCCACCACCACCCTGCAGAGAGTGACAGGCATTGGGGTGTGCATTTGGGTCATCAGGCATAATGGCCTCGCCATTTCACCACACCCACCCTGCAGACACTGACAAGTGTCACGGTGTTCCTTAGGGTCTTTGGCCCTTATCGCACCCATTTCATTAGAAATACGGTGAGATGGGTGCGATATAGGAGAATGGGGTGAACTTTGGGGCTGAAGAGTCCAAGGCATACCTCGATGCCTCTCACTGGCTGCAGGGTGTGGAATGGTATGAGCATTACAGGCAGAATCCCAAGTCACACCCTGATGCCTGTCATTCTCTACAGGGTTGGGCGTTATGGTTGGAAACCCTAATACCTCAGGCATTCGTTGGTATTTTCACTCCAAATTTTCAACATGTTTTTTTGTGACCCCACCTCATGAACAGGAGGAATATCAGTTTGTTAGCTGAAGCTGCTTATGCACAGCGACTAGGCATTGCTTACCACAGGTGCAAAACATTCGAACAGGATGTAAAAATGACAGCTGTACTGTTCATGGGGAGGTGTAAAAAATGGCAATGTTGCAAATCTGCAGTAAAAATATTAAAAAAACTGGTGAAGTCATGAGCGTACATAGAAACTGTGCAACGCACACCCGTAATATAATTAGGTTGGGGATTTTTTACAGCAGATTGTCAACTCAGGCATTTGGTGCCTCCGATCATGAACAGTGTCACTGTGATTTTCTTTATCTGTGCCGAACAATGATTTCCCACAGCGACCACGCATCTCTGCGCTGAAAGTGTGAAAACACACTTCAGCCATGTTGTAAAAATGACAGCTGTACTGTTCATAAGGAAGTGTGGAAAAATGCCACTGGTGAAAATCTGGACTGAAAATATTACAAAGTCATGAACTTACAGGTGCGTGGAAACTGCGCAATGCTCACTCATAACACAGTCATTTATGGACTTTTGTCACCAAATTTTCAACATAGCCATTTTAAGACCTCTGCTCATGAACAGTGTAACTGTGATTTTCTTAATCTGTCCTAAACATTGCTTTCGCACACCAACAGCACCATTGTGCGCTACATGTGTGAAAACACATTTTGGGTGACATATGAAAAATGGCAGCTGTACTGTTCATAAGGAAGTGTAATAAAATGGCAATGTTGAAAATCTGGAGTGAAAATATTAAATTTGCAAACTTACGAGCATGCATAGGAACTGCGCAACGCACGCTCGTAAAACAGTCATTTTTAGGAATTTTTTCACCAAATTTTCAACATAGCCATTTTAAGACCTCTGCTCATGAACAGTGTCACTGTGATTTTCTTAATGTGTCCCATACATTGATTTTGCACATACTGCGCCGTTGTGTACTACATGGGTGGAAACACATTTTGGGCAAGATGTGAAAATGACAGCTATACTGCTCATAAGGAGGTGTGGTAAAATGGCAATGTTGAAAATCTGGAGTGAAAATATTGAAAATTCGCGAACTACAGTGATGCGTGAGGAACTGCGCAATGCACCTCGTAAAACAGTCTTTTAGAATTTTTCACCAAATTTTCAACATAGCCATTTTAAGACCTTGTCTCCATGAACAGTGTCACTGTGACTTTCTTAATTTGTCCCGTACATTGATCTCGCACACCGACTGCGCCATTGTGTGCTACATGGGCAGAAACACGTTTTGGGTGAGATGTGAAAAATGACAGCTATACTGCTCATAAGAAGGTGTGATAAAATGGCAATGTTGGAAATCTGGAGTGAAAATATTGAAAATTCGCGAACTTACGAGTGTGCGTAGGAACTGCGCAATGCACCCTCATAAAACAGTCATTTTTAGGAATTTTTTCACCAAATTTTCAACATAGCCATTTTAAGACCTCTGCTCATGAACAGTGTCACTGTGATTTTCTTAATTTGTCCCGTACATTGATTTCACACACCGACTGCGCCATTCTGAGCTACATGGGTGGAAACACATTTTGGGTGAGATGTGAAAATGACAGCTATACTACTCATAAGAAGGTGTGGTAAAATGGCAATGTTGAAAATCTGGAGTGAAAATATTGAAATTCGCGAATCATGAAACTCTGAGGAACTGCGCAACCACCTCGTAAAACAGTCATTTATTGGAATTTTGGCACAAATTTTCAATGTGGGTTTTAGGACCCCTTCTCATGAATGATGTCACTGTCATGGCAGTATTTGGGCCCAAAGGGTGATTTTCACAGTCACTGCACAGTCACTGCGAAATCACCCTTGGGCCCGAATCTCGCTCATGACAGTGACATCATTCATGAGAAGGGGTCCCAAAAATCCCATGTTGAAAATTTGGTGCAAAATTCCAAAAATGCCCGATATGCACTAAAGTTGAAACCCCTATGTAACCCATTATACAGCTTACTGGCATTTCCTCAGTTCGGGTCAGCTTTGAAGAGTGCAGATGTGTTCCCGCCCACCGAAGATCGCCACCGGAGTCCGGAGGTAAGTGATGGGGTGTGGGGAGGCTGGGTTGCAGTGGGTGGGTCGAGTTGTGGGAGGGTTTGGGAGGCAGCTGCGGGACAGTTTTATTTACAGGGTTAAAACAAAAAAGAGCGTTGGGCGCTTGCCACGCTGGGATGGGCTCCAGCATGGCACAAGGACTGGGGGCATTCAGCCGACGGGGTATTGGGCACCCGTCGGCGGCAAAATAAAAACATCGCTGCTTGCTTTGCCACGCTGGGGTGGGCTCCAGCGCAGACATGGACTTTGGGCGCGTTTGAAATGACAGGGATTGGGCACCCCTGCCGCAAAAGATTACACTGCTTTCCACGCTTGGGTAGCTCCCAGCGTGGCACCTACAACTGGGGGTGGGGACGCAGCCAGCCGACGGGATTGGGCACCCTGTCGGCTATACAGCACGGGGCGATGTCTGTCTGTGCGTGGGGAGCTGTGCATGAGCAGCCGGTATCTTATCGGTGCTCACTCCAAGCGTAGCTCCCTCCAATCAGCTGTATGTCACTGCATTTTGGCGTGTATAGACAGCTCAAAATGCATTACTAGAGGCTGCGCCTGCCAGCCCACTGACTGAATTGGAGGAGGAGGTGACACACCTCCGAAATCTCCGATGAAGGCACTATGTTTCTTGCACATGCGTCCAAGCAAACATAAAAACTGCATAAATCTTTTGTTGCTGTTAAACTTAAGTAAAATAAGTTGCTTTACCTCTTCAAGCTTTAGCCACAGTCACTCAGTTCTAGCAAATTACACGTTCTGTTATTTTTTGTTGGGAATTGCCAAACCTTTTCAGTATAATAAACATATATGGCACTGATTTGGCTGCAGTTTGATGGGGCTTAGGAGGGTTGCTAATGGGTGAGATGTGCTACTAGGATCAAAAAAGCCACTGACAGCAAGTGGGTGTCCTGTGATACGGATGGAATGGGCAATGACAGCTGGGTGGGTGTAGGGGATGGGGGTGCTGTGCTGTAAGAAACAAACGTATATGCTGCTTCTGTGCTGGGGGGGGGTTGTCTGTGCTCTGAGAACTGTGCCATGAAACAAACCTCACTGGTTATGTGTTGTGTTGAAATGGGAGAGGGATATCTGACCTGAAAGTGCTTTTTCTGTTCTGAAATGAGGTGGGGGATCTTTGCTGTAACTTAGGGATGTGCAGCAAAATTAACCTCATTTCTTTTTCCTGCCCGGGGAGTGGGATATCTCTGGGCTTAAATGGGGTGGGGGCTGAAACCTGTGAAGGGGATCAAAGGGAAGGATTTATACATATGACACACTTTTGCACATAAATATTTGGTTTGAGAAATGTGCTGCCGCACACAGAGATCTTCCACCCACCCAGTGGTAGCTGTTAGAGGGAATATTGGTCAGTACCACAGGGGAAGGAACTCAAGGAAGCAAAGGGTTTGCTCAGCTGCTGTTTTCAAATTCAAGCCTGTTGCTTGCCAGGCCCATTGGTTGATGAGTTGGTTGGAGTCTACCACCAGTCGTCAAAATATATATAAAAAAAAAATACACATAAAGACTTTAGAGCCAGTTTAAGCTGCAGACTCTGACTCTGCATATGCAGGGAATGTGCAGGCAGGGCTGGGCCACGCCACCGGCAGACAGGACTCAGTAATGACTACTGTCACAGTCTACTGTCTTTCTTGTCTGCCTGACAAGAAAGGTGAGGATTGATGCAATTGGAGTGGTCAGTTGTCAGACAAATTCAATTTGTAAAAATTAATTTTTATTATACAGTCACTCTGAGATGTCGGTGTCACTGTTGGAGGAGGTGAGAAGCGAGCACCAGCAGCAAGGCGAGTCAGTCGACTCGGACCCAATCTGACTAATTAGAAAAACAAATGGATTCCAGGATGCCATTTTGTAAATTAGGTTATTATTGGGTCAACCATCAGCACCAAAATTCATTCAACGTGAAAAGAATGGATGAACACCACTGTAAATATTGATTTTTAATATATTTCTTTATTCTCTTCTCACAGAAGAAAATGGGGCAACAGTTTCGTGATCAAATCCACTTCATCAGGCCCATGCTGTGTTGTTTATCTAAAATCACATAAAAACTTTTCTTTGTATATCCTTTGTGATTTTAGATAAACAACACAGCATGAACCTGATGAATGAACGAACAAACGTTGCCCCATCTATTCTGTGAGAAGAGAATAAAGAAATGTATTAAAAATCAATATTTGCAGTGGTGTTCATTCATTCTTTTCACATTGAACCAATCTAACTATTCTTAAAAAAAATTAATACAAAAGGTAACACTGTAAGTAGAATGAACAAAGGACAAAAACAATTGATCATTTCTCTAACCTATTTCAGTATTATGGCACTTAACTTGTTGGGGAACAGCTATCTGGACTGCTAAAAGTCACCAAAATGCACCATTTGACTTCAGTTTTTCAAAATTTTCCCTGGTGGGGCATGCCCCCAGACCCCCCCTAGAGAGGTTGAAATTTTGTGCCCCTCCAGGATTTCTGACTGCATGACACCCCTGATTCTCTGGTACCACCTCTGTGTTGAATGACTCAGTGAACATGGCTGCCAGAGGTACTGCTATCTCCCCTTACAGTTCTCTTAATATCCTTGGGTGTATGCCATCTCATCCCATCGCTTTGTCCACCTTCAGTTTAGTCAGCTCCTGCAGGACTCTTTTGCCTGTGAATGGACTATTATCAGGGCCCCTAGTGCTCTGCGACAGAATTTTCTGATTTCTGTGGCAGGGCTCCTTGGCTTCTGCGGCAGCATTTTCTGATTTCTGTGGCATAATTTATTCATTTCTCTGGCAGAACACAGTCCTGCCATTGGCTAAATATGATGCTATGACATCAATGACATCACATGCTAAGCACAGAGGAGGGGCTTCAGGATAAACGAGATGGGAAAAAAAGCCTGACACTATGGAGAAACCGTACATTTGAACGAAAATTTATGAAAAACAATGAATTCTGTGGCACCATATATATTCTGTGGCATGATGTAAATTCTGCAGAAAATTCCACAACCGCAGAATTGCAGAATTCCTGGGGCCTTGACTATTGTCCACCTCTTCACTGCCTTGGCAACTGCTGTACTGCCCTCCCCCTCTTCTGTGAATACAGAACAGAATGACACATTGGATGTCTTTAGGGTACATGACAGTTCTTAGGCATGGTACTATCACTTCCAAATACCTAAACAGCAGATTTAAGCAAGCAACATTCGGCATTGACAAATGCTTGTTCAGTTTTGATTTAGTGACAAGTGGAATGGCTATTTTATTAGGATGGGCACTGCATGCTAGGTTTGACGTGAGACCACATATGTGCAGCACACAGTGTCTATATTTAGACAAGTCAATAACTGTTTAGCAGATTCAGGGGTGCACTTCTCACCACTGGTTTCTTAGAGCTTCAGTTGAAGTGTGTGAAGTGTGTACAACAAGCATTTGTCAATGCCGAACGTTCGCTTGCAGGTATTTGCAGTGGTGTTTGGCATGTATGGTGCTTTAACCTAATGCCCTGTGCGATTGCTGGTATTTGCACAATAAATTGTCAGCATGACCTTTTTGTTACCCCCATTGTGTGCTACATAGGCAGAAACACGTTTTGGGCAGGATGTGAAAAATGACAGCTGTACTGCTCATAAGGAGGTGTGGTAAAATGGCAATGTTGAAAATCTGGAGTGAAAATATTGGAAATTGCAGAACTTACTGATGCGTAGGAACTGCTACAACGACGCCAGAAACAGTTATTTGTAGAATTTTTCTCCAAATTTTAACATAGCCATTTTAAGATCTCCGCTCATGAACAGTGACACTGTGATTTTCTTAATGTGTCCCATACACTGAGTTCGCACACCGACTGTGCCATTGTGCGCTACATGGGTAGAAACACGTTTTGGGCAAGATGTGAAAAATGACAGCTGCAGTGCTCATAAGGAGGTGTGGTAAAATGGCAATGTTGAAAATCTGGAGTGAAAATATTGAAAATTCGCAAACTTACGAGCATGCGTAGGAACTGCACAATGCAGACTCATAAAACAGTCATTTTTAGGAATTTGTTCACCAAATTTTCAGCACAGCCATTTTAACACCTCTGCTCATGATCAGTGTCATTGTGATTTCTTAATGTGTTCCATACATTGATTTCAAGATAACCGACTGCGCCATTGTGCGCTACATGGGTGGAAACACGTTTTGGGTGAGATGTGAAAAATGACAGCTGTACAACTCATAAGAAGGTGTGATAAAATGGCAATGTTGAAAATCTGGAATGAAAATATTGAAAATTCACGAACTTACGAGCCTGCATAGGAACTGTGCAACGCACGCTTGTAAAACAGTAATTTTTTGGAATTTTTGCACTAAATTTTCAACATGGGGTTTTTGGGACCCCTTCTCATGAATGATGTCACTGTCATGGCGTTATTCAAGGCCAAATGGTGATTTTGCGCAGTGACTGTGCAGTGCCTGCAAAATCACCTTTCGGGCCCGAATAATGCCATGACAGTGACATCATTCATGAGAAGGGGTCCCAAAAACCCCATGTTGAAAATTTGGTGCAAAAATTCCAAAAGATGACTGAGATATGCAATAAAGTTGAAACTCCCCTATCTAGCCCATTATACTGCTTGCCGGCATTTCCCCAGTTCGCGGTCACCTTTGAAGAGTGCAGACATGTTCCCGTCCACCGAAGATCGTGGCGCGGAGTCCGGAGGTAAGTATGGGGTGAGGGGGTGGGGAGGCTGGAGCGCAGTGGGTGGGTGCGGGTTGTGGGGGCTGGGAGTCTCGCCGTGGGACGTTTTTATTTTACAGGTTTAAAAACAAAAAACGACGTGGGATGTTTGCCATGCTGGGTGGGCTTCCAGCATGGCAGAATGGGGGGACCGAGGAGCCGAGCGGATTGGGCACCCGTCGGCAAACCACGCTGGGCGTAGGAGTCGGCAGGGATTGGGCACCCCATCGACAAAACAAACGCAGCGCTTGCCATGCTGGGGTGGGCTCCTAGGCGTGGCAGCAGGATGGCTAGGGGCTGTGGAGCCGACTGGGAATTGGGCACCCGTTGGCAAAACAACGCTTGCCATGCTGGGGTGGGCCCCAGCGCATGAAAGCTTTGGGGCGGCGGACGACGCGGAGGGGAGCGCGTGCGAAGGGGGGATGATGGCAGCGCTCAGTATGGCAGCGGTGCTTTCCTTTGAAGCAGAGGAACACCGCTGTCATACTGAGCTCCTGCACCCATTGGTGCAGGACCACCATGCCTGCTTAAGGGAGCAGTGCATTGGATGGGAGAGGCACACCTCCAAGTGTGCTACTCTCCCAAAATGTACCTTGCGCATGCGTGCAAACAAACGTAAAATTGACCTCTGATCCTAAAATTTAAGTCAAGGTAAACAGATGAGCCTGATGCTCATAAACTGTGCAAGGACTGTAAAGTAAGGAATGCATCAGTGCTATCATGTCCCTGTTTGGTTTAGGGGTTGTTTGGAGTGGGCGAACCTAAGTTTTATTTTTTTTTATCTATTGAGGTTTGGCTATGCACCAACCTAAATACTATAGTCAGACATTCGTTGGTGGGGAATGTATGTATGTATTTATTTAAAATAGCTCTAAGTTGGGATCCCTCATTGAGGTGACAATTTGATTTCCTTTGGGGTCACAGGGGACAGAGAATATGGGTTCCTAATACAGTGATAGCCATGCAAACTGTACAGGTATGCAATTGCTAACTCAAAGGACTGGATTATGTTTAGTTTCTTTGCATCTTTGAACCTCACACACGTACTCTAAAACCTCAAACAAAATGGAACCAACCAGGAAAGATACAGTTTTCTCGGCATATTCCACTCATGGATTTTTATACTGCTACCCATGGTGCTTGGACTGGGATTATGACTTTTAGAGTTTACGAATGTGATTTGGAGAGATAAACAGCAGCCAGTTAATTGGAACAGTTGGTCCCACCTTGCATTTTTTAAGAATCTTGCATAATCTTCTTCTTGCAAGTAGTCTGTCCACTATGTTATTCCCAGGTGCACTATGTCAGGGATTAACATTCTTTAACCCCTATAGTGCATTTATTTATTTATTTATGTATTTGAAAATTGGTTGCCATGAAAGGCACACTGAGCCAAGGTTTGTTTCTAGGTACAACCTGGGGGTATGGGGAAGGGGTTATGATAGTACAGGCATACACATCAAGGAGAATACAACATGAATATATGGATACAAAGTAAAGTGCGTACAGAGTGTAAAAATACCAAGCGTAAAAATGTGGTAATAATGGTAAGATCAACAACCTTTACCACGAACACCATAAAGGTTCATTGAAAAGTGTCTATAATGCTGGGAGATGCAGGTGGTAAAATGCTCCAGAGGTGGTTAAATTTGAGACTAGGCAGAGGCAAAACAGGTGATATGATACAAAGCACAAACAGTGGTGTAACAGAGCTTGCAATCGGTGGAGCCCATTTGTTACAGTTTCTGTGGCAAAAAAAAAATAAAAATAATAAAGCAAGATTACAACAAGGATGGCAGAATTAGATTTGACCAAACCATTCAGATTGTGGTGAAAGGCAGCAGTACTGTGTGTGGCAATGTTGCCCACCATCCAGTAACAGTCACAAGACTCAATTAGGTACAGAAACTGTAGTGTTCAGTCTGATTAGGGATGCAGTCATCATGAGGGCCTCTTAGTGACTACGCCACCTTGCTGGGACATAAATTCATATGCACTCTCCTCAAAGTCTTTTGTTCTATCCTGGCTTTGTAATGCTCAAGGTAAAGAAGATTATTTAAAGACATTGTACTGGTGTGAGAATGTGTTGGAGATAGTTTGGTATCTTTCTGTGTTCACATTTGAACAAAAAAGAAAGGCAAGGTAATTCTTCTGCATCACAGGGCCTAGCCAGCTTAGATTGTTTACAGTGAAGCAGTAGTGCATGGAAGATCAGAGTCACCTCACATATTGAAGAACGTGTCCAGTGGTCCCAGAGCTACACTTGGGGCAGTTAGGGAGATGATGTCACCTGTATTCTGTCACACCTCTCCCTATATGAGCAGAAGCTCCACTCTAGCGCTTACGGTGGAAGGCAGGAACTCATTTACTGTCACTCAGATTGCAGCCAGCCGAGGTGGTGAGCAGAGTTCCTGTGCCAGTTAGATAGACAGAAGATAGATATTTTATTTATAAAAGTGCCCATCTCCAGAGACTCTGGCTGCTGTACAATAAAATGCATCAATACATATAAACAACAAGTCATTATTAAAACAGATTTAAAATTACTCTATCCGTCCCTTAAACCCATTAATCAGTCAATCAGTGAAAGCCTGTTGGAACAAGTATGTCTTTAACCCCATTTTAAAGACTTCTACTGAGGGATCCTCCCTTAGATAACGAGGAAGGGAGTTTCACAGGGTATGTGCCGCCACTGAGAATGCCCTGTCCCCAGAGTGCCACGACCTAATCCTGGGAACACCATGGAGGCCTCCCCCAGCAGAACAGAGTGCTTGAGGTGGACAGTAGGGAAAAGGAGATCCTGCAGATAGACAGGTCCCCTTTCATGTAGGGTCTTGTAGGTCAGGAGCTCCACCTTGAAGACAATCCTCCACCTGACCGGCAACCATTGCAGTCCACGGATGTCTGGGGCGATATGCTCGCACCATCTCACCCCAGTCAATTACCTTGCTGCCATGGTCTTCACCAGCTGCAGCCTGTGGAGGTTACCTCCAGATAACCCTGGGTACAGGGCATTACAGTAGTCCAGCCTGGAAGTGATAAACGCATGCACCAGCATGGTCAGGTCCTCAGGTGGGATCAGGGCTTGGACTCAGGTAATATTCCGGAGATGGCAAAATCTACTCCTGACAATGGCCGACTTCAGGGATGTTCCATGCTTACTAGGTTAAGTGGGGGCCATCGGCTGGGGAGGGTCAAGGTTGGGTGGGAGAGGGAGGGGTCAGACTGTCAATTTAGGGGTGAGGGATTGGACTGGTGATCGGGGGTTGGGGAATACAAGACACTGGAGATATAATTAAATTAATATTATAATCCATCAGATAGGGGATCTGATGGTGGGTGGGGAACTCTAGATGCCAGGGATATGTTACAACATCTCTTGGGGTCACTGGAAGGGACTGATAGCTCCCGCTGTCAGTCCACTAAACAGAACTTGGCTGGTGACTGGGTGTTCATGCATAACTGTGCAGTGATAAGAGTAGGGTTTTTAAACCATTAAACAGCACTGTGACCCTGGCTGTTTAGCACATTTCAAAACCTCTGAATATACTGCTGCACCCCCTATGTAAGGGGATCCCTCATTTGCATGGGTGCAGAGGTAAATTCTGTATGTCCATGCTGTCAGGTTAGTGCCATGGATGGGGGCCTGTGAATGTGGCTATCACCCCATTTGACCTTACCATTACTGGTTAGCATGGAGCTAACTTGGTTAACGACTTGCTAACCTTCAGAATATGGGGGTCCATGTGCCATCTTGCTCACCTATAGGTGAAGGAAATTTGCATGCTTCACTTTGTTCTGTCTTCTGTCTTCTCAACATGGGCCAGACAGTAACAGGACAATTCACTTCTGACAAGTTGCACCCAGACAATTGGACCCTGAGACACTGAGCCACCAATCTATTCACTCTGGTATAATTTGACCTCACACAGTTCAGCCTTGCCATTATGTGCAAGGAATATGATAAATATGGGATATGACATGGGTGAGAGTGAGATGGTAGAAATATTCCCACGAGCTGCCATTGAATTCTTGATATCCCATGAGTGGCGAAGCCACGAGTGGGATATCTAGAGTTCAGTGGCAGCCAGTGGAGATATTTTTACTGTCTCACTGTCACCCATGCCACTCATTTTGTAGATCTTTATATGCTGAACAACTTTTGTGCTCACAGTGACTTACTGTCATTTTTCATTTTAAAGTTATTCACATTTGTTTGTCGAAAAAGTGAAAAGAAAATACATTTTCTGCAGATTTTTTTTCTTAGTTATAAAAAAACCCTAAAAGGTTGCTATAATGGGGGGGTGGGGATGGATGATAGGGGTTTCTGGAGCACAAGGGATGGGAGGGTCTCGGCACCCAACTAAGGATCTAGGTTCGAGCAGACTTGATAGACCATAAGGCCTAATCTGCTGGCAAATAGTATGTTAGTAAATGAGACACCACTCATTTTTGTAGATCTTTCTGTGCTGAATAACTTCTGCGTTCACAGTACAATGCTATCATTTTTCATTTTAAAGTTATTTGCATTTGAATACGGTTAGCACTGTTACTGAGGCCAAACATTCTAAATGAGTTCCAAACCTTTTGTAACATACCCAACTGGCTAAGATATCCATTGAGTCATACCCAACCATGAAGATATAAATGAGATCTCACAAACTAATTTGTGCCACAAAGGGTTGTGAGATAACCTTGGATTTCATGTAGCTTGCATGAAAACTCCACAAAGTGGATTTGTGGGTCATAAAAACATGTTCCAGAATGATGAAATCAGAACCACTTTCAATATATTTTGACTCTTAAAGTCACTAATAATTCAGAAAGTGTTTCTATTAAATAAAAAAAAAAATAACACATATCGAATCAACCTAACACTTTACACTATTGATCACATAGATTTGAGAATTAAATACATATGGATTTTCTTGTTATTATTAGGTGGTGTTTTTTCTTGTTTTTCCCACTTCTGTGACTGCTAAGGCCCATGAAAGCAGGGATCTCATCTCACAAAAATGAGTTCCTACTCATAAAATCAACATGAATCAGTTTTGCAAAAAATCCAGTTGTGAACAATTTGTGGAAAATAAAAAAACAAAATGGACAAAAATGACATTATATTTTCTTAACTTATGAAGTATACATTTCTTAGTAGAGCCACATATTAAAGAATTGTCCTTTCCCAAGTGTTCAAGGAACCTGAAAGTTTCAGTTTTCAATTTTTTGTGCCATAGGTGAGCAACAAAAAATGTCTAAAATACTATATTTTTTCTGTATTTCCACCTTCTAGAACATTTAAACTGCTGGGCCAAGAGTTAGCAAATTTACATGATTCAGAGATTTTGGAACCAACTATAAGCAGGCCAAATTTCAGGTTATGTCATCCAGACAGGTAACATTATTAAGGTGCAGAAATATGGGTTTTAGGTATAGACGTGACTATGCAACCCATATAATAGTGGTGATACCAAGCCACTATAATATATTAAATGCAAAGAACAAGAATGATGCATCTATTAGGGTTGAACTGCAAAGTGTACAAAGTCAGGAAATGAAAAATTTGAGTTCAGAGTTCCAGGAACTGTGACAAAACGGTAGTGTTTGGTTCCTCAGGGCTTTACAATTTAATGCTCACCCCATTTCATCAGTAAATAATCTGAGATGTGTACAGTGTATGAGAACTGGGTAAGCGCTGGGCTTGAGAACCCCAGGGCACACCCCACACCTGCTGTGCTGCCTGCAAGGAAAGAGGTATTAGGTCTGGAAACCCTAACATCACATTTCCCTACTTTTTTCACTTTAACCCTAACTAGTGCATTAATAACGTTTTTTTGCAAGGAATTTCCTTACTTTGTGAGATAGTATAATTGAATCCTTGTTTGGCTGTGGGAGTGCAGGGTCTCCCCATTCATCCCAAATTTCTCAGATAGTGCAATTGTAACCTTATTTGCCTGTGGGTGCGCAGGACCCAGCCCATCTCTCCATGGATGTGTCTACTGTTTGTATGTTGGTGTGGAAACACAGGGCCCTCTGGGCTCTGCACTTCCATTTGTAGCACAACAGCAGAGAAATTGACAGCACTCTCTTCTTATTATCCCACTTCTAAACAATACCATCTCTATGATAACATACTATCTGGCAAAGTCAGTGAAAGAGATTTTGGGATTATTGTTGACTCATCTAAATTTCAACATTCATATTACAAAACAAGATATGGTGGACTATTCACCATAATATAACATCAAAAAATCCTGATATCGTACTACCTCTGTATAGAGCATACGTAAGACCTCATTTTGACTTAGTTTCACAGCTATAGAGTCCCTTCAGAAGGAAAGACATAATTAAAATTGAGAAAGTACAAAGAAGAGTTACTAAATCTGTAGTTTCCACGAAATCTCTTTCATACGAGGATAGACTATCTAAATTTGATTTGATGTCACTAGAGGACCGGAGAGTAAGGGGTGATCTCTTACTTATGTGGGACATCATTCACAATCTGTATTTATCAGCAGAATATGGCCTAGAGCTTAAGCAAATTCAGGTTAACACTAGATGTCATCCATTGCAACTTGCAAGAAATAGGTGTAATACAAAAAAGGGCATACTATTTCTTTCAGAGAGTTGTTATGCCATGAAATATGCTGCCCTTGAGCATTTTTTTTTATTTATTTTGTTTTTGTGGGCCGGGTAAGTGCACTAGACAAATCCTGCCTATTTTCAGGCACGACCCAGGGGAAGGGGGATACAGATGAGTGCAAACCGACCTTGAACCAGATTAAGCTGTTGGTGGTATTTTTAGTGAATGAGAGAAATTTGGCCAGGACACTGAGGAAATTCCCCTACTCTTTTTGATAAGTGCCATGGGATCTTTAACATCCACCTGAACTACCACCAATCCAGACAGATGGGACCATTATTGTTAGTAACAATAAGAACATCTTCAAAAATAGATTGGACCATTATATGAGATCTGGAAAGCTCTTAAATTACTATATGCAAGGTATGAAACACCATGGGCCTCTTGCCTTCTGCTTCTCTTTGATTCTTAGCACGATTCTTAGTATCATTCATTAACCCAGTACTAAAAGTTTTGAAATTTGCACCAAAACCTCATTCTATGCCACTGAAACATTATTCAGTGCCAGAGAGCTGAAAACAAATTTTAGCAAAGATTTAAAAAAGACACTTGTCACATTCATGAGTTGGTGTAAAAAATTGCTATGTTGAAAATTTGATGTGAAAATATCGAAAAGTACAAAAGTTACAAGCAAACATAGCATAATTTCAACAGATGTACATAACTTCAGAATTGTAACATATTTTGACCCCAGATTTTGAGCATACCATTCTTATAACCCCACCTCATGAACAAAACCATTGAAAATGTTCAAATCTCATCTGAAAGGCGATTTTGCCCATTGACCGAAAATTCACCTTTCAGGACTGATTTGGGTAATTCCATTGACATTGTTCATGAGGTGGGGTCTCAAAAAGCACATGTTGACAATTTGGTGTAAAATATAAAAAAGTGGCTAAGTCATGCACCAAAGTTGACATTCCCATAGAAATAAATTGAACTTCACTTACTTTATTTCTCATATAGCAGTTGTCATTTCCAGCTGCAATATGTGTCTTTCACTGGAGAGTAGATCTTCACACTGGGACCTGTTCAGGTGAGTGAGGGTGTGTGGGGGTCTGGGGAGGTGGTGAAGGGTGGTGGGTGGTCAGTGGGAAGTAGGGGTGGGAGTGGGGTCACATCACCAAAGGAGTTTTTTACAGATTAATAAAAAGATATCAAGGGACCTGTTTCTTTATTTTCAGGATCCAACAAATGTGGGAGGGTGGAGGGTGCTACTAGACACCAAGGCAAGCATAAAGATGAATTGGCAGGGACATTGGAGGGTGGAGGGCTGCCACTAGACACCAGGGCAAGCATAAAGATGAATGGGCAGAGACATTCGAGGGTGAGGGTGCCGGTAGACACCAGGGCAAGCATAAAAATGAATGGACAGGGACATTGGAGTGGGTGCCACTAGACACCAGGGCAAGCATAACGATAAATGAGCAGGGACATTGGAAGGTGGGGGTGCCACTAGACACCAGAGCAAGCATAAAGATGAATGGGCAGAGACATTGGAGGGTGAGGGTGCCATTAGATACCTGGGCAAGCATAAAGATGAATGGGCAGGGACATTGGAGGGTGAGGAGGGGTGCCACTAGACACCAGCGATAAATTCCACATATAAAATGCAACCCTAAATGCTATACAAAGTAATGAGTTAAATAACAGTACATTGGGGATCAAAGAATAGAGTACAATTTGGATTTATGTAGCATCTTTCATAAAAACTATTCAAAAGTGCTTTATAAAGTTATGAGTTCAGTATCCAGTTAAAGAAACACCTGCCTAGTCATTAAAGCAGAAACAACCTCCGGTTGTCACCCCCCCGTAATATTTATTTCCCTCCCCACAAATATGTTATGTATCCATGGTGTCTAGTGGCATGCCCCCACCCTCTGATGGGCATCCCCCTTCATTGTTATGCTCGCTCTGGTGTCTAGTGGCACCCCCTGACCCTCCCATGTCACTTGGACCCTGAAAAGAAGAAAACAGTCCCTCAATGTCTTTTTGTTTTCTCAAATCTGTAAAATTAAGGTCCATTGGTGATGCAGCCCCACCCCCAGCCCAACCTCCCACTGAGCATCCACCATCCCACATCCCCAGATGCCCCACATACCCTCAATCACCTGAACAGGTCCTAATGTGAAGATCCACTCTCCCCTTGAAGACATGTCTCGCTGTTGGAACCAGTGACTGCTATTTTATAAATAAGGTAAGTGCAGTTCAATGTATTTCACTGTGGTTTTCAACTGCACTTACCTTATTTGTCATATAGCAGTTGCCAATTCTAGTGGCAAGATGTGTCTTCCATGGGAGAATGGATCTTCACACTGAGACCTGTTCAGGTGAGTGAGGGTGTGTGGGTGGTCTGGCAGGGTGTGGGGAGGTAGATGCTCAGTGGGAGGTCTGGCTGAAGGGCAGGTTTGAATCACCTATGGACTTTTTTTTTACAGATTAACAAAGGCACAGAGGGACTGTTTTCTTCTTTTCAGGTTCCAAGTGACATGGGAGGGTGAGGAGGGGGGAATGCCTCTAGATACCAGGGATAAACTGGACCTTTACCATGTTGGGCATGAGAGAGTGGGGGGTGTCACTAGACACAAGGTAAAGAAACATTATGGAGGCAACAATCGGAGGGTGGGGGTACCACGGGACAACAGGGAAAAATATATATAAAAAAAATATATATATATATATATAATCATGAATACATATACACTGTGTTTGTGTGTGTGTGTGTGTGTATATATATATATATATGTGTATATATATATATATATGTATCAAACTAAATAAAAAAAATTGAAAAACAGGGACAGCAGTTGAAGGGGGGTTGCCACTAGACACCAGGGAAAGAGATAAAAACTACAGGGAAGACACAGAAAAGGATTTTTATTTTGTTTGCAGGAATCCTTTTCTGTTTCAAATTAAAAAAGGGAATGAAAAAGGATTCCCTGAAATGGAAAAAGAATTGGACAAAAACTAAGCCCGAAATCCTTTTCCATGTCAATAGATCCTTTTTTGTCTGAATGCAAATATTAAATGAAAAAGGATCCCTTGTCATGAAAAAAGAATCAGACAAGAACCAAAGTCCAAAACCCTCTTTTGTGAGAAGGGATCCTTTTTCATTTGAAAGAAAAAGAATTCACAAAAAGCAAGAAAAAACAAAAAGCAAAGTCCAAAATCCTTTTTTATAACACAAGATCCTTTTTCATTCGAACAAAAAAGAATTAATGAAAAACGCATTAGTGAGTCACAAAGCAGGATTTGAAATGTTTTAAAAAAATACATTCCTGGGTCATTTTAAAAACTAATAAGTGTAGAATCCAACTGATGGAGCCCCGATGAGCAACATATATGTCTTGGTGGCTGTGCACACCATCATTTTTTGAGGTATTGAAACATTTTTTTATGACAGAAACAGAAAACAAAATGGCAGAAAATGAAAAACAAATTTCCACTCATGAAACAGGATTGGCCCCAAATGAAAAATAATCCTGTTTTGTTTGACACAATTCTTTTTTATTTCCAATCCCCTATCCAAGAGAGTGAAATTCCCATTGAAAATAATGGGAATTTTAAAATTTAAGAACTTTGGAATGGATTAATATTTTATCAACAAACAAGCAAAAGGCACATCTGTGGGGTAAGCCCTTTGTACCCTAAAAATATCAGACCAAAATTTCAAACTGTCTTGGCTCAGCATGATAACAAAATGTCCACAAAAAAACCCAGTGATTTTTTTAAATTTTTTTTCGCTATTTGCATCTCAAAATCTGCTCATCCAACCAGAACAAAAGTTGACCCATCAAGATATCTACCCCACAAAACCACACATGCAACATTTTGTGCAAATATGTTGAATGGCTCTGAAGATATTAAAGTGCAAAATTTGAGGTTTAACATAGAAACCCCAGCTCAACCCTAACTGTAAGGGTGCTACCATGCCCCTATAATATAGATAGATAGATAGATAGATAGATAGATACCCTGTAATGTAATTGGTGGAATCTAGTCACATGACCATTTAGTTATTATATTACAACCACATAAGTCAGTTAAATTACAGTACAACCACATATGTAAGTTAAAATGTGTTTCCTTTAGAGATTTTGGGGGACTTTTTCATTATTTTATAAGTGCAAAACATACTCCATGCTTCAAACTGCACTACCATGGTGTCTGAAGGCTTTTGGCAGCACATGGTACCTCACAACACACTTGAGGCATGTGGTACTTACCTTGTCAATGTCATTACACACCTACATCTACATGCATCTGTCTGTCTGTCTGTCTATCTATCAATCTGTCTGAATTAATGCATCAATCAGGGTTGTTTTTTTTAACATCAAAAGTAAGGAAATCTGATGCTAGGAATTTTTTGAAGCATAACTGCTCCCAACCCCATCTACCACTCCCATGAACTCCACTGAACTGAATACCAAAGCACAATCCCAATCCCATACCTAAAGGGCCCTGCATATAACCAATTTAATATCCTTTGTTTTTGAAAAAGTACAGTTGTAATTGTTTTGCGATGGACATAAAACAGGAAATGCACAGGATCTGTTGGGCAACTGTGTGGAACAGGACCTGACTCTTGATTTGTGGGAGCTGCATCCTGACTTGCTTTGTACAGTGCCTTTTAGTCCCTGTTCAAAGCAGGAACTGCACAGTACCCTATATGACACCAGACCTGACTACTAACTTGTTTCACACAGGAGCTGAGTCCTAAGTAATTGACTTCATAGTACTCTCAAAACAGGCAGCTCCAAGTCTTTTGCAATGCCCAATACGTAGCTCAGACAACACTTCAATCAATAAGACACCTACACCTCCCAGGAGAATACTCATAGGTAAGTGATTTGCCAGTACAAACTCTTATTTACATAAAAATAAAAAATTAATATAGCAGCAGCAAGTGACCACGGGCAAACCACCAATGTTGCACTTTTAAAATAAAGTTTTTTCAAGCCTTGAAAAAGCATTGTTTCAAATACAAAATGTTGGCGATTAGCCAATGGTCACTTACTGCTTTTAGTGTATGTATATCTTTTATTTTTATTTAAATAAAAGTTTATGCTGGGAAATTATTTGCCCATGAGTATTCTCATGGGACGTGCAGGTGTCTTATTGATTGGAGTGGTGTGTTCTAAGTGGCTTCATGCAAAGCCTTTTGGGCCCTGCACAATACAGGACCTGAGTCCTAACTTGCTCCATACATGGTCTGGAAATCATGATGTACAGGGGCTTTTAGGCCCTGCACAGAACAGGACCTGACTTCTTACTTGCTTTGGACAAGGCCCTTTGGCCCTGTGCAAAACAATATACAAATCTCAACTTGAATTGCACATGGTCTTAGGATTGTGATCTGGATCTGGCTTTGACATTCTGTTTAGTGGAGTTCATGGGGATGGTGCATGGGGTGGAGGTGTTAAGGTTCAAAAAATTTAACATTGGATTTCCCTAATTTTGAAGTTTTAAAGACTATAACTGATGTATTAACATACAGTCGTCCCTTGATATAACGAACAATTTGGGAGCCATTCTGAGCATTTGTTATTGTAACTGGCGTTCGTTACATTGAGGGATGCCAGAATGCAACTGTAATGATCACAAAACTCGTACATTAGTAAAAGTACAGTACTTCAGTTGTTCAGAAAAGTAGTTTATTTAATCATTTATTTAAACATTTGTGAATTAAAAAACATCTGCTTAATGTAGAATCAGAACTTTATAATCAATGTACAATCAGTACTTTAATTAAATAGAAAACAATCCTTTGACCAGAAAAAAAATCAAGTTACTGCTTTGGTTTAAAAAAAATCAGTGATTTTCAGCTGTGTTGCTGCTTTTTGGGCATGCAAGTCTCCGGCATAGGATAAAATTTGCCTTAGATGAACCAATTTCATAGGGTCTGCTTCCTCGCATTCAAGCCAGGTGAGAGCAATCTCCAAACCACGAACTGCCTCCACTGTTGTCGGCTTGTCCACAGAATTGTCCTCTCCCTCGTCATCCTCCTCACCAGAGTCTTGATGGTCAGGCATTTTACCATCTGCTGAAACTCTGAACAAAATCTCAGTGTCCGACATTTTGTCAACTGTGGGCACCGTCTCATCATTTGTAATCCAAGCATTTATGATTTTCGGATGCTTCGTTTTTGTTTGTTATCAAATTTAGATTTGTAGCCAGCTGTGGTGTTTCTACAGTGTCATCAACATCAACATCATTGTCAATGTCGGTAGCAGGCATGCTGAATTCAGGTGGGAATGAAGGACCCAGTGTTATGACTCAGCAGTGGTGTATGGTGGGGCTGAGATATTCTCCCAGGCTTCACTCGCAAGGTGTATGCTGTCCCAGACATTCTTCTTTTTTAGAAACTCCTGCACCCCCATTTCAGCATCAGGTTGACCATCACCAGCCGAGACAATCTCCCTTAGGAGTCGCTTCCGATAGTGTTTTTGAAAGTGGCGATTATACCGCCGTCCAGTGGTTGAATCTTAGATTTGATGTTCTTTGGCAGAAAGACAGTGCGAATTTTGCCATCTCTGGACTTTAACTCTGCCTCAGGAGGATGAGCAGGGCACTGTTCCAGCAGCAAGATTGCCTTTGGTGGCAATTTCATTCTCCGAAGATGCTGCCTCATGGATGGCACGAAGGTATCAAAAAAACAGAATCTAAAAATGTCACAAGTCATCCATGCATTCTTGCTGCTCTCATAAATGACAGGCAGTGCACTCCTGTTAGCGTGGTGCAGACAATGTTTTTTTTTAAATTTTCCAATGCACAGTGGGTGAAGTTTATGATTGCCTGTCACATTCGTACAGAAGAGGAATGTCAGCCTATCTCTGCTGGTTTTAAAACCTTTACTGGCATTTACCTCTGATTTTTGCAGCCAAAGTCACATCTGGGAGACAGCGCCAAAAAAGACATGTCTCATCCCCGTTATACATTTGCTCAGGGGAGTATCCAGACAACAGTTCTTTCAGTGGTGGAATGAAAGCTTCTGCTGCTGCATCATCACAGGAGCAAGCCACTTAAGTGATCGCAATACGCCTGATACCGTGGCATCTCTGGAACCTCCAAACCCAACCTGTGGAGGACTTAAAGCAATTCTCATTGTCGCGAATATCACGGGCAAATTGACTCGCTTTCTCCTAGAGAATAGAACCGGAAATAGGAACTCCACTTGCACGCTGCTGTGTAAACCACAGTTGGGTAACACGATCGATTTCAGGCTCATCAGCCTTATGAAGCTTCTTACGCTGCAGCCCCTCAATATCCATGCACCCAACAATAAAGTCACGGAGAGAGGCTTCTTGTTTGTGCTAAGTGCATATTGTAGATTTAGGAAAGCCTGTCTCCTGTGACAGTTTAGCTAGACTCTCCCCAGCCTTGAGCCTGTCCAAGATCAAGAGTTTGGTCTCCACAGAATATCCTGAGCGTTTCATTCCAGCGGTCCAGGAGCATGATGTTTAAGGTAATGAACACAGGGGACTACTGTAACTGTCTACAGGTGTCTACAGGTGAGAGGCTTTTATACTGCTTGCTGTACCACAAACTGATGAAACTGTTGAATAACATTACAGTACTAAACTCGGAGCACCTGATTTCAATTATACAACAAGCTCAAGATGGTGTCATGACGGGATCCAACACCTGAGTTCGTTATAAGCGACAATTTGTAATAATGGGGTTCATTATAGCGGGGGACGACTGTATACTTTTTGCCATGATTTAAATCCACAAAAGAGGAGCTACAGCATATACATATTCTTTACAAACAACTTCCCCTCTGGATGCCCTCTGGACAATCCCCTCTGGATGCCTTTCACAGCTATTCCTCTTATAAAACCCTCTTTTAAAACTGTTACAATCAGGCAGTAAGGATAGGGATGGGGCTAAAAGGGGTAAGGCTATCAAAAAATGGAGGGTGATGAGTACCAATGCCCATAGTCTGTGTAACAAGCTCCCTGAACTAGTGGCCTTGATGGAAGAGGGATGCCTGGATATTATGGCAGTCACAGAGACATGGTACACAGAGAACCATGAGTGGTATGTCAACACACCAGGATACACAATCTACAGGAGGGACAGGGAAGGTAAAAGAAGAGGGGGAGGAAGAGTAGCTCTCTATGCAAGGGAAGGGATCAAAGCAACAGAACTAACGAGTAAACAGGGAGTAGATGAGGCACTGTGGGTCACCCTGGAGACAGGAAATGGCACCACAATCCATATGGGGGTTGTATACAGACCCCCATCTCAAAAGAGGGAATGGACAAGGAAATGATAGAAGACATCCTTAGAATGGCAGAAAAAGGGGAGATATTATTGATGGGGGACTAGAATATGGCAGATGTTAACTGGAGCACCTTTGCTGCAGGCACATCCAAGAGCAGAGTTATTCTTGATGCCTTACAAGGGGCATGCCCCAGACAGCTAGTATTGGAACCCACTCGGGAGGGAGCAATCTTAGACCTGGTACTCTCAAATGGGGATGGAGAAAGGATCTCAGATTTAGAAGTGGGTAGCCATCTGGGAACAAGTGACCACCAAACAATGTGGTTCATGATAAACACAGCCATTGAGTCAAGCCATACAAAAGCAAGAGTATTGGACTTTAGGAGGGCTGATTTTGGGAAAATGAGAGAGTGCCTCAGAAAAGCACTAGCAAATGGGCAAGAAGTTGGGGTGGAGGAACAATGGGGAATAATCAAAACAGCCATCACAGCGGCAACAAGCCTTTGTGTGAAGCAAATCAATAAAAAAAAATGAAGGAACAAAACACTATGGTTCTCAAAAGAGGTGGCAGGGAAGGTTAAGGAGAAAAGGATAGCATTCGGGAAATATGAAGAAACACAGAAGGAGCAGGACAGAGAACTTTATCAGTTAAAGCAGAAGGAGGCAGGGAAGACAGTCAGAACTGCAAAGGCCCAAACCGAGTAATAGATAGCCAACTCGGTTAAGAAGGGGGATAAAACCTTTTATAGGTACATTAGGGAGCGAAGAAAGACCACGGGAGGAATACTGAGGCTTAATAAAGAGGAGAGAATGTGAGCAGAGGTTGAGAGTGAAAAAGCAGGGATACTGAATAAATATTTCTGTTCAGTATTCACAAAGGAAGAGGAGGTGGAGGTACCTAAACCAAACAAGAGAAACGCTCTGGATAGGGGGGTTGATACCAGTCCAGTCACAGAAGAAAGGGTTCTGAAAGAACTCTTAAAACTGAAGGTGGACAAAGTAATGGGACCTGATGGGATTCCTCCCAGAATTCTAAAAGAACTAAGAGTAGAACTAATGACACTACTGACTACTCTCTTTAACAAAGCATGGGAGGATGGGGTGGTACCTGAGGACTGGAGGAGGGTGGATGTGATTCCACGTCACAAAAGTGGAAGCAGGGCAGAGGCAGGATACTACAGATCTGTCAGTTTGACCTCAGTGGTAGGGACAATGATGGAATCACTTCTGAAGGAAAGAATTGTTGAGTACCTAGAGGCCAGTGGGACACTGGACCCAAGACAGCATGGATTCACAGTGGAAAGGTCATGTCAGATGAATCTAATAGATTTCTTTTACTGGGTGACCAAAGTAGTAGACCAGGGAGGGGCTGTGGACATGGCCTACCTAGATTTTAGCAAGGCATTTGACACATTCCCACACAAAGATTAATAATTAAGTTAGCCAGCCTTGAAGTGGGTCCCAATGTGGTAGCCTGGGTAAAAAAATGACTGGACAACAGGACACAAAGGGTAATAGTAAATGGAGTCCACAGTGAAGAAAGGGGGGTTACTAGCGAGGTACTGCAGTGTTCAGTACTGGGACTGGTCCTCTTTAATGTCTTTATAAGTGACATTGCAGAGCAACTGGAAGGAAAAGTATGTCTCTTTGCAGATGACACAAAGATCTGCAAAATGGTTGATACACAAGGTGGGGTAGAAAGGATGAGAAGGGACTTGGCAGGGTTGGAGAAATGGTCAAATGTATGGCAGCTCAGATTCAGTGCAAAGGTAATGCACCTGGGAAACAAAAACCCAGGGGAAGAGTACACAATGGGGTGAGATACTAACAACAATAAAAAATTGAAAGGGACCTGGGGATAATTATATCAGATGACCTAAAGGTGGACAAGCAATGTGAGAAGGCAGTAAGGAGGGCTGGGGCGATACTGGGATGCACAGGGAGAGGCATCAACAGTAGAAAACAGGAAGTTGTTATCCCTCTGTACAGACAGTTGGTGAGACCCCATTTGGAGTACTGTGTGCAGTTCTGGAGACCCCATCTCCGCAAAGACATAAAGTGGAGGCTGTCCAGAGCAGGGCAACCAAAATGGTGCAGGGTCTGTATCAGAAGACATACGAAAAGAGACTAATGGAGCTTAATATGTATACCCTCGAGGAAAGGAAGGGGGGGGGACATGATAGAAACTTTCAAGTACCTCAAAGAAATTAACAAAGTCCAAGAGGGTAGCATATTTCAGAAAAAGAGATGTGCAAGTACAAGGGGGCACAATTTGAAGATAGAGGGGGGGATAGCTCAGAGGTAAAGTGAGGAAGTGTTTTTTCACAGAGATGGCTGTGGATGCATGGAGCAGCTTTTCTGAACAGGTTGTGGAGTCAAGAACAGTGGGGAAATTCAAGAATGCATAGAACAGACATGAGGCCATTCTAGTGGGGGTAGGAGGAAGTAGGCTGTTGGCTAACTAGGATCTGCAGCTTATCCATCAGGTAGGGGAAATGGGCAGACTAGGTGGGCCAAGCAGTTCTTATCTGCCATCAAATTCTATGTTTCTTTGTTTCTATGTTTCAATCCTTTTCAGAATGAAGGGGTGAATGTTGCAGATATAGTTTATTGGTTAGAGAAACATTGCGACATACAGGGTACCTGAACCAATTCTGGACAGTGATGGCTTTTAAACAGTGGGGGAGGAGGGTGGGGGGTAGAAATTCTGAATGAAACTTCATCACATAGAGTCTGGCATCTGACACCTGCCAAGCTGTTTTTCTTTGGGGAGACAGGAGTATATTCTTTTATCCCGGTCAACAAAAGTCATGTGGCTCTCTTCAGCATCTAAGTAGTGCATGTGTCTAAATAAAATGTATTCTTTCCTGGGCATGAGATCAGTGCAGTGCAGAAGGAGTTTGTAGAGTTGGGGAGGGGCCTCAGACAGGTAGCATGCATGGTAACCTTCTCAGAGGTGCTGCCTGTCTGTGGTATGGGTGAGGCTAGGGACTCCGCACCATGCAGTTCAATGAATGGCTGCAAAACTGGCCCCGAGCACAGGGTGTTGGCTTCATTGGGGACTGGGAGTCCACCTGGAGAGATGTGAGCCTATATTAGTTTGATGGTCTGCATCTGTCCAGGAAGAGAATAAAGCTCCTAGGTGATAGGGTTAAATGCTTCATTGGCAAGCTTTTAAACTAGCCAAGGGGGGAGGTGCAGACAGAAAGCAGGAAATTTCAAGCCTCCCCCCACAAAACAAGGCAGTTAGTAAGGTAAACACCAAGGTACAGAGTTCGACAGAGGGCAGGACAGGGGTAAATGGAAAAATAGACAAAGGTAATAAGGACAGGGATGGGGGGAAATATGGTAATGCCAACATGAAATGGAGGGCAATGAGTACCAAAGCCCATAGTCTGGGAAACAAGCTTCCTGAGCTAGTGGCCCTGATGGAAGAGGGACACCTGGATATTGTGGCAGTCACAGAAACATGGTACACGGAGAACCATGACTGGGATGTCAACATACCAGGGTACACAATCTACAGAAGGGACAGGGAGGGTAAAAGGGGAGGAGGAGTAGCTCTTTACATAAGGGAAGGGATCAAAGCAACAGAACTAAAGGGTAAAGGGAGAGGACAGGAGGCACTGTGGGTCACCTTGGAGGCAGGGAGTGGCACCACAATCTGCACAGGGATTGTATACAGACCCCCATCTCAGTAAGAGGAAATGGACAAGGAAATAATAGAAGGCATTCTCAGAATGGCTGAAAAAGAGGAGATATTGTTGACGAGGGACCTGAATATATCAGATGTTAACTGGAACACGTTTACTGCAGCCACATCCAAGAGCAGGGTTATTCTCTATGCCCTACAGGCGGCATGCCTTAGACAGCTAGTGTTGGAACCCATTCAGGAGGGTGCAATCTTAGACCTGGTACTCTCAAATGGAGAGAGGATCACAAATTTAGAAGTGGGTAGCCAACTGGGAACAAGCAACCACCACAGAGTGTGGTTCATGACAAGCACAACCATGGAGACAAGCCATACAAAAATGAGGATACTGGACTTTAGAAGGGCTGACTTTGGCAAAATGGGTGAATACCTAATGAATGCACTAGCAAATGGCCAGAAAGGAAGGGTGGAAGAACATTGGAGAATTTTCAAAACTGCCATTATAGAGGCAACAAGCCTTTTTGTGAAACAAAGAAAACAAAATGGAGTAAAAAACCACTGTGGTTCTCAAAAGAGGTGGCAGGGAAGGTTAGGGAGAAAAAGACAGCATTCAGGAAGTATAAGGGATCACAGAATGAGCAGGATAGGGAATTGTATCAGTTAAAGCAGAAGGAAGCAGGGAAGACAGTCGGAATAGTAAAGTCCCAAACCGAGGAAAAGATAGCCAGCTCAGTTAAGAAGTGGGATAAAACCTTTTATAGGTACATTAAAGAGCAAAAAAAAGGTCATGGGGGGACAGTGAAGCTTAATAAAGGGGAAGGGAGGTGAGCAGAGGGAGACAGTAAAAAGGCAGAGATACTGAATGAATACTTTTGCTCAGTATTCACAAAAGAAGAACAGTTACCTAAACCAAAGAAAAGAAGCACTCTGGGCAGGGGGGTCAACACCAGTCCATTCACAGAAGAAAGAGTCCTGAAAGAACTCTTAAAACTCAAGGTGGACAAAGCAATGGGGCCTGATGGGATTCACCTCAGAATTTTAAAAGAACTAATGGGGGATCTAGTGACACCACTGACCACCCTTTTTAACCAGTCATGGGAGGATGGGGTGGTACCTGAGGACTGGAGAAGGATGGATGTGATCCCCTTCACAAAAGTGGGAGCAAGGCAGAAGCAGGAAACTACAGACCCATAAGTTTGACCTCAATGGTATAGAAAATGATAGAATCACTTCAGAAAGAAAGAATTGCTGAGTACCTAGAGGCCAGTGGGTCACAGGACCCAAGGCAGCATGGATTCATAGTGGGAAGGTCATGTCAGATGAATCTAATCGATTTCTTTGACCGGTTGACCAAAGTTGTAGACCAGGGAAGGGCTGTGGATATGGCCTACTTAGACTGTAGCAAGGCATTTGGCACAGTCCCGCACAAAAGATTAATAATCAAGTTAACCAGCCTGGGAGTAGGTCCCAGGGTGGTAGCCTGAGTAACAAATTGGCTGCACAACAGGACACGGAGGGTAATAATAAATGGAACTCACTCCAAAGAAAGAGGAGTTACTAGTGGGGTACCACAGGGTTCAATACTGGGTCCAGTCCTCTTTAATGTCTTTATAAGAAACATTGCAGAGGGTCTGGAAGGAAAAGTATGCCTCTTTACAGATGACACAAAGATCTGCAACAGAGTTGATACACAAGGGAGGTGTGGAAAGGATGAGAAGGGACTTGACAAGGTTGGAGGAATAGTCAGACATATGGCAGCTTAGAGTCAATGTAAAGAAGTGCAAAGTAATGCACCTGGGAAACAAAAACCCAGTTGAAGAGTACAAAGTGTGTGTGTGTGTGTGGGGGGGGATTAACAACAACAAAAATGGAAAAGGACCTGAGGGTAATCATATCAGATGACCTTAAGTTAGGCAAGCAATATGAGAAGGAAGTAAGGAGAGCTAGAGCGATACTGGAATGCATAGGGAGAGGCAGCACAAGTAGAAAATGGGAAGTGGTTATCCCTCTGTACAGACAGTTGGGGAGACCCCATCTGGAGTACTGCATGCAGTTTTGGAGACTCTGTCTCCACAAGGACATAGAAAGAATGGAGGCGGTCCAGGGGAGGGCAACAAAAATGGTGCAGGGTCTGCATCAGAAACCATATGAAGAGAGACTAAGAGAGCTTAATATGTGTGCCCTTGAGAAAAGTAGGGACAGAGGTGACATGATAGAAACTTTCAAGTACCTCAGGGGAATCAACAAAGTCCAGGAAGGTAGCATCTTTCAGAAAAAGAGATGTGCAAGAACAAGGGGGCATAATTCAAAGATAGAGGGGGGACAGCTCAGGGGCAATGTGAGGAAATATTTTTTCATGGAGAGAGTGGTGGACGCATGGAACTGCCTTTCTGAGGAGGTTGTGGGGTCAGAAACAGTGGGAGAATTCAAGAATGCATAAGGCAATTATAGTGGGGGGTAGGAGGAAGTAGGCTGTTGGTAAACTTGAATCTGCAGCTTATCCAATAGATAGTGAAATGGGCAGACTGGGTGGGCCAAGTGGTCCTTATCTGCCATCAAAGTCTATGTTTCTATGTTCTTGGACATTAGAGTCTGTACTGTGCCCCCCGTGGTAACCTGTGTGATGAGGAAGATCATATCTTCTGATCATGTTCTTAGACGGCACATAATACCTCTGACGACATGGAGCAGGACTTCTACATTCATACTGCTACAGAGTCAAAGGTCTCATTTTCATCTGGACAACCTGCCACTCCGATCTCAACCCAAGCAAAATGGGGGAGTCTGTGCATACTTCTCAAACCGCTAGCATGGAACCACGATCCCTGCTTTAACTGAGCTGCCTACTGTACCCCAAGTGACTACCCCAGAATTCCACCCCAAAATCTCTGATTCCCAGATCTCTGCTCTTCTTTCTGATGCTGATCCTATCCCTAAGGATGCCATGCCAGACACGCCCCTCTCCTCACTGCAGAACTCTTTCAAGCTGTGGGTAAAGGGAGAGGGAAAAGGAAGAAGAAGGCAATCATGAGATCTAATCCAATACAATAAATTTGCCACTTTGCAACAGTGGGGTGACATCAATGATGGGGAGGACTCGGATGTCTCTTCCATTGCCTCCTCACAAAAGGAGCCTTCTTCTGATTTGGATGACCCTGGTCCTTCCTGCTACAAAGACAGGAGGAAGAGATAGGGTACAAGATCACATACCAGGTTATCTACAGAGAAGTGGCCTCCACTATTTGCTTTTCACGCCTGTTACTCCTGCACTGGCCTTAGCCTCCTCACATGTTAATAGCATTATGTGGTTGTGATGCACTATTTTGGACCTTTTGTGTTATGGGGCTAATTGCTAAAGATGAACAACAAAATTAATACCAAGACTTTCCGGGCTAAGTTAAAGGCTTGAACAACTGAATTTATTCAGTCTAAAGGACAAACAACTTAGGGGAGACATATTGTTCTTATATAAGCTACTAAAAAATCAGGAACTAACAAAAGAGTGCTGTATAACCAACAACAACAGATCAGAGAATTTCAGATCACACAACCAACAATTAAACAATCCCCAGGGCAAACACCACCAGAAGAGACAATTTTTTCATGGCAAGGGCTGTTAAGATATGGAATATGCTGCCTCAAAACCTAATTGAGATCTCAGAGTTTAACAGACTTAAAAGGGAACTAGATAAATATCTAACAAATAAACCAATACAGGAATGATACACCCACTAGGAGTGGGAGACAGTCCAGATGGGTCCCATGCTGTTTTGTTAACTGAGTAATACAGAGTAATACCCAATTGTCATTTCATGCCTGTTTCTGTTTCTGTTTCTGTTTCGTTTCCTTTTTGTTTTTTGTTTTTTTTCTCTGCTATATCTGTGCATGTCTTGCTTTTGTGATGTTTTTTCTGTACGTATGTTTGTTTGGATTGCTCAATATGAATGGTGTGGATCTTTTTCGTAGTTGATATGTTTATATTGCAGGGTTTAATTTCTTTGTACATGGCTGATGGTGATTTTTTTTTCTGGGCTACAATGACTGTTTTCTGGCCGATTGTTGCTCCAGGTTTTTTCCATTTTGTATTGCTGTATTTGTTTTGGTGTGATTGTACTTTATTAGATTCTTTAATAAAAAAAAATTCCCTACTCTTGGGAGTAAGGGGAATCCTTGGTCGTCTACCAAGATGGCTGACCTGGGTGGAGAGGGAGAGGGAGAGATAATTGACTTGGTGGAAGGAGGGAAGGTAGCCTTCTTCGCTGCTTCATCTACTGTGGAGAGGCTAGAGCGATTTCTGGCAATGCCATCTTCCAGGCAGCTTCTTCATATGGAAAGAGAGAGGAATGTGTTTTATCCACAGCAACCGAAAACATACGTAAATGTGTCTCTAGAATGCATCTGAGTTCTGCATGTGATGCAGAATGTTGCAGCAGCTGCTTAGACTATGGACAACTAAGTATAGGGTGTCCAAACCCATTTAAATGCAACCTCTGTGAGGAGCAAGGGCACTCGTACAGGTAGTGCCCTTGGGCAGCCCACAACAGACATGATGGGATGTATCAGGAAGATCTTAATTAGTAAGGCCAGGCTCAAAGTGTAGCAGCAGCTAGAAAACAGGCATAACGACAGCTGTCATGGCAAACAGAAACCACTGAAACACATACTGAGGCATGCACAATCACTCTTGAGGACACAGTGCAACAGGAAAGTACAGAGAAAAGGAGACAGATGTGAAAGGTAATGATACAGGTACTACTGTGGAGACAATACTAGATAAATAAGAGATCTCTGTGGAAGCACAACAAAGTTTGTTACCCCCCTCCCCAACCCAGACACTCAGGAATAAGATATGCAGATGGTAACATCTAGAAAAAAGGGTTGAAAAACAAAAAGTGATCAAACACAAAACAGTTTCCTTACAGAACAAATATTCACTGCTAACTGAAACTAAACAGTGGGGCAACACAGAAGAAGAAGACAACTGGAAATCCTCTTTGATTACTACCTTGCTTTGGGATCATTCCTCAGATCTTGACTGGTATACCTCGGAATACTCAGCAAAAAAAAAAAAAGGACTACTGGGTAGGATTAGATCTCAAACAAGATACAGTCTAAATCCCCCACTTAAAAACTCCACTCACAAGAGTTCTCCTTTGGCAAGTAATGCTTTTAGGCCATACATTAGATGAGGTAGGTACTGTATTTTATTTAAAGGCCTGACATTTCACATGAAACATCTTGTTGCTATAGTTTCTGGGAGAGCATCACTCTTAGACATAATATATGGTGACAGTGAGTTATATCTAATCAGTGTTTATGCTCTGCAAACAAAGCAGGCAGAGTTCAACTATTTCAGGAAATTAGACCTTCCTTACATACAAACATATTAGATTAGGAGGAGACTTTGTGCCCTGGCACAAACAGATAGGGTGAGGATGGCAAAAACCTTTTGCGATAGTAATCGCTTGTAAGAAATGTTATCAAGTGCACAATTAACTGATGGGTTTGCTGCGGCAGAAGACCCCAAGTGCTACTTTTTGTAAAGGGACTTTAGCTACTAGGATGGATTTTTTATTTCTTTCTAAACTATTTATTCTTCAGCTTCATGCCCCTCTAGTGTTTTGCCAAAAACAATTACATTGTCAAGGTACACAAGACACCCATGGATCTTCATATCCCAACTGCGCATTCCATGAGTCTTTGAAAAGTAGCAGGGGCCCCTGATATCCCCTGTGGCATTCACAGAAATTCATAAAATCCTAGCGGGCAGATTAAAGTGTTTTTTTGTTCTCTATCTTCGGGTGCCATTGGAATTTGATAGTATCTGCTTCACAAGTCTTTGACAGAGAACCACCTGCCCCCATTCAGACAGTCCAATGCATCTTGTATGCGAGGTACAGTGTACTGATCTGGAATAGTTCTTTTATTCAGATTTCTGTGGTTGACACACATTCTCACAGCCCCATTCTTTTTCCATACCACAACAATGGGAGATGCATATGGACTTTGAGATTCTTGAATTATTCCTGCGGCTAACAGTTCTTGCTGGTGATGCTTCACATCATCTGTGTCAGCAGGAGCTAGTCTCCAGGATCTTTCTCTGAAAGGGCAGTTATCATGGAGGAAGATGTGATGCTCAGCCCCTGAGATGCACCCTACATCCCATTCCTTGATGGAGAAAACCTTAGTTATCTGAAGCAGTTTTTTACATATTCAGTCATGCCATTCGTCTGGAATAGGTGAATCTCCAAGTTAAACATATCTGCCATCACTTCACCATCTTCTCCCTTCTTCTTACTGGAAGGCTGTACAACAGTATCGGTACAGTAAACCCTCACCAGGGTACAACTTCTGCAGACTACAATGTCTCAGTCAGTAACATTTTGCACTTGGATGGTGACTTGTTGGGTGTAAACATGAGCCCGTACAGGAAGTACTCTGGGTTTAACCAATAACCCTCAGGTACACCTTCTTCACCAGGAGCATCTAGTATCAGCATCTAATCGATGACATCTTTTTTCAGACAAACTTCTCCACTGATGCAGCACTCTGCATTTGTAGGTAGCACAATAGTTGCTTGATTTTTTTCCCACACGATTCCCACCGGCTCATCTTTATCCTCCTCTTTAGGCTGCATCAGCAATGCATACACTCTCTCACCATAGCATGAATATGAAGAGCTCGACCAGTCTTTTTACTTAGCCTCTCTTGACAAAACTGGCATAACCAACCAAACATATGGGCACTGGTGCATATCAGAACTGGCACATCATCATGCATTCCAGATTCAGGGCACACCAGCACCAAAGTGTCTACTGAGTTGCCCACACCAGCCACAGAGGATGGGAACGAGATTCAAACTCTCAGACAGCCAAGATGGGGTAAGACTTATCACTCAGTCCCCACATATTCAGGCCTTCAAGGGGCAGCAGCTCACAATGAGCTAGATCCAGGTCATACCATTTTTGAAGATGATTGTTACTTACAAGCCACTATACAATATAGCTTATGCAGGAATCCCATATGCACAGTAGTTTCAATTGATGAGTCAACCAATTTGCCTAGGTCGACAGGGTTACTTGCTGAGAGTTTAACAGATGACTTAGCAATAGAAGGCTTGAAAGGAGGTTTGGCAGAGGAATGGGCATTACTATTCTGCTGTCGCACCTTCTTAAATAGCTTTATTGTTGCTTTTCGTGAGTCTTCCAGGGATTGACTTTCTCTCTTAGTGTGGCTGTCTTCCCCACAATGATGACAGAATATAACAGACCTGGAAAAACGATGGTGAGCAGACTCTTCAACGCACTTATCATTGTTAAACTGATAGGGCTTGGAATTGCCAGGTGGGTTGCAACCATGATCATTCCCACCCAGGCCTCTTTCACGGTTAAGGCTGAGTAGTGAACTTAGTCAGTTCATTTACCAGGGACCTCAGTTCTCTCATTTCTTTCAACAACTCTCTGTCAGTTCTCACAGCAGAGGTTTGGGCTACAACACACCTAACTGAAGAATGCTGTTCACTAGGAGCTTCAGCTTGGTTCAGTTTCGAGTGCTTCCCTTTCTTCATTTCTAGAGCAGCCTCAGTATTTGCTTTTAACTCTCCCATTTCTTTCAACAAGTCTTTAAATTGCAGGGAATCATTTTCACAATCTTTCTCAGTCCCCTTGGCTACTCTTGCATGTGCAGCAAGATATTCTTGGGCTGAAGCATCAGGATTAGTAGACCTCAAGAAACAAATGGCTTCCAAGGTGGCCCCTCAGGCTCTCCATAATTCACTTCCTTTTCTCGGCCTCTGTGCATTGCCACTCTTGCACAAGAGGGGAAGCATAGTCCATCCAGGTTTCCAGATCATCCTCCCAATTAGGAATGGGACGGGTGCCAGAAAACACTCATAATCTACAATAAGATTCATGACTAATGGGTGGCACATAGGCGGGTTCAAGCCTTGTGGAAGGGGTACCTTCAGGGGTCTCCGACATCTTTTTTAAGTCCTTGAGGGTTTGGCCTCAGTCTGCAACAATTTTATCAAGCTTTTCTTTAAGTCCTTCAGATTTGGGTGACCCCTCAGACTTAGAAGTCACATTGTACATAGGTATTACCTTCCATGCCACTGGGGATCCTTCTGAGACAATGACCCCAGGCACTTTTGCAGCATCTACTATATTGCTACATTCTACTAGGGCAGTTAGAGTTTGAGTGGTCAGGTCTGCATTTTGGCCTATTACAACTTTGCCTAGACATTTGACTTCAGAAAGGGCTTCATCTATGGTGCATTTATCTATACCTGGGGTATACCTAAGAGTAAGGCAGTTTATTTGAGGTCAATGTCTTCTCCCCCACACCAGCCAAGCAGGGTTCACACCACCATTTCCCTGGAGTGGAATTCAGAACTGGGACCAGAAACACTGTGGGGCCCAACTGGTCAACAGGAGATCCCAGTGAAAACATGTAACCCTGATGCCATGTACCAGCAGGCTACTACCCCTGCCTGATGACCACAACACAGGTTGAGGGGCCTGGGCTCTGTTTCAGATGGTAAAAGGGGTTCCTTACCAGTAGTTAAATGACGCTGTGCCTCCACTCATAGTAAAGTATAAGTGGGTCTGACGATAAGCTAGTACAACCCTCTGGGATGATTTACCTACCTACTGCCCCAACCAGTGGTCCCACACATGGATTAGCATGCAATAATTCAGCTTGCATAAAATGGTACAGTTATTGGCAATAGCTAATAATATGCTCAGCCTGACTACACTTACCAACAAGGTTCTGAATATTGCAGGTACTCCCTGGCTTCCTGCAAGAAATAGTGAGCAGCAATAGCAATACTCTTTACAGATAGACGCATGAAACTTGCACTATGTAATGATATGCTCATGGACAGTGTTTAAGCAAACAATACACCTTGGGCTGGATATTTAGACTGCGCCATTCATAGGCGCAAGCCCTTGCGCTGCACAAAATAGTTGTGCAGGGGCGTGTCCGAGGCGATATTCAAAGGAGTTGCGCTATTGAGCAACTCCTTTGAATATCACCCCCCAGCCACAGCCACTGTGCATGATGCAGTGAAACTTGCGCCACCGCAAGTTGACAGAGTGGAGCATTCAACTTGCGGTGGTGCAAGTACCATTGCGCCATCGCCAAAATCCGATATTCAAAAGGTGACATGCAAATGGGGCTATAATTCATGCAGGGCGGGGGGCCATTTGCATCTGATTATGGCCCCATTTGCATGCCATTAGCATGCAGGTGCTCCGATCCCCGAGGACTTGCGCCTGGCGCCCTGCCAGGCAGCAGCCGTCGGGGACCGACGCCCTCTGCAGCCCGATTGCGGGCAAAAGTGTAGAATCCCCCCACCCCTCACTGGCCCCATCAGCGGGCATGGTTTAATTCCCCCAACAGCCCGATCGCGGGCAGCAATATAGCCCCGCACCCCGAGCGTATCCCTGGTGGTCCAGTGGACCGAAAAGCCCGATCGCGGGCAGTGGTTATGTAAACCACCCTCCAAAATCATCCCTGGTGGTCAGTGGACGAAAAGCCCGATCGTGGCCAGTGGTTGTGTAACCCCCCTCCGAATTCAGCCCTGGTGGTCTGGTGGCACATCCTGATCGCGGGATGTAAATAACACACAAATCCCCCAACATTGCCCTGGTGGCTAGTGTCCCCCCTCCCCACCCACCCCGAAGCCCCCGCTCCCCCACAGCCGGCGGGTGGCAGCATCCTCCCGCCTGCCGCCCGCCGCCTGCCGACTGACAGCCGGTGAGACTGCAGCCCGATGGTGCAGAGAAGAGCCAATGGGCGTGCAGCATCCGCCACATGACAGTCCAGTTTTGTGAATGAATCATTCCCAAATCTGAATATCATATCTGTATAAACTGCACACCAATATCTTTCTCTGCACCAATGATACAGCCTACCGGGCTATCCAATCAGCCCCAGCAGCGTGGAAATGTGAGATGTGTCGTGCAACTCCAACAATGCACCACAGCATGATATTCTAATGTGCAGGATACACCTGCTGCAAGGGAATGGGCCAGCATGCACACAAATAGTATGCCATGCAAGTCGAGGGTGTGTTCCCATGCATATGCCGTGCAGCGGCATACTCAGTGGGAAATTCACCCCTTACAGCCCATAGCAGCGTGGCCCACAGCTAGGCCATGAATAGCTGGCTTAAGCTAGCCAGCCACCCACAGGTGGGCTGTGGAAGTGCACCCAGGTGCACAGCAGCCTGGCAACCCAGGTGAACTAAAGGTACCCCCTCCAATCCCCGATTAATCCAACATCATCCCCAAAGAGCTCCATAGTGTAGGGCCCCCTTGGACCCAGTCGCACCAGAGGAAACCACAGTCCATATCCATAGCATAGAGGACACCCATCCACTGCCTTGTTACATCAACCCCACTCCCCCATACCTCCGCTGTTGCGGAGACTGGCACTGCCCTCCACACCCTGCCACAGCCAGCCACTGACTGCACTGGACCTGGGCTGGAGACCTTCACTCCAGAATAACCCAAGTGGCTATACCATACATTGGGGCACTACACAAGCTGCAGACCCACCAGTGTATACAGCTGTGTGCATGTCCCTAGCAAACTGTAAGAGGGAATTGACATACTTGCAGTGCATGCCTTGTCAATGCTGTATTGTTCTGTTGTCATACACTCTTCCCAATTCCCCTGTGTAACATGCCACCCTCTGGACTGCTGAGGTATCCTGGGTGCCATGGGGTGTGGTATACTGAAATGGCATTTGTAGTTTACACTCCAGGCTATGGATAGTGCTTTGTGGTTCCCCAATTGTACAAACAAATAGGAGGTTGGCTGTAATATGCCTGTTTCAGGACCTGTGTGAGTGAGTACAGCATCAGCTTTCACCCACATTGAGTAGTACAATGACACCGGAATGATGGATCTACATCCGAGTGCCTGAGGTGTATGGCCACTGGGCATTATAACCTGCACACAGCTCGTACCTATGTATGACACATTCTAGCATCCTACTGCTAGTGCTTCACCACCTGAAAATAAGACGCCATTTCTTCTGTGAACTATCCAGGCTAAATATATTACAATCAAGAAGCATATTCTAGGAAAATACATTGTAAAAATGTGTAAAAGGAAGACCACATTGAAACTGCCTCTCAGCAGATCTGCTTTGTACAAATTCATTAGAAATAATAGGTAAAAGCTTCCCAAAAGCTTTTCACAGCCATATTGCATCTGACCAGATCATGTATTAGATTGCGAGGGTGTACAGATAGGGTAATTTTTTTTTGTATAGGATTTTTCTGTTCTTTTAGGTAGACACAACACATGTAGAGTTAGCCTTTCAGATATTTACATTGTTTGTGCTGCAAAGGAACCTCAGATAGCACTTCCTCAGGTGTGTGTGTGTGTGTGTGTGTGTGTGTGTGTGTGTGTATGTGTGTGTGTGTGTGAGTGATTCATGATTCAGTGGACAGTGCTGCAGGTGTAGAGGAAGAACTGTGTGGTTTGTAGCAGCCCTCAGCACACACAAATGACTTTGAAGACTGAGCTGTAAAAGGGAAATAAGATATAGCACAAGAATGCAGAAAACAGATAATTTTTTGGGGTAGGGGCCAGGGTGCCTCTCAATAGTTTAATTAGACAAACGCTCCCCATTAGGTCAGCTCCATGTTGTGAGCATTCTAGAATGCTTGTAGCCAGTGTTTGTGTCCCAAACTTGGGAAGCCAAGAGCAAAGGCTTGCAGAGAGAATGCAGAGCTTCAGTAAATGGGCTACCCTCCCAGGATATGATTTCCCAACGTTCAAGTGGTACCGCCTTCCTGATCCCCATTCCTGTAAACCACATATCCGTGGCAGTATAGTGTTACCCCTCTTCTGCCTGCTGGTTCCTGTCATATAGAAAAGTAACCACACCATACCCAAGCCAACCACTCAGCATGCACCACAACCCCCCCCCCCATTCTAGCACCTGACTTACCCTAGGAAGCTGTGTTGAATAGTCACACTCAGTTCAATTCATTATATCAGCCAGTGTGGTGAAAGGGCATTCTGTGCTGGCCTCAAGTATCTTCTCACCTGCTAGTGATAGGGAGGGCCAAGGATGCATGCTGAAGGCATTTCAGAATTTAGCCACAGCATAGCACTGATGTGGTTTTGGGGAGGGGGCGCTTAATGTGATCTGGTGTCCTACTTATTTCTTCAGAAGTGTGCATTGATCTACTTCTGGCAGCATCATGCCACCAGTCACAGTTCACATGTGTCCTCCATCTGTCTCTCTAAACAGCTTTCAGAGTCTAGTCCTTGCTGCTCATAGGGTCAGCTGCACATCTTGGGTAGGTTCCTTTTTTTCAATTGATAGACCAGCTATGAGTCCATCCATCACCTTCCCCAATTGTCTTTGTTTATTCTGACCCTTACAGGGAAGTGGAGGCATACAAATACTGATGGTTCTGTGAAGAAGATACCTCTATCTCTCAGAAGCATCTGAAGTTAGTTTGTCACTACAGAAAGGATGCCCCAGGCACTGCCTTTCCACTCATTATGCAACTTCCCTTTTGCAAGCCTAAAGCGGCTTTTATAACTATCAGCACAGCAGCCTTATAATACTAAATCTCATGAGCTAAGGAGGGTCTGGCCTTGTCAGCAGTGGTGGACCCGACATTGATGAAGATCCTGTGACAGCAGGACCCATCTTTGACCTTTGCATGGAGTAATAATAATAAATAATAATAATAGTCTGTATTTATATAGCACAATTCAAACTATCAAAGCACTTTACAGTAATGGAGCTAATAAATATTAAACTATAAATAGATTAAAATTCAGCAACAACACAATAAAATCATGATCAGGTAATGGAGAATGCTAGATTAAAGTAAAAGGTATTTAGTGCCATTTTAAAGCTCTCCACAGTCAGGCACTCAGGAACCTGATGAGGCAGAGAATTCCAGAAGGCGGGGGCTACAAACGCAAATGCTCGAGCCCCTGATGTCTACAACCAAACCTTGGGAATCTCTAGAATCTGTCCAATGTAATATAATATATTCCTCAACACAACCAAATTTCATTGCATCATGGCCCACTACAATAATTACTGTATGTGCAATACGGAATGTGTAATGGCTATTAATGCTGACCACTGCTATCTTGTGGAGGCAGTCAAGTAACTTGTTTTGGGGCTCCCTTTAAGTGGCTGATGGATGAAGACTCTGTATAGGACAGAAGGCATCTGTCATAGTTTAGACCATTGGCTAAGAGCACTGGAAATTTATAGAAGTAAACATTTTTCCTTCATCAGTTGTATCACCTCTGGTAGCCTTCCCCTCCTTTGTGGTGCTTGCTGTCAGGAAACAAGGATCCCTCACATGTCATGTATTGCTGTTAGTGTGGGAAAATGTATAGAAAATTGGATTGGGGCAAGAGGGCTACTTGTGCTGCAATAGAATTCATTCTAAAGCAAGCAACCACAGATGTTGTTTATAGTTAAATTAAACTAGACTGGTCTTCATGGCTTTGTACTTTGCCTGCCAAGCCATGCAGCTAGAGACTGTTTCTGCCTTGTCAGGCACAGAACTGCAGTACTGTGGTAGGGGTGGGTCAGGGAATATTTAGACGTTGGGCTACCTTCCCATAGGGGCAGGCCCACCTTTCTATAAATGTATTGAGTTTCTGGTTTCTTGTTCACATCACAAGTTTTAGTACTATACCACTAGGTGGAAGTGTTGGTTTACTTTATCAATGTTATATTCATGAAGATGATTCTTTTCCCCTCAGAAGTTCATGATCTTCCTGCTCTTCTCGCTCTCTTTCTTCTTTCCTCTCTCTCTCTCTCTCTCTCTGTCTTTCCTCTCTCTCTCTCTCTCTCTGTCTCTCTCTCTCTGGCTTGCCTCTTTACTCTTTGGAATCCACTAAGGGGTGCAGGGTAGATGTACAGTACCACTTTTGAATCCTGTCAGGAAGATTTTTTTTGTTTGTTTTTTGTTATTTTGGTGTTGCTCAGTCTCTGGCAGAATGTTCACATGGCTGATCACACAGGGGGTTAATTACCCCTTTTAAAACAAGGAAATTATTTCATACCCTTAATCTATAAAAGTAAGATGTGGCTTTCTACAGGAGATGCACTTACTGCAGGCAGGAGTGACAAAACTCATAATGGATTGCTTTGGGATTCAGTTCTCTAGTGGGTTTCATCCAGAAAATGTGATCTTCATAATCATTGGTAAGAATAGTCCTTTAAAAGTTAGTAGGGTTAAGTCAGATAAATAAGGGTAGTGGGTTCTGGTGCAGGGATTTACACTCTGTGCATAAAACCATTGTTAATATGTGAGTCACACCTGCACATGGAACTTTTGTTTAATGTGTTTACTCATTAAGCCAATAAACAAACAAATAAACATTAATATGCAGGCTCACAATACAGATGAGGAGTATTTTTAAACTCCCTGGCCCAGGAATTATTGGATTTTATTTCTCCCATCCATCATATTGGGGGGAGTCATTTTTCTAGTATAAGACCCTTTCCAGGCAAATCCTTTGATGCTACTCAGCTTACTCCAGTGAAACACTGCCCTGCATTACAAAGAGTTATATTAACAAATCCCCGATGAGCACTAACATCCCAGGGGAGAAACAACATTTTAGATCTTATAGGCAGGATTCAATGAGTCATAGTGACTTCTTTCTCTTCAGTCCTGGAGTTTTACATGATGTTGTAAAGGCTCATATTCAGCCAATTCCATTGTTAAAGCACATGTAACCCCTAGGTGGCACTATCCAAGGACTACTACCCCTGCCTGTTTGACTATGGACAGGTTGAGGGGCCTAGGTCAGGGTTTGTAGTGTTTAGACTAGCTTGGTCACAGCCCTCTGGGACACTGTGACCCCCTTTATTCCTCTAGTGGCTCACACAGTACACGGAGTTACAGCCCCAATACCCCACGTACACACTGTTCACTATATAGATACCACCTACCCTCGAGACTGATTCTGCAGCATGTCTCTGAGGACCCCCTGTAAAGGTAGGTTAAACAACATACACAGCAAAACACAATACTGTTTCCATAAGTACCAACACCACAGACAGTATATAGTATAACAACAACAAATCTGATTTATTTAGGGGACAACAAAAAGGAGGGGGGAAATCAGGTTGATTTGGTTTGGAAATATTCAAATCACAGTACTGTGCACACATACAGGGTCTGAAAAGTCACACTCTGGGTACCCAGGTTGGGGGGAGGGCTAGCTAGGTCCATTGCCCGGGGTTGGCCGGCAGGTGCAGATGGATAGGGCTCCGTAGAAGAAAATATATGCACAACACCCAATTGTAATCCGGAGCCGGAGGGCTCAGTCCATGAAACAATGAAACAACAAGAATTAGATGACGCACTTGTGATTGAAAACAAGCTGCAGGGGAATACCCTGATTTGTACTCACAACACCCAAGCTGAGGATCGGATGGAGAGTGTCCCTCTGGATTGCCAGAAGAGCAGGGCATGAGGACAAGGTCCTTTTGACTGGACTCCACTGCAGTTGATAGCAAACAGATGTAGTCCGAATTAAGCTAGGGGTTTACTTCCAGCTTCAGCACACAATTCACTGTACAGGGGATTTGAAATAATGATTCCCCACAAGCACTACGCACATTTATATGTAAAAGAAAAGTACTATACCAGGCAGGCTGCTGTTCGATCCTGATCACAATTACTGCAAAATATCCGGGAGCACACACAGGAGCTTCAGTTCCTGTCAGACCGAGCGCGATTCAGCAATTTCTCCAGTCTTCTACAGGGTGAGCCTGGTTTCCACACTTCTAGTGCTTCTTTCCCCTCACAACTGGGATTCAGTCCAAACTGGCACTCACAAAGGCTGCAGACCAAAATTCAGGGCCTCACACGCACTTCCCACACAAAACTATACACCGCAGAAGCACACAGCTCCTTTTCTCTTCACTGCCACAACTGATCTGATCTTTCCAGTCACAGAGCAGGGCATTTCCTTTAGCTCCACACTATTCTGTTGGCTTATTCAGCTGTCACTCACAATAAGACTCCCTCTGTTGGTAAAAAAAGGCACCAAGGTCAAAACTACATTTCCCGGAGTCACTGCCCATACAATCCCCTTGTGGCTGGCTTAAAATTAAGTCCAAGTTCTGATTCATCCACAGGCTCCATTTTAGGGAACCTTTTACCCAATTGGCCCAGCACAGCAGTTTAGGTCCAAAATGGAGGGGTAACACACACAGAGTCCCAGCTGCAAGAAAGGCAGGTTAGACAAACTGCATTTTACTTAACACTCTAACTGGTTTCAGGCAAACAGTTACATCTTTCATTTAGGCTCCCTCTGCACTCTTAGCGTCTGCAGAAACAAAGCGATTTCTCCGCAGCTCAGGCGGGATTCGAGCATTAAATACACAGTCCCCCCATACAAACTAATTAAGTCTGCAAGCAGACAGCTCTTAAAGAGACAGTATGCGGAGGCTCAAATAGCACTCACTTGGAACCACATTTAAACTGCTCAGACGCCGAACACCACCCAGACTTGGGGCATTCAGGTAAGCTCCTGGAAGACTTTTGGGAACCCCCATTTGCAGGGAGGTTACACACATGCTGAAGCTCTTAAAGGACAACTAATGTCAAAATGTATAAAAAAGTGTGTTCTGCAGAGTGCTTTGATGTGTAAGTGTACTCCTAGTAAGTCCTTCCCTTTATTTGCTGAAAGGAGTTTTTTTTTCCTAATTTTGCTTGCTGGTGTTATGACCCCGGATAATCTCCATTTTAGCATTTGTTATGGCTGTTCTTGTTTCTATAATGCCTTCTGTCCCGTGTGATAGTGATGTGTCCAGGACCATAGATTCAGCAAGAGTTTTTTTTTGTGCATGTCAAGTTTACAGTATTAGAGCTGTGCTTTTAAGTAACTCTCCTGTCATGAAGGCTATATTTACAGATGGCAAATGTCTGCTGGACAATGTGTGAGTTACTCTGTAAGGAAGCAGAAGTCTTCTCTAATTATAGCATTTGTTACCTAGGGTGATCTGTGTGCTTTTTTAATGATTATGTATAGTTTGATAAAATGAAAAGCTTTAAAAACAAAACATTCACTTCTGCTGGCTAGACCTAGATACATACCTAGAAACCAGAGGACCCAATTCAAAAAGCTTCTGGCATGGCTTAAAGAGCTTGCAACAAAAACAATGGCACAAGGTGCACCTTGTGCTAAAAGATACACCAGGAGCAATTCTCAAAGGCAGCCTGTGTCAAACTTAGGCTGCCTGCCCCAAATGGAGTTTGTGCCATTCCAGCACCCAGACATTGGCTGGGACAAGACTCTAGGGGTCCTGCAGCTGATGCAAGCTGCCGCAGCCCAGAAATGCAAGTCACAGACAATGACCAGAGGGAGAAATTCTTAGTACCCTTAGACCAGCCAGGGCTGGTCTAAGGGTACATAGAATAATATCCACTGGAAGGGCATAGGCTGTTAGGGCACTGTGCCATGTTCCCCCAACTTAAACACATACACACACACACACACACACACACACACACACACAGCTCCAATATGCCATTTATGTAGTGTAGCAATCTGTTTATCCCTGGTGGTATAGTGGACCCTCCCTCCATTTTGTCCATTATATTGTGTAGTAATATACTTATCTGTGGTGGTCTAGAGGTCCTGCCCCCTGCCTCGAGATGACTAATATTGAGTATTTAGAAATGTCATTACCCTGGTGGACTAGTGGCCTCGCTCCCCCACCCTGGCATGTAGTGTGCCTACCTCACTCCCCCCAACCAGTACCTCGAGTCAGTGCCAGTACACTCCTCTGCATACCACTTTGGCCAGTGCTGACTGAGCTGTCACTGAGTGATGTATTACAATACAGTGTAGGACATCACTCAGTGACAGTTCCATCAGCGCTGCTGGTGTGGAGGAGGGGTGCTGCATGCCAACCCAAGGTACAGGTTTGGGAGGTGGGGAGTGGGGTGGGGCACTTCATTACCAGGGTAGGGAGAGCACTACCTCTAGACCACCAGGGTACAGTAATTTCTAACTACACAGTACCGGCCATATCAGGACAAGGAGAAGGACCTCTGAACCACCAGGGATAACTATATTATTGATCATAATAACAGGCATAATCAGAGAATGGGGGAACAACCACTATGCCACCAGGGATATATTTATTCAGACATAACGGCATGATGAGAGTGGTGGGAGGGACTGCTAGATCACTAAGGATGGGGGCAAGGATGCATGCCATGTCCACAGGAGGTTGTGGCAAAGCCCTCCCATGCACCGGGCATTTGTCGCAGGAGAGAAGTTTTCACAAATGTGGGACTTAGGCGTTGGAAGCCCACCTGTACCTGAATCTGGTGCAGGGTCCCTGTGTACTGGGCTTTGGCACAAGCTGCTGCTTGCTGCAACTTTCGCAGATCTAAACACATTTTGTGAATCGGGCCCAGAACATTTGGATTAGACAGTTAGTTTAAACCAGCATATCAGGCTCCTAAAAGTAGACTGCTGCTGCCAGCAGTTATTACTCTCTAAATCAATGGTCCTGAATGCATTACTGGCACATGGGAATGGCTGCAGTATATGCAAAGCCTCGGCATTACTTAAGGCACTGCATGTAAATGTGGCTAGGACCTAGGTATATGTCAGTGCAATTGGACACTGATAAGAAATAGCACAATGTGCCAGTCTAGTGATGCTGAGGGTTGAGGCACTGGATGCCACACATCGCACTACACCAGTGACCCAGGGTCAGAAGTGACCTCAGGTGCTGAGGGTCAGCTTGAGGGAGTAGTATTGAGCATCCCAGGGACTGGTCTCCTCTTCCATGGAGGATAGGAAGGATAACAGCAGATCGCTTGGCTCCTGGTGGTAGCAGTGGTTGGTGCATGTCACCATGCACTGTGGGGCCAACGCTGACTGATGCTGGATGTACCGGTGCAGATGCATGCAAGGAATACCTTGATGTCATTGAATGCCCATGACATTGTGGGGGAAGCACAAGAGGAAAAATCCTCCCCTGCATGTGAAGGTGGTCCACTGGCCTTGCAGCAGACTCACCCAGAGTAGCACCCTGGTGCTTGCCTGGCCTTCTGTGGTGAGCGGGGTAACTCCACATCATGATGTGGCTGGGGTAGAGCATAGGGGTTGAGCTCAGGCTGTGGCTGGGGCAGGGACAAAGTGACTGCTGGAATGGGGGGACAATAAGTATTAGCCCCCCCCCAAGCTGAGGAGAAATAAATAAAATAAGTAAAAAAAAAAGAGAAATAGCACAATGTTGATCAATAGGTTAGGGGCTTGGGCAGTACAGTGTATTACTTTATTCAACAAATACAGCCTACAGTTGACATGAATAGGTTAACATGAGAAGCACATCTAGGAATATCAATTGATCAAGATGTATGTGACCAATGCTGAGTAAATGCCCACTCAGGGAGATAGAAATGATCCAGAAGAAGGTGCTAGGTCAGGAGGATTAAACTCACAAACATAGGGGCTTATGACAAGTACAGATGTCGGAGATATGCGCAGGAGCAGGGATCTAGCTACCTTCTCATTTGATCATGACATGTTATTCAATTGTATTGGATCAGCATTCATGAATTCTGTCAGACTATAGTGGGGGTCTCTTTTCATTTGTTATTGAATTTCCAGATAGTGGGTAAAACAGTATTGTTGGGTTTCCACAACAGGTACCCAACCATATCAAAATGCGTTACAGCTTTTCACTGCCAGTCAAACACTGGTTGTTGCTGAATTGACAGCAGCTGCAGTGCTAAGGGCACAAAAAGTGGTTAGAAGAAATAACTTGGGTTGCTGAGTTCCATAAACTGTCATATTCAGGGATGGGCGAACTTCATGTACCATCAAGTACATTTAGTTGCAGCAGGTGATCACTCTTCATAGATAATCTTTCTTTAGGGTTGCTGGCCCTGGTGTCTCAAGGGCCAGGCTGCAATTTGGACTTATACAGTGCAAGGAAGCACCTAGTGAGTGGAGAAAAATCTTCCTACAGTATTCACTTACAACAGCAAACATCCCTTGAGAAAATTATGCCAACGGACAAAGAATTAAATTGCATTTGAAGCAGAGATTAAGAGTTGTTTTAAGATGAAAAAAATGGACTGGAGCAAGGACCCTCTGAACAGACAGACAAGTATTAAATAGCAAACATATATGAATCTACTTGAAGAACTTAGAACTGTCCCCTGAGGGAGCCCAAAATCTAGACAAAACATTGGGACCTGAAAAAGAATAATAAATACTGTTTTCCAGAAAGGGACGCTGTGCTTTTCAAAGCTGCAAGAGTGGCCTACCACATAAACTTCATGTATAGTTTGATTTCTGGGTTCACTGGACATAATTTATTTAAGGGCCTTAAGTATAGAGCTGGTGAGCTTAGCAAATTTGAAATTTGTGGACTTTTCATGAAATTTCATGAACTTTCGCCATTTGGGGAATTTTCAGAAATATTTTAATTAGATATAACTCATTCTGTGTTGCAGCTGGAGGTCTTAATCTGGCATGCATATTTTTGGTATATGCCCAAAATCTGTGTCAAATTTCATAATATTTGGATTCATAGTAGAGAACTTATAGGGGCTCAACATCTGGCAATTTAATATTCAAGTGAACATTTCTGAAAATATTTCTATGCTTACAACTTAGCCACCTTTGGAGCTAGATAACTGAAAACTTAGATGCATACTTTCTTGGAAGATTCATAGAAACTGCTAAATAGAGAAGTGCTGGTTGTGTAAATTGTAAGTTTTAGCCATGACCTGCCTCCTGACGTGACTTTCTGGCTTTCTCCCAGGTCATCTGCATGGCAGCATGATGCTCAGCTGGGTCATAGGGTTGGCTTTAAAGCCTAACATTTAGGGTCAATGAACCTAACAACACTGGTGATATTCTGTTATCTAGTTTTAAACACATAGGGCTAAACATTCAACAGTTTACATAATTACCAAATGTAATTTTAAAATGTCCAAATGTTTGGAGGATTATAACTCACTCAGCATTAATGCAATAGACCTAAAACTTGATACACATATGTGTGAGCATTGTTAAAGCCACTATACCAGCTGTGGTGCAATTTAAGTAAACATTGTTAATTTACATAGTTGTTAACTGTAATTTTAACATTTCTGAAGTTTGGAGGCTTATAACTCAGTCATCTTTAAAAACAGAAAGCTGAAACGTGGTACGGTTATGTATGGGCATTGGCAAAGTCACCATAATAAATGTGGTGTTACTCAGACAAATACTTTTTAAAGACAATGGAAATAACCAAAATTGCAATTTTGGCAACATTTTACAAAATGTTCATGAAAATTTTGCAAAATTCATAGAAGCGAAATCAACATTTCACAAGAATTCCACTGGTGGAAGATAAATGTTGCCCAGCCCTACTTACTGTAAGTCAGAATGTGGCACTAAGGGTGATTACCTTTATGTCTGCTGTGTCCATGCCCTCTTCTCCTTGATGACTAGCCCCAGTCATCCTCCCTCCACTCACCCCCCCCCAAAAAAAAATAACAATAGCTTTTCTATACTTCCAGTTAATTCTGATAAGTATGAGCTAGGCAGTGTTCTGGAGCTCATAACGCTGGGGGATCCAGATGGCAAAACAGCCACACATGAGCAGAGGAGATATTACTGTCTATAACAAGTCTTATGTGAACAATCCAGAGACAACAGACTTTAGGTATGCCAGGCATACCATACTACTATATACCTTTTACCCACTTTTATCATTTCATTGGTTTAGTGGACAGAAGCATCATTCCACTGTAGGTTTTTGAGACATCTGTGATATATGGTTAATGTTTAATTCACATGTTGGCCTATTTACATGATTTTATTTTATATACAGGGTTTTGACGATACTATAGTAGGTTCACTGTCCATCATACCTTTACATGCCTTATGGGAAATCAGTCTTCACGTAGTTTGACTGTGTTTGATGACTTGTAAGGTGGTGTTTTTGTATTTTTCATTAACTCCCAAAGTAGCATGCTAAACAAACAAACAAAATGTTTAGAGCCTATGTAACTAGTTTTACTAGCTGTATAATACTTTGTGTAACATAAAGATGTCAATGATCTTTACTCCCACAATGTAAGGATTGATTATGTATGCTTCTCATAGAAAGCTCTTGGCAGTGTAACATGACAGAATGGACATTGTGGAGTCAATTGCCACTGCCCTGTGTAAGGTTAGCCTTTAATGTCTACATATAACTAGTTAAGCATGTGCTAAATAGTATAACTAGAGTTTGCTTTTGCCAACAAGGATGGCCATGTGAGTATAACACACCTGAAGGAGATAAGGGAGAGGAGGGACATGATAGCGACTTATGAGGTACCTCACAGGGTGAACAGGGTACAGATGGTGAGTCTGGTTCAAATGTAGAAGTGCAGCAGGACAAGAGGGCGTGCAATGAAGCTAGGAAGGGGAAGTTTAGGAGAGACATGAGCTACAGTAATACTACTCCACTGTAAGAGTGGTGGATGCCTGGAACAGCCTGCACCAAGAGGTGGTGGGGGTTTCAAACTTGCATGGGTTAGGGATAGGGGGATACTAGTAAATAAGCTAGGTGAGGGGGAGGGTCACCAGAGACCAGTTAGGGTCTGTGGAGACAGAATAGACGGGGAATATCTGGGCAGACTGGGTGGGCCAAGTGATCTTTTTCTGCCACCAAATTCTATGTTTGTATATATTTTATGAGAGTGTCTTACACATATGTATTTTGGTTGCATATTGAAATGGCTACTCGCGATGAGAACATTTTAAAAAAAGAGATAGTGAGCTGATTACTTCAAGGCACTATGTCACTTTAAGTTAAACCCTGTAAAAGGAGGGGAGGGCATCAGTATCCCCCCATAGATGCTACAGCAGCACAAAACGTTGGGGAGTGTAGGTGCTCTCTGTATGGAAGTTACCTGATTTGTTTACTGTCATATTTTGCACAGTCAATACAAAGCAATTACTCTGAGAGCACAGAAGAGCCATCTTGTTTGTTTAATTTTGTGCCTTTTGAGTATATTCCACTTGGTGGATACTAACCTTGCAGTGTGCATCTGAATCATCCTGTGTATATTGTGTGAGCTGGAGATGACAAAGACCTTTGTCCCACAGTGTCATGATTACTTGTTTATGCTTCAAATAGAAAGCCATTTGGGAGTATGAAGAAACAAAATGGGTATTGTGAGTCAAGTGCCAAAGCCCTGTGTGAGTAGTTTCATGTCTAAATATAGCTGGTTATCTATGCACTAAATAGTCACCATTATGATGAACATTGGGCAGATCACTATAAGGATCATTGTGACTGCAGTGTACTATCTGCTGTGTATTGCAGGCACTCATCAGAAATCAAATTTTCCATATGTGAGTACTACATAGGTCACTATAATCAGAAATGTGCGGGCAATGTTTTAATTGTGTCATGCTCACAGAAAGAAGCTCAGCTACTTAGTCCCAGATAGCAGAAGCAGGCACTACAGGTTGCAGGATGAACAAGTTCTAGCCAGAGCCAATATAGCTGTGACGAGCTGCCAAGTGACCAAAGTGTGCGTAGAAGTTATTGAACGCCCGTGTGTAACTTGGCCATTTTTTGGAGGTGTTGCACCACATTTTCAACATGGCCTTTTTGGGACACCTCCTCAAGAAGAGTGCTAATGTCATTTTGTTCACTTGTCCCAAAAGGTGATTTCACAGAGTGACCATGCCACTCTGTGCCACAGGTATGAAAACATGTTTTAGGCAGGATGTGAAAATGACAGCTATACTGTTAAAAAGAGGTGTGCAAAATGGTAATGTTGACAATCTGGAATGAAATATTAAAATTGACAAAGTTAGGTGTGTGCATAGAAACTGTGGAATGCACACTGTAACACAATCATTTATGGATTTTTTTCACCAAATTTGCTATATGAGCTTTTGGGACCCCACCTCATGAACAGTGGCACTGTTGCTTTATTAATCAGTTCCAAAAGGTGATTCTGTGCAGCGACCATAAAATCACCTTTTGGGACTGAGTTACAATACGACAGTGACACTGGTCATGAGGTGGGGTCCCAAGAACCCCATGCTGAAAATTTTGAGACAAAATTCAGAAAATGACTGATGTATCAGCATAAGTTGAAACCCTATTGAATGCCATTCTAGCATGCTTACCTTTGATTCTTCAGTTTGTGGTTTGGCTTTGAAGTGTCAGACGTGTCCCGTCCAGAGAAATGACAGCACCAACCTCTGGATGTAAATATGGGTGTGGTGGGGGATATTGGGAGCTCAGTGGGAGGGTGGGGATGGGGGTGATGATGTGGGGTGATTTTCTTTTTTACAGTAAAGAAAAAAAACATGTTGGGAGAAGGTTTTCTTTATTTACAGGAAAAACAAAACAAAACATACATTTAGGCACACTGGGGTGGGCTCCCAGTGTGCCACATGAGTTGAGATACATGATGATGACATGGGGATTAAGTACCCCAATGACGGTGGGAGGGAGAAGAAAAAACAAACATTTGGGCACACTGCAGTGGGCTCCCAGTGTGCCACATGAGTTGGGGGCACATAATGGCAACACAGGGATTGTGCACCCTGATGTCAGCAGCTTGGCATGGGACAAATAAATAAATACATTTGGGCACCCTGGGGTGGTCTCCCAGTGTGCCACATGCCTTGGAGGGGGGCTACACAATGCCGACATAGGGATTGAGGGCCCTGATGTTGGTGCAGGTACAGGGAGCGGGGAGGAAAGCAGCAGTGGAGAGTTTCTTTCCTGCCATGGCTGGCGGGGTGATGTGACTGCAGTTGCAGTGAATGGCATTTTGCCATTCAAGGCATGGTGGCACCAACGTAACTATGCGTGCACGCGAGTAGCTCATGCATGTTCTTGCCCTGGAATGTGGAAGTAACAGCTGAAATAGTGCATCTGTTATTCCATAGCAGCCAATCATGATGGAGTGTTTCGGTCCATTGGACTTTCAGAGGATACTTACAAAAGTCCAATGGAAGACTCCACGATCGGCCATTTTGTAAGCTATGAATGATCCCAAAATGGCTGTAGGCTCCACTCGCAGCCATAAAAATGTCTTTATTTAGTAAAGCAGCAGTGAGTTAGTGACACTTGCCCACACACAATCAAATGTTTTTGTGCTTCCTGTGCTTTTTGAAGACTGACAATACCACCAAATATCTCATTATATAGACACTCCATTGTAAATGGATCCACTTCAGAACCATTAACCAATGTGAAATCTAAATACATAGGTCTTGATTTTTAAAAGGCCCATCAGACTGACACAAGCTGTGGCAAACAGCAGCTTGCATTGAAGTGCAGTGTGCCTGGAACACTGCACTTCCAGGCACACAGGAGGGGTCCTGACGCAAAACTCCTCAAAGTTGCCACAACTGCCCCCATGCATCAAACAAATAGTGCACGGGTGGAGTTTGATGGAGGCTACCATCATTGTAAGTGTTCACCTGGAACAGGGCCCCCTACCACCACCACTGCATCTAGTAGCAAATGGCAAGGACAGCTGTACATGACAATGCCCTTGGCAGTGGACACTATACCACAGGCATCTGCCCCTGCTTACCCCACAACACAAAAATGGATCCAGCACTTGTACCTCATCCCATGTGAATGATCCAGCACACAATAATGATGCAGAATGGAGTGTAGGTGTCTGCAAGGTGTAGTACAATGGGTAAACACTGATGTGGCAGCAACCAGGGCAACACCCATCATGTGCCATGTATAACAGGCATGTGCAGGGATCACTGTGTTACACAGTGTTACATGTCCATGCACCACAAGTAGCAAGAGCTGCACCACACCTTTCCAATGTCATCCCGTGTACCCCATTATCCCTACCTGTGCCATGTGGGTCTGCAAGTCTGCCCACTACAGGGGCCCTCTGTGGTTGGTATGAGACTGGGTACCCAGCAACTAGTAGGAGACATGGCCGGCAATGCACCAGAGTGGTGCACACCTATGCATGAGCAAGCCTCTCACCTACTACATGGATTGACACTGGGGTCTGAAGCCTGCACAACTTGGTACATCTGCAGTGCCCCAAAGTGTGGTATGGAAAGTGGGAGGTTGGACAATCCTGCATGCAGTGTCCCCATTGGACATAGTAATCTGCAATGAGAGCCATGCTTTGCATATCATGTGAAGGGTGACAAGATGCCGTTGGCATGGCTACTCTGTACTGGTCAGCAGTTGTGTACTATAGGCAGACTACAGAAGTAGCAGGCTAGGGCAAGAATGCATCTTTGTCCTATGGGACTGCCCATGACCATGGCTGACTAAGCAGGTGCCTACCCTCCTGAAAGGGCAGTCAGACTGCTCTGAGACTGTTGCCCACTCACCAGGTCTACTACCAGCTGGTTCTCCACCCAACAGAACCAGGTAGCTATGATGATCTGAGAGTCACAGATTATCAGGAGCATGCCTTAGATGGCACAGTATCTACGCATGCCAATTGACAGACTGCTGCACAAGGGACAGCTGGTGATGTCGGTCCACGTACAAGTTCCTGGTGGGCATCACATTGTGAGAACTACAGGGCACTCTGCTCAACATTGTCTGCAGCTTTCTGAGGGTTGACTGGCCATGCCTGATGCTGCTTGGCACAACTGGCTTGCAGTTGCCGTCTTGCAAGGGAGTGCTAGGGGGTGCGTGTAGCCATAGACCAGCACATATGTCTGGCTGCCTCCAGTGCACCTTCTAAGCTACACATCACACTTCTGTATAGCTATATCCAGATCATGGCTGTTGTAGTTTCCTACTATCATATCTATATGTGGCAGTTACTTGTGACAGTGCCACTGTGATTCACTATCTTGTGTGTAGTGACCCATCACACATCCACATGTGGGTGAGCACACACACCTGGGGGTCCTTCTGTGCAGTTTTCAGGGCTGCCTCCCTGTGTGGCGCTATGGTATCAGCCAGCCTGCCTACTGTAGGTGACTGTGTCAGTGTACACGACAGGTAGACCAGCTCTGGCTGGTTTAAGCAGTGGTGCAACTTGTGCCCCTTGGGGCCCTTGTAAAGCCCATGGAAGGGGATGTTGCAGCCGGGTTGTGGCACACATTCCCTGTCTGGCATGGTGCAGCCTGCTGCTCAGTACAAGCTTGGTGCAAGCTTGTCTGGCACAGGCAGCCATGCTGGAGATGTAGGCTGTGTTAGAAAATCGAGACAGTTGCAAGGTCCGGTGCAGTGTGTCCCTTGGGTGACTTCTTTTTGATACAAGCACCTTGTGTGAGTCCCAGCTCTTTGAAATACTAGCTTATAAGAAATTAATTGATTAAATAATTAAATGACATAAAACGCCATCAGTGCAAAAAGCGATCAATAGTAGTTAAATGCACAGATACAATCCCCCCTTCTCAGTCCTCATTCGTTATAGGTACTGATATTACATCATTTTTGTCAGTACTTCTGAAATAATGATACAATACTTCTTTCTTGGGATGTGACATATACTTTTACATGTATTTGCATTTCAGATGTGGGTTTGTCCACATTTTATCATAAAGTAGGATCTCCAGCGTTTTTAATAGGTAGGGAAAAAAGGCAGACTGGATGGGCTTATCGGTTCTTAGCTGTCATCAAATTCTATGTTTCTATGTATTGTAAGTGTGCAAAAGATGTGTATTTTTCCATTATTATTGCTTTTGCACTGGTGGCTTTTTGTGTCATTTAATGATTTAATCAAATAATTTATTATAATTTATTATGTATTTAAACATTGTTTAATAGTTCTCAGGTGTATCCATTTACAAGGCAGCACTTATATTATGCTAATTATTTGGTGGTATTGTGAGTCCTGAAAAAGCATGGGAGGCATAGTAATGTTTGACTGTCTGTGAGGGAGTGTCTAACCCACTGCTATTTTACTAAATAAAGGAGTTTTTTATCCTGCAACACAGCTGTAGTGCCTGCTTCAGCTGTCCGAGACTGGGTAGCTGAGCCCATTTCTGTGAGCACGTCTTGATTTTTTTGCATCCGGCCCCTGTATGCCATTCTTTAGCCACCTGTGATATATCCTGCAGTGTAGTAATTGTATTTTGTTGAGCTCTGAAGTTCTGTGGCAAAAACTCCTCCTCCAGGGATCAATTTGAATATGTTTCCTAGTCTGGGGAAAGGTGCAAATTGCTCCAGGCTTGTACAGTTATCCTGCAAGACTGCAACAGCAAATACTTCTCCACTGATGAGGTGTGTGTCAGGAAAAGCTGTCAAAACCACGATAACAACAAGCATTTGTCAATGCCGAATGTTGTCTTGCTGGCATTGGCATTAGTAGTGCAGAAGTTAAAGCGATGCATAATAGGAATGGCAGTGAAGTATTGAACTGATGCCAACCCCACCCCCACCCTGCAGAGACTGACAGGCACTGGGATGCGCCATAGCACTCATGCCATTTCACTCACCCTACCCTGCAGACACACCGACAAGTGTTGTGGTGTGCCTTGGGGTGTTCTTGCCTTACTGTGCAGGACCAGTGGGTGACACCGGGGTGGGGGTCCACAGGATATGGCAGCCCATGCCAGTCCACCAGAGGCTGCCATTCCCCCTTCAAAATAAGCCAGAAATGTGCCATAATATTAGACCAGTGCCAGTGACATCCCAGCCCGTACCTCTTCACCCAGGACTGGGGGCCAGTGGAGAATGGGCTGTACTTGCCCCGGTATGAACTGGACAACCAGTCAGAGAGGGGCACGTAGGTGGTATGACAGGCCCAAAGTAGATGCCCTCTGCGCCAGCTGCACTTGCTTCCCTGGCAATGTGCAGGATCATGCAGTTGTCTGTTCCCTTGCCTGCCCCCAGCCAGCTGCAGAGATGGGTCCTGTGACCATGATTTGGGCATGGAGTAAGCGTAGGACAATGGCTCTGGATGCTGTGGGGTGCCCCAAAGGTGCACATCCTATGCATGGGGGGCCTCTGCAGCTGTCCACCCCCTTTGCAAGAGTGGAGCAGCTGCAAGCATTGTGTGGAACATGCCCATATTTCAAAGCATATTACATATGCAATAATGCATGGGGTGACATGTGTAATGAGAATTTTACACTCACCTGAGGTGTGGGATGCTACATAAAACCCGAGGGCAAAGCCCGAGGGGTTTAATAAAGCATTCCACACTGATTATTGCGAATGCGTTGTTACAAGCATGCATTGCGCAGTTGCTAAGCACCTCGTAAAACAGTCATTTTATGGAGCATTGTCTCCAAATTTTCAACACAGGCATTTTAGGACCTCCGTTCATGAACAGTATCACTGTCATTTTTGCAATGTGTCCCAAACACTGATTTCGCACAGCAACCGTGCTATTCTGCGTCGGAAGTGTGAAAACACATTTTGGCCAGGATGTGAAAAATGACAGCTGCACAGTTCACAAGAAGGTGTGGTAAAATGCCAATGGTGAAAATCTGGCATGCAAATAGTGCAAATGCGCCAACGCACGAGTGTGCGTTGTGCAGTTGCTGCACACGCTCGTCAAACAGTCACTTTATGGAGTACTGTCACCAAATTGTCAACCCAGACATTTTAGGATCTCTGCTCATGAACAGTGTCAATGTCATTTTTGTAATGTGTCCTGAACACTGATTTCACACCACGAACACGCTATGCGCCAGAAGTGCGAAAACATATTTCGGCCAGGATATGAAAAATGACAGCTATATGGTTCACAAGAAGGTGTGGTAAAATGCCAATGTTGAGAATATGGCATGAAAATATTGTGAATTCACTAATTTTCGAGCGTGCGTTGCGCAGTTGCTACGCACACTCGTAAAACAGTCATTTGTTGGAGTTTTCCCACCAAATTTGCAACATAGGGTTTTTGAGAGCCCCCTTCATGAACAGTGGCACTGTCATCTTCTTACGCAGTCCTGGAAGGTGATTCCGCACAGTGACTGCGAAATCACCTTTCCGGACCGAATAACGCCATGACAGTGCAAGAATTCATGAGAAGGGATCCCAAAAACCCCATGTTGAAAATTTGGGGCCAAAATTCACAAAAATGCCTGAGATATGTACTATAATTGAAAAAATTCTGTCTATCCCATTATACAGCTTACCAGCATTTCCTCAGTTCGCGGTCGGCTTTGAAGAGTGCAGACGTGTTCCCAGTCCACTGATGATCATTGCACCAAGCTCTGGAGGTAAGTATGGGGTATGGGGTGTGGGAGGCATGGTGAGTGGGTGGTGCGGTGGGGCAGGGGGCAACAGAGACTATGAGGGTCTGTTTTCCTTTTACAGGAAGTAAAAGGAGAAGAAAACATTGCAGGACATTTTTTCCCAAGGGATTTGGCATGCTGGGTGGGCCCCAACGTGCCACCTAACTGTTTTGGGGGTCTGTAGCCAACGGGTATTGGGCACCCCGTCGGCAAACAACACGGGGGATTTGTGCGCCGATGGGGATTGGGCACCCCGCCAGCACACAAAGAAGGGAGGGGGACGAGAGCCAAGGAGGGATTGGGCACCGACATTAAACAATTGGGAAGAGTTTCTGCCAACGGGAGTGGGGTCCCCTGCTGGCACATAAGGAAAGGGGGTGGGGCAGCAGCCGAGGAGGGATTGGCACCCCTAATACACAATTGGGGGCACTTATGCCAATGGGGAGGCACCCCCATCGCACATTGACAGAGGGCAGGGGCAGCCGACAGGGGGATTGGGCGCCCTGAAGTCAGCAGTTCTCATGCCATGTCCTACTATGCGTACATAATGGTGGCGAGCAACGGCAAGAAAAGGACCACTGTGTCTGATGAGCTTTGCTCAGATTGCAGTACCTTCCTAGATGTGCTCGCCACATTATGTATACATGGTGTGGCTGCCGCATGCAGGCTGATTGGGAATGAGGACGACCCACTGATGTGTGCCCTGCGATCACCCAACAGCGGCCACACCTCCAAATCTGCACTATCAAGAAGATGTTGGCTTATGAGGCGTGGCAAGCCAACATAAAAACTGGCACCACAGTTACACCCATATTTTTCTGTGAAGATCAGTGTGCAGTATCACACAGAAGTTGCTGCTTTCCACTCCATACCTAGGTATGTAGAGATACAGAAAGCTGCAGCCTTCAGTGCTGTGAATCTCTTAACTTTCACCATAACTGAATACTGTACATCACACTGTGGGCAACCCAGTACTGTATCTTCCCACATGGTGTGTGAATAAACAAAGATGTCTAGATTACAAAGCTGCCAGTCTCTCACCTTCTGCCAGCAACAATTTCATCAAAGTGTTGATAAGGGGAAAGAGGAAATTGTTTAATCAGGAAAGGTACACAATGCCGGATTTTGTTTCCAGGTGCAACCTGGGAGCACAAAGAAGTTAAGTGACTTACTCAGCGTCTTCCAGTATGCAAGTGGGGGCTAATGGGATTCAAACCCAAGTCTCCAGATTTGCAGCTCAGTGCCTTTAACCACTGCGCTATACTACCTCCTAGTGATACTGATTGATAAGCCTTAGTATACCTGCTCACTATGTACCTAGAGTTTTTCAGACAACAGTGTTGTCATTCCTTCATCTTTCACCAGTCCTAGTTTCATCACAGTGTGGGGAAGCATTCGATATACCCAACCATTCAGTACCTTGCATAGCCCTGCAGCCCAGTGGTGCCTCCATCTGTCACTCAAGCCTAGAAATAAACCTCCTGAGAGAGTCTGGCCACCCCAAAGCACCCGTAAATGTGTAGCCCTGCTCTCCATAGGCAGAATGGCATTTATTGCGCAGCCTAGGCATTGCACAAGGGGTGCTTCCTTTGTGGTGATCTAGATGATCTGCCCACCCCTGAGTCACACCCACCTGCCATCCTGTACCTGGTCTATGGATAAAAAGAGATCATCTGTCTCTGGTGCTGTCAGCCCCTTCCCTCTCACCAGCACCAACTCTATCACAGTAATTTCAGTTTTCATGGTTTATTTCTTCACCTTTAAGTCAACATTACTAATTTAGTATAAATATGCATTTCAAAAGGTTCCAGACAAGCTATTTACAATACAATACAAATGACTCACATTTAACAATGAAGAAAAACCAAAACTTTAACAAGATACCCCTTGCACCACTGTAAAGAGTGCACAGATTTGACAAACAGTGAATATATTTTCAGTGAACTATAACTTACCACAGTTTTTGACTCATAGGCCACTATGTATTAGCTCAACTTAATTTGGAGTGCCTTCGCTGAGAAAACAAGTAATTGTGTACAGTGTTTGAACTATTGTGGCTACCAACTGCACCTGAATCAACTGGATGTCTACGTGAAGATAAGGGACAATGGCTACAGGTCCAAAGTAACCTTGTTGTGTTGCTGTCCAAAGAAAAATCATCTAGGTTCACTCAAGATATACCATATTGCAGTGTCCACCAATCACCTCATTCAGTGGAGCAACTTTACACCTCACATAGGTAAAGCCAGGTCAGTGCAAAAGACATCCTGATCAGACACCAGAGGACTGTGTGAGGGACTACTTTGTGCAAAGGGAAGTTACCAATCTCCCAACCATTGTCTCCTAAATGACCCATGTGTGCCACCAGACAGAATAGGCCTGTTTTAGGGATGTACCAGATGATACCAGGCAGTACATACTGTTGTTTGCCTTTATTAGATACCCCTATAGCTCTTGCCCACACCTGGTTGCCCCCCTCCCCCCGGTATCACAAAGTGGTCCCTGCAGTCAAGACATTTATTTAGCAAGTTATTTACTATTTATTTATTTGAAAGGCGGTGATTGGGTGAGACACATTGAGCCAAGGCTTGTTTCCAGGTGTGACCTTGGGGAATGGGAAGGGAAAGCACAGTTACAAATAAATACAAACCAGGCTGATAATGAAAATTTCAAAAACAATGACATAAAGTGCATGTGTCGAAGTGCGGCATAGACAGTAATGCCAAAAACAGAAACAGGTTGCCCAATGAATAGCATGCTGAATCAAAAGAAGTGTGCAAATAAGGTAAAGCCAAAAAGTGTGGTGGAGCCTGGATGATGGAATACTGAATCAATTCTCATAGGTGGGGTTGTAAACGATAAGAAAGGGTTCAGTAAGAGGGTTCATAGGAACAAGAAGGAAGAGGGAAAAGTTTTAGTTGGTGTCTAAGGGACAGAAGAGAGGGAGAGAGATCAATGGTGGAGAGTACTTGATTCTAGAGGGAGGGGAGATGGTATTGGAAGGCATATTTTCCAGCTAAAAAGTGTGGGTGGGTAAGGGAGAAAGCAGGCAGGTCCCTGGAGTGCAAAGAGCACAAGGAATAGGAGGAGGAAGAGGTAATGGGGGAGATGAGATGGGATTAGTAGGGGGGAGAAATCCAAACCAGTATTTAGAAATGAGGGAGACGCGATGGAGCTGATAAGATGTCTGAAGTGGGAGGAATGATAGGGAGGAGTGAAGAGAACAGTGGTGGGTGCAAGCTGGAGAGTTTGTAGTAAAGCAGCAGAAGGCATTGCAGAGCATGTCCAGTCTGCCAGGGAAGTGGATGGGGTGGCGCCACAGACCAAATCTACATAGTCGAAGACCACAAGAATCATTTTGCTAACTCCTGATGGACCATCAGAGAGAGGCAATCCCTACTGTGGTACAGGGCATGGAGTTTGGGGTGGAGTTTGGCATGGATGGCATCAGTGTGAGCTGAAAAGTCAAGCCTGCCATCTCTAACCACATACTGAGGTAACTGAAGGTTGGGTCAGCTTCAAGTGAAGAGCCCCCTACTGCAGAGAAAACTGTGAGGGAGGTGAGCTGGGCCAATTTCTGTCTGGTACCAAAGATCATAGACACAGTTTTTTTTGTTCTGACCCTTAGCTGGTTGGCCTGGAAACAACACAGAACATTGTGAAAGTCATGCTGGAGTGAAGCTTCCACAGAAGCAGCTGTGGAACCTGAGGTGTAGAGGACTGTGTCATCTGTATACATGTGAATATGTGAGTTGGCAAAGGCAGAGGGGAGGTAATTGAAGAAGATCAAGAAAATGATTGGATCTAGGCTGGAGTCCTGTGGGACCCCAGCCTGGATGGGGAGTGGAGGGGAATGTGCACCTCCTACCTGTACTGCTTGTTGATGGCCTGTGAGATAGGAATGGAGCCAGTCGACAGCAGAGACTGACAGGCTGGCAGAGCTCAGCTTATGTAGGAGGAGAAAGTGGAACACTGAATCAAAGGCATTGCCAGATCAATGAAAATGGCCACAGTGACGTGCACCTGATCCATTCCTGAAGAGAGAATCATTGACCCTAACTAGGGAGGTGATGGTGGAAGGATCCTTCCTGAAACCAGACTGGAAGACACAGAGGATGTTGGAGGAGTAGAGAAAGTCAGCATGTTGTGAATAGACCAGTTTTCCTTGCAACTACACAACAGAAGGGAGAAGGAACATAGGGTGGAATTTGACAGCTATAGAGAGATTGTCCCCTTTGAGGAGGGGAAATCCTTGGCAAACTTCTATTAATGAGGGACAGTGCAAAGGGTGAAGGAGAGATTTAAGAGGTGGGGGGGAGGCGATGGATGGAGAAGTTTAGGTCCAAACCATCTGGGTTGGATTTGGAGGTTGCAAGAGGATAGGGCAAGAAGGGTCTCCTAGTGAGTGACAGGTGGAAAGTCAAAGTCCAGGGAGAGGGGTGGAAGAGAGGGAAGGGTGGGAGAGGGGAAGAGCCAGGAGATGGGGGAGGAGAGAGCAAGTAGTGAAAAACTCATTGAAGTGAGTGCTAATAAGGGGGGGGTCAGAAACTGGTGAGACATTAACCAAAAGGACTTGGAGAGTGGATTGGGCATGGGGATTGAAAATGGAGTTAATCACCTTACAGAATTTAACAGGACAGGTGATGTTATTCTGGAGGTTGGCCTTTGAATAGAGGGACTTGGCAGCATGGATGGCCTTAGTCCAAGTGTTCCAAAGTGGACAGGAGGTCCTGTAGGGAGCAGGATGATTTGCACTTGGCCCCAGCTTGGTCATGGATCCTGCACAAGTTAATGAGATCACAGGTGATCCATGAGTAGTAAGATGATTTTACCCTGGATTTCCTGATGGGGACATGCCTTTCCCAGATAGAAGTGAACAATGAGTGGAAAAGGGATAGTGCCATACCTATGTCTAGAACAGAGAGCATGGGGGACCAATCAGAAGCAGCCAGGTCACTCTGTAGAGCTTCAATGTTCAGTGATGACAGGAATCTTGACCAGATGTACTTTGGATAGGAGAGAGGAAGCAGGATTTTTATGACACAGAATGTCATACAGTGGTCACTGAAGGTGTCTGGCAGTGTGCCTGCTGCAGCCATGCATTAGGAGTGAGAAGAGAGAGAACCCAGTCCAGACAAGTGTGGTTAGAAGAGTGGAGATTAAGTTGGGTGGGTTCTGTGATGAGTTGCAAAAAGTTGTGGACTCGGTCCTATGGATAACCAGCCTGGAGGATGAGGAAAGCCAATTAATGTTGAAGTCACCCAAAAGGATCAGCGCACTAGCAGAGGAGTATGATGAGTGAGTTGATACTGAATCTATCAGAGAAGAGGGGGAGATTCTCAGTGACATGTAAAAAACACCAATACAACTGGAAAATGAAGAGGGAAAGGAACATTTAGCTAACAGGAACTCATGAGAGGAGGGTATAGCCTCCCTGAGAATGATGATGCAAGAAAGACTCCAGCAGACATAAAGGGCAATGCCACCCCCACATCTACCCCTGTCCTGCCTCAAGAGGTGATAATCCAGAATGGCTAAGATGGAGTGAAGAAATTTGAAGGAGATTCAGGATTCCATGACATAGAGGAGGTCCAAGAGTGTTGAGAGTTTTCATACAGTAAGAGCATCCTGTTTGGAGAGGATGCTCCTAGCATTCAGTTGGAAAATACTAAGGTCTCTAGGGATAATGGAGGGGGAGTCATGTTCATCCAACTAGTTCATTGTGTCTCATGCTACTACCTTATCATGTACAGTGGACATAGCTGACCTTGATCTGTACCCTAATATGTGCATGTGGATACCTACAAATTGAAATATTGGGTCAAACCTGCCACATTGTACTTCCAAGTACTTTCCCAAGAGTTCTTCTCAGACCTACCACACACACTTGTAAGAACTCATACCATACTCTCTCTTTACTACAGCACTTGACTTGGCTTAAAACTTCCGTTAAAAATACCAAAAAAAGGAAGAAGAAAGAAAATGTTGTCAGGATAGACAAGATGAAGCCATGAAGTTATCAATTTGTCACACATTAAAATGACAAACAAATCTTATATGCTGCAAATGTCCTGCGTTTAAAAAGAACGGGGTGGCTCTGTACCTCAATATGTCTCAACAGGCCTTGAGTATGAATTGTCTGTGAAGTGCAGGGTGATGCTAATGAGTTAATATGACACCTGAATATTTTTAATGCCACACTCAAAACCTTGTTTCCAAACTTAGGGAATACCTTCATTAGTTCCTTGCCTGCATTTTCACTGGTTTCATTAGCAATCGACCAAGTCATGATACTTTGTGAGTCAAAAACATTTATCCACAGCACAAGACCAGCACATAAAGAACTCTGTTTACAGCTTCTTTAGCAAATGGATTCCCAGGCTTGAGAATTTGAGCTCAGTTTAAATTCATTGTCAGGTGCTTCCTTCACAGTCAGGCAAAACCATACAGAGAGGAAAAGAGAATCACTTTGAGTGCTGTAAATTTATAAGTAAAAGCCCCAGTCCCAGGTCACCTTTGGCAAGGCTTGTATATCTTTATAAAAAAGGATTTGGAACTGTAAGTAGACTTAGGTGGTAAGGAGCATCACTTTCCTGGCTCAACCCTTAGTGTTCCAACCATCCTTCCGTCCTCCTTCAGTCATCAGGCAGAGGGACAATGAATACACTCTGCTCCTGCCTCTGAATTCTCCCAATCCACTGTGTACCTCACAGGGTCGAGTAACCCCTCAGTGCCAAAGTGCCAGCATTTACAATGGGAATGTACAGTTGCCACACTCACAGAGCTTCAATGGAAAAAGTCAACATGGGTGAGCAGGAATTCCAGCGGCAACCCCAACTATATAAGCAAACAGAGACACTCTGCTTTCCCCAACACAGCTTGTAACCAGTTCATAAAAGAATGTTTAAAAAAGCTCAGCAAGATAAAACATTTAAATAAATACTTAAATAAGTGAAGCAGAGCAGAGCTGAGCTGAGCACTAGGGCGGAGCAGCGTTGCGGCCATCTTGCTGCTCCCTCGCCCCCGATCACGATAGGTGGAAGCCTACCCTGCCCTTGCCCTACATAGTCCCTGATCCTGTGCTTTGACATATGGCTTCAGTCTCCAGTATGGTCAGTCTCTCACCTGTTTATCAGTGAAAAGTATATTAAGTTAATCAGTAGTGGTTTGGATGTTATTTTGAACAGACATTCTGTCACTCTTGTGGGTGCTGATTATGGACCCTATGGATAAACAGAGCTCTGTTTGTGTGACACACTTGTCTTGCCTTCCCTCAAATGAACTGCATTTATCTTAAGAAGCTCTTCTCTTCATGCTTCATTACTGTGTGTGTGTGTTGGGGGGGGGGACATTACAACTTGAAACTTACACAGCAGTTTCCTACCTTTTCACAGATGGATTCTGTCATCATCACTTGTTGCAGTCTGACCATGATAGTTGAACTTCATATTTATTTTTATTTCAAATTAATCCCATAATTTGTGTTTTGGCTGAACTGATCTGTAAAAACTATGGATATGCTGAGCGGTTGCAGCTTTGGTGAGAGGACCTGAGACACATCATACAAGCATTCGTCAATGCCGAACGTTCGCTTGCAGGTATTTGCAGTGGTATTTGGCACTTGGACATGGCTTAAAAAATCAGTGACAAAGAAGTACAAGCATTTGTCAATGCCGAATGTTGCTTGCTTCTATGTGCTGTTTAGATATTTGGAAGTCATTGGAATGCAAATATTGAAAAATCGCGAACTTACGAGCATGTGTAGGAACTGCGCAACGCACGCTTGTAAAACAGTCATTTTTAGGAATTTTTTCACCAAATTTTCAACATAGCCATTTTAAGACCTCTGCTCATGAACAGTGTCACTGTGATTTTCTTAATGTGTCCCATACATTGATTTCGCACACCGACTGCGCCATTGTGCGCTTCATGGGCGGAAACACATTTTGGGCAGGATGTGAAAAATGACAGCTATACTGCTGATAAGGAGGTGTGGTAAAATGGCAATGTTGAAAATCTGTAGTGAAAATATTGAAAATTCGCAAACTTACAAGCGCGTGAGGAACTGCGCAACGCACGCTCGTAAAACAGTCATTTTTAGGAATTTTTTCACCAAATTTTCAATGTAGCCATTTTAAGACCTATGCTAATGAACAGTGTCACTGTGATTTTCTTAATGTGTCCCATACTTGATTTCACACACCAACTGCGCCATTGTGCGCTACATGGGCGGAAACACGGTTTGGGCGGGATGTGAAAAATGACAGCTGTACTGCTCATAAGGAGGTGTGGCAAAATGGCAATGTTGAAAATCTGAGGAAAATACGAACATTTGCTTAACGTGACGCGCTGCGTACAGGAACTGCGCAATCTACACCGTAAAACAGTCATTTTGGAATTTTTCATCATTATTTCAACACAGCCATTTTAAGACCTCTGCTCATGAACAGTGTCACTGTGATTTTCTTAATGTGTCCCATACATTGAGTTCGCACACAATCGACTGTGCCATTGTGCGCTATATGGGCGAAACACGCTTTGGGCAGAATATGAAAATGGCAGCTATACTGCTCATGAGGAGGTGTGGTAAAATGGCAATGTTGAAAATCTGGAGTGGAAATATTGAAAATTTGCGAACTTACAAGCCTGCGTAGGAACTGCACACAGCGACATTGAATCAGTCATTTTTGGAATCTTTGCAACCAGATTTTCAGATGGGTTTTGGACTTTTCATGAATGATGATACTGTCATGGCATTATTCAGGTCCAAAGGCTGATTTCATGCAGTGACTGCGCAGTGACTGCGAAATCACCCTTCAGGCCCGAATAACGCCATGACAGTGACATCATTCATGAGAAGGGGTCCCAAAAACCCCGTGTTGAAAATTTGGTGCAAAAATTCCAAAAAATGCCTGAGATATGCAATAAAGTTGATAACCCCATATCTAGTCCATTATACAGCTTACCGGCATTTCCTCAGTTCACGGTCGGCTTTGAAGAGTGCAGACGTGTTCCGGTCCACCGATGATCGCCACGCGATCTCCGGAGGTAAGTATGGGGTGTGGGGTGTGGGGAGGTAGGGTGCGCAGTGGGTGGAGTGCGGGTTGTGGGAGGGCCGGGGAGACTGCGTGGGATGGTCTTTAATTTACAGAGTTTTTTTTCAATTGGCGATCGGGATGTTTGCCATGCTGGGTGGGCTCCCAGCATGGCAGAAGATGGCTGGGGGGCTATGGATCTTACGGGATTGGGCACCCCCGTCGGCAGACAACACGGGACATTTGCCACGCTGGAGTGTGCTCCCAGCATGGCAGAAGATGGCTGGGGGGGGCCGTGGAGCCGATGGGGGATTGGGCACCCCTGGCAGACAACATGGGATGTTTGCCACGCTAAGGTGGGCTCCAGCGTGCAGCAAAGATTTGGTAGGATGGTGTTAGGTGACAGCGTGTGGTTTTGAAGAGAAGACCACCGCTGTCACACACAGCACCGCCGTCCGATTGGTGCAGGATACCACGCCTGCTCAATGGAGCAGGGGATTGCAGGGAGGCACACCTCCAAAGTGTCCCATTCTCCCAAGACGTTCCTTGCACATGCACGCAAGTGAACATAAAAATGAATATGCTCTGAGTAACCCTAACCCAAGGAGATTCTCTGTAAATAGTAAATATAAACAGTTTGAGAAGAAAGATTGTTATAAATATTATTCATATTTCTGTGTTCTGGAGTGTTGCAGTTTATTTAAAAAAAAAACACTTTACCATGGCCAAGGCTGTAGAATTTTCTGCAGAATTTGCATCATGCCACATAATTCATATAGTGCTGCAAAATTAATTGTTTTTGGTGAGTTTTCATTCAAATATACACATTTTCCATAGTGCCAGGCCCCTGTACCAACTTGTTTTCCTGAAGCCTCTCCTCTATGCTTAGCAAGAGATGTCATCAGTGACATCACATCATAGTTTAGCAATGGTGGGACTGCATTCTGCTACAGAAATGAATAAATCATGCCACAGAAATCTGAAACTGTTGCCACAGAAGCTGTGGAGCCTTGCCGCAGAAATTAGAAAATGCTACTACAGAGCACTAGGGACCCTGACCATGCCTTGTGAACTCTGCCAAATTAAAGATCAAAGGCAAATGTTTGTTGCATTTAATTACATGCATATTAATCTGCATTAAATAACAATGCTTCTATATGGTTTCCTTCCTACCTAATACAATCTATACTGAAATATTGCTCCACCATCTCCCTCTCGATATTGTACCCATAAACTCCATTCAGATTATTGACTTTTACAGAGAAGATGATCTGTTGAATGGGGGGCTTCCCTGAGCTTGCCCAGATTCATCTACTTCTGACCTCCTCCAAAATTAAATAAACTAAACTAAAAGCAGACAAAGCCATGGGACCAGACAAGATGCACCCCAAAATCCTTATGGAACTGAGGGCAGAATTAGCAGCCCCTCTGGCACTTTTATTCATGAAATCCTTGAAGAGTGGTGTGGTACCCGAAGACTGGAAAAAGGCAATAGTGGTTCCATTTCACAAATCAGGCAGTTGAGAAGAGGCTAGTAATTACAGACCAATGAGCCTCACATCTATAGTAAGAAAGCTAATGGAGACACTACTCAAACAGAGGATCATAGCATTCCTCAAAACTAGTGGCCAACAAGACCCTAAACAGCACAGTTTCACAACAGGCAGGTCATGCCAGATAAATCTGCTCCAGTTTTTTGACTACGCTACAAAAACAGTGGATGATGGTGGGCCTTTAGATGTGGTCTGTCTAGACTTTTGTAAGGCCTCGACTCAGTTCCACACAGAAGGCTGGTAAAGAAGCTTGGCCACACAGTTGTGTGTCCAGAAGTAGTCAGATAGGTACAAAACTGGTTACAAGACAGAACCCAGCCGGTACAGGTTAATGGAATGCAAATGATGGAAGGCAGGGTGACCAGTGAAGTGCCCCAGGGCTCAGTCCTGGAGCCTCTGTTCTTCAGTGTTTTTACAGCAGACATTGCTGACGGACTAAAAGGGAAGGTGTGTCTATTCGCAGATGACACCAAGATATGTAACAGGGTGGACACCTCAGAAGGAGTAAGCAAAATGGAAGTTGACCTCAAGAAACTAGAAGAATGGTCTGGAGTGTGGCAGCTGATATTTAATGCCAAAAAGTGCAAGGTCATGCACATAGGAAAGGAAAATCCAAGAAAGGAGTATTACCTGGGAGGCAAAAGACTGATGGCCTCAAACCAGGAACGAGATCTGGGAATCATAATCTCAAATGATTTAAAGGTTAGTAAGCAATGTTAGAAGACAACATTGAAGGCCAACAGAATGCTGGGCTGCATTGGGAGGGGAATCATGGGCAGCAGGAGAGAGGTGGTACTACCACTGTATAGATCGCTGGTCAGGCCTCACCTGGAATACGGAGTTCATTTTTGGAGGCCTCACCTCAGGAAGGACATTGACTGGGTGGAAACAGTACAGAGAAAGGCAACAAAAATGATTCAGGGTCTGCAGTACATGTTTTACAAGGAAAAACTTAAGGAACTGAATATGTACTCTCTGGAGCAGAGAAGAGAGACAGGGGACATGATTGAAACATTCAAGTACATAAAAGGCATTAACAAGGTACATGCACAGGAACTTTTTCACTTCAAGAAGGGCTCCAGGACCAGGGGACATGAACTCAGGCTGCAAGTAGGGAGGTTCTCTACCAACACCAGGAAGTTTTTCTTCACAGAAAGAGTGATGGACACCTGGAGCAGCCTGCCGCAAGAGGTTGTGGGGGTCAACTCTGTGGGGGAATTCAAGAATGCATGGGATAGACACAAGGGAGCCCTGACTACAAATGGCAACTAGAGTGTCGAAATAGGTCTAAAACAAATAGGCAGTCTAAATGGACCTAGCGGTCACCTTCTGCCGTCAACTTCTATGTTTCTGTGTTTCTGAATTAAGGACTAGGGTTCAGGAGGAGGCACCTCTTAAATGTGATAGTTTGGGGGACTGGGGGATTGGGTAAGGGAAGGAGTTTCTGTAAAATGTCATTGTTACGTCCTGAAACAGTATTGGGGAATGGGGGTGAAAAATTAATGGAGTGGGGGGTCTTGGGGGCAAGCTGAGGCCACATAAAAAGAAGTACAGTTTGTTTTTTAAGTTGTCTAAGTGACAAAATGCTGAAGTTAAAAGTGTTGGTTTTCAGCGTGTCCACCGAAGTCCATTTTAGAAACATAGACACATAGACGTTGATGGCAGGTAAGGACCGCAAGGCCCATCCAGTCTGCCCATTTCTTTTTCTACCTTATAAATTTGCCATTGTCCTTTGCTGTCAGTGGCCTATCTATTCATACTCATCTGTATTGCTCCCTTATGCCTATCCCATGCCTGCTTGAAGCCCTGTACTGTATTCATAGCCACCACTTCCTGAGGTAGGCCGTTCCATGCATCCACCACCCTTTCTGTGAAAAAGAACTTCCTCACATTACCCCTTAATCGGCCTCCCTCTAATCTCATGCTGTGTCTTCTGGTCCTGCTATTTTTCTTATATTGAAACATGTTAGACTCTTTCACCTAGTTAATGCCCTTAAGGTGTTTGAATGTTTCGATCATATCACCTCTCTCCCTCCTTTGCTCTAGGGTACACATATTGAGCTCCGTTAACCTGTTCTCATATGTTTTCTGGTGCAGTTCCTGCACCATTTTGGTTGCCCTTCTCTGGACTGCCTCCAATTTGGTTAATGTCCTTGTGAAGGTGTGGCCTCCAGTATTGCACACAGTACTCCAGATGGGGCCTAACCAGTGTCTTGTAAAGAGGGATTCTTTTCTCCCTCTTATGACTTGTGATACCCCTACTAATACACCCTAACATCTCCCTAGCCTTACCTACTGTTTTAGTGGTCTGCTTGGATGATTTCAGGTCATTGGTGATGATGATGCCCAAGTCTCTTTCTTTCCTTTGTGACTGCCAGCAACTCCCCTCCCAACCTATAGGTGGCTTCAGGGTTTCTTGTCCCTATGTGCATGATCTTGCACTTCTTTGCATTAAATCCCAGTTGCCACTCTTCCGACCATTTTGCTAGTTTATCCAGATCTCTTCTCATTCTGCCCACCCCAACTGGATCATCTACTCTGTTGCAGATCTTGGTATCATCTGCAAACAGACAAGCCTTACCCTCTAGTCCATCTGCAATATCACTGATGAAGATATTGAAGAGGACTGGCTCCAGGACTGATCCCTGAGGTACCCCACTTGTGACTTGCATCTCTTCTGACTGCATACCATTTACAACCACTCTCTGTTTTCTGCCTGTCAACCAGTTTGCCACCCAGTTGACCAGCTTCTGACCCACCCTGAGCCTACCCAGCGTATTAATCAATTTTCTATGTGGAACAGTATCAAAAGCTTTGCTGAAGTCAAGGTAGGTGACATCAGCTGCTCCTTCTTGGTCCACCACTCTGGTTACCCAGTCAAAGAAATCTATGAGATTAGTTTGACAGGACCTTCCTGTTGTAAACCCATGCTGTATTGGATCCTGTGCTCCTATGGATTCCAGGTGTTGTACTATCCTTTCCTTAAGGATTGCCTCCATAATCTTGCCCACTACTGATGTAAGACTGACTGGTCTGTAGTTCCCTTCCTCTTCCCTGCTACAACTTTTGTGGAACGGGATCACATGAGCCCTTCTCCAGTCTTCTGGGACTTCTCCTGTGCTCAGAGACTCACTAAACAGTTCTGATAATGGCTCTGTTAGTTCCACCCTTAGCTCCTTTAGTACCCTGGGATGTATGCCATCAGGTCCCATTGCCTTGTCCACCCTGAGCTTATTGAGCTCTTGTAGGACCCTTTCTTTTGTGAAGGGACTAGTGCACACCTCCCTCCTCCCCTCTGTGTCCATGGTGCTGAGCTGTGGGCCCTGCCCTACCTTCTCTTCAGTAAAAACTGAGCAGAAGTATCTATTTAGGATAGATGCTTTTACATGGTCCTCCTCTTCACATGCCCCCTTATCCCCTTTGATCTTAGCAATACCCCCTCTGGACTTTCTCCTTTCACTAATGTATCTATAGAAAGTCTTTTCCCTTCTTTTACTGTTTGTGCTAGTGTTTCCTCGGTTTAGGCCTTTGCCTGCCTTACTGCCTTCCCTGCTTCCCTTATGGAAGTTAGGTATGCCTCCACTTCCACTTGCTTGTTGTCTGACGTCTCTTTCATTGTGTTGCCCCCCCATGTGAGGACTCTGTGAACCAACTGCCAACACATCTGTGCCCAGGGCCTTTCCCCTGAGAATCCATTACCTTCCTGAACTGCTGCTCTCCCCAAGTCAACAAATAACCACCAAAATGAAGTGTACCACTACCAGAACTAATATCCTTCTCTTCCTAAAATATCAAGTAAGAACAATAATAGAATTCTACAAGAAGAGGAATGGAAATTCAGACGAGCAGAGCCCATCTGGACAAGGTAAGTGGTTCTTTCAATCAATCGATTATTCAATCAGTCAGTCAAATGTTTATTTATCAGAGCTCTTCCAATACGAACATACGAACATATGAAATTTGCCAGCAGATAAAGGCCTAGAGGTCTATCAAGTTTGCTCGAATATGCAGCTAGCACCCCTTATTCTGCAGCTGCCCCTCCCTTCCACCCTTCCCCTTCATTAACCCTCCCCCTTGTCCTGTCCCATCCTCGTTTGAAGCAGTCCACTGTTCTACTGCATACCACTTCAGCAGACAACGATTCACCCAGCCACCACCTCTCTGTAAAAAGTGTCTCCTCATCTCCTCCTGAACCTTCCTCTACTCCAGTCTCATATCATGCCCCTCAGGCCCTATCCTCCCTTACTTTGAACAGCCCTCTGTACCCGCTTTGTTTATTCCTTTCATGTATTTAAGGTTTCAATCATGTCACCCTGTCTCTCCTCTCCTCTCCTCCAGTGAGTACATGTTCAACTCCTTCAACCTCCTCTCATATGATAAGTCCCCAGCCCCTTGATTATCTTTGTCACTCTGCTGCACCCTCCAGTAACTTAATGTCCCTCTTCAGATACGGACGCCAGTACTGCACACAGTACTCCAGATGTGGTCTAACTAATGACCTATACAGTGGCAGAATCACCTCCTCCCTCCTCAAGGATATACCCCTTGCAATACAACCCAGCATTTTGCTGGCCTTTGCAGCTGCCTTCCTACATTGTGTCGAGTTGTTCATTGACCCTGTAATGAGCACACCCAGATCCTTCTCCTCCTCTATCTGGGCTAGCTGTACTCCCCTTAGCTGGTAACTCCTCCTTGGGTTCTTCATCCCAAAATGCAGCACCTTGCACTTTTTGGCATTAAAGCCCAGTTGCCAGGTGTCTGACCAGGTTTCAAGCTTTTCCAGATCATCCTGCAACCCTGCCATCCCCTAGGTCATCCACCACCACACCTACCTTGGTATATCAGCAAACAGACTGATTTTGCTCTTGATGTCCCATGATATGTCTGCAATGAATATCCCAAACAACACTGGTCCCCAACACGAGCCCTGTGGAACACCGCTCGTCACTGCCCTTGGTGTGAGAGAACCCACCCACCACCACCCTCCTTTGCCTTCCCTGCAGCCAGTTCCTACCCATCTCACCAGCTTTGCACCCGCCCCTGTGCCTACTAATTTCCTTCCCAGCCTTCCATGTGGCACTGAGTCGAATGCCTTACTGAAGTCCAGATACAGGACACCCACTGCATGGCCCCTGTCCAGTTGCCTAGTTACCCAGTCATAGAACTCCACCAGGTTGGTTTGGCAGGATCTGCCCCATATGAAGCCATGTTGTCTGTTGTCCTGTAGCCCTTTGGCCTCTAGGAGGCCACCAGCCTCTCCTTCAGGATAGTCTCCATTAGCTTACCCACGATGGATGCAAGGCTCACTGGTCTGTAGTTTCCCGGTTCATCCTTGGGGCTCCTCTTGTGGAGGGGCACCACATGAGCCATCCTCCAGTCCTGAGGTACACACCCGAATGTAGTGAGGCATTAAATAGGTTCTGCCAAAGGTCCTGCAAGGACCTCTGCCAGCTCCTTCAGTACCCTGGGTGGATGCCATCTGGGCCTGGCACCTTGTCCACCCTCAGTGCCTTCAAACCTCTCAAACTCTGCTCTCCATGATTTCTCCATCTGTCACCACTTCCCACCCTGCTTCTGCCATTTCTCCCACCTTGGGTGTCACCCCCTCTTCTCTTTAGTAAATACTGAGCAGGAAGTACTCATTTGGTGCTTCTGCCTTATACCTCCCTGCTTCCACCCCAACCCCCTCAGCCTAATCCTTACTATGTGGTCCTTATAGCTCCTTTTCTTCCTGATGTACTTAAAGAAGTCCTTTTCTCTTAATGCCTTGTGCCAGCCTGATTTCCGTAGATGCTTTGGTCCTTTTATGCCTTTGTCACCTCCTTCGATTCTGTCAAGTACTCCTCCTGTCCTCCCCTCCTTGTTTTCTTGTACTTCCAAAGGCAGCTGTTTTCCTCCTTACCTTTCCATGACCTCCTTGCTTAACCAGATCGGTTTCTTAGCCCTAGCCTTCTTGCTCTGGGCTTTGCAGCAGGTTTTGGTTGCCTCCACTATCCCCAGCTTTATGAGCTCCTACCTCTGGTTTAGTGTCCATACTAGATTGAATTCTGGCCAGGTACCCTTTACCACTTCCCCCATCCTCCAAAGTCGGCCCTCCTGGAGTTCAGCACTATTGTGCCAGATTCCCTCCTTCCATGCCCATATCCAATGGGCCATACTGAGTGGTGGTCACTCCCTGACAGCGTTCCTCCACTGTAAGTTCTCTCACAAAGTCCTCATTTGCCAGCACAAGGTCAAGGGTATTCCCTAACCTGGTTGGTTCACTGACCATTTGCAGCAGGAAGCTGTCCTGGAAGGCATCCAGCAGTACCTGCTCCCTTCTGTCCCTGGTTGTTGGGGTGCTCCAGTCCACTCCTGGCATTACCCTTCTCGCAGGTCCTCCTGATCTGTCCCACTAGTTCCCTGTCTAACTCCTCCATCTGAGATGGTGGCCTGTACTCCACTCCCATTCTAAGAATCCTATTCTTGGAATCCTGGATCCAATTGATCAGAGTGCTTTACTATGTCCTGTGGTTTGCTTTTAAAGGTTAGCTACAGTCAACATTTATAATTACCAAGACTGCTGATTTTTAGTGATTGAAATATTGAAATCCCATTTTCTGGATTTGAAGTTCAGCGATCTCACCAGTCACTGCCAGGCTAATTTTTGTTTGTTTGTTTTTTAGATTCTGCTACCAATCATTTTGTTTGTGCATGACTACTCCAAGTAAACACGGTCTTAATATTCAGCAAAGTAAATAAAGCAAAATGAAAACAGCACATGAAGCAGTTTAAAGAAATATACAAGCTGTGTATGTTTAATGATCTGAAATAAAAACCCAAATGCCATGAAATTGCTTTTGCTGGTGTGCAGACAGCACACATTTTGGAATTTTACTTTGTTTTCTGGTAAGAAACAAACACCTGTGGCCTTGACTAAAACAAATGTCATGTAACATGTTGTGATTTGCAGGTGTAATCTTAGTGTTCCCTTCCCATTGTTTGCTTTTAGATTTCTTTTCTAAATTTGTCTACAAGTTTTAAGGTCCTTGAGGATCCCCGTGTTTGCATTTTTATTGATTTTCTTTTTCCTACAATGCTTCCTGTCCCATAGAAATGTATCAGTGACCCTAGATTCAGCAAGTGTTGATTTAGAGTCAAGTTTACAGCAGTATAATTGTAATATTAGGTAACTCTCCTTATCCTGTAAGGGTTATGGACTACAGGCTAAATTCTCAAAGAAAGGAGAAAACTGCATGTGCACAAAAAGGGTCAGCAGCCAGCGGAGACACACAGGTGGGATAGTTTCAGTTGAGAACTCCCTATGTGTAGAAAATCGCAAAAGAGGTGAGTTACGCAATACCACATGTGTGGATTTTGTGCAAGTGCAGATCTGCAGCTGCAGAATTGATATAAAGGTTCAGCAGAAAGGGCAACAGATGAACCAAATGAACTTGAGCCAGGGCCATGGTGTCAGTTTGCAAAACAAGCAACAGAACCAGGACATTCAGGGAGGCCAACAGTCAGTCCCCCACCACTGGGGCCACAGCAGCACCAACTGCATGAGGAGAAGCTTGTGCCACAGTAGCAGCATGCCCTGCCTGACCATGCACAACAGCAGCAGATGCACCAATATGCTAAGGTGGGCAACTACAACCAGGCAAGACCAGCACACATGTAGCAGCAACAGTACAGGCAGATACAGCCACACCATCCACCAGTATACCCAAGTCACACTGTGACGGCAACGCCTTGCACTCCACATATAGTCGACCCATGCACCCAGTGGCATTTTGTAGATGTGGGTTGTGTCTCCGCCTGATGTTTTTTCATTTGTCTGCTACTGCTTCTGCCTCTGCTGCCTGTGGAGCTCCTAGATGGGCTGCAATAGCTCATGTGGTGTGGTCTGTTGCATTTCAATAGCATTGTGTGCCATTGGTGGTCTGACATCTGGCACTACTTTAAGGCCCCTGGTTGGTGTTACATGGTGTGAAACCCTCACTATAATTAGTTGTCATTTGATAGTATACTGCCTTCCGCTCAAGATGTGAGTTATGCCTCACTCTCTTTCATGCAGAATGTGTTCAACATTTTTTTTTTTTGCAGCTGTGTAGCAGTGCCTGAGAATAGCTATTAAGGGAGTGATGCATACTTTTCTTTTTTGTAATTATAAGTTTTTTTGTTCATTTTTTCAATGTAACAGGGTACTTAGCAGATAACAGTACAAAAATCCCAGCCAGGATTACTCCCATGGATGAACAGGTTACTAGTGAGTTTCTAAGAGAGTAAACTAATACCATACACCAACATACAACAGTTGTAACAGCAACTGTCTGGCATACATAGAATTATATACTCTTTATTTACCTCCTTTCCCTAGCAACAAATTATACAAATGTAGTAAACTTTATACACTATATCCACTCCACTATAAATCAGTCAGAGTTCACTAATCTATTGGTGTGAGATCCTACCCAGGACAAGGGGGGGCACCTGAGATCTCGCACTACCCTGCATGGTCCATGGCTGGGAAGGTGCCATTCGGACTAGGCCACAGGGGAGGGATAGTAGGTTCAGGTAGCTTACAGTAATTTGAAATAAGATAACTGCCCCATAAGTCATGGTAATTGTGCATTTTGTTTTCATTGGTACACATGACTCTATCAAAGCATGCCATTCTTCTTGGTTCCCCTAGCCATCCCTGGGCATCTGGGGGTTTGGAGACTCTCATGATACATACTTTTTAATGGCTTTTTTCTCTGCAAGTAATTCCACAGCTGCATTGTTTCCACAATGCACAGAATATTTTTCCCACAGCTGTAGATGTTTTGAGAGAATCCAGCAGTGGAAATGGCCTTTTTTTCCATACCAGCACCATTTTGGGAAGACTTGCACATTTTCTTTACCTTCAAATGTCTGGAGTTACAACACTCATGAAAGTTCTGCAGCTGTGGGAAAAACCTGGTGCAAGTGGGTTGCCACTTGTAGATCTTCAGGTTTCCTACAGCTGCAGGTATTCACAAAGGTAGAGCCGGATTACAACTGGCTGCATCATTTTTGGCAGCGTGTGGGTGGTGTTGCGAGGGAAATCCCTTCAGCTAAAGGAAGATGTTATGGCCTGTGGCACCATCCAAAACATCGTTTCTGGATTAGATAGAGTTATTTAGTTGAGTCCTGAACACCAGATTCATCACGCAAGATTGCTGCTCCAACAGCTGTCACTTTTTGAAGCAATGGTCCTGGATGCATCACTGTCACGTGGGACAGGAGGTATTGTAGGAAAAAGAGCAATTAATTCAAACATGGAGATCACCAGGGGCCATAAAGCTAGCAGGCAAATTTAGAAAGAAACTCTTAATAGCAAACAAATGGAAGGACACATGAGGACTACACACACAAATCAAAATGCTCTGCACAACACAACATGTTTTTGCCATTTTTGACTGTAGTTCCCATTTAGACTGTTTTGGGTGATGAGAAATTATTTAATTTTTTTTTGTTAGCATATGAGGGTTAGTTTCAGGTCACTGTTGCATACAGATGTGTCCTGTTGTGAAGTACAGGTGGCAGGCCTCTATGTATCATTATCATCCAGTAGGGTGGGGTATGGGCAGCAGGCCTCAGCTGTATCATTTTCCTCCAGTGAGGTGGAGTCTGTGTGGCTGGCCTTGTTTGTATCATTCTGCTCCAGTGAGGTAGGGGTTGGGTAGCAGGCCTCAACTGAATCATTCTCCTCCACTGAGGTGAGTTACATGTGGCAGGCCTTGGCTGTATCGTTCTTCTCCAGTGTGTGTGTGTGTGGGGGGGGGGGTATATGTACCGGATCAGCAGTATCAGTCATGTCTGGTGGGGTGTGATATTTCTTACAGGATCAGCTATATGATTCTCCTCCAATGGGATGGGGTATGATGGACAGGATAGGTTATATTGTTCTCCCCCGGGGCGGGGTCAGGTATGTGTGGGAGACCTTGGCTTATTATTCTCCTCCAATGGAATGAGATATGGGTGGTAGGATCAGCTGTATCATTCTCGGCAAGTGAGGTGGGCTATGAGTGGCAGGACTGGCTGTGTTTTTCTCCTCAGGTTGAGTGGGAAATGGGTGGCAGAATTGGTTTTATCAATTTCTTCAGGTGAGGTGGGATATGGGTGGCAGAATTGGCTGTATCAATTTCTTCAGGTGAGGTGGGATACGGGTGGCAGGATCGGCTCCATCATTCTCCTCAGGTGGGGCGGGATATATAGTCAGCTAGTTAGTTATTCAGTTTTTGAAAATTTCAGAGAATACCTTTGAGCAAAAGTGTTCTTTTACAACGTCAGCAACAGAGATTACAAGGCACTGTAACAAATACAAAAAGTGAGTTCCACAAGAATGAAGTCAAACAACTACAAATATAGTCAAACAAGTACAAAGAAATAGGCTACATCAGTTACATACAATTTTTTAATAATGAAAGTAGACAGAAGCAGTGTAAACAAGTATAGGAGTGATACATGGCCCCAGAGCCAGAGTCTGACCCAGTTCAAAGTGTTAATGTGGGGCAGGATTGGCTTTATTATTCTCCTCAAGTGGTGTGAAATTAAACAAGCAAGTCATGGCTGTATCATTCTCCTCCAGTGAGGTGGGGTACGGCTGTCAGGAGTTGTCTGTATTGTTCTCTGCCAGTTGAGGTAAAAGGCCTTGGCTCTATTGGGCTGTCTTCCATTGGGTGGGAAATGGGGTAGCAGGCTTCGAGTGTATCATTCTCCTCAAGTGTGGTGGGGTAAAGGTGGCAGGCTTTAGCAGTATCATTGTCCTCTCTTGGATTGAGGTATGGGTGGCAGACCTAGGCTCTGTTTGTTCTCCTCCAATGAGGATTGATATTGAAGTAGACCATGGCTATATAGCTTTCTCCTCCTCCAGTGGGATTGGCAACTAACAACAGATCCTGGCTGTATCCTTATCCTCTTGTGGGGTGAGGGTATGAGCATCAGGCCTGGCTGCACTGTACTCCTCTGGGAGGGTTGGTGCCTTGGGTCTGTAACATTCTCTTCTGGTGGTGCGGTACAGTATATGGGTAGCAGGCATCTGCTGTATAATTCTTCTCCATTTAGGTGGGGAATGGGTGGCAGGACTCAGATATATGGTTTTTCCTTCAGTGGAGTGGTGTATGGGCAGTATGCCTCAGCTATATCCTGATCCTCTGGTGGGGTGGTACATAGGTTGAAGGCCTTGGCTCTGTAGCATTCTTCTCCAGTGAAGTGGGGTATGGGCAGCAGGCCTTGGTTGTACCATTCTTCTTCAGTGGGTAGTGGTACAGGCAGCAGGCCTCGGGTGTATCATTCTCTTCCATGGGGTGAGGTGGGATACAGGCTTAAGACTTCAACTGTATCCTTTCTTTTCAGGGTTGGAGAAGGGTACAACCAACACCCTTCCTCACCTGGATATTTTCTGACTGTGTGCAATTTTTTTTGTTTTCTGCTGGATGTATTGCATGTGTTGTAAAATATGAACTGTCATGTTTTTCCACTGTGAATCCCCCCAAACAAACACACATGTGTTTGTGCGCTTTAGGAGACCACTGGAAACAGTTTGGTGGGTCACAGTTATGCCAATGCTCTTTAGGAGGTGTAGTGTTAAGATGACTGGTCATTGCTGCACCATTCCTCTGGTACAGCCAAGTCATATGGCACGGCAGGTCAGTTTCTTTCTTGGTGGTGGTGGGGGCCCTTCTGTGTTTTGTAAGGCTACCACAGCATTGTTCTTCTTTTCAGTTATGGTTTTATGGATTGAATTTATTTAGTGCTATTGTTTTTCTGTGTTTGTGACTTGTGTTCAGTTGACCGATACCAAAGTGGATGAGAAGATTTTGTAGCAAAGGGAGTATTACGATGATCTGATGTTTCAGTTATGTGGTTTTTGAGCAACTTGCTGTCTTTGCATGCCAATGTGGTTTTTACAAGTGACACTTATATCTTTGTGTCTGACTGCCTTTCAGAAATGATGCTGAAATGTTCATTCCCTTTAGATTCTTCAGTTTCATGATTGTGTAGAGCGTGAGGGAGATTCCGATAATGCCAGTGTGCACGTCCCAGAGAACAAGAGAAGTCCCACCATGTACTGAGACAGCTGGAGAGCTTCATTACATTAGGTCTCTAACAGCAAGAGAAGGAACATATATTCATTTATTTAACATCTGCTACTGTGATATCACCACAACCCATGGAGGATGATATGATCTGTAGCACCCTTGAAGTTTCTGAGAACCTTTGCCAAAATGCAAAACAAAGGTCTAGATATTCAGACAAATTCACATGTACAGCACAAATGTTTACACTCGCGTGACAACAAGAATATTTTTAAATAACGTCTCAATAAGTTAATCACTTCTGGTTTTAAGTTATCATATTATCCTTTGGCTTAGTATAAGAGCATTATGGGCCTCGGCCTACTAACTCTTTTCATTTACCGTAGTATGAACCTTAGTACTGCACTTGCACCTGTGCTCACCCTGCCTGCTGCTTTATTCAGTTGAATAGCGAGTGGCACTATCAGACTGAATATTAGGCCATGCTGGTGCAGCACTAAGTGCACCTGCACCACTCCAACATGGGCCTGGGTTGTATATAGCCCACAGGAAATAGCGCTGCCTGAAATGGGATAGTGCAAAAGTCCCTGTTGACAGTATTCAGCCTGAACATGCAAATAAGCCCACTGGGCACGAAAGTACTAAGAGGACCATTTGAATGGCCATTATGGGTTCATTTGCATGGGGTGCAGTAGCCCCTTAGTGCCATTTCAATGGGGCAATGGCAAAAATTGGTGCCTTAATGTATCCCTCCAACCCCAAATGCTCCTCTGAGCTGTCCCTACCAAAAAATACTCTAGTGTCCATTGGTTCCTCTCACCCATTTTGTGTGTGTGTGTGTGTGTGTGTGTGTGTGTGTGTGTGTGTGTGTGTGCTCTCATCCCCAGTGGCTCCCCTCTACCCCTTGATCAGCCATTTACACAAAGTTGCTTATTCTGTGGTGGTCCAGTGATCCCACCAATATTGCCCATTTACATAAAGTAACTCATTCCCTGGTGGCCCAGTGGTCTCCCCCCCCCCAAATTGCCTGTATACACAATGTTACTCCTTCCCTGGTGGTCCAAGGGTCCCCAGCACCCACTTATTTATTCATTTATTAGCATTTTTTTACTGTGTGGAATACACTATACACATATGCCTGTTTTCAGGCACAACCCATGAGGAATACAGTACATTATTAGACAAAAAATCCACACAGAGGTATTAATTCCCTGGTGGTCTGGTGGCCCCCCCCAATCACCCATTGACACTGTTTAAAATGAATACTTGGTGGTCTAGAGGCCTCCCCTGGGCCATCAGACCACAAGGGGCTCATTTTAAACAGTGTCAATTGGTGATCTGGGAGTGGGGAGAACCACTGGTCACCATGGTGTTTTATGGGCATGACTGTTCTGAGAAGCAATCGGGGTGGGGGAAGCCACTGGACACCAGGGCATATATAAACAGATGAAACAGGTGACTGGGGTGAGGGAGTTACTGGACACCAGGGTGTATATATTATAGTGGCACAATAGCACCACTATAGTTAGGGTCAAGAAGCTGTAGTGGCGGTTCCTGAACCCTGAAACCATCCTCTAAGCCTGCTCTTCTCTACATTCTGGTGGCTTCAGCAGTGCCTCTGAGTGCAGACACTAGCTGCAAGCTTCTGTAACCCCTGACAAAGCTAAGATCTCCTGGGTCGAGGCACAGCAGCAAGTCAGACAAGCCCTGTCTCAGGCCGGGAATCTTCACCGAACCTCAGTGATGGTTCCTGAACCTTGAAACCATCCTCTGTTCCCACTTCTCTCTACATTCTGGTGGCCGCAGCAGTGACACTGAGCACAGACGCAAGTCACAAGGTGCAATAGCCCCTGACTGGGCTAGGATCTCCTGGATTGAGCCACGGTGGTGGTTTGATCAAGCCCTGTCTCAGGCCGGGATTCTGCACTGAACTGCAGTGGCAGTTCCTGAACCCTGAAACCATCCTCTAATCCCACTCCTCTCAACATGCTGGTGGCCACAGCAGCAGCACTTCTGAGCACATACACTACCTGTTCTAGAGTTGTTGTAGACCCTGACCGGGCAAAGATCTCCTGGGTCAAACTATTGCGGCGGTTCGATCAAGCCATGTCTCAGGCAGGGATTCTGCACTGAACTGCAACAGCAGTTCCTGAACCCTGAAACCATCCTCTAATCCCACTCCTCTCTATATTCTGGTGGACGCAGCAGCACCTCTGAGTGCAAACACTAGCCAAGGGCACCATAGCCCCTCACTGGCCAAGGATTCCTGGATTGAGCCATGGTGGCGGTTCAGTCAAGCCCTGTCTTGAGCTGGGATTCTGCACTGACCTGCAGTGGTGGTTCCTGATCCCTAAAACCACCTCTAATCCAGCTCCTCTCTACATTCTGGTGGCCATAGAAGCACCCCTGAGGGCAGACACTAGCTGCAAGGTGTTGTAGCCCCTGACTGGGCTAGGACACTAGACACAGGGTAATCTCTCTGGGAACGGCTCCACTGGGACTGGTTGCTTTCATTGTTTGAATTTGGCACCTTTTTACATGCTCCTTAAGACTGATGCTGGACTGTCTTAATCTTTATTCCTGCTGCTTTTTCTATGCAGCATAACTGCTACCTAGTAATTGTTTCAGTGAATTACAGCTGATTATGAACTCTGTAGCTGATTTTAGAATGCTGTTCATGCATTTTGTGTACATTACTAAGTTTATTAGAGTTAATTTAAGATTCCTCCATTCCTTTGCTTCTATTTCCCTGGGTCTTCTCCAGACAGAATTTCTTTGTTTCCTAACCCTCCCACTTTCCTGCTGTTGATCCTGTAGCCCTCCAACACCCATTTTTCCTGCTTAAACTGCTCTTCTCTCCCTCTCTCCCTCAGGTGTTGTATCTCCTGAATGAGCTATGATCTCCTGGGTCAAGCCTCAGCAGTGGCTCAATCAAGCCCTGTCTCAGGCCGGTATACTGCACCAAACTGCAGCAGTGGTTCCTGAACCCTGAAACCATCCTCTAATACCCCTCCTTTCTACATTCTGGTGGCTGCAGCAGCGCCTCTGAGTGCAGACGCTAGCCACAAGCGGCGTTCCCTGAACCCTGAAACCATCCCGCTCCCGCTCTTCTCTACATTCTGATGGCCACAGTAGCATCTCTGACTGCAGACACTAGCCACAAGGTAATCTCTTTGTATGGTTCTTCCTGCTGCACTGCCCCACAGCTCCCCACCCTCCCACCACCACTCCCACCCTTGACTAGCCTTAGCTTTATAGTGCTGGCAAGTCAGATGACTAAGTCCCCAGTCTGTCATTGGCAGGTTATAAACCGGCACAGATAGGGGCATGGGATCATTGGTCCTTATTGTCTCCCATTCAGCCTGATACTTAAAATTACACTCTCAGTGTCATACTCTATAAACAGCTGCTAGCAGTGTAAAATGACTTGCATCACTCCATTAGTGTTACTGGCCCTACTCACAGGTTTAGCCTAGTTGGCCAAAAGCATGCCAAACTACCCCCTGACTCCTTTGACCTTAGTCTTGCAGCGTGTAGACAGCTGAGGGAATCGGCCAGCATGTCCTCCACCTACCACTGCCATTTAGAATGGGCATTTTTGATTCCAATGGATCTCCTAAAACTCAAACATGGCTGTGAATATATAGTTCCCTACCTGATGCCCACAGTGTTCTTAAAAAGGCTACTACCATAAAAGTGTAAATCATTATTTACCATCAACATAACAACCAGGAAAGCAATACTACTACTCCTCATCCTGTCAGGCAATGTGCACCCTAATCCTGGCCCACTGAGAAATTCCAGTGCAAAAGAAACTAAGTGCAGTGGCTTAAAAATTGCTGCTATGAATATCAACAGCCTATTCCCAAAGGTTGCGCAGCTCCAGACATGGGCAACCGTGCGTTGCCCTGACATTATTTGCCTTACTGAGACAAGGCTAACTTCTCAGGTGGAGGATAATGAGATTGGATTGCCAGGTTACCAAGCATTTAGGAACAATAGGAAAGGAAAGAATTGTTGCAGATGTCTTAACTACAGCTGAGACAAACTGCAAGTGGTTGTACTCCCAATTACGGTCAGTGCAGATGACCACAAGCTACTCACGATCATGCTCCTGTTTGGACCCTACAATAAATCCCTGGTCATTGTGTGTGTCTATCTCCCACCTAGGAAGGCCAGTGAGGGCCTAAGCAACATCTTCAGAGCAATGGCCGGCATTAATAATGACTCATTGTCACAGGTGACTTCAACATAACTTGGCTCAGCAGTGACTCACCCGCTCTGAAGAATATTGTGACAAGCTCACATCTCACAATTAATCACAGAGCCCACTAGGATGAACCAGAAATCTGGCAAACACACTCTACTAGACTGACTCCTTGTTAGCCCACTGGATAGGCTATCTGAGGTCTCTGTGCTTCCTGACACTCTGAGCAACCATTCACCAATTACTTGTAGATGGCCCGATAAATTTAAAAAGGCTCCACCAATCATTGTGGAAAGCAGAGTCATAAGTAAAGGGCATCTAAGCTACCCAAAAGAAGCACTATCTCAGATCAACTGGTCACCCATTGATCTACAGCAGGACTTCGACCAAGCACTACAATACTTTATTAACAACTTCAGGATGGTATGCTAAAAATATTCTCCGGTCAAGAAAAGGAAAGCCTGTGGGTTTAACAATGGGTGGATAACCTGTGAACTCCTGGACCTCATGAGGAACAGGAACAACCTTTAGAGTAGGACTAGGTCCACGGGGCAGAGGGGGAATGATTTACAGAATTACAGGGCTGCCAGAAACAAATGTACACAACTCATAAGGAGTGCTAAAGCAAATTACTACGAGGAACAATTAGAAAGAAACTGGGGAGAAAAGAGGCAGTTCTAGAAAAATCTAAAGGACCTCCTTGGAAAGGATGAAAAAAAAACATGTTGTCCAATACTACAGCTTTAACTCAACAGACCCCTTTACCATAGCTGAGGACTTCAATTCGGCCTTTACGGACTTAAGCTCAGTTCTTCCAGTCGACTACCTTAAGCCAATTATGCGGACCAAGACAGCATACCTACTGAAACATCACCCTTACTTCTACTTTAAGTGACTTACAGTTAAAGAAGCCATGGGCTATGTAAAGAAAAGTCTTGGAAAAAATCAGGCCAGTTAGCGATAACATCGACATGAAGTTGATCACACAAACAATTGATGTGCTCATTGTTCCCCTCTCTAAAATATTTATTAAGTCATTCATATTAACTAAATTTCCCTCACTCTGGAAACAAGCCCTGGTGATCCCTGTCCAGAAGAGTGGGGACGGGTCATGCACAGCAAACTATAGGCCCATCTCCATTATCTCCCCCATCCAAAGCTTTGGAGGGGATAGTGGCCAATCAAATCACTGATTACATCCAGAAATACCATCTGCATGGCACTACCACAGCCCTGGCTGACTTCGCTGGGCTCCCAGCTCAAGACTCTGAGGGAGACTTGGCCCCGGGGTGGATAGAGCTTCCACAGCCGCTGCCTGAGCCCACAAGCCTGGATGCTCTCCACTGAAAGCTGAGACCCCAGCAGGGCTTCCAACTCAAGACTTCAAGAGAGACTCAGCCCCCGGGTGGATGGCGCTTCCACAGTTGCCACCCGAGACCACAAGCCCAGATGCTCTCCACTGAAAGTCAAGACCCCAGCAGGTCTCCCAGCTCAAGACTCCGAGGGAGATTCAGCCCTCTGGCAGACGGTGCTTCCACAGCCGCTGCCGCCTGAGATCACAAGCCCAGATGCTCTCCACTGAAAGCCGAGACCCCAGCAGGGCTCCCAGCTCGACTCTGAGGGAAACTCGGGCCCCGGACGGACAGCGCTTCCACAGCCACCACCCGAGACCACAAGCCCAGACACTCTCCACTGAAAGCCGAGACCCCAGCAAGGCTCCCATCTCAAGACTCTGAGGGAGACTCGGCCCCCGGGCAGATGGCACTTCCACAGCCACTGCCCAAGACCACAGTCCCGGATGCTCTCCACTGAAAGCAGAGACCCCAGCAGGGCTCCCAGCTCAAGACTCTGAGGGAGACTCAGCCCCCGGGTGGACGAAACTTCCACAGCCACCACCCGAGACCACAAGCCCGGATGCTGTCCACTGAAAGCTGAGATCCCAGCAGGAGTTCCAGCTCAACACTCTGAGGGAGACTCAGCCCCCGGGTGGATGGCTCTTCCACAGCCACTGCCCGGGACCACAAGCCCGGACACTCTCCACTGAAAGGTATGGCAAAAGCCATTAGCCAACCGGAACGCGAGCGCCTTCTTCAGCCTTGCCCTGATTGTTCCGCTGCCCGATATTGGTTTGGCCTTGCTAAAACTTCTGAAAAAGGGCTGTAATTGTTGTTTTTGCCAGAAATGAATGTTTAGTTTTTAATGTTAGCCTGCTTCCCAATGTGTTATTGTGCCTGCTAATCCTAAAGCCTTGAAGTGATCTCAGCTCCTATTCTGCTGTGTCTCTGGACTCCCGACTGTTGGGTGCCAAACTAAATCGGCCCCTTTGTCATGTAAATTTTAATCCTGTTGCTGGACTGCATGGCCTTTTGTCTCCGGCCAGTATTTGACTTCCTCCCGTCTCCTATCTCCTCAGCCAAGACCCCAGCAGGGCTCCCAACTCAAGACTCTGAGGGAGACTCGGCCCAGAGCGGACGGCACTTCCACAGCCACTGCCCGAGACCAGAAGCCCAGATGCTCTCCACTGAAAGGTACGGCAAAAGCCGTTTCTTTCTGCCCGCCCATCCCCACCCCTCCATGTATTAAATACGATATGCCCCACCCCAGTCATTTCCATGCCCCTGTAGTCTCTCTCTCTCTCTCTCTCTCAGGACAAACTTAACCACTGAAGAACCCTTTTGTGCTCACGGTCAAGCTCACTTAACAAGATCAGACACTGCTCATATTCTGATCCCTTAGATCTCGGGACTGTAGTGTTTCCGGTCCTACTAAGTACCCGGTGGGCCAGTTAAACTCTCAGGGCCAGCAAGACTCTGCCTCTGGGTGCCTTATCTACTGTGTCTACAGCCTAGATCACAAACCCCTGGCTCTGGTCCTCTGAAGCAGTTGACCAAGAACATCTGGTCCTCTGAAGCAGCCTAACAAGAACGTCCAGGCGGTGCCTCATTGCAGCACCATTCGTGACCCCGCATCGCCTTCCTATCTCATCCCTGTTATAGTGGTTTAGGCTATTAAACTAACCTAAGCCGTAAATCTAGCCAGCTCTATTGTACCTGTCATCTCCCAAACCTATTATGGGGGTGCCTCTTTAGATCCATGTTTTGCTTCCCCTCCTTCTTGTACCCTGTACGGTACCTAAGTCCACTCGGCTTGCTGGCGGTGGGACCCATGGCACCCCAGTGGGTTGCTGGGTATACCATTTCTCCTCTTACAATCACCTCTGTGTCCTCAGACTCCCTTATTTGCGGCCTCTCTCCAACTCTATGCACAGAGTTGGGACCAGGGAAGAGCTGCCAATGCAAAGTATATCCATCACTTTCGCAAGCATTTACTTCCCTTGTTGTCTTCCTGCCAGGGTTTTAGTATCTGCAGTTCTAGCTCAATTCAGATACAACACTTGACACCTCTCTTACAGAATACTACCCGCAGATCAGACTTTCACAGCTAAAAACTTAAAATGTCTCTAGCCTTTATCAGGAAGCTACTTCTCCTGCTTCTGTTATGCTCTGGAGACATCGAGCTTAACCCTGGTTCAGTTCAAACTATCACTTCCCCCTTGGACCTTGCAAACCTGAAATGGATGCAATTCTTGCACATGAATGTATGTAGCTTGTTAAAAAAATTTACAATAATACAGGCCTGGGTCACTCACACCAAACCAGATGTATTAGTTATCTCAGAATCTTGGCTCTGGCCCACCACGCCTGACAGGGAAATTAGCAACCCTGATTACTCCCTATTTAGAGCCGACAGGCCTACCGGGGGGGAGGAGTGGCCATATATGCAAAGGATAAATACACAGTAACATGTCTAGAAATTACATCCATTGCTAACCAATTCGAATGCCTGGTTCTAAAGCTGGAGATACCCTCATCCTCAGCGCTACATCTTATAGGTTGCTATAGGCCACCTTCTGCTGGTTCCCAAACCTTTACCCATCTAGCTAATGTTATGGAGCATGGCTCCCTTGAAACAGTCATCCTTGGGGACTTAAACTTTGATTGACTGTCCCAAGCTGTGGCACCTCTCAAAAGTTTTGTGTTGCCCATGAGCTAACCCAACTTATTGTCCCAACAAAAATGCCCTGCTAATAGTACTTTGCTGGATGTCATCTTAGCAAGCAAACCACACTTTTTCCCCAATGCAGGTGCATTTTTTCTGATGTCAGTGACATAGTATTATTGACAGCATAAGGTCAGCCCAGTGCCCACCATGCATGTCAAAGTTCTCTATCAAGCAGTCCAGATGCAATTTTGATCTGTCCGCCTACCTGGATGACTCAAAATCCTCAATGCGCTGACAGAACTTTTACTTAGCCAACTCCGTCCAGCTTGCCTATGAGATCTTTTCCGAAATCATGACTGAGGCCCTAAACAAGCATGCTCTCCTCGTAAAACTCAGGGTAAGGAGAAGAACCTGTCATTGGCTCACACCTGAACTCAAAGCAGCTTTATTAAACAGGGACAAGCTTTGGAAGAAAGCACGGTCTACGAAGGCCTAAACGGATTGGTGCAATTTTAGGGGTGCCAGGAATGCGTGCACCAAAATGATAAGAGATGCTAAGGCAACCTTCTATCGCTTAGAACTTGATTCTGCAACTAGGAGCTCTGACAAATTTTGGGATTCCATCAGGGACATGTCTGGACATACCTCCGGAACATCCTTGTCTGCAAAAATTTTCTCTGGCAATGGCACCATCTGCGACAAACTGGAAATACTGGATGCTTTCAACAACCACTTCACTACCGCAGGCCTTGTCTTTGATAACTCACCAGGCATGTTCCCTATGATCACAATGCAACGCGCTCAACTCTGAACCTCTCTTAACCAGTTCAGTATTTTCTTTCCAGCAAACTACACTGAAGGAGGTTGAAGATCTTCTACTAAAGTTGGACGAGAAGAAAAGTGCCGGTGCCGACTATCTAGATCCCTTCTTCCTAAAGGTCGCCTTCCTTGCTCTATCTGTACCAAATTCCCACCTATTCAATCTTTCTCTATCCCATGGTATCCTCCCGACTTTATGGAAATTAGCACATGTTATACCCTTGTTCAAATCTGGGGACCCTTGCAACTTAAATAATTACAGGCCAATCTCATTTACTACCCATCTTGTCAAAACTACTGGAAAAATAGTAAGCAAGCAACTGACATCTTCGTTGAATCCCTGAATCTTTTGAATCCTATGCAATCTGGCTTCAGAGGACATCACAACACTATCACAGCCCTTGCTAAGGTGACCAACGTTTGGCATCGGGACCTGGAAAACAAGAAATTTGTCTGCGCGGTGTTCTTAGAACTAAGCAAGGCTTTCGCACTGTTGATCATGAACTGCTCCTCTCCTCCCTCAAGGCTATAGGACTGGATGCTCTGTCCCTTCACTGGTTTGCAGATTACCTCTCTAACTGTTGGCAGCAAGTAAGATCCAATGGTGACCTCTCTCCTCTTAAGCTCTTGAAAAGAGGGGTCCCCCAAGGATCTATCCTGGGCCCACTATTGTTGGCAATTTATGAGAACAACTTAGACAAAAACATAACTAAGGCTAACATTCATCTATTCGCAGATTACATGGTCCTTTACCTAAGCCACTCCTCTCCCGAAGCAGCCTACAAAGATCTACAATTGGAATTCAACATCTTTCAGAGCCAGCTGCTTAACAAAAAATTGTTATTAAATGCAAAAAAAAACAAGGCTATGCTGGTCTCACCTTTTCTATCAGGAACAAACCCAGCCATGTCTGGTTCCATTCCTCAGATTACCACACACTTGGGAGAAAACTTGGAATACATAAGCAAATTCAAGTACCTGGGGGTGTGGCTCAACCACAAACTTTTTTTCTCTGAACATACTGAAGACCTTCTAAAGAAACTAAGACAGATGCTTGGCCTCTTCTTTAGGATAAATAACTACCTTACCTGTAATGCCAAGAGGAGGCTGGTACAAACTACATTTCTCTCCTTGATTGACTATGCTGACTTTCTCTATAGTCACTGCCCTGCCTCTCATCTTGCTAAACTTGCTTACTTTGTATCACAGGGCCCTGAGATTCATCACGGGACTACCACTTGCAACTCACCACCGTACCCTCTACACAGCCATGGTGTGGCCCTCCCTTCACTCCAGGAGACTCAGAAATGCTATATTCTGGACCTTCAAAGATATCATTAAGAAACTCCCCTTATATCTCCACTTGTCTACAGCTATGCAAACCTGGTACCTATGCCCTGAGAAGCTGCTCCCTCATTTATCTGAAGGTACCTAACCTAAAACTCATCTAGGGAGATCGCCATAAGTTTCGTGCTACCCTCTTTGTGGAATGCTGCACAAAAAACACTGAAGCTCAGCTCCCCAGTCAGTGTTTTCTCCTTTAAGACCTTATACAACAGATCAGTGAAAGAATTCTGCAATTGCTTCCCCCAAAGATAAATTTAATTACCCCTTCCTCACAGTCTCGGTCACTTTCTTTCCCTCCCTCTGCCTTCCTGCCTATTTTTTTTATCCCCCACCACCTGCCTTCCTGAGCCCAAGAGATTAAGCAGGTCCCCTATATATCTCTTTATTGCACATGTTTGCTCAGTTTGTCTATGTCATGCCTGTAATGACCAGCTCAAACAGAGCCATGTCCATGTTGATTTACACCCAAGCACTTTTTATGTTGGTGTGCTTGTGCAGCCAACATCTGGGACAGTGCAGCTTTAGAGCATGATCGCTGTTGGGCGAATGCAGGGCATGCACCAGTAGGTGCGTCTCACATTCCCAATCAGCCTGCATGTCAGTGGCACATCATGCATACATAATGGGGTGAGCACATCTAAGAAAAGGTCCACTGCAATCCAAGCAAAGCTCGTCAGACGCAGCGGTCCTTTTCTTGCCGTGCTCACCGCCATTATGTACATGGCAGGACACTGGCCATAGAACTGCCGACTTCAGGGGTGCCCAATCCCCCTATCAGTTGCCCCTGCCCCCTGTGAATGTGCCAATGGGGAAGCCCACTCCCCGTCAGCATAAAGCACACCCTCAATTGTTTAATGCTGAGGGGGTGCCCAATCCCCCTCAGCTCTTACCCTGCCCCCCTTTCCTTGTGTGCTGATGGGGGAGCCCACTCCCTGGTCTGCAGAAATAACCCCCCCAATTGTTTAATGCTGAGAGGGATGCCCAATCCCCTAACTTTGTGCCCCCCTTCTTTGTGTGCCGACAGGGTGCCCAATCCCGTCGTCATTAAATTCTGCCCCCATGTTGTTTGCCGCGAGAGTGCCCAATCCCCGTTGGCTACAGAGAGTCCCCAACAGTTAGGTGGCACGCTGGGAGCCCACCCCAGCGTGCCAAATCCCCATGAAAAAAAAACTGTCCACAATGTTTTTTTTTTCCTTTTTGAACCTGTAAAAGGAAAACAGTCCCTCATAGTCTCTGTGCCCCCCTCCCCTACCCGCACCACCCACTGTGCACCCTGCCTCCCCACACCCACCCTCACCCCATACTTACCTTCGGAACTCGGCGTGATGATCATCGGTGGACCAGAAACACGTCTGTACTTTTCAAAGCCGACCGCAAACTGAGGAAATGCTGGTAAGCTGTATAATGGGATAGATGGTTTTTTTAACTTTAGTACATATCTGAGGCATTTTTGTGATTTGGTTCTAAATTTCAACATGGGGTTTTGGGACCCTTCTCATGAATTCTTGCACTGTCAATGAGTTACTGGTCCCAAAAGGTGATTTCGCAGTCACTGCGTGGAATCACCTTTGGGACTGTATAAGGAAATGACAGTGCCACTGTTCATGAGGGGGCCTCAAAACCCTATGTTGCAATTTGGTGGGAAAATTCAAAATATGACTGCTTTTATTTATAAAGTGAGCAACTGCACAACTCACACTTGTACATTAGCACATTCACACTATTTTCATGCCAGATTCTCAACATTGCATTTACCACTTCTTGTGAATTGTACAGCTGTCATTTTTCACACCCTGGCCAAAATGTGTTTTCGCACTTCCAGCGCAGAATAGCGCGGTCGCTGTGTGAAATCAGTGTTCGGGACACATTGCAAAAATGAAAGTGATACTGTTCATGAGCAGAAGTCCTAAAATCCCTGTGTTGAAAATTTGGTGACAATACTCCATAAAATTACTGTTTTACGAGGTGCATAGCAACTGCACAATGTACACTTGTAACTTAGCGCATTCACAATATTTTCATGCCAGATTCTCACATTTGGCATTTTACTACACCTTCTTGTGAACTGTACAGCTATCATTTTTCACATCCTTGCCGAAATGTGTTTTCACACTTTCGGTGCAGAATGTGCGAAATCAGTGTTCGGGACACATTACAAAAATGACAGTGATACTATTCATGAGAAGAGGTCCTAAAATGCCTGTGTTGAAAATTTGGTGACAATACTCCACAAATGACTGTGTTATTTAGCGTAGGTTGTGCAGTTTGCACGTGACGCACGTATATCGCAAACTTAATATTCTTTACCCAGATTTTCTACAGTGCCATTGTTCTGCACCTCCTAATGAACAGTACAGCTGTCATTTTTCACATCCTGACCGAAATCTGTTTTCGCAGTTCAGGTGCAGAATAGCGTGGTCGCTGTGGAAAGTCCATGTTTGAGACACATGATGAAAATGACAGTGACACTCTTCATTAGCAGATGCCCTAAAATGCCTATGTTGAAAATTTGGGAACGTAAGTCAATAAAATTAGTGTTTTATGAGCATGCATTGCACAGTTTGCACGCACACTCATGACTTTGTGAATTGGTAATACTTTTCACTCCAGCTGTTCATCATTGGCATTTTCCATACCTCCTTATGAACACTGCAGCTGCCTGAAATGTGTTTTGCCCGTCCGGCACAGAATTGCCACGCCGCTGTGTGAAATCAGTTTTGGGACAGTTTGAGGAAATGACGGTGACACTATTCATGAGCAGGGGTCCTAAAATGCCTATGTTGAAAATTTGGTGCCGATATTCCATACAATGGCTTGTAGTAAGTGTGCATTGTGCAGTTTCATGCACCCTTGTAATTTCATTAATCTGCAATATTTTAATGCCACATTTTCACCACTGGCATTTGTGCACATCTCCTTATTAACAGTCCAGCTGCCATTTTTCACAGCCTGCCCAAAACATGTTTCTGCAGTTGTGGCGCACGATGGCATGCTCGCTGTGCAAAATCACCGTTTGAGACACATTCACAAAATCAGAGCACTATGCATCTCTGGCTACACCACTCCCACTGCCAATGCCAGTGCGACAACATTCGGCATTGACAAATGCATGTTTATTGTTAAAGTTGTATTGTACTTTTGTTCCTCCTGTGTTCACAAATGTGCATTATCACACTGCTTGGATTGTATTTGTTCCTTTGTCACTTTGTGTAACAGGTCCATCTTGTAAATGAGCCTGCTAAATGATGATCACCTGTATAAATAAAGACTTTGATTGATTGATTGATACTCACAAGGCCTTAGATTAGGGTAAACTGGTTGGCTCCATCTTCATTGACCTAACAAAGGCCTTCGATATGGTCTACCACCCCATCCTCCTGAATCAACTACAAACCCTTGGAAAGGCCCCTAATTCTGTCCAATGCTTCAAGGACTACTTATCTGATAGATCCCAAAGAGTCAAAATGGGCCAAGAAGTGTCTGATTCCAAAGTAGTCTCACTTGGAGTTCCCCAAGGGTCCATCCTCAGTCACCTGCTATTCAGTTTGTTCCTGAACGCTCTTCTGGAGGACTGTACCAGTAAAATTATTTTATACACTGACGATGTTGTCATAATCAGCATACACTCCCACATTGAGCCACTACAGACTGAGCTGCAGACTACCTTGCAACTGCTGGAGAAATGGTTCAGCTCTCAAAAGTGATTGCTCAACTATAAAAAAAAATGCACCTTTCTGACCCCCAGTTAAAGAGGAGGTACCCAGTCTTAGCTATCACCAATAACAAATTGGTCCCGCTTGAACAGGTACATTCCTTCAAGTACCTTGGAGTCACAATTGATGACACCCTCTCCTATGTGCAGCACACTGACATGGTGGTGAAGGCAGTTAACACCAAGTTTGGTGTCTTTTATAGGCACCAGAAAAGCCTTACACATAACCCCCACTGACTTTCCATCTTCAGCACCATTCTATCCATCATAGATTATGGCCTGGTGGTATATGGTACAGTCACAGATACAGCTCTCAAGAGGGTAGTAATAGCCTTACACAAGGCGTGCAGACTTCTGCTTAATGAGGACCACTTAATGTACACTTGCACAGTTTATGAGCAGTCCAACCTGCTAACTCTCAGTAACAGAATCAGATACCAATCTTGCCTTCTAGGGAGGAAGGCCATGCTCGGCCAAACCCCTACATGCATCTCTAAAATTATATTGGTTATGAACTCCATGTACAAAACCAGAAGGAAGGAGCTAAACCCACTCAGTGTCCTCTTTTGCAGGACAGTGCTTGGACAATGCTCCTTTTCCTACAGAGACCCTCTTTGGCATAATGTGATCCCAGCAGCCTCACTAAATACTGCAAACCCCTGGACCTTTAAATCAGACCTGAAGCAGTTTCTGTTAAGCAGGAGAGTATGTGAGTGCCAGATCTGATCTGATCTGATCCTGATGCACCTCCGGGTCCACATACTTCCCAGACTCAGTGGTATCCTACATAGCCACTTAATTTCAGCCCACCCCTGTTCCCTGGCCTCCTTCCTTGAAGCTAGCCCCTCCTGTGCTCCATCTTCTCCCAGCCACCCTGACTTGGGATTACCATACCTATATCAACTACACTCTCTGTCTCCTCTCTTCCTCCCTCTCCCTCTCTCTTCATCTCTCTCCTCCTCTCCAGCTCCCTCTCTCTCTCTGTCCCTCTATCCCTCCCATGCCCTATCTCTCCCTCTCTCTCCCTATCTCTCTCTCTTTCCCCTCTCTCCTTCACTACCTTTGCCCTCCTTTTATTTCCTAGATCCTCTTGCTTCTCTCTCTCTGTCTCTCCCTTCAGGTCTTAGGAATTGGCCCATATTACAGTACCTGTCTCTACCCCACCCACTATTCTGCCTTTTACTGTTAACCTTTACTGATCCTGTGACGATTCCTCTTCTCAAAGTAAAGATTCAACAAGCTCCCTCAGGGCTGCACTGTATGAATCCTATGCCCACCCTCCATCTGTATTTATAACTCGTAACTAAACACTGCAGTAATTTGAACCATTTTGTCAATTTTTTAAATCTATATGAGCTCTGTGAACCTGAAGAAACTATATGTCTGCAAATGATGTACTGTGTCTAAGACATGGAACCTTTGTAAAATAGTTTTTACACAAAGGTTGATTCCAAATCTTTATATAAATAAATAAATACATTTTGCATTTTAATAACTTTGCAACAGATCAATGGATTTGCAAACAATTTGGCATGCTCTGTCCTGTGGGTTAGATCTCTTGCCAGGGCAAGTTTCACTCTGGTCGGATGTACAGATTCTGAGATCCAGATGGTGCAAAAACCTTAAACATCACTCACCCCATTCTTATAAAGTATATAGATTTGACCTTATTCCCAGGTGGAATGGTGTGTTTGACTTAATAAGATCAAGGCACACCCCACACCTGCTCTACTGCCTGGTTTGGGAGGTGGGCTGTTAGGGGAAACCCTTATACCTCATTTCCAAACTTTTGTCACTGTGACCCTAACTGGAGCATTAACAAACTTTTTTGCAGCAAAGATAGTTAGATAGATAGATAGATAGATAGATAGATAGATAGATAGATAGATAGATAGACAGATAGATACTGTATGTAGATAGATAGATAGATACTGTCAATAGATAGATAGACAGATAGATAGATAGATACTGTCTGTAGATAGATAGATAAATAGATACTGTCTATAGATAGATAGATAGATAGGTAGATTGATAGATACATAGATACTGTCTGTAGATAGATAGATAGATAGATAGATAGATAGATAGATAGATAGATAGATAGATAAATACTGTCGATAGACAGCTAGACAGACAGATACTGTCTGTAGATAGATACTGTCTATAAAGAAATAGTCTGTAGCTAGAGAGACAGTGATAGATAGATAGATAGATAGATAGATAGATAGATAGATAGATAGATAGAAATATACTGTCTGTAGATGGATGGATAGAGATAGATACTGTCTGTAGCTAGAGAGAGAGAGAGAGAGATTGAGAGATAGATAGATACTGTCTGTAGATAGACAGATAGATAGATGGATAGACAGATACTGTCTGTAGATAGATAGATAGATAGATAGATAGATAGATAGATAGATAGATACTGTCGATAGACAGCTAGACAGACAGATACTGTCTGTAGATAGATACTGTCTATAAAGAAATAGTCTGTAGCTAGAGAGACAGTGATAGAGAGAGATATAGATATAGATAGATAGATAGATAGATAGATAGATAGATAGATAGATAGATAGATAGATAGATACTGTCTGTAGATGGATGGATAGATAGGTATATAGACAGATACTGTCTGTAGATGGATACTGTCTGTAGATCGATAGATAGAGATAGATACTGTCTGTAGCCAGAAAGAGAGAGAGAGAGATTGAGAGATAGATAGATACTGTCTGTAGATAGACAGATAGATTGATAGACAGATACTGTCTGTAGATAGATAGATAGATAGATAGATAGATGAAGATAGATAGATAGATAGATGAATATATACTGTCTGTAGAGCTGTCTGTAGAGCCCTTGAACAGGGCTGCTTCAGCTCCCCCACGGTCGGCTGGCACCCAGCCAGCCACCAACCTAGACCAAGACACCTGCCTGCAGCTCCTTGGAAGCTGCCTGCCCTTGAACAGGGCTGCTTCAGCTCCCCACGGTCGGCCGGCACCCAGCCAGCCACCGACCAAGACCAGGACACCCACCTGCAGCTCCTTGGAAGCTGCCTGCCCTTGAACAGGGCTGCTTCAGCTCCCCCACGGTCAGCTGGCACCCAGCCAGCCACCGACCAAGACCAGGACACCCGCCTGCAGCTCCTTGAAAGCTGCCTGCCCTTGAACAGGGCTGCTTCAGCTCCCCCACGTTCGGCCGGCACCCAGCCAGCCACCAACCAAGACCAGGACACCCACCTGCAGCTCCTTGGAAGCTTCCTGCCCTTGAACAGGGCTGCTTCAGCTCCCCCATGGTCGGCCGGCACCCAACCAGCCACCGACCAAGACCAGAACACCCGCCAGCAGCTCCTTGGAAGCTGTCTGCCCTTGAACAGGACTGCTTCAGCTCCCCCATGGTTGGCCGGCACCCAGCCAGTGACCGACCAAGACCAGGACACCTGCCTGCAGCTCTTTGGAAGGTACGGGACAGCGCAGTCAATCGGAACACGGGTGCTTCCAGCAAACCCACTCTGATTGGCCAGGACTTTTCCCCTGCTATAGACACCTGGCACTTTGTTAGATTTTCGATAGAACTAAGCACATTTCAACTTTGTAATTAGAAGTTTTTCAACTGTATTAGCTGGATTGTAATTTCTACTACTGTTTTAAAGTGCTTACACCTCTTCTGTCTGACTGCTCTTCCTGCAGCGCCCCCATCCAAGCACTCTGCCTTGGCGCCAATAAGTCTAACTACCTTTTTTTTTTTTTTAAGTGGCTAGTTTTCCATTAGCAGATTATACAGACCTGCCACTTGAGGGATTCTTGGTCTTCTACATAAATCACTGTACTCATTCTTGGGCAATATGGCCTGCATTATCATTCTACTTCTTTCCCGGTGCTGCTACAAGGGGTGGTTGTAATTGAGGTTCCCCTAAGCTTCACTCAACAGGCTGACAACCTCCTTAAAACTGCCTGTGCGACAGCTCTACAACTGAAAACAGGAAGCCCTCAGTGTCTGCCATCCACCCTTCAGACTCAAGTCAGATAGATGCTGAGCACCCTATTATTACCTACGCTGCGCTGTCATACCGATAGATACCGATAGAATCCTCTGCAGAGAGCCAGCATGCCTGGGCACTCTTGATTAGTGCTGCACTGCCATAGGGGGATTGTGATTGGTACGCCCACCTGCCTGCTTTGCTCTGATTGGAGCACCTTCTCTATAGCTTGTTACAGTGTTCCCTTCTTAGTTCTGACTTCTCAGCTCTCGCTCTGACCTGAAATTTTTTCCCACCCCTTCCATCCCCCTCTCCCAGGCCTCCTTTAAATGCACTCATGATCCGCCTCCTATATCATATTACTGCTTCATTGGCCTAGTTTCGACTGCTGCGAACCTATGATTGGTATCTGAGTGTGGCCAATAAGACTGCCCTGTGTGAATATCTCTTGAGCCCCGCCACTAACTAAGCTGCTCCTGCTCTCCTTGTTCCCCTTTCTGCTGTATTTTCTCATCTAGGTTTTAAGTGAGTACCTAGGTGGGCAAATTACTTGCCTAGAAAATATTGCACTAATACAAATAATCAGACCACTCAATCTGCTACCATGGCTCTCCTTATTGTGTTTTTATTGCTCCTAAGGTGCAGAGTTCTCAAGCAATACAGTGCAATTCAAGTACCTCAATGCAATTCAGTTCTCCAATGTACCTTATCAATACCTAATGTTATAACAGTCTACTGTGCAGACACTATGTCATTCTCCTCTCCCCTTTTAGCCTATTCCCCCCAGTTAGCCTACACCCTCTTGCTACTGTCCTTATCTATGTCTATTCAAGCACTTACATTGATCACGATCAACTGTCATTACAGTGATGCTGCCTCTTGCGCAGCACGATATGGGTTGCCGCGAAGAAATAAAAAAGCAGTCTCCATTCTTATAAGCTCCTTAAAGAAAGTTATACTTCTGCTTCTTCTCTGCTCAGGAAATGTGGAGCTCAACCCTGCCCCCCCACCTTACCTCGCCTATCGATTTTGCTGAGGCCACAGGTCTCAAAATGATGATGGTCAACATTTTAAGCCTGCCTAAAAAACTTGTACAACTGCAAGCCTGGGCTGCACACATTAATCCTGACCTTATCATAATTACTGAGTCGTGGTTAAAAAAGATGAACACTGATCAACAAATATCACTGCAGGGCTACAATTTATTTAGAGCAGATAGAGAGTCTAGAGGCGGGGGTGTGGTTATCTATGCCAAATCTAAGTACTCGGTCACCAATAGTTGCAAATCTCTAGCCAAGGAATTTGAGTTAGTTTCGCTGAGCCTTCATCTCCCCTTCTCGGAATGTATCACTATCCTAGGTGGCTATAGACCCCCGTCTGGTGGTGATGAAGTCCTTAATCTTTTGAAATCCATGTTTGTAGATGCAAAAACTGAAACAATATTTCTAGGAGATCTAAATATGGACTGGCTGTCACCTAAATCCTGCGCGCCTCAAATCCTTTGTGACGAGCTAGGTCTTGGGCAATTAGTCAGTGAACCCACTAGGAACAACACTCTAAATACTGCCAACAGTTCCATTCTAGATGTGGTACTAACCAACCATCCACACAAAATATCTCATTGGGCAGTGTTTCACAATGACATGAGCAATCATGGAATTGTTGCTGTATAAGATCTCAAATTAAGGCCCGCCACAACCCATCTTTATAACAAAAGATCCTTTCACAAATTCAGTGCAGTAAACTTCTATCTGACCTGAGCATGATCAGATGGCAAGATCTCTACCTAGCCAAAGATGTCAACAAGGCAGCTTACATCCTTAATGACAAACTCACTTCAATAATAAATAAGCATGCCCCTTTCATCAAAGTAAGGGTACGGAACAATTCCAACCCCTGGTTCTCCTCGGATCTCAAGGCAGCCCTTATACCTCAAGATAAGCTCTGGGCTAAAGCTAGACATTCCAAAGAATCTTTGGATTGGCAGGCCTTTAGAACAGCCAGGAATAACTGTGTGAAAAAACTTCGCTCTGCTAAAGCTAACTATTATATTTCTACTCTCGAACAAGCTAAAGGTAACCCTCATGAAATATGGAAGACTATCAAAGCTATAGAAGGATGGCCCATGGCCACCTCTGTCCCAACAAAGATAGTTGCAAGTGGCAAGATTGTGGAAAACAAGTCCCTAATCCTGGAGGAACTTAACTCCCACTTTGCCACAGCTGGATTAGCTTTTGACTCGTCACCTTATGCTGGTGCTATGGTGAGCCAGCATACCCCTTCCTCTACATCTAGTCCTGCACCCAGCCCTTTCCAACTGCGCGAGATAACTTATAAAGAAGTGGAAGATTCTCTTCTTAACTTAGACACCAATAAAAGCGCAGGGGACGATGGCTTGGAACCCTTTTCCTAAGGTCAGGGTACGCCCATCTCACTGCCCCAATTCTCCACATCTTCAATCTTTCCATTACATCTGCTACTGTGCTGTCCTGCTGAAATCAGCACATATCCTCCCTCTATTTAAATCTGGTGACCCATGCGATGTAAACAACTATAGGCCTATCTCCATATTGCCTATCCTTTCTAAAGTTCTTGAAAAACTGATCCATATTCAGTTAAAATCTCAATTGAAACCTTCTCTCTCATTAACCCAGCTCAATCCAGCTCCGGCTAATCATAGACAATCGCTGCACTAGCAAAAGTAACTAATGATTGGATCTGTGCTATAGATGCTAAGAAGGTAACTGGCTCAGTCTTTTTGGACCTCAGCAAAGCTTTTGATACTGTTGATCACAAACTATTAGTCAATTGCCTTGCAAAATTGGGTGCCACATACCATACCACCCAGTGGTTCTCTAGCTACCTAACTGGAAGATTCCAAAAAGTAAAGCGGAAGGCTTTTTTTCTGCTGCCTTGCCAGTTGCAGAGGAGTCCCAAGGATCCATCTTAGGCCTTATCTTGTTTTCTTTGTACATTAATGACTTACATGCTAACATATTGACGTCCAATCTGCACTTTTTGCAGATGATACTGTTGTATACTTCTGGCTCATCGTTATCTGAAGTCAAGGAGTGCTTCAAGCGGACTTAACTTAACTGAGCATAATCTAATAAAGGCAAATCTTCTGTTCAATGCTAAGAAGACTAAGCGATGATATTCTCCTGCAGTGCTGTCACAGGCCCCCAATACCCTTGCCCAAGACTTCATTGTCACACGCTAAATGAGCCTCTGGAAGTTGTAACCAAATTTAAATATCTGGATCGACAATAAATTATCTTTCAATGACCACGTTGAAGATGTCTCTAGAAGGTTAAAAGCAAGGTTAGGTTTCTTCTACGAAATAGGCCCTTTTCCCTTTGAAACTCGAACAAGCTTGTACAGCCCACTTTTCTCCCCTACTTGACTATGGTGATGTAATCTATTCCTCCACCACTCTTGCAAATCTAAGTAAACTGGACATCCTTTATCACCGTGCATTACGGTTCATTACTAACTCCCCTTACCGTTCGCACCACTGTGACTTATATGTAGCTGTTGGTTGGACATCCCTTACTACTAGACGCCTGCTCCATGCTGGGCTATGGACTCTTAAACTGCTCCTGCAGAAATTGCCAAGCTATCTCTTCCCTTATTAGTATCTCACATAGTGCATACTCATTAAGAAAATCTGACTTTATTATGCTTGATATACCAAGGACGCAGACCTCCTTTGGAAAACGTGATATTGCATATGCTCTTCCCTCCATTTGGAACCAACTACAAACCGTACTCAAACTAACTAGCACAGTTTCAGTAAACTTCTACAAATCGCTAAGTTCAGCCAAAATAAAAGACACCTGTAACTGTCATTAAGTCTCTTCCTTCCCCATGTGTGCCATATTTATCCACTGGTAAGGTATAATTGTTTTGTCATATTAACTGCTTTCCCTTCCCCTTCTACTCCTGGCTTTATCTATGCTTACGCTGCACTGCTACTCTATCAAATCACTCCTCCCCCCATATCAGTTGTAGTCTGTTGTTTGTTCTAGCTGCCAAAAATATATGTATTGCACACACCAGTCATCATGTTTCATTTTCAGTATGCAACTTGTAAGTCGCTTCCCTGTGTTATATTAATGTTTACCACCTGTGGTCACCTATGTGGTACCCTTGTATGTATATCCAGCCTGTATCATATAACGTGCATTTCATGTATATACTGTTATTACCTATCTATGTTTGTACTTTAAGTGTTTTATATCCAGGACCTCCTTGTGAATGAGCTTGCTCAATGGAGTTTTCCTGCAATAAACTTGAAAGATTGAAGGAAGATAGATAGATAGATAGATAGATAGATAGATAGATACTGTCTGTAAATAGATAGATAGATAGATAGATAGATAGATAGATAGATAGATAGATAGATAGATAGATACTGTCTGTAGATAGATAGATAGATAGATAGATAGATAGATAGATAGATAGATAGATAGATAGATAGATACTGTCTGTAGATAGATAGATACTGTCTTTAGATAGATACTGTATGTAGATAGATAGGTAGATACTGTCTGCAGATAGATAGATACTGTCTGTAGATAGATAAATAGATAGATAGATAGATAGATAAATAGATTGATAGATTCTATCTGTAGATAGATGATAGATAGATAGTAGATAGATAGATACTGTCTGTAGCTAGATAGATAGATAGATAGATAGATAGATAGATAGATACTGTCTGTAGATAGATAGATAGATAGATAGATAGATAGATAGATACTGTCTGTAGATAGATAGATAGATAGATAGATAGATAGATACTGTCTGTAGATAGATAGATAGATAGATACTGTCTGTAGATAGATAAATACTGTATGTAGATAGATAGATAGATAGATAGATACTGTCTGTAGATAGATACTGTATGTAGATAGATAGGTAGATACTGTCTGCAGATAGATAGATACTGTCTGTAGATAGATAGATAGCTAGATAGATAGATACTGTCTGTAGATAGATAAATAGATAGATAGATAGATAGATAGATAGATAGATAGATAGATTGATAGATTCTATCTGTAGATAGATGATAGATAGATAGTAGATAGATAGATAGATACTGTCTGTAGCTAGATAGATAGATAGATAGATAGATAGATAGATAGATAGATAGATAGATAGATACTGTCTGTATATAGATAGATAGATAGAGAGATAGATAGATAGATAGATAGATACTGTCTGTAGATAGATAGATAGATAGATACTGTCTGTAGATAGATAGATAGATACTGTCTGTAGATAGATAAATACTGTATGTAGATAGATAGATAGATAGATACTGTCTGTAGATAGATAGATACTGTCTGCAGATAGATAGATACTGTCTGTAGATAGATAGATAGCTAGATAGATACTGTCTGTAGCTAGATAGATAGATAGATAGATAGATAGATAGATAGATAGATAGATAGATAGATAGTGGTGAGGTAGCTCCACTATAGGTAGGTAGTTAGGGTTGAACTGGGGGATAATGTTACACTCGAAATTTTGCACTTTAATATCATTGCTACAGTTTGACAGATTTGCACAACATATTGCAAGTGTAGTCTCATGTGGTAGATTTCTGGATCAAGCCAGTTCATTCTATTCAAATGTGGTTTCTGAGAACTGGATAGCGAAAAAAGGTGAATTGTTCATAGTTTGTCCCATTGGTTTGAATGGAATTTCTTTGAATTTGGCTGCAGCCAAATGGTTTGGAATTTTGATCTAAAAACTTTAGGGTAGAAGGAGGCTGGGCCACAGATGTACCTTTTGTCCTATTTGGTGAAACAATATGAATCTGTTCCAAAGTTACTTAATTTTGAAATTTTTTAAAATGGGTTCTGAGCATGCTCAGTAAGCGCCTCAAGATAGCTGTATGAAACGTAAACAAATTCTTGTTTCATAGTAACGTCATCTTCTTCCATGAGGGGAAAATTATTGTTTTGTTTGTCACCATCTTCAGGTCTGTGTTCCTATAAAATTTTATTTAAGGATCCACAAAAGGACATTCCTGAGAGGGACCAATAGATGTAGCTGGCTTTCTGGGACCCGCTTAGCTGGATTCTGCACTTAGGTGTTATAGAAATGGCCTTGAAATGTGTTTTAAACATTATAAATCTTTTTCATATTTTCATATCATGAGTGACAAGATTGTTTTTTTTAGAAATCCTTTTTTGTTTGGCTGCATCTTTTCCCTGTCTATTGGTACCCCCCACCTCATCACCCTTCCCTTTATATCACTATTTTTCCTTGTGTCTAGTGGTGCACCACCCTCTGAATGCCCTCCCATAGTTTTTTTAATAAAAATATTTTCTATTTTTCACTGGTGTCTCGTGATTCCCCCACCCTCTGATCACCCTCCGCATAAATTATTATTGTTTCCCTGGTGTCTAGTGGCACACCATCCTCCGATCATTGCCCCCATACAATATTATTATTTCCCTGGTGATTAGTGGCACCTCCCACCTTCCAGTCACCATCTGCATTCACTTTTTCCCCAATGTCTAGTGGCACCTCCCACTCTCCAATGGTCATCCCAAACTGGAATAAAGAAAACAGTGGTCCCCTGAGGATTTTTTTTTGCTGTAAAAAGAAAATGGTCCCTCACTGATGTGATCCCCCCACACCCACTTCCTACTCTGCACCCACCACCCACACTCTCGCACACCCAACACTCCCTCACTCACCAGAACAGGTACCAGGCTGAAGATTCACTCTTCTATGGAAGACATTTCTTGCTGCTGATCCTGTTGACTGCAATATGACTAAGGTAAATGTGGTTCAGTGTATTTCAATGGGGTTTTCAACTCTCCTGCATAACTTTGCTGTTTAGCATATTTTGATCCCAAATTTTCAACATGGACATTTTGGACCCCACCTCCGACACAGTGTCAGTGGAACTATGCACAGCATCTGTGAGAAAGGTGATTTCACGATTTGCTGGATGAAATCACCTTTCAGGCAGTATTAGAACATTCTCACTGACCTTGTTCATGAGGTGGGATCATGAAGGTTATGTTGAAGTTTTGGGGTCAAAATATGTAAAAATGCCAAAGTTATGTATAGTCGTGGAAATTTTGCTCAGCTCCCCATAACATTGGCAATTTTAAGTATTTGACAATAAATTTTCAAACATACACATCTTTTTACACCACCTCATGAATGTGACAGCTGTCATTTTTCAAACCCTGGATAAACTGTGTTTTCACCCCAGTAGCATACAACAGCATTGTAGTGGCAAGGAATCACATTTTGGCAGGATTTAACAATTTTCATTACTGGTTTCAAGAAGGGATAATAAGAAGGCTATGCTGACAAATTTTCTCCTGTTTTAGTACACAGCTAAAGAGGATATATATACCACACCAGTATCCAGTATTGTTAGGTTGATTAAGCACTTTAATGTTAAACCAAACATTTTGCATGTTAATAGCTTTGGCATTGTATGATGGATTTGCCTGATATTTTGCAAGCATGCTCTGGTGCCATAGATCTCGATCTAACAAGTTACATTATGGTCAGTCAGATGAGTGGCTGTGGAGCTGCATAATGAAACTCAAAAACAAGACTTTTAGTGTTTCTTTGCTCGAGCCCACAACCCGCATGATTTGTCTGTTTGGTCTGCCCTATTTTTTACAGGGGGAATAAAAACCAAAAAACACATTTTCAAGCTCGACCCCGTTGTACTTTCACAAATTGTGAAAGAAATGGCCATGACACTTTCGCAAATCACAAAAGTGTAGTGCTATTTTTGCAAAACTTTCGCAATTTGCAAAAGTACGTTGTCCAAAAACTGCAAATTTTTGCCAACCCCATGCAACAAAACGGTTGAGGCTTTTGGGCTGAGATTTGCATGGTGGCAAGCCTGGTAACACAGATGTGCTTTTTGGTTTGGTACCACAACATTCAACATGCCCAAAGTTATAGCATTTCAAAGATGAGATTTTAGATAACATTGAGGTGCCCGTGATGCCTTTTGGTTCTCGATCTCAAAATGAAGAGAGATACAGATTTTTGCTACCCAAAGTTTACCTCACCTTTGACCTAACTGGTAGAAACAAGTTTTGAAATCACAGATTACACCAGCAGTGGAATGTTTTTCCTTCTTGCTACAGTTACAGAGATATTGGCAAATTACTGTCACAAGGGTTCCAAGCATGACTTTTTCAGCACATTTCAGTGCCCATGTCTTGTAAACGATGCGAGATAACACCACATTTCCATGGTTTTTCATTGTGCTATGAACTGTAACTGATGCATTAACAGAGTTTTTGTAATGAATGTGTGTGTGTGTGTGTATACATATATATGTATATATGTATATGTGTGTGTGTGTATATATATATATATATATATAAATACATACTATATATATATATATATATATATATATATATATATATATTCATGGCAAAAAAACTCTGTTTTGCATCAGTTAGGGTTGTTCACAGCAACAAAAGTGAGGAAATTCGATGTTAGGGCTGAAATCCCCCCTTGCACCCTCCAACTGCTCACCCCAGCCGGCATTGGGGTGTGCATTGAGGTCATCAGTCCTAACTCTCACCCCATCACATGTGTAAACAAGCTGAGGTGGTGAACTATAGGAGAATGGGGTGTGAGTTAGGACCAACGACCCCAACGCACACCCCAATGCTGGCTGGGGGGCTGGGTAGGGGGTGCAAGGGGGTTTCAATCCTAACATTGAATTTCCTCACTTTTTGCTGTGGAACAACCCTATGATGCATTAAACAGAGTTTTTTTTGCCATGAATTTCCCTTCTTTTTGAGAAAGAGGACTATAAGTCATGAATGGAATGTGGTGGCAGGAGCGCAGGCTCTTCAAGCCCCGTGCTCTCACCACGTGTTTTTTTGACTCATAGTAACGGTAACTGCAATGCAAATGCAAGTGGTAATGGTTACACACATGGTCACTCAAACGTAAATGATAAAGCAAACGTTAATAGGAATGCAAACACAAAGTGATGCCAAAGCTAACAGTGACACAGAGAGAGATGAAAGTGCATATGGAAACACAAGCGGTAACGTGCACGGTCATGGTACCACTATTGTAAATGCAAATGGTAACTGTAACAGCAACAATAACGCCAAAGGGAACAGAAATGGAAACGCAAGTGCGTACAGAAATGTAAACCGTAACGTGTATGGTCACGGCACCAAGAATTGGAAATACAAATGGTAATGGTAACAGCAAAAATAACGCAAAGGCAAACGAAATGTGAACACAAGCGTGATATGGAAATATAACTGTAATGCACACAGTCACGGGTACCACAATTGTAAATGCAAATGGTAACGGTAACAGTAACAATAACGTCAAAGGAAACAGAAATGCAAATGCAAGCAAGTAAGGAATGCAAACCGTAACACACACGGGCACGATGACACAATTGGAAATGCAAATGCTAATGGTAACAGCAACGATGATGCAAAACGAAGGCAAACGCAAATGGAAGGGCAGCCGCAAATGCAAATGGTAATGCGCAAGGTGATGCAAATCAAAATGCAAACACAAACAGTAGTGTAGACACAAATGGTAACAGTAACACAAATGCAAGCGCAAACGAAATGCAAAGAGTAATGCACACGGGTATGCATAGGGAATGCTAATACAAATGGGTACAGAAACACAAGGGAAACACTGTGTAACAGTAAGTGGAGCACACACCCTGGTTTTCCCCAACAGCTGCACAGAGAAACACAGTGACTACAAAGAATGTATGCATAATAATGGGCCTCGGACCAGAAAACAAACTCTTGCAATACTAAATTGCTTATATCTGAGGAACGATACGATAGGAAAAAATTAAAATGTCATATGATTCATGACTTTCCTGGCTAGGTTTGCACTTTATGCAGATGAAAAGTCCGTATCTCGTACCGTTTCCAAGATACAGGCCCGAAGGCAGAATTGAACGCTGCAATGTTAGTCTATGGGAAAAGCGTCAACTTCAGAGTATGGTAACTTTGCATCCTGCAATATTTTGTCACCAAACCACAAAAGGCACATCTGTGGGATGTTGGCTTTTCCTCCAAATTTCAGCCCAAATGACCAAACCATTCTTTTGCAGCAGGGTGGCAAAGAAGTCCTGTTATTTTGTATAGTGTTCAAGTGGCGTCGAGATTTCAGCACTTTCACAAAAAATCATAAGAAAGTGTCACAGGTGCGACATTACTTTTCCCAAAAATTCAAAACATATTTCTGGGGTGTTTAACCCCAAAATAAAGACATGCCCTAGCATCCTCAGGGCCGACTAGGTAAACACAAAAATAATTGTGTCCCTAGAGGTCCCAATTTTAAATAACATTTCTGTGATCAGTAACTGGAAAAAAAATGGCTGACTCACGACACTACAGGGGTCATTTACAACACTAAAAACTGCATTTGTGACACTGTCGAACTTTTTGTTAACTTTTCCCATTGACTATAATGGGAAACTTGTTTTTTGAATAACTTTTGAACCGTTCAATATTTTTTAGCAAAATCTTCAAAAGACACATCAGGGACTCCGCCTGCACATTACCTGATGTTCGGACCAGTCATGCAAACCATGCAACCTGTAGGTGCGAGCAAAGAATGTGCAAAAAGCATAAATGTGCTATGGAATGTTGCTTAATAACTTCACAACCATACATGTGACTAGTATAAAAGTTAGCAGATCCCAAGATCTATGCTACCGCTCTGCGCCTGCCAAATTTCAGGCAAATCCATCTTATGGTGGAAAAGTTATTAAGGTGCAAAATTTCACCATTTAACTTAAGGGTACTCAACTCTAACAATAGTGGCACTACCGGCCACTATAATATATATATATTATATTATGGTAGCACGGTAGTGCTACCATAGTTAGGTTGAGGAGCCATTTACATGTTAAACCCAAAATTTTGTACCCTAATAACTTTGCAACTGTTTGATGGATTTGCCTGAAATTTTGAAACACAATCAGGCCATACGCGTGGGTTCTGCCAAGTTTTGTATCTGTTGGATACACGGCCACGGAGTTATTAACATGATCTGCACGCTATGCTTATGTTTTTTCTGGAATTCTACAGTCACACCTACAGGTCGCATGGTTTATGCTACCTGCCAGAAATCTTCAGGGAACATGCAGCTGGGGTCCCCAATGTGCCTTTCAAGATTTCGTGAAAAATATTAAACGGTTCTAAAGTTATTCAAAAAACAATTTCCCATTACAAGTCAATGGAAACATTAAAAGTTCAACAATGTAGAAAATGCACTTTTTTTGCTGTAGAAATAGCCCTGTTACTGTCGCCAAATCCGCCATTTTGTTTTCAGTTAGTGATCAGAAAAATTGGCATTTAAAATTGAGACCCTCTAGCAACCTAATTCTTTTGTATTCACCTAGTCGGGCCGTGAGGATGCTAGCCATGTCTTTATTTTAGGGTGAAACACCCCAGAAATATGTTATTCAGATTTCTGGAAAAAGTGCTTTCGCAAAGTAGTGTCACACTCATGACAGGTGTCGCATATTTTTGCGAAAGCTTTCGCAAATCACGACACTACTTTGCGACACTATGCCCAAAATAACACTAATATTTTGGCACTCCGCTGCAAAAGAACGGTTTGGAATTTTGGGCTGAAATTTGGAAGGAATGCAGCCAACATCTCACAGATGTGCCTTTCTGTGTTTTGTTGAAAAAATATTACACGGTGGCAAAGTTACCTTACTCCAAAGTTGACACTTTTTCCCATAGGATAACATTACGGCGTACAACGCATTGCAGCAATCATTTGGAGCCCTGCTGCAAAATAATGGTTTGGTCTTTTGGGCTAAAATTTGCAGGGAACACAGCCAACTTCCCAAAAATGTGTCTTTCAGTGGTTTGGTGAAAAAATATTACAGGGACGAAAAGTTATGGCAGTCCGAAATTCTGTTTTTTTCCCATAGGATAACATTACAGTGTTCACCTCGCCTTTCAGAGCCTGTATCTCGAAAACAGTGCGAGATACAGACTTTTTATCGAAAAATTTCTTAGCCCCCTAAAGTACAAAACTAGCCAGGAAAGTGATAATTCATATGACTTTTAAATGTTTTTTCTGTGTCATACAGTTACTGACATATAAGCAATTCACTATTCCAAGTCCTCATTTTTGTGTTCCGAGAGTCATTATTTTGCATACATTCTTTGTACTCACTGTCTTTCTCTATACAGCCTTTGGGTAAAACCAGCCTATAATAAACACGTACTCTTACCATTGCCATTTCTGCTTGGTTTCTGCCCGTTTCACTTACTGTTCATGTTTACGCCAGCATGTGCTTACCTTTATGCTTTTACTTGCAGTTATGTTTGTGTTGTTTTTAACATTTCTGTCTACAGTACTGTTTCTCTTTCTGTTTTGCTTTGCATCACCATGCGCATTACAATTTGTGTTTGAGGGCACAATGTTACTATGTGACAAGACATCACGTGGCGGGAGCGCGGGGCCCTCCTTCCGCTGCAATACATGGCAGGAGCGCGGGGCCCTTTCCCACCACTGCATTACATTCACTATTTCTCATTATTATTCTCAAATGAAGGAATTAGAGGCAAACTCTGTTTAATGCATCAGTTAGGGTTGTTCCACAGCTACAAAAGCAAGGAAATTCAATATTGGTTGAAACCCCCTTTCCTTCCAGTTTCACCTTCTGGGCAAATCAGGGTGCATTGGGGTCATCATTCTAACTGTCACCCCATTATCCTATTCTCAGCTTCTTTCCTCATGTGATGGGTGACACTTAGGGCTAATGACCCCAATGCACACCCCAATTTCATTCTGGGGGGGTGGGCTGGAGGGGTGCAAAGGGGGTTTCAACCCTAACATTGAATTTCCTCGCTTTTGTCATTGTGGAACAACCCTAACTGATGCATTAAACGGAGTTTTTTGCCTCTAATATATATATATATATATATACAGAGAGAGAGACAGACAGACAGAGAGAGTAGTAGCACCACTATAGGACTATAAGTAGGGTTAATAGAGTTTCTACTGTATATTAAAGCACAGATTTTGCACTTTAATGACTTTGCAACCTATCAATGGATTTGCACAAACTTTTACATGCACGGTCTACTGGGGTAGATCTCTTGATTTGCCAAGTTTAATTCCAGTCCAATTTGTGGATTCTGAGATTTGGATAGTGAAAGTTTAACATGTGGCACTTTTTGTAGTTTTTTTCTCATCGTGCTGCAGAGACAGTGTAGAATGTTGGTCTGAAATGTTTATGGTAGAAAGAGCTTGGATGACAGAACAGGCCAGCATTTATCTGGTGAAAAAATATTAATCATTCAAAATTCATAGCATTTTTAAGGTCCCACTATTTTCAATGGGATTATTTTTCAGGATAGCTGCACACTACAAGCAAGAGGATCCTTGTTCATGAGGGACTCTTCCTTGCATGCCGGTTGTCAATCCTGGATCACCAGAAATAATTGTTTGTTCATGAGCGCCATCTTGTTTTTGTTTTGACCTAAATAACCTCACATCTCTGTCCAGGGATGTCTCTGCTTACACATCAAAAGATGTGTTTTGCTCTTCAGGAGTTGACAAGCTATCCTCTGTGGTTTCCTGCATGTGTTTCCTCCTATTTTTCCTTTTTTACCTTTTAAAATCCTTGTTCACCACTTGCTAACTTCCTTGTTCGCCATCCTGGTTTGTCACTGGCAAACAAAGAAATCTGTTGTTGAACAAGGATTCCCGCATGGCTATCTGGTCGTAAAATTTTGATGACCAGATGGCCAGAATGGGGATCCTTGTTTGCCAGTGATGGCTCAGGATGGCGGACAACAAATTTGGCTGGTGGACAAGGATTCCTGTCTGGTCATGAAAATTTGTTGACCAGATAGCCAGACCAGAGATCCTTTTCCACTAGCCAATTTCCTTGTTCACCAGTAATGAATTAGGATGCTGGACAAGGAGTTTGGCTGACGGACAAGGATTTCTTTGTAGCCATCTGGTCATCAAAATGGGGTGATTTGTTAGGAATTTCTTTCCCCTTTTTTGCCCCCTCTTTTACATCCCTGGAGTCTAGTGGCACCCCTACCTTGAATCTCCATATGTTATTTTTGGTTTTATTTATTTTTCCTTTATTTTTTTATAAATTTTTTTGTGGCTTTCTTGCCACTTATCTCTGGTTTCCAGTGGTACCCCTCACCTTCTGTTCCCCCGAAATTATTGGTGGTAGTGGTTGTTCCACTCTTAGTTCCCCTTTTATTTATTTTTATCCCTGTCAAAAAAAAACGCAATGTCTTTTGCTGCCCATTACCTATAAATAGAAAAAATGTCCATCATCACTCACTCCCACACCCTGCACCTGACCAACCTCTGTGAACCAACCTCCCCACACACCCCTGACATCCACACAGACTGACACCCACCTCAGGAGGTCCCAGATTCAAGAGTCATTTCGCTGATTAGAGACACATCTTGCTGCGGAATTGATGACTTGCAATATGAACTAAGGTAAATGTGTCTCAATTTATTTCAATGGGGTTCAACATTTGGCCATAACTTGGCCATTTTGTAACATTTTGACCCCAAATTTTCAGCATCGCTTTTGGGGATCTATCATAATAATATGACTGTCATTAGTAACTTCATTCCAGAAAGGTGATTTTGCAATTGGTTGGCAAAATCACCTTTCCAGTGGGATTTGTGTAATGACAGTCATATTGTTCATGAGGTGAGGTCATAAGAAAGCTATATCGAACTCTGGTTAAAACATTTGAAAAATGATTGTGTTATAGGCATTCATTTCAGTCTCACTACACACACTTGTAACTGTGGAAATGTTCAATATTTTCACCCTATATTTTCAACATACTCTTTCTATTACCCCACCTCATGTATTTTGTAGCTGTTATTTATCAAATCCTGTCCAAAGTGTGTTTTCCAACTGTGGCACAGAATTGCATCTCGTTGCACAGAATTACATTTTGGTGGGATCTGAACATTTTCTGCACTGGGTACATGTGGTGAGGTCTTATGAAGTGTATGCTGAAAATTTTAATAATAAGGATATCGTTATGTTAACTCAATGAAGAGATGGCAGCGCTGGGTCATTTGAACCCTGTGCCCCTATCGTAACATAAGGATATTGTTGTACTATCTCAATGGAGGGATGGGACCTCTGCTCCCACCATAACATCAGGATAATGTTATACTATCTTGATAGAGGGTTGGGAGTTATACTATCTCAATGAAGAGGTGGAGACATATGGATACTGTTATACTATCTCAATGGAGACATGGGAGTGCCCTGTGCTCCCACCATAACATATGGATACTGTTATACTATCTCAGTGGAGGCATGGGAGTGCAGGTTTGAAAGTACCCTGAGCCCCCACAGTAAAATTAGGATACTGTTATACTACCTCAAAAAAAAAAGGATTTTAGTTGTAAAAACCTTGTTAATGCATCAGTTAGGGTTGCCATGACAAAAGTAGGGAAATGAGACTTTAGGGTTTAACCTTAACACCTCACCCCTCCCCTGCAGAGACCAGCAGGCATTGGGGGAAGGGGTGGCATTGAGGTCACCAACTCTAACACTCACCCCATTCCATTGTAAAATAAACTAGGTGACTACAGTATAGGAAAATGGGTGAGTGTTAGGTTGGCGACCCCAATGCCACCCCCTCGCGCACACCTCCAAGAGGGAGGTGTGTGTCAGGTTAAACCCAACACCTAATTTCCTACTTTTGTTATGGCAAGCCTAACTGCTACATTAATAATGTTTTTGCATATATATATATATATATATATATATATATATATATATATATATATATATATATATGTATGTATATATATTTATGCAACATGTGTTTTGCGATAAATCTACAGATAAAAAGTAGTATCTCAATCAGGCAGTGGAGATACCACGGATATCTCCATGTTCCTCTACATCATAGTGGTAACGCCATATTCCTACATGTCATGATGATGTCCCTATGTTTCTATACATCATCACAAGCAAAGTGAAGGTATTGAAATGCTCTGCTTGTCCACGACCTACACCCCCATCCCCCGCCATTGTAATATCTGGTTGATCCTACCATCATCATTTAAAAAAAAAATGTTTTTTTAAATAAAACTTACCTGGTTGATCCTGCTGTTTCCTTGTCTTAGTAAAGCAGTTTCACTTTTATTACGTTAAATAGAACCCAAGACAGAATTAAAATATGCAGTTTCTCAGAATGATAGAAGTAGTGTTTTGTAATGTTTCCTCATTTATATTGAAAACCATGTAATGACAGTCAGAAGACAACGCCTGTGAGTTGCAGCTTCACTGAAGGAATCTCAAGTCGAGCAAGAGTTGCTATAGCAACATTGCGCAACGCCGCTTGGTTTCCGATCCCTTCAGTGAAGCTGCAACTCAATCGCACTCGCTCCTCTTTTGTCTATCAGTACACTGGTACACTGTTTTCAATATAAATGAAGAAACATTACAAAAAGGTACTATTTCTCTATCATCTCATGGGTAAACTGCATATTTTAATCCTCTCTTCAGTTCTATTTTACTACCTCTCGGTCACGCTACAAATGTACCACAGGAAAAGTGAAACTGCTTTACTAAAAAGAGAACAAAACAGCAGGAACAACCACAGAACATTTAAAAAAAATTATTTCTAAAACCAGCAGATTGTTTCTTGTGCTTATACAGAGACAGTCTGCTACTCCTAGCTACAAATACATTGCATAAGCAGTGAAACTGCATGGCAGGAGCAACCACATAATTTTTTTAATACAACAATTTATTTACCAATTAAGGCACAATAAAAGATGCTTGGGGTGGGGGAGGATAATGGGCTACACCTTCTGCCTCATAAATGACATATGTGGACAATTCTGTTCGGTGTTGGGTAAGTTACTTTTACTATTACTTTACTATTACGTTTGGAAACTTGTTCCAGTAAGCTCTGTGCAGTCACTAGCAAGAATGGAGAAGTACTAGAAAAAGTAATACACCTTACAATTATAGTTACTTATTTCTGTGTATACAAAACCAATAAAAAATAATAAATAACTATAACAGATTACATTTTTTGAAAGTAATAGATTAGTTACTAGTTACTTTCAAATAAATGTAGCCAATTACAGTTTCGTATTTCTTTTGTGTAAAAAAACATAAGTAATTGTAACTGTGAGGTGTATTACACTTGCTAGTACTTCTCCATCTGTGCTAGTGACTGCACAGAGCTTTCTGGAACCAGTTTACAAAAGTAATAGAAAATAATAGAAAAAGTAACTTACCCAACACTGATTCTGTTAAGCAGAAGATTTACCAGGTTCTCTTGGGAAGCACAGAGCCAAGAACTTGTTATGTATAAGGGTGGTAGCAGGAGAGTTACAGCTCAAAACATATATGAAGATCCCACTGACGGCCCAAAACACATGGGCCCGGATATTCAGACTGCACCTGGCAATGGCGCAAGAGTGGGTGCAGTGCATCTGGGATGCGCTGGGGCCAGGGACCAGGTGATATTCAACTGTGATGCACCATGGCACAGCACCGTTGAATATGGCATGGAATGCATACAGTGCAGTGACATTGTGCTGGTGCAAGCAACAGATAGGGAGCAACCAGGATGCACCAACACAAATGCAGTTGCGCTGGGTGCAGAGCCCATGATATTGAGAAGAAAGCATGCAACTGGGACCATAATATATGCAAGGTGCAAATGGCGCCATTAACATGTCATTATGGCCCCATTTACATGCATTGCACTGGGCAGGCCGGCAAAATGTCCCTGGTACCATGCGTAGCTGCTTGCAGCAGGCAGTTTCCATGGTGGGCTACTGCACCCCCCCCCGTATGCCCATTCCTGGGCTTATATACAAAATAAATCATAACCTGGTGGTCTAAGTGGTACCCCTATCATGCCTGATCATTGGGCATCAGTGAACAAATCCCATTACCAGGTGGTCCAGTGGTACCCCCTTCCACTCTCAGATGATCCACGCCCACCCAGCTCCCCCCAAGTCATTGGCAGGTGGCAGCATCCTGTCTGCATACTGCCCAGCCACCCACTGAATGACAGCATACAGTATGTGCTGTATGCCTATTGGTCCACTGTGTGGACCAATGGACATGCAGAGCCATACTGTATTAACAGGCATGCATATGTGAATGAATGTTTATTCACATATCCATGCTTGTGTAGTACAGTATGGTCTGTATACTCTATGGTCCACACTGTGGACCAATAGGTGTACAGCATACATACTGTATGCTGTCATTTGGCAGGTGGCCAGGTGGTATGCAGATGGGGTGCTCCCTCCTGCCGATGACTGCAGGGGAGCTGGGTGGCCGGGGGTCCTCTGAGGTTGGGGGAACCACTCGACCACCAGGTAATGGGATTCATTCACTGATGCCCACGATTAGGCATGACGGGGGGACCACTAGACCACCAGGTAGGATATTAATTCACTGATGCCAGTGATTGGGCATGATGGGGGGGCCACTAGACCACCAGGTTATGATTTATTGTACATAAGCCCACGATCAGGCATACTGGGGCGAAGGTCACATTGGGCAATGGGGAGTGTGTGTGTGCTTCTGGATGGTGTCCCTGCTGGACAGGTGGCCACCCACAGCTGGTGGCTGGTGTGTTGTGCCTTGCAATACAGTCACCTGCCTGTGGGTGGCCAGGATTTGTTCCTCCTTTTTACAGGCTCAACATTGCACCCCGATATGCAGTGTACATCAGGGTTGTGCCCACACATGCACCGCACATCCCGGGCTGAGTATCAGGATGTGCCACATATGCAAGGACATGCCCCCTGCATTTGTGCCACATACATTACCATTGTGCCCCGGTGCATTAGGATTTGTGCAGCGACTTTGCCCATTTGAATATCGTGCGGGCACACTGGGGGTTGTGCATGGGGCAACCTCTTTGAATATCTGGGCCATGTTGTATAAACAGAACATGACATGACTTGTCTGAAGACATCATATTTATCTTCCTCGAGGCCGATGACATCAAGATATCTCACTAGTGGATATCATTGGCCTCTCACGAATAAATATGATATCTTCAGTCAGGCCACGTCATATCCCATATATATATATATATATATTTATACAATATGTGTTTTGGGATAAATGCAAGAATAAAACGTGATATCTGTATTAGCCAGTGAAGATGTCATTGATATCTCCATGTTCCTATATGTCTTGCTGTTATCTCCACACTCCTATACGTCATACTGAAACTGCCATTCTCACAGTCACAACTGTCACTTTTGTTCTCCAGTGTAGCATGATCGAGCGCTATTAGTACTGCTAATCTGGTGCCATACATTTAAAATAATGTCCAATCTCTCTAAATAGTAACACAATTTCCTTTGTATTTCAACACTTATCTGGTTGACCCTGCCCTCTGCTCTTTGGTAGGAAGGCTTTCACTTTCCTGAAACATTTGTTTAGCTAAATACTGCTTTAAAAACACTTATCTGGTTGATCCTGCTACATTGCACTCCGGTAAGCATAATAAGAGTTTCACTTTCCCCCAGAAATGTAGCGTGACCGAGCGCAAGTAAGAGACTCCCATAACCTGCTCCGAGACCTTCGTAGTAAAGCAGTCTCCATGAGCTAAGTAAGAAAAAAATGTGGACTTCTGCTCATTTTAACTGAATTTCTCCACAAAAAAAGCTGCCGACTGTACCGAGAATGGAGAGAGACCGAGTCAGAAGCTTCAGAGAAGCAGAAGGTAGCGTGAGTGTCTGTTGCTATAGCAACACATGCTCACTCTTCTTTCTGCTGCTCTGAAGCTCCGTTCTCGCTCTCTCTACTCAGTACAGTCGTCAGCTTTTTGTGGAGAAATTCACTTAAAATGACCAGAAGTCCACATTTTTTTCTTACTTAGCTCATGGAGACTGCTTTACTACGAAGGTCTGGGAGCGAGTGATTGGAGTCTCTTACTAGCGCTCGGTCACGCTATATTTCTGGGGGAAGTGAAACTCTTATTATGCTTGCCAAGGTGTAATATAGCAGGATCAGCTAGATAAATGTTTTTAAAGCAGTATTTAGCTAAAAAAATACGGCAGGATCAATTTAACATTTTTTTAATGAAACGTCATCAGTTCTCTTGATGGTGAATAATTCAGGAAAACAGTGAAATTATCAATATGGCTACTAGTGGGCTAACAAAACTCAGAGGGACAGGATCAACCAGTCACATTTTGAATCCTTATTTAAATGATTATTTATGTAAAAATAATGGCAGGATCAACCAGATACATTTCTTTAAAACTACAAAAATCCACCAAATAATTTTTTTCCAAAACATATACTGTAGCTCATCTTTTGTGTTGGAGCCTCTTGGTGGGGGTATTGAGAACTGTGTTTGAAGAGATTCTATCACATGTGGCCCAAAACACATATTGTATAAACAGAATATGACATGGGAAAGCCGATGAATCATATTTATCTTCACTGAGGCCGACAGACATCAAGAAATCTCATTTGTGGCTTTGCCGCCGTGAGATATCATGATATCATTGGCCTCTCGTGAAGATAAATATGATATCTTCAGTCAGGCTAAGTCATATCCCCTATATATACTGTGTATATATATAGATAGATAGATATAGACATAGATATATAGCTATATATATATATATATATATATATATATATATATATATATATAGAACATGATGGCAGTGAGATATGGAAAATATTCTCATTCCTGCAGAGTGAGATATCCATGTCTCACAATGCAGGAATGAGAATATTTTCCATATCTCACTCCTGCCCATCATGTGCTTGATTTATACAATAGCGCAGGAGCAGGTTTACAGGTTGTTTCTTTGTGATTTTGTGTCTTTGTCAAGGTGTTATTTACTTGCTATTGGTATTTTGCTGGTGTGTTGTATTTATCAATGAGTTTCCTTTCCATTTGTGAATGGTGGTGTTTCATACTTCAAGACTGGTGGCCGGGTTGGCCTTAGGCAAATGTTACTAGGTAACGGATGTATTCTGTGTTATGATTGGTGGCGCTACCGTCAGTCATTGGAATGGACATGAGGATTGGTATATTTGTCTTTATGGGTTGGGCTTTAAGTACTCAGTCAGTTCCGGGAAAGGAGTTTGTGAAGGTGTGTGAAATGCTTTATTTTGTTAGTTATTTAGTGGTTACTGTGAGAAAGTTTCTTTATTTCAGTGTTTTTTATGTATTTTATGTGGATTTTGGTGCTTATGGAGTTTCTGCTGTAATCCACCAGAGTGAAATACAGTTTTACACAGGATTTCAGCTTCAAAATTTCCAATTCATTCTCCTGCTGCAATGGAAAGAGGTATTTTCAGCAACTGGTGAAGAGTCTTGCATTTATTTACTATGAGTCTGTACCTCGGGATATGGGATGTGGTCTTTTGGAGGCTGGGCTTTGTTTCTGTTGAGTTGTGGAAAATAGAAACAGAGATACAGTAGTCGGCTGTTTTGTGTTGGTGTTTTAAAAGAAGTAGAACAACAAGTTTTGGTACTGTTGTTCAGGTGGTGCATCAGGTGTGTTTAGTTTGACTTTTGTGATTTCAAAATTAGTGCTGGAAGTCTGATGCACTGCAGTGAGGTAACCAGAATGGAATATTGCAAGTGACGAGACACTGTGTGTGTAAATGTAAATATCTCCACAGTGTCTACGCTACCAGTCATTTATCTCACAGAGGTGCAAATACATGTTTTTATTTGCAATGTTTATCACCCACCCTATTGTACAAATATATATATATATATATATATATATATATATATATATATATATATATATGTACAATGGGTGACTAGGTGGTAGGGGACACTTTGGGTGAAGGAAGCTAGAATTGTCCCAATCTGCAAGTCCGGGGACCCCCACCTTCTGGATAACTTTCAGACAGTATGCATTTTATCCCACATAGGGAAGGTTCTAGAAAAGGTGGTTTACAGTCAGTTTGCCAAATATCTCAAGGTACACAATATGCTGTCCACTGATCAGCATGGTTTTAGGAAGGTATTTAGCACAACCATGGCAATTGTGACATTTTCTGACCATGTACACAGGAAACCTGACAGGGAGAATCACACAGGGGCTGTTTTCATGGACTTATCAAAAACCTTTGATACGGTTAATAATGGGATTCTGCTCAAGGAGATGACTAACCTTGGCTCCCCATTGATTCAATAAGTTGGTTCCATGGTTATCTTAGCAACAGAATGCAAAAGGTTTCCATAGGGGGAGTATTGTCCACCTCTCTCCAGGTTTGCACAGGAGTCCCCCAAGGGTCATTATTGTGTCCCCTTTTGTACTCTCTTTTAGTTAACCCACTACTTCCTGAAACATACACTAGTAAGAGAATCATGTATGCAGATGACCTGATCTTATACCACAGTGATAATGCACCCACCAAGCAGTCACACACCTTGAATATGGACTTCTCCTCAGCTGCCCTTTAGCTTACAAAACAAAGGTTCATTGTTAATGCTAAAAACTAAGTGCATGCTGTTTGGGACTAAACACAGGCTAACCAGAAGTCCCTCCTCTCAACAAAATTCCTCAACATTCGGTCCTCGACTCCTCGGACAGATCCGTATTGGAACAAATAACAGGCTTTAAATATCTTGAATCATGCTTGACCCTCTCTTACTTTTGCTTCCCATATTGCCTTGATGGTAAAATGGTTAATCAATGCTTAGAGGAGTGCTTCCATCTAAAACACTCTTTGTTCCCTGAAGCAAGACTAGCCATGTGAAGGAGTACTTTCTACCTATTCTAGAATTTTGCTTCCTTATAATATCTCTGACATCCCTCCACTTTTGATTATTTGAATATGGCTTATCACAGTATTTGTAGATTTGCTACTCAAGCCTCCTTCCATACCCACCACTGTCAGTTATAACAGACTCTTGGTTGGCTGTCACCCCAGGATTGTAGGGAGCTACAGTTTGGCTCCCTAACCTTTACAATTCTGCATTGGGGAATAAAATCCCCACTGTCTGGTTTGCTAAACTTTAAGGCAAATAGGCACAAATTACAGTCCTCTACTAGCTGCCTATTAGAAGGTCCTAGGCTTTTTACTGATATGGGTCATAGAGCCATTTCCCGTGCAGCTCCCAAGCTTTGGAACTCCCTCCTGGACAATTTGCATGTACTGGTCTCTCCTAATACCTTCAAAAAGCACTTCTTGAAAGCCCTGTCAGCTAGGGTGCACTGTAATTACCTGGCCTAACTCTCAGGTAATGTTGCTGGGTTGCAGGCCTATTTCTGTATCCTACTTTTTCAGTGAGAGTCAACTGTACTATCCTCCATGCAACCGAATGCATCCAATTTCCTTTTCATTGAATACGTAATTTTATTATTGTTTTATTTTTGTTTCTTTCTATGATTGCAAAATTTATGCCATGCCTCGGCAGTTCAAAGTCATGTACCATCTACATGTTTCTCTTCGCTGCTGTAGCTGTAAATGTGTGTACCATGTGCCAGCTATGTTACTGCTGTCACTGTCATTTTGTGTCCATGTGCCATCTAGGTTGCCCCAGTCATGCCTGAAAAAGGTCACTGGGACCAGTGTACTTACCCAGTTATTGAAATAAATAAATAAATAAAAAGTATTGTGATGTCAGAAACTGCCCACCGCTTAGGAGATTAATGTATATCAATGAGAAACTATAGATGTTTTTCTAAATAGTTTTTCTCTTTCAGGAACCAACTTTGCCATTCATATGTTTGTACTATTGTGATTCATCTCTAGTTTTACAGTTTTTAGGAACAGTAATTGGTTTCTCTTTTCTTCTTCCCAAGTAAAATCTGGTTAGGAAGAAAGTATCACTAGTAAAACCATAATAAAAGGCCAGAGGTTCTGAAGATCATTTAATTCTGTTAAATCTACAATATTATGCTGGTAGAAAGCTTTATTCTTCCATTTAAATCTGAAAACAGACAAATGCTTCTGCTTTCACTGACTTTACCTTGCTATAGCCTCTTAACTCACCTACGCTTTTCCATCTCATCAGCGCACTTACCCCTCCTTCCCCTACCATTGCCTCACCCTACCTCTCTTCATCCTTCTCTTGCTCTGTTCTCTCCTCTCCTAGGGCCACTGACCCCCAAGTCCTCCAAGGATAGGTACTGCATGACCAAGGATATTCACAAGGCGCCTCTGAAACCGCTTACTCAGATTGGTCCAGAGCAGCTTTGCGCCCTCATGTCCCAAATTCATCCAAGAGTACCACTAGGATACCGCTTGTTGCTTCTGGGCAGCCATCGCTCTCTGAACTACAACTCAATCCATGCTACATACCCTGCCCCCATGAGCCACGAACCCTTTGCTGTGAGCTTGGCTGCCGGTGCCACCTGGTGCCTTAGCTGGCCAGCCCTAACTCTCCCCACTCTCAGTCCCATCATGGATTTACCTCCTATCTGGGTCCGGCGCACTGATTAATTCTCAAAGTTAGGTGAGGCTCTTAATGTGCCTGTTCGACTGAACACATTTATCATTGTCTTTTCATCAGTGTTTGTACCTTGTCTTATTTTTGTATCACTGCCAATTATGTTATCAGTTTTCTTTATGACCATGTATAATGCAGGTCCACCATGTAAATGAGCTTGCTCAATGGTGCTCGCCTTGGGTAAATAAAGATTTGGTTAATTGATTGATTGATTGATAAAGTTTCACATTGAAATACACTGCCAACCTTGCAAGGAAAGCTTTTCTGACATTGTAATACAAGGATTCCACTGAATTCTTTCACGTTAGTAGTTGGCAAAATAAAAAATGATGAAAAAATAAGTAAGAAAAACAGAAAGAAACAAAGTAATTACCAAGGTATTCAAAGGTTCAAAAGCTCTGTTAAGATGCAATTCCTTGCTAAGTGTTTGTTCTTTAAATATTTGACTATATAAGGAATGCAGACAAGAAAGGGAAGTGACTTTTCTCAGAGATAACTATAGACTTGAGTAATTTTCAAGACAGGGCACATTTTGCACGTCATTTTGCCTTGCTTCTTCTGGGCAAGTTTATCATAACCATACCATGATGCAGTTTGAAAGGGAAATCCCTTTCAAGTAAATACAGTGTTTTGTCACGTACGTTACCAGGCATAACAAAACCACATTTTACTGTTGACAAACATCCTGAAAAACACATAGGGGTTAGTGCTACATAAACAGTTATATTTAGCAATCAGGTTGAAGTAACCCAAATATTAAAAGATGGTACACGGGAATGGCTTGCCCTCTGCTGTGAGTAAAGTGTATTTAATTATAATTCCATGAGAAGGGTATTTTACTATGCCATTTTTACAACTGATTGAGGCCTCCAGTTTCAACACAGGGTCTGTATTCTGGGAGAAACAAACAAAGCTGTCACTCTTCACATTCTCCACAGTGGTGCACCTATTAACAAATAACCAATATTGTAACAAAAGATTTCATCCACCCCAGTTATAGTCAGTAGAAAAGTAAAGTTATGCTTGGCAAAGGTTTGTTTTATTCTGACCACTATACCTTTTCCACAACTCAGCTGGCTTGTTCAAATAATTTATTTTGTAACATGCCCAAACCAGTGCATATGCAAGCAATAACACACAACGAGGTGTGGGTTATTGCCTGATAAGAGCACACCTAGGGTGTACTAGGCACGAGGCGCCATACGAGTGCCTTGAGCCCTAGGCTGTTCTTATCAGGAGAACACACCTCGAGTATATTGCGCTATAAAATGGGCTTATCTATTGATTATTTAATGAGTAAAAAGAAAAAGAGATAAAGTAAAAAATATATAAAAAAAGAAGCTTTAATACTTCAAATAGGAAAAATAGTCCCCCTATGAAGTCACTTTAAAAAAGTGTTTCATTTGAAGTACTGGGTTTCTATGGCTTTCTAAGGCTATGTTTATCTGTTTTTAGCACTATATCTTGAGAGCTAGTATGTGTTTTCACTGACAGGTGCCACCGTGTCTGTCTATGTGACTGCATCTCTGTGATCAAATATTGGCAGAAATAAATGGCACGACCGTGTTCTTAGTTGGCCGCTGGGAGCGAGCGTGTCTGTTACTGGGTGCCCTACAATACCACTTCCTGCTTCTGTGAAACTGCGAAAGTAAACATTGGGAGAAATAACAACATGTGTTTTAGTTTTCAGAGATTTTTTTTTATAGGTAGTGAAGTCGCCTAATTGCGAGCAGTGTCAGGAGTGAGCGTGTTCCTTTTTGGCCGCTGGGAGTGAGCGTGTCTATTGTCAGGTGCCGTAGGATACCGATTCCTGCTTTTTTTAAACCGCAACGGACACTGACAAAAATTAAAAGTTTTGATTCATAGCGAGAAGTATTCTGCTGCTAATGTTCTTCCTCTGTTGTGAAGGGTGTGATTTATAGGAAGTGATAAAGTGTGGGAGGGGGTGAGTGTGGACTACGGAGATCCGAGCGAGGATGACAGAGGATCGCGGTGGAAGTACGAGAAACAAAATCTCTGTGAGTAAAAGAAAAGTACACTTTTACAGTTTGTGTCAGAAGGGGGATTTTGTGGCATCTGAGTGAGATATGCTGACTGTACTGTGATACAGTGCTGGTACGAGTGCCCTTGTGGTGGATTGCTGCCTCTTCAGTGAGCTCTGCTACTGAGAGTTTCTGTTTAGGTTTGGCAGAGCTCACTGATTTATTGTCATTGTGGGGCATCATGGTGGGCAGTAGTCCCAGCTGGCTACTATATCATCTGATAAGGACACAGCTCAGGTGATGTAGTAGCCAATCAGAGACCTGGATTTCTTAAGCCCATTTTATAAAAAGTGCTATAATGCGCAAAGCAAAATGCTGAGCAGATTCTGTTGGTGAAAACGGCCTAGCATGTGACCTGTGACTCAAACAGGCTTTCTGGTCTGTATTCTGGGACTGGGTGTAAACTGGCATTGGGTTCTGAATTTACTTTACCTTCTCAGTCCTTGTTTGTCTTCTATATGTGGCTGTAGTTTGCTGCCTTGACCTCATTTTATTTTAGGATTGATGGACCCAGGAAACCCCAAATGAGATACACCATCAAATTCTGAGAATGTATATGAATGTGAAAAATACTATAATGTATTATATGACATACAATGCTAAATAGTTGTTATGAGTTTAAATGAATACAAATTTCTGAATATGCCTGTCCCCAGATTTCTCTTGCAGAAATGAAAAATACCTTAAATATAAGAAGATGCACAAAATAGGTGATTTAATACCTTTTATTGGACCAGCTGAGTTTTACAGAAAAAAACTTTAAGCTTTCAAACTACACATAATTCTTCTTCAGAATGAAAAATGCCCCTTAAATATAAGATGTAATAGTTGACTACATTTAAAAGTAAGTAACAGTTTGGGGCAGTGCAGAAATGCTCTTCAGAGAAAACATAATTACTGAAACCTTAATGATTTGAACACTTTATTTTAATAAATATGTGTTCTTAACCTCCTCCTTAACACACATTTCTCCTACAGTACACTTCAGAATGATTCTGGAGGTGGGGGACTAGCATTGCTTTTCTTTTCTTTTTTTTTTTAATTCAACTTCTTTATAGATTTTAAATTATGTACATCCTTATAGTCATATCAGGAAGGCATAGCTTTTCTTGTCCCCAGATCAGCCTCTCAATAACAGTGTCACACAGTAAAATGTTGGTGCCAGTTGGTTTCATTTTATTAAATAATCATTTCACTTGGGCTTCCTCCAGCCAGTGCACATCTTCACTTCACATATCATCCAATCACCATAAATTATGTTTCACATTTCATTTTCATACAGTCAATCAGTGACCTTTTCCTGGGACCGGGTGCATACCTCGGTCCCCCCATCTTGTATGTGCTGGATGTAAATCCTAGCCCCTCCCTTTTCTTTCTAACATTCTGGGCTCATGTGTATACATTGTACCCTCTTCTGGAGCCTCTGGGTGTCCCTGAGGCCCCCACCTACACTCACTCCTGGCCCTGGTGTAAACCCCAGGCTGGGTTCTCACTCCCCTTATATCCCCACTAGACCACCTCCAGCTTGCGTTGGATGGTGGTCTTCCCCCCCTCCTTCCTTTCTCCCCTTTTCTAGTCCCATAGGTGATCCTTAGTGGTCCTGATCCCTCTCTTCACCCTCCAACCATTTATTGCCAAGCCAATTTCTGCATTAAATAGATCCATGCCCATGTCTGAAAGGTGTACCCCATGACAGTTTCCCTTATGCTGTCATGCTAATGCTCCTCCCCAGTTTGTGGAACAGACCTGCTACCCTATGGTACATTCTCCTGCTAGCTTTCTCCATGGCCCTATGGTCTTGGGTGTAATGCCATACCCTCCTGGGAATCATTTCTGACCATAACAATAGCAGAATTGCACAACATATTGCAAGTGTCATCCCATGTGGTAGATTTCTGGATGTGCCAAGTTTCAGTCTATTCAAATGTGTGGTTTCTGAGAACTAGATAGTGAAAAAAGTGAATTGTTCATCATTTGTCAAATTGGTTTGAATGGAATTTCTTTGAATTTGGCTGCAGCCAAATGGTTCGGAATTTTGATCTAAAAATTTCGGGGTAGAAGGGGCTGGGCCACAGATGTACCTTTTGTCCTATTTGGTGAAACAATATGAATCTGTTCCAAAGTTACTTAATTTTGAAATTTTTTAAAATGGGTTCTGAGCATGCTCAGTAAGCGCCTCAAGATAGCTGTATGAAATGTAAAAAAATTATTGTTTCATAATAACGTCATCTTTTTTCATGAGGGGAAAATTATTGTTTTGTTTGCCACCATTTTGAGGTCTGTATTTCCATAAAATTCAAATTTAAAAATCCACAAAAAGGACATTCCTGAGAGGGGCCAATAGATGTAGCTTGCTTTCTGAGACTCCTCTTAGCTGGATTCTGCACTTAAGTGCTATAGAAATGGCATTGAAATGTGTTTTTTAAACATTATAAATCTTTTGGTGAGGTCACATGATGCGGTATGCTGTGTAGGATGCCTCTCTGTTTGCTCCGACCTTCTACCTGTTAAATCTCTTTAAAACCCTGTTTTACGGCATTAGTTACCACAGACCGCTTGATTGTCACCTTTTTAAATGTTCATGCCCCGTTATAAGAATTCGATGGACAAGGAGACGCGGAAAATCACTTCTAAACATACACCTCCTGCTACACCCAAGAAGGCCTCTAAAAAAGCCAGGGCCTCCTCCTTGCAATCCTCACTGTCTGTCACTACTGAGAGCCCTGCTGTAGAACTCCTTACCCTCTCAAGGTTTTTAGAGGAGTTTCAGCCTTTTAAGGCTGAAATGCAGAATATGGCAGGAGAAATAAAAGGCATCTCCAGCACCCTGGAGGAGCTCTCCAAGAAAACAGCTGATAATGAAGCTTGTATACGCTCTGTTGAAAGGAAACAGAACAAAGCCGAACTGGAGTTAGAGGCCTTGAGGGAAAGGCTAGTGAAGATGGAGAATGAAGTGGAAGATCTGGAGGGGCGCAGTCACCGCAACAATGCGGTAATTATAGGTTTGCCCGAAGGTGAAGAGGGCTCAGACCCCATCAAGTTCATTAAGAAGTTCATGGAGAAGGTGGCATGCCCTTCCCCTTTGGAGCAAACTATATCATAGAAAAGAGCTCATCGTGCACTGACCCCTCCCCAGTTGAGCCCCAGGTCATTCATATTTCGCTTTTTAAATTTCCAGGAGCGGCAGCATTTCCTATACAAAGTTAAGGAAGTACACGATTTGAAATGGGAAGGTAAAAAGCTGAGGGTATCGCAAGATCTGCCTTTATCTGTGTGTCAGAAACGAGCCACGTTTCACAAATTGGTCCTCAAGCTGATTGCCGCGGGAATCAAGTTTCGTATGGGCTTTTCTGCAAGGCTTCAAGTTTGCCTGAACGGCTCCTAGGTGACCTACGAGGAAGTGGAGTTGGCAACTGCAGGCTCAAAGAAGCACATCCTGATCTATTTAAGCCTGCATGAGAATTGACCTGGTGCAGAGTGCTATACTGAGTTTTCCATTGGTGGTGTTGTCTAGCAGCTGAAAATGTACAATTCTCAACTCTCTGGGGCTATCTCGGTGACAAACTGTACATCTGGTTACCTAACTGTACGCTGCAACTCTCATGAAGGGTGTCCTTTCTGATATAAAATGGACATTTTGCTTCCGATCCGTTCTCATTCCCAGGACTGTCTAATATTTTGCTGACTCTCTTGTTTTGGCTCTGGCTAAGCCCAGCCTCGTGCCTCGTCTTTGGGTTTACAAGCTAGGTGTTAAAGGGCTCTTGTGTTTTCCCTCTGGTTCTAAATAATGGATATCTGAGCGGGGTCATTGTGTTCAAGTCAAATCTCACTCTGACAGAACTGGCAACTCATTTCCTTAGGGGTGATGTCCTGATTCTACGGCAATGGGGGGGGCAATGCTTAGCTCTCTTGGAGCTTATAATGAGACCCTGTCTGCAACTGCGGTCCCTTCCTGGTCCTGTTAGCAAGGTCTGGTCTTTTCTTGGCTTCCCCTCCTTTCCCTTCCTGATGCCACTGGGCATTAAATATGGTTAGCCTGAATACCAGACGGGGATTCTGCATTTGCAGACAGATGGAGATATCGGGGTTTCTGTACGCCTTAATCAGGCGTTTGTCTGCCCCTCTTTTATAACCCTGTTAGAGTGCTGTTTTTGGAGGACTCCCTATTTTTTTCAAATCTTCCCTATAAGAGTGAGGTAGTCACTGCTTCTGGTCCAAGCAATGCGGTCTGGACAGTGACCCTGGAGCTCACAGACTTTCCCCTATTTCAAAGAAGACAGTAATGGTCTGCTCACTCTCGGCTGCATATGCCTGTTGTTTGCGGGCTGCGCTGTAAGAGGGTGCCTAAGATTATTATTTCCACATATGATGCTAGTGTTTTACACACTTCACGCTCCATGAACCATGTCGATGCATGGCTCGTGGGGTTTCAGCAGGGAGGATTACTTTCTCTAAGGGGCTCATGCAGTTAATTCCCCTGTATTATTAAGGGGTGATGTTAAGCAGTAAGAATTGGGGATATGTTATTCTCTATGGAGTGTTCTGGTTATAAAGCGGTATTCTTGTTCTTGTTTCCCGGTTCACGAGGGCGGGGAGGTTGGAAGGAGATGGACTTTTCAGACTGCCATTCATCATGTACCATAAGAGGGGTGGGTGTGGAAGGAGGGGGTTAGGGTTTATGGGGTGTTTTGGGTGGGGGATTCAGGGAGCGGTCGGGGAAGGACTCAGTATCGGCAGGGTTGGGGGAGGGTAGAACAACCCAGCATATACCATGTTTGGAGTAGTACTGATGTGAAATACAAACATACAGTATGTTGTGCTTCGGAAGATTTCTTACTGGCAACACGGGTGATGGCTAGAAACATTCAGTTTATTAGTTGGAACGTTATAGGGGTGAGGCATAAAACTAAGCAATATAAAATTCTGAAACATCTAAACCATCTGAAGGCAGAAATTATGTTTTTGCAGGAGACGCATCTGCTCAAGAGGGAGGCTGACAAAATGAGATGGCAACAAATTGGGCAGTTGTTTGTGGCGGAGGGCACGACCCACAGTAGAGGGGCCATGATCCTTCTGCATAGGTTGGTTCCGTTCAAATCTCTCCAAGTTATATCTGATCCTGTGGACAGATTCCTGTTTGTAAAAGGCAGACTGCATACCCTGGACATTGTCATGGGTGCTATCTATGGCCCTAATGTAGACTCCCCTAGTTTTTTTGTTCAGATAATAGAAGCCTTAACTCCAGTTTTGGATACCCCCATGGTCATAGGGAGTGACTTTAATCTTGTTTTTGAGCAGGCTCTAGACAGATCAGGTCAATCCCGTCAAGGTCTCTCTCCAACACAAAGAGCTTTTAGGGATCTGATGGACTCCACAGGTCTTTGTGATATCTGGCATGTATTACTTCCCAATACAAGGGAGTACACTTTTGTTTCCCCCGTGCATACAGCTTCCTCGAGGATTGATTATATCCTCATTTCTCAAACTCTCTTACCAGGGGTTATAAGCTCTATTATTGTCTCAGGGCCCCCATCAGATCACTATGTGGTCACCTGCCTAATAGCCCTAGCTTCCTTGCCAAATAAAGGGAGCAGGTGGAAGTTGAATAACCAAATTCTGAAGGAGCCGAAGACGGTTCAATATATAATATTCCAAATAGAGCAATTTACTGCTACCAATTCTAACTCCATAAGGAAGCCTGATATGGTATGGAGTGCTTGAAGCATATATTTAGGAGATTATAATTGACCTAACATCAAAAAGGAAATGAGAGAGGGCATCTCGGATTTCTGATCTTCTCTCTCAGATTAGGGGTATGGAGACTGCTCTCTCTCCATCTTCCTCAGAGACATTTAAACAAGATTTAATGAAATTGAGAGAAGCCTACCTAGCTATGTTAACGGAGCAAGTTGAATTTGCAATTTTGAAAACAAAAGCTGTATATACCGATCAGGTGAGAAGGCGAGAAGAATGCTAGCGTTGCATATTAAACAACAGGAATCCGCCAGATTCTTTCCTGCAGTCCACTCCCCAAAGACAACTCCCTTAGGGTCTTACCCTCGGAGATAGCGGAGGAGTTCACAAATTATTTCAAGGATTTATATGGCCCTATGGCCAACCCCCCATCTAAGGACAGACTGTATGAATATCTGAGTGATTTACAATTGCCATCTCTTACACAATCCCAGCAGAAAATTTTGGAGTCTTTTATCTCTGAGGGTGAGATTGAAAGGGTAATTAAATCTCTTCCACCTTGACAAATCTCTGGGCCCTGATGGGTTTACCTCCAACTTTTACAAAGTTTTTCTAAGCAATTAATTCCCATTCTGTTACCACTTTTCAGGCTATCCTTTCCAGTCAAATATCCAATCCCTCCCTTTTCGAGGCATTGATTGTTCTGTTGCCCAAGTCAGACAGACCATCTGACCAGATCTTAAGTTATAGGCTGATCTCTCTTCTCAACCATGATATTTAAAATTTTGGCAAGATTATTAGCCAACCGTCTGGAGGCAGTACTTCCCTTTTTTATAGGGGCAGAACAGGTTGGTTTTATGAAAGGGAGATCATCGGTTGATCATCTGAGTACCCTGTCTTACGTCTTCCTGACATCCAAGGATGCTTCTCATCCAATGGTCCTGATTTCGTTGGATGCCGAGAAGGCGTTTGACAGAGTCCACTGGGACTATTTGTTTGTTACAATGGAGGTTTTCGGTTTCCCCATGAAATTCCGGAATTGGGTTAGCTCGTTATACAAGTTCCCCTCTGCCAGAATCTCATGTAATGGGGTTGTCTCTAGTCCCTTTAAACTGCATGTGGAGACCAGACTCGGGTTCCCCCTATCTCCACTTCTCTTTAATATTTACTTAGAGCCTCTTATTAGGAGGTTATCAGGGGCCCAGGGCATTTCGAGTATTTCTCTAGGTGAGCAGGTGGTTAAAGTTGTGGCCTACATAGATGATCTTCTGCTGCAAGTAACTCACCCACTCACATCTATTTCCACCATTCTGAAGTTAATAGATGACTTCGGCAAGGTCTCAAACTATAAATTTAAAGTAGGAAAGACTGTAGTTTTTCCTCTTAATCATAGGGTATACAAAAAGGACATTATCGTGTTCAGGCTCACTTGGAAGTCTGACTATATTAAATACCTGGGGCTACTTTTAACTCGGAATACAGCTCGGCTCAGACAACTAAATATTGACGCACTGGTACATAAAATAGACCTTCGCAGGTGGACCCTACTTTCCCTTTCTCTCTGGGGCAGAATTAATCTAATCAAAATGAATGTATTCCCTCGTTTGTTCTACCCCCTCAACATGCTAAACATATGGCTCCCTCTGTCCTGGGTCAAAAAAGTGCACAGTATGATCTCTACTTTCATATGGGGTGATAAGAAGGCTAGGATGGCATTCCATAAATTAACTGCTCCGAAAGCTAAAGGAGGATTAAGGCTTCCCCATATTGGGTTATACTATTGGGCTAGCCAGGCCAATAAGTATCTGAGATGGCTGACCGCAGATCAATTGTCCACGGCAGCCACGTACACCCCGACCTGGTCGAGTCCGCTTCTATAAAAAAACATGGCCTTTCCTGCTGCACTGTTATACAGCAAGGTTAGTTGCCTACCAGAATCTCTATGTAGTTCCCTATAGCTGTTTCAATCAGGTTTCATACTCAATTGTGTGCATTTCTGAGATATAAGAATCTCAGGATTTATTTCAACCCGTAATAGGTAACCTAATTTTTACTAGACAGTAGCCCTCCCAGCCAGTTGGCTCTCTCAGATAGGAGATTGTCATCTAGATGAGTTTATAACACCCAACAGTCAATGGTATTCCTTAGGTGACATTATGCACAAGTTTATGATACCTTGCATAAGAATCTTCAAGATTTTCCAGCTTCATCATCTCCTGGTTAAGGTAATGGGTTTGACTCCCCGATTGCCCATATCAGATTCCAAGCTACCTTAACAGAGTTGGCGGGTTCGCCCCATGCTGTATCTAAAATATACAGTGCTCTATTTACCTGGGTCTATCCTGATAACTACGCTCCCGTCACCTTTTGGGCCTCTCTCTGCCAGGGCAGAGACCTGGGTTGGCCTCTCCTGTAGCAAAGTTGTCATAAGTTCCTCAAGCAGGACAGACTTAGATTAATGCAATTCAAAATTTTGCACAACATTTATTATTCTCCACAGAGGCTTGCCAGACTGGGTTTGGTGTCCTCTCCTCTTTGCACAAGATGTCAGTCACAAGAAGGAGACCTTCTTCATATTTTCTGGAGCTGTTCTAAAGTTGTCCCACTGTGGACTATGATTAAACAGCATGCTGACTCTCTTTTAGGGCTCTCAGACTTGATCACCCCCGAAATATGTCTTCTTGGGGATTTCTCCTCCATTTTGGTGGTGAACAGGAAGTACTACATATAGCCTTGATGTCGATGTCTGTTAAAAAAGTGGTGTTAAGACACTGGAAAGATACAGAGGTACCAACATATGTTGAATGGCTTCAGGAGTTACTTGCGAACCTCAGAACAAAAAGGACTATTGCCAGTCTATACGACAAAATTAAGAAGCTTGATAGGTTTTGGGGCCCTCTACAAACTCTCTATGCATTACAGGTTTAAGCATCACTAGGCCATATCCATAGGTACCGTGCTAAATGTGTAAAGAGGCGCTGGGTTGTTCAGGGTGGGTGGTGGGCAGGGCGGGGGGTAGGGGAGAGCGAATCATCCTGTATTTTGTATCTGATGTATGGGGTTCATGATCTATACTGTTATGATTCATTCTCTGTATTGGAAACTTTAATAAAATTTTAATTGAAAAAAAAACATTATAAATCTTTTTTCGTACTTTAGTATCACCAGTGACAAGATTCTTATTTTTTTGAGGGGAAAATCCTTTTTTTTGTTTGGTTGCATCTTTTCCCTGGTGTCTATTGGTACCCCCCACCCTCTCATCACCCTCCCTTTATATCACTATTTTTCCCTCGTGTCTAGTGGTGCACCTACCCTCTGAATGCCCTCCCATAGTTTTTTTTTTAATAAAAATATTTTCTATTTCTCACTGGTGTCTTGTGGTTCTCCCACCCTCTGATCACCCTTCCCATAAATCATTATTGTTTCCCTGGTGTCTAGTGGCACCCCATCCTCCGATCATTGCCCCCCCATACAGTATTATTATTTCCCTGGTGTTTAGTGGAACCTCCCACCTTCCAGTCACCATCCGCATTCACTTTTTTCCCTGATGTCTAGTGGCACCTCCCCACTCTCCAATGGTCATCCCAAACTGGAGTAAAGAAAGCGGCGGTCCCTTGAGGATTTTTTTTTAGCTGTAAAAGAGAAAATGGTCCCTCACTGATGTAGTGCCCCCACACCCACTTTCTACTCAGCACCCATCACCCCACAATCCCACTCACCCCATACTCCCTCACTCACCAGAACAGGTACTAGGCTGAAGATTCACTCTACTATGGAAGACATTTCTTGCAGCTGATCCTGCCAACTACAATATGAGAAACTAAGGTAAATGTGGCTCAGTGTATTTCGATGGGGTTTTCAACTCTGCTGCATAACTTTGCTGTTTTAGCCTATTTTGATCCCAAATTTTCAACATGGCCTTTTTTGTACCACGCCTCCTACACAGTGTCAGTGGAATTATGCAAATCTGGCCAAAAAGGTGATTTTCACAGTTGCTTGATGAAATCACCTTTCAGGCAGTATTAGAACATTCTCACTGACCTTGTTCATGAGGTGGGGTCATAAGAAGGTTATGTTGAAGTTTTGGGGTCAAAATATGTAAAAATGCCAAAGTTATGTATAGTCGTGGAAATTTTGCTAAGCTCCCCCATAACATTGGCAATTTTAAGTATTTTGACAAGAAATTTGCAAACATACACATATTTTTACACCACCTCATGAATGTGACAGCTGTCATTTTTCAAACCCTGGCTAAACTGTGTTTTCACCCCTGTAGCACACAACGGCATTGCAGTGGCAAAGAATCATGTTTTGGCAGGGATTTAACAATTTTAATTACTGGGTTCATGAGGTGGAATAATAAGGCTGTGCTGCCAATTTTTCTCCTGTTTTAGTACACAGCTAAAGAGGGATGACAGAGACAAATAAGGATACAATTACACTGTCTCAAAAAGTAAGGAAATTATTTGCAAAAATTTCATTAATGCACTAGTTTTGGTTGAAATGGCATTTGGGATTCCAACCCTAACACCCTACTCCTACCCTACAGGCAGCAACTGGTGTAGGGTGTGCCTTGGGGATGTCAACCCTAATTCTCATCCCATTCTCATACACTGTACCTATCTCAGCTTATCTACTCATGGAATGGGGTGAGCATTAGGGCTGACAACCCCAAGGCACACCCCATGCTAGACGCTGTCTGTATGGTAGGGGTGGGGTGTCAGGGTTGGAAACCCTAATGCCACATTTCCCTACTTTTATCACTTAAATCCTAACTAATGCATTAATGAAATGTTTTGCTATATATATATATATATAATATATATATATATATATATATATATATATATATATATATATATACCACACCAGTATCCAATATATACCACACCAGTATCCAGTATTGTTAGGGTTGATTAAGCACTTTAATGTTAAACCCAACATTTTGCATGTTAATAGCTTTGGCACCGTATGATGGATTTGCCTGATATTTTGCATGCATGCATGCTCTGGTGCTATAGATCTCTGGATCTAGCAAGTTACATTATGGTCTGTCAGATGAGTGGCTGTGGAGCTGCATAATGAAACTCAAAAAAACAGACTTTTTGCGTGTTTCTTTGCTTGCGCCCACAACCTGCATGATTTGTCTGTTTGGTCTGCCCTATCTTTTTTGGGGGGAATAAAAACCCAGAAACACATTTTCAAGCTCAACCCCCTTGTACTTTCACAAATTGTGAAAGAAATGGCCATGGCACTTTCACAAATCACAAAAGTGTAGCGTTATTTTGGCAAAACTTTCACAATTTGTGAAAGTACTTTGTCCAAAAGCTGCAAATTTTTGCCATCCCCCTGCAGCAAAATAGTTGAGGCTTTTGAGCTGAGATTTGCATGGTGGCAAGCCCTGGTCCCACAGATGTGGCTTTTGTGGTTTGGTACCACAACAATCAACATGCCCAAAGTTATAGCATTTCAAAGTTGAGAGATTTCCCTTAGGATAACATTGAGGTGCCCGTGATGCCTTTTAGTTCCTGTATCTCGAAAACAAAGAGAGAGACAGATTTTTTGCTACCCAAAGTTTACCTCACCATTTTACCTAACTGGTAGAAATAAGTTTTGAAATCACAGATTACACCAGCAGTGGAATATTTTTCCTGCTTGCTACAGTTACAGAGATATTGGCAAATTACTGTCACAAGGGTCCCAGGCATGACTTTTCAGCACATTTCAGTGCCCATATCTTGTAAACGATGAGAGATAACACCACATTTCCGTGGTTTTGTCACTGTGCTATGAACAGTAACTGATGCAGTAACAGAGTTTTTTGCAATGAATATATATATATATATATATGTGTATATGTATTCATGGCAAAAAAAAACTCTGTTTAATGCATCAGTTAGGGTTGTTCCACAGCAACAAAAGTGAGGAAATTTGATGTTAGGGTTGAAACCTCCCTTGCACCTCCAACCACTCCCCCCAGCCGGTATCGGGGTGTGCGTGGGTCAATGGTCTAACTCTTACCACATCACAGTGTAAACAAGCTGAGGTGGTGAACTATAGGAGAATGGGGTGAGAGTTGGACCAATGACCCCAATGCCACACCAATGCTGGCTGGGGGTGGGTAGGAAGGAGGGGTTTCAATCCTAACATCAATTTCCTCACTTTTGTTGCTGTGGGGCAACCCTATGTGATGCATTAAACAGAGTTTTTTTGCCATGAATTTCCCTTCTTTTTGAGAATGAGGACTATAAGTAGTGAATGGAATGTGGTGGCGGGAGTGCAGGCCATTCCGGGCCCGTGCTCCCACTATGTTATTTTTTGACACATAGTAATGGTAACTGCAATGCAAATGCAAGTGGTAATGGTTACACACATGGTCATGCAAACTTAAATGATAAAACAAACGTTAATGGGAACGCAAAGTGATGCCAAAGCTAACAGTGACACAAATGGAGATGCAAGCGTGTATGGGAAAGCAAGTGGTAACGTGCACGGTCATGGTACCGCTATTGTAAATGCAAATGGTAACTGTAACAGCAGCAATAATGCCAAAGCAAACAGAAATAGAAACACAAGTGTGTATGGAAATGCAAACCGGAACATGCATGGTCACAGTACCACAACTGGAAATGCAAATGGTAATGGTAACAGCAAAAATAACGCCAAGCAACGGAAATGTGAACAAAGCTTGATATGAAATATAAACTGTAATGCACACAGTCACGGTACCACAAATGCAAATGTAATGGTAGTAGTAACAATAACGTCAAAGAAACAGAAACACAATGCAAGCAAGTAAGGAATGCAAACCGTAACACACACGGCACGATGACACAATTGGAAATGCAAATGCTAATGGTAACAGCAACGATGATACAAAACAAAAGGCAAACGCAAACAGAAAGGAGGCCGCAAACACAAATGGTAATGCGCAAGGTGATACAAACCGAAATGCAAACACAAACAGTAGTGTAGACACAAATGGTAACAGTAATGCAAATGCAAGCACAAATAAAAATGCAAAGGGTAATGCACACGGTGGCGTACAGGGGAACGGTAACACAAACGGGTATGGAAAGCATGAAATGGAAATGCTGCATGTAACAGTAAGTGGAGCACACACCCTGGTTTTCCCAACAGCTGCACAGAGAAATAGAGTGACTACAAAGAATGTGAATAATAATGGGCCTCAGACCAGAAAATGAGCTCTTGAATACTAAATTGCTTATATCTCAGGAACCGATCTAACGAGAAAAAATTAAAATTTCTTATGATTCATGACTTTCCTGGCTAGGTTTGCCCTTTTACACTTAGCCGCTAGAGGGCTAAACCTTTTTCTGATGAAAAGATCGTGTCTCGTACAGTTTCCGAGATATGGGCCCCAAAAGGCGGGGCGGATGCTGCAATGTTAGTTTATGGGAAAAAGTGTCAAATTCAGAGTATGGTAACTTTGCATCCCTGCACTATTTTGTCACCAATCCACCAAACAGCACATTTGTGGGATGTTGGCTTTCTTCCCTCCAATTTGCAGCCCAAAAGACCAAACCGTTCTTTTGCAGCAGGGTGGCAAAGAAGCCCTGTTATTTTAGCCACAGTGTTGCAAAGTAGTGTCGTGATTTGTGACACTTTCGCAAAAGAAATCACGAAAGTGTAGTGTGACCGAGCGTTACTAAAATAGAACCCAAGACAGAATTCAAATATGCAGTTTCCCTGTGAAATTTTAGAAAAATAGTACCTTTTTGAAATGTTTCCTCATTTATATTGAAAACCATGTACTGACAGTCGAAAGAAGACAATGCCAGTGAATTGCAGCTTCAGTGAAGGAATTTCAAGCTCAAGCGAGTGTTGCAATAGCAACAATGCTATAGCAACAATCGCTCGGGTTTCCGATCCCTTCAGTGAAGCTGCAACTCAATCGCACTCTCTCCTCTTTTGCCTGTCAGTACACTGGTACACTGTTTTCAATATAAATGAAGAAACATTACAAAAAGGTGCTATTTCTCTATCATCTCACGGGGAAACTGCATATTTTAATCCTCTCTTCAGTTCTATTTTACTACCACTCGGTCACGCTACAAATGTACCACAGGAAAAGTGAAACTGCTTTACTAAAAAGAGCACAAAACAGCAGGAACAACCACAGAACATTTTTTAAATAACTATTTCTAAAACCAATAGATTGTTTCTGTGCTTATACAGAGACAGTCTGCTTCTAGCTACAAATACATTGCATAAGCAGTGAAATTGCATGGCAGGAGCAACCACATCATTTTATTTAATAAGCAATTTATTTAGCAATTAAGGCACAATCAAAGATGCTTGGGGGTGGTGGAGGATAATGGGCTACACATTCTGCCTCATAAATGACATGTGTACAGTTCTGTTCAGTGTTGGGTTAGTTACTTTTTCTATTACTTTACTATTACTTTTGGAAACTTGTTCCAGGAAGCTCTGTGCAGTCACTAGCAAGAATGGAGAAGTACTAGAAGAAGTAAATACACATTATAATTATAGTCACTTGTTTCTTTGTATACAAAACCAATAAAAAATAATAAATAACTGTAACAGATTACATTTTTTGAAAGTAATAGATTAGTTACTTTCAAATAAATGTAGTCAAATACAGTTACGTATTTCTTTTGTATAAAAAAACATAAGTAATTGTAACCGTGAGGTGTATTACACTTGCTAGTACTTGTTCATTTTTTGCTAGTGACTGCACAGAGCTATCTGGAACCAGTTTCCAAAAGTAATAGAAAGTAATAGAAAAAGTAACTTACCCAACACTCATTCTGTTAAGCAGAAGATTTACCAGACTCTCTTGGGAAGCCCAGAGCCAGGAACATGTGTATGTATATGTGTTTGGTAGCAGGGGAGTTACAGCCCAAAACATATACAAAGATCCTACTGACAGCCCAAAACACATGGACCCGGATATTCATACTGCGCCTGGCAATGGCTCAAGAGTGGGTGCAGTGCATCTGGGATGCGCCAGGGCCAGGATCAGGACCAGGTGATATTCAACTGCGATACTGCATGGCACAGCACCATTGAATATGGCATGGAATGTGCACAGTGCAGTGTTGTTGTGCTGGCACAAGCCACAGATAGGGAGCACCTAGGATGCACCAGCACAAATGCAGTTGCACTGGGTGCAGCACCCATGATATTCAGAAGAGAGCATGCAAATGGGACCATAATATATGCAAGGTGCAAATGGGGCCATTAGCATGTCATTATGACCCCATTTACAAGCATTGCACTGGGCAGCCCAGCGAAATGTCCCTGGCACCCTGCGTTGCTGCTTGCAGCAGGCAGTTTCCCTGGTGGGCTACTGCACCCCCCCGTATGCCCATTCCTGGGCTTATGCAAAATAAATCATAACCTGGTGGTCTAGTGGTCCACCCCCTCTGTCATGCCTGATCATGGGCATCAGTGAATTAATATCCTACCTGGTGGTCTAGTGGTACCCCCCCGTCATGCCTGATCGTGGGCATCAGTGAACAAATCCATTACCTGGTGGTCCAGTGGTACCCTCCCACCCTCAGAGGACCCCTGTCCACACAGCTCCCCCAGTCCATAAAGCCCTACACGAACAGGGACTGCGGTATCTTCAAGATCTCCTTATTCCCTACTGTCCCTCTCGCTCACTGCACTCCGCCGAGGAGGGATTGCTAGAGGTTCCCAGGGTCCGCTTAAAAACTTCTGGAGCTCGGGCATTTTCTTATGCTGCCCCTACCCTGTGGAATTCTCTACCTCGTCGGATACGAAGCTGCCTGACCGTTTAGAGTTTTAAGTTAGTATTAAAAACTTATTTATTTAAACAGGCATATGGAGAGTGATTTTATTGTGATTATATTATTATTGCTGTTGTTTTATGTTATATGTATGTATTTTAATTGTTTTTATTTGTACAGTGCTTTGGTTTTGAAAAGCACTTAAAAATAAATTTTACCTGCTTACTTACACTAGTCATCGGTGGTGGCAGCATCCTGTCCGCGCCTGCAGTCGCCCTTCGAGATGACAGCATACAGTATGTGTTGTATCCTATTATTGTCCACTGTGTGGACTAATGGATATGCAGACCATACTGTACTATTATGCATCTCATATGTGAATGAACATTTATTCACATATTCTTGTTATGTAGTACAGTATGGTTCAGATGTCTATTGGTCCACACTGTGGACCAATAGGGTGCAGCACATACTGTACGCTGTCATTTACGGGCGCGTGGTAGGCAGCGCGGATGGGGTGCTGCCACCGCCAATGATCATGGGGAGCTGCAGGCTAGGGGTCCTCTGAGGTTGGGGAATTCACTGACCACCAGGTAATGGATTCATTCACTGATGCCCATCGGTTGAGCATGACGGTGGACCACTTTTAGACCACCAGGTAGGATATTAATTCACTGATGCCAGTGATTGGGCATGATGGAGGGACCATTAGACCACAAAGTTATGATTTATTGTACATAAACCCACGATCGGGCATACTGGGGCTAAGATCACATTGGGCAATGGGAGTGTGTGTGCTTCTGATCGGTGTTCTTGGTGTACGGGTGGCCACCCACAGCTGGTGGCTGGCATGTTGTCCTTGCAATACAGTCACCTGCTTGCGGGTGGTCAGGATTTGTTCCTCCTTTTTACAGGCTCAACATTGCGCCCCGACATGCAGTGTACATCAGGGTTGTGCCCGCATATGCGCTGCACATCCTGGGATGAATATCAGGATGTGCCACATATGCATGGGCACACCCCCTGCATTTGTGCTGCATACATTACTATTGTGCCCTGGCGCATCAGGATTTGTGCAGCACACTTTGCCCATTTGAATATTGTGCCAGGGCGCACTGGGGGGTTGCACATGGTGCAACCCCTTTGAATATCTGGGCCATGTTGTAGAAACAGAACATGACATGATTTGTCTGAAGATATCATATTTATCTTCACTCGAGGCCGATAACATCAAGATATCTCACTAGTGGATATCATTGGCTTCTCATGAAGATAAATATGATATCTTCAGTCAGGCCATGTCATATTCCATATATATATATATATATATATATAGAGGCAAAACTCAGTTTAATGCATTAGTTAGGGTTGTTCCATAGCGACAAAGTGAGAGAATTCGGTGTTAGGGTTGAAAGCTCCCCTTTGAGCCACCTGTCCACACCCCAACTGGCATCGTGCGCATTGGTGTTGTTGGCCATAACTCTCACCCCATCAGATGTGTGAAGAAGCAGAGGTATAGGAGAATGGGGTGAGAGTTAGGACCGACAACCCCAACGTGCACCCCGATGCCGGTTGGGGGTGTGGACGGGGGGGTCAAAGGAGGGCTTCTCAACCCTAACACCAAATTTTCTCACTTTTGTCATTGTGGAACAACCCTAACTAATGCATTAAACAGAGTTTTTTGCCTCTAATTTCCCTTCTTTTTGAGAATGATAATGAGAAATAATGAATGTAATGTGGCGGCGGGATATCTTGTCACATAGTAACACGGTGCCCGCAAACGCAAATTGTAATGCGCATGGTGACGCAAAGTGAAACAGAAAGATAAACAGTACTGTAGACACAAATGGTTAAAATAATGCAAACACAAGCACAAATGAAAACGCAAAAAGTAATGCACATGGTGCCGTAGACGGGAACGGTAAGTGAAACAGGTACAGAACCGCAAGCAGAAGCGGTAAGGGTAACAGTAATGTAAGCACACAGGCTGGTTTTCCCCAAAAGCTGCATAGAGAAAGACAGTGAGTACAAAGAATGCATGCATAATAATGGGTCTCGGAGCAGAAAATGAGGAGTTGGAATACTAAATTGTTTACATCTCAGGAACCGTACGACGTAGAAACAAATTTTTAAAGTCATACGATGTATGACTTTCCTGGCTAGTTTTGTGCTTAGCCCCATGAAGGGGGCTAAGCATTTTTCTGACGAAAAGTCCGTATCTTGCACCGTTTCCGAGATACGGGCCCTGAAAGGCGCGGCAAACGCCGTAATTATATCCTACAGGAAAAAAAGAGAAGTTTGGAGTGCGATAACTTTGGCTGCCTGCAATATTTGTTCACCAAACCACCGAGAGGCACATCTGTGGAATGTTGGCTTTCTTCCCTCCAAATTTCAGCCCAAAAGACAAAACTGTTATTTTGCAGCAGGGCGGCAAAGTATTCCTGTAATGTGGCGGATGCCGTAATGTTATCCTATGGGAAAAAGCATCAACTTTGGAGTGATGTAACTTTGCCGCCCTGTAATATTTTTACACCAAAAGACTGAAAGGCACATCTGTGAGATGTTGGCTGTGTTCCCTCCAATTTCAGCCCAAAAACAAACTGTTCTTTTTGCAGCAGGGTGGCAAAGAATTGCTGTCATTTTGCTATAGTTTGGAAAAGTAGTGTACTCGTAATTTTATAAAGCTTTTGCAAAATTTGCAACACTTTCGTGAGTGCACACTTACTTTGTGAAAGCATTTTTCCAGAAAGTTGAAAACATATTTCTAGGGTGTTTAACCTCAAAATAAAGACATGCATAGCATCATCAGGGTTCTGACTAGGTAAACACAAAAAGAATTGTGTTTGCTAGAGGGTCCCAAATTTAAATGCTCAAGAATTTTTCTGATCACCAACTGAAAACAAAATGGTGGTCGAGCAAAGTAAAAGGCCGCCATTTGCAAAGTAAAAACTGCATTTATGAAAGTGTTGAACTTTTTGTTAACTTTTATTTAACTTTCCCCATTGACTTATAATGGGAAACTGTTTTTGAATAACTTTGAACCGCTTAATATTTTTCACGAACTCTTCAAAGGGCACATCAGGGACCACAGCCGCACAATCCCTGAAGATTTAGGACCGGTCGCACAAGCCGTGCTACCTGTAGAGACTAACAAAGAATTGCAAAAAAGCATAAATGCGTGCACAGATCATGCTTAATAACTCCACAGCCGTATATCAGAACACTACGAAAGTTGGCAGATCCCAAGATGAATGGTTCTTGATTGTCTGTTCCAAATTTCAGGCAAATCCATTGAATGGTTACAAAGTTATTAAGGTGCAAAATTTTTTGTTTAACATGTAAATGGCTCCTCAACCCTAACTATGGTAGCACTACCGTGCTACTATAATGTATATATATATTAGAGGCAAAAAACTCCGTTTAATGCATTAGTTAGGGTTGTTCCACAGTGGCAAAAGTGAGGAAATTCACTGTTAGGGTTGAAAACCCTAACTCCGAATTCACCCCTCCCCAGCACCACACACACACACACATTCAAGTATGGGGGAGGACCAAGTCAACACAACCAATGACAGACATCCAGCAGCAGGTGACAGAAATAACAAACAATTGTCTAAATGTACTACGAGACATCCCCACCCACCTGACCAGGTACTGCATGCTCAGTGGAGATCAACAGCAAAAAAGAGGCCATGTACACCAAACGTACACATCCCTGATTGCAGCTGCACACAATGTACCACACTTAGTAGTTGCATGGCCTTACCTACCAATGCCCCACACCAGACCACACCACTTGTGGTGGGCCACCTGAGCAATAGAGTTCAACAAAACCAAGGAGTTGTACAGGTATAATATCTCTGATTATAACAAGGGTTTGAGAAATGCAGCTTTCTAATTGACTGTAAACATTGTAACAGCCTTATGTTTAGTTTTTATTAACATACATGTAGAGCCTAACCATATGATGAACATGGTTTAATGTTGTTTAAAAAACAGTTTTATTATGATAGCAATAAGCCACTCCAGGTATTATGTTAATGGTCAGTTTATCACTGTCTAGCGACATGTGGCACTCGGCTATGCCTCATTCAACATTAAACCCCTACAGGGTGATTAACAGACCATTTAACATAACTGTTGGTCATACCTTATTGCTTAATTGTCTTTATGAGTAGATACTCTCCCTCTGCTAGACACTGCAGCAGCTTTGCAACACAGTGTCCCACCCAGTTACACCATACACTGTCTAGTTACTGGAGAATGGCTGTGAATATGAACTCATGAAGATGAACAGTGTAACTTGATCATTACAGTCATCGAAACCCTAGTGTGATTATAACTGACAGAGTCAGTGATAGAGGATAACCCCTGCTGTCCTAGTACACTTACCCCATTGTGAGTTAAATCAATACTAAAAGACATTCTGTTTATATCTACCATACCTACTTGATTCCTGTTGTACCACAATTAACATAGTTATCACTTTGATAGCATCAGTGACAGAAGTGTGGCAAACCCAAACAGTAGGCATACAGCCTGAGTATGAAACAACTGTTAAAAAAAATCACACTGTGTCCATAAGTGGCATAGATCACTCATTGCAACAATAGTAAATGTATCACTATTTGAATAAGTTAGTCATCACAGATGCAATGAGATTGTCCTTATCAGGTACAACATACTCAGTAAGTGCCTGCAGGAAAATCTATCCTATATACATCTCCGATACAGATACATCATTGTTGGCTCAGTAGTGCTATGATATTTAGAAGTTGCTTGGCCTGATCCATGCAATTACAATGTTTCTTACAAAGAATACTTACTGCATCTTTAGTATTGAAACACACTGAAGGTCTATGTATGTATGTACATCAGCAGTACACCTTCATCAGTAAGAATGCATGTGATACTGGCAGTACGAATTTCACAGCGTTGAACAGGCAATGCTTTTCCATACGTTTACATCAGCCTTTCTATGTTGAGTAAACCATTGCAGTAAATGTACTACTATGTAAATCATCTACTAAATGTATCACTACTTTTATCTTGAGCATGCTAGTGTCTTGTAGTTAATTTATGTGCTTCTCTTAATCAATGTATACTCACTAGTGTTAAAACCTTTCTACAACTGTCATCATCACCTTCAGCATTTATATTGAATAACGGCACAGTACCAGTTGTGGTGTGGTGTGGGGCATCGGTAGGTAAGGCCATCGCAACTACTAAGTGCGGTACATATGTGTGCAGCTGCAATCAGGGATGTGTACGCTTGGTGTACATGGCCTCAGTTTTGCTGTTGATCTCCACTGAGCATGCAGTACCTGGTCAGGTGGGTGGGGATGTCTCGTAGTACATTTAGACAATTGTTTGTTATTTCTGTCACCTGCTGCTGGATGTCTGTCATTGGTTGTGTTGACTTGGTCCTCCCCATACTTGAATGTGTGTGTGTGTCTGTGTGTGTGTGGTGCTGGGGGGATTCGAGTTAGGTTTTCAACCCAACAGCGAATTTCCTCACTTTGTCACTGTGGAACAACCCTAACTAATGCATTAAATGGAGTTTTTTGCCTCTAATTTCCCTTCTTTTTGAGAATGATAACAAGAAATAGTGAATGTAATGCTGCGGCGGAAGCGCTGGGCCCTTTGATGTCTTGTGGCATAGTAACAGGAGCAGCAACGCAAACAGAAATGCTAACAGTGGCGCACATGGTAACACAAGCGCGAATGAGAACAGAAAGGGTAACGCACATGGTGGCATAGACGGGAACGGTCTGCCACGTGATGTGTTGTCACATAGTAACATGGTGCCTGCAAACAGAAATGTCAATGGGCATGGTGACGTAAAGTGAAACAGAAAGATAAACAGTACTGTAGACAGAAATGGCAAAAAATAACAGAAACACAAGCGCAAATGAAAACGCAAAGGATAACGCAGATGGTGGCGCAGACGTCAATGGTAAGTGAAATGGGTATGGAACCGCAAGCGGAAAGAGCAACAGTAACAGTAATGTAAGCACACAGGCTGGTTTTCCCCAAAATCTGCATAGAGAAAGACAGTGAGTACAAATAATGTATGCATAATAATGAGTATCGGCGCAGAAAATGAGATCTTGGAATACTAAATACATTATATCTCAGGAACCGTATGATGTAGAAAAAAAATTTAAAAGTCATATTATTTATAACTGTCCTGGCTAATTTGGATCTTAGCCCCATAGGGGGCTAAGAAATTTTCCGATGAAAAGTCCATATCTCACACCGTTTCCGAGATACGGGCCCTGAAAGGCATGGCGAATGCCGTAATGTTATCCTATGGGAAAAAAAGAAAGGTTTGGAGCGCCATAACTTTGCCTCCCTGTAATGTTTTTTCACCAAACCACTGAAAGGCACATCTGTGGGCTGTTGGCTGTCTTCCCTCCAAATTTCAGGAAAAAAGACCAAACCGTTATTTTGCAGCAGGGATCCAAAGGATTTCTGTAATGCGTTGAGCGCCGTAATGTTATCCTATGGGAAAAACCGTCAACTTTGGAGTGCTGTAACTTTTCCGCCGTGTAATATTTTTTCAATACAACACTGAAAGGCACATCTGTGAGATGTTGACTCCGTTCCCTCCAAATTTCAGCCCAAAACTCCCAACGGTTCTTTTGCAGCGCAGTGTCAAAGAATCGCTGTCACCGTCCCACAGATGGAAAATTACTGTCGCAATTTGGCGAAGCTTTCGCAAAAAAGTTCGACACTTTCGTGAGCACGAAAGTAATTTGTATAAAGTACTTTTCCAGAAATTTGAAAACATATTTCTGGGGTGTTTTACCACAAAATAAAGACATGGCAAGCATCCTCAGGGTCCGACCAGGTGAATACAAAAGAATTAGGTTGCTAGAGGGTCCCAATTTAAATGCCAACCATTTTTCTTATCACCAACTGAAAAAAAATGGCTGATTTATAAAGTAAAAGGCCCATTTGCGAAAGTAAAATGCATTTGCGAAAGTGTTGAACTTTTCGTAAACTTTTCCCATTGACTTATAATGGGAAACTGTTTTTGAATAACTTTTGAACCGTTTAATATTTTTCACGAAATCTTTGAAAGGCACATTGGGAACCCTGGCGCATGTTTCCTAAAGATTTTGGACTGGTCGCACAAACCCGTGACCTTGTACGCCGACCGTAGAATTCCAGAAAAGCGTGAACGCTACAAGATGAGATCATCACGCTTTAATACCTCCGCAGCCATATATCCTCACCACTACGAAACTTGGCAGATCCCAAGGCCTATGGTTCTTGATCGTGTATTCCAAATTTCAGTCAAATCTGTCATACGGTTGCAAGTTATTAAGGTGAAAAGTTTTGGGGTTTAACATAGAAATGGCTCCTCAACCCTAATTCATAGTGGTACTACCGTGCTACTATAATATATGTATATCATATATGTTGTATATATATATATATATATATATATATATATATATATATATATATATATATATACTGTGTATCTATATATCTATATATAAATAGGGATACATGATGGGCAGGAGTGAGATATGGAACATATTCTCATTCCTGCAGAGTAATATCCATGCCTCATAATGCAGGAGTGAGAATATTTTCCATATCTCCCTCCTGCCCGTCACGTGTTAGATTTGTACAATAGGGCAGGAGCAGGATTACAGGTTGTTTCTTTGTGATTTTGTGTCTTTGTCAAGGTGTTATTTACTTGTTATGTGGTATTTCACTGGTGTGTTGTATTTATCAATGGGTTTCCTTTCTGTTTGTGAATGGTGGTGTTTCATACTTCAGAATTGGTGGCCGGGTTGGCCTTAGGCAAATGTTACTAGGTTACGAGATGTATTCTGTGTTATGATTGGTGGCGCTACACATCAGTCATTGGAATGGACATGAGGATTGGTATATTTGTCTTTGTGGGTTGGGCTTTAAGTATTCAGTCAGTTCCAGGAAAGGAGTTTGTGAAGTCGTGTGAAATGCTTTATTTTGTAGGTCATTTAATGGTTACTGTGTGAGAAAGTTTCTTCATTTCAGTGTTTTTTTATGTATTTTATGTGGGTATTGGTGCTTGCAGGTGTTTCTGCTGGTCACCGTCACCAGAGTGAAATACAGGATTACACAGGATTTTGGCTTGAACATTTCCAATTCATTCTCCTGCTGCAATGGAAAGAGGTATTTTCAGCAACTGGTGAAGAGTCTTGCGTTTATTTACTGTGAGTCTGTACTTCGGGATATGGGATGTGGTCTTTTGGAGGCTGGGCTTTGTTTCTGTTGAGTTGTGGAAAATAGAAACAAAGATACAGTAGTCGGCTGTTTTGTGTTGGCGTTTTAAAAGAAGTAGAAGGAAAACAAGTTTTGGTACTGTTGTTCAGGTGGTGCATCAGGTGTGTTTAGTTTGACTTTTGTGATTTCAAATTAGTGCCGGCAGCCTGATGCACTGCAGTGAAGTAACCAGAGTGGAAATATTGGCAGGTGATGTAGACACTGTGTGTGTAAATGTAAATATCTCCACAGTGTCTATGTCACCAGTCATTTATCTCACTGAGGAGCAAATACATGTTTTTATTTGTAATGTTTATCACCCACCCCTATTGTATAAATATATATATATGTGTGTATATATATATATATATATATATATATATATATATATATGTGCATAGATATATATATATATATATGTATATATATAGATACATAGAGGGTGTCAGCAGATAAGGGTTTGTGGCCCACCCAGTCTGCCCATTTGAGCTTGTAAGTTCAGTTTATGTTTTCCTAGAAGTCTGTTGCCCCTTATCCCTGACCTCCAGAATTCCTTTATGTCTATCCCATGCATTCTTAAATCCCATGATTGTTTCAGCCCCCACCACTTCCTCTGGCAGGGTGTTCCACTTGTTCACCACCCATTCCGTGAAGAAATTCTTCCTCACGTTTCCTCTGAATCATCCTCCATCCAACTTCATCCCATGCCCTCTAGTCCTGGAACATCTTTTCGCTTAAAATAGAGTATTCCTGCACCCTGTTCCTCCTCCTGTAAGATACTTGTATGTCTCTATCATATCCTCTCTCCTCCTCTCCTCCAGGGAGTACATGTTCAGTTCCTTCAACCTGTCCTCATAGGACTTGTAATGCAATCCATGTACCATCTTTGTTGCCTCCTCTGAACCTTCTCTACCCTGTCTATGTCCTTACGTAGGTAAGGTCTCCAGAACTGTACACTGTACTCCAGGTGGGGCCTCACTAGTGTCTTGTATAGTGGAATTATGACCTCCTTTTCCTGTTGGTGATGCCCTGCCTATGCATCCCAGCATCCTATTTGCTTTACCTGCTGCCTTATCACACTGTTTCCTCTACCTTGAGGTCATCAGAGATGATAACCCCAAGATCCCTTTCCTGCTTGGTGCATGCTATATCCTCACCCCCCAACTGACATATTGTGTCAGGGTTTTTGTGTCCCATATGCATTATCTTGCACTTCTTTGCATTGAATTTCAACTGCCAAACCCCTGACCATTCTTCAAGTTTCTGCAGGTCCCTTCTCATTCTGTCTACACCCTCTGGTGTGTCTACTCTGTTACAGAGCTTTGTGTCATCGGCGTACAGCGAAATTCTGCCTTCTAGGTCCTGCACAATGTCACTGATGAAGATGTTGAATAGGACCGGTCCCAGCACTGATCCCTGTGGTACCCCACTGGTCACTCTTCCCTCTGTGGAGTGACAGCCATTTATCACCACCCTCTGTGTCCTGCCGCCCAGCCAGTTACCTACCCACCACTACTGTCCTGCCCACACCCATATTCCCAGTTTGTGTAATAGTCTTCTATGTGGCACAGTATCAAAGGCCTTGCTGAAGTCCAGATAGGCCATGTCCACTGCCCTCCCTGATCCACCTCCCTAGTCACCCAGTCAAAAATTCAACCAGGTTGGTCTGACATGACCTCCCCTGGTGAAACCATGCTGCCTTGGGTCCTGTAGTCCATTGACAACAGATGTTCCACCAATCTCTCCTTCAGTAGTGTCCATGATCTTCCACTACCGAGGTGAGGTTGACTGTCTGTAGTTTCCTGCTTCCTCTTTGTCCCACTTTTGTATAAGGGGACTACATCTGCTGTCCTCCAGTCTTTGGGTAGCTCCTGTTTCCAGTGATTGGCTAAACAGGATAGCCAGAGGTTCAGCCACCACTTTTCTTAGTTCTTTAAGGACCCTGGGTGCACCCATCTGGTCCCATTGCTTTATCATATATATATATATATATATATATATATATATATATATATATATATATATGTACAATGGGTGATTGGGGAGGTAGGGGACACATTGGGTGATCAGGAATTGTGAAGCACAGCTAGAACAGGGTGGGCTGCTGCAGTACTGCCGATCTGCCTTCAGGGGTGCAGGCTTAGCACCTGGTTAAGAGGTGGTTTTCAGCTGCAGTAAACAGCACTACTTAGGGGAACTTTACCACTGCGAAGGCAACTGACTGACTATACCACCGTGCTGGTATGCGTGAGGGGCCCCTCATTCACATGACCAGTGCAGTGGTATTTTAACACTTTGGCACTGCCAGGTTTGCAGGCACTCCCAGAGCTTCTGAACATGGGTCGGCTGGGGAGCTCATTAGAATGAAAGGTTAGTACATTTGCTAACCTTTGAATATTGGACCCAAAATGTTTTATGGAGGAAACTCTTCTAGTATTTCAGCAATGACCTGCTCAAAGATCACAGAAGCTGAAGCTGTATTTTTCAGTGCTTGCTGAGTACAATTTATCTTTTTCATGGGGACCATATTATTAAATACATGAAAAGTGCAATTCAGATACAGAGCTCCTTAGAAAAGTGACATGTGAAACAACAAAAAGCAACCTGTAGTGCAGTTGTTGTCCTGGTTTCTGAATAATAAAACGATGCGGCTGTGAAGTGTCAAGCAATTCCAAAGTGTGTGTATTAGTTGTGTGTAGGGGTGTGCATGTTATGAAAAGTATTTCCTGAATACCATGAATAAAGCATTATTTGTTACTTAGATCTGAATTCTATTTGGGAATTGCTAGAAAGCAAAAAGAAAAGAAAAGAAAACAGTTCCCACACCAGTCCCCAAGCCCAAATGTTAAATACGGCTCACCCATCCCCCCACCCACTGTTAGAATCCCAGTCTGATCCTCCTCCACACCAGCACCCACAATTTGTTATTTTCAAGTATATTTTAAATTAAAAAAATCCACAATGTGTAACTGTCACCCCACACACCTCTTGCCTTCTAAGTGCTCATTTGTGCTAAAAGAACTAATTTCCCCCACCCTAGTGGCATCTGTCAACCCCCCCCCAACAAAGAATTCTTCTTACTACAAGTGGTTGACTGGATATCTGGACAAGAAGAAGATGAGAAGAAGGTGACCAATGCAATCTTGGCCCCTTCCATGGCCATCTGCCTTCTGCTGAATGAAAGTGCGTACACACTTTTGCTCACTCTGTATAGTAAAACCAGCTGACCACATGATGCACTCTGTACACAGCCCCATCATGTACTAACTCCCTCTCCCATGGGCCACTACAGGTAGCCAGTTACAGTACCAGGAGCATTCCCTGACCAGAAGGGGTGAATAGCTATCTGGATGTCAGATTCTCCTCCTGCAAATTTACCCCTTGATTTCCAGTCATGGGGTGAGAACCAGGTTATTAGCATACCAGCCAGCTCCCTGCTTCTTATCACCATGAAGATGACTAGAAGATTGTTATTTTGGTAATTTTAAAGATACCTGGAGCCTTATTCAGACTGCATTGCTTATTCGCTGCTAATCACTTTTGAAGTGACAAGCCACTTGAAAATTGAACATTGAAAAGCATTTAATTAGAAATGGATAAGGTTCATAATGCATTTCCTTTATATCTCTTCATAGCCCTTATTAACCAATGACATTTAGCTGTCTAGGGCACAAACAAATGGTTCGAAATTCAAATGTGCAAGATAATTTCCCTGGTATTGACTAAATGTGTTTTTAAAAGACAAGGAATTTCCAGTGCAAATTTCAGTCACAAATGACAAGCGTAATGTTCATGCAAAATGCATATAGGCAAATCCCCCACATTTTAAGGAAATATTCATTACCAGTTGTTTACAAGGCCTGGGTCATGTATTAGCCCTACTTAAAAGTAAACTAGCCATTGATGTGCATTGCATATTATACCCCTGATGCATTCCATTTGAGGGATATGAGTAAATGCGTGTTTTCAGAATCAATTTTTGTTTAATTCTTTGTCTTTAAAGATTGCCACTGTGAAAAATTAACCAACCCTTTACACAGTTTGTTTATTTTTGTTATAAGTTCACTTCAACTGTAGTCTTCATGGAAATCTAAATGTGTCAGACAGTGGGCCAAATGGGAGGAAATCTTTTTAGCTGCATTCACCCAGCATTTGTCATCCCCTTAGACTTCCATGACTACTAAAATTTGAAATGGTCCACTGATATGTACTCATGTTTAATAAATAGTCATTTTATTTTCTATTGACTGTTTTATTTATTTATTTTATCAAGTGGGCTAATCTTCCTTCAGATTCCCCAGAACCAGGGATACGCATAAGTTTAAGAGTTGCCCTTCTTTCTGTTTCAGAATTACATAGAATCATAGAAACATAGATTTTGACGGCAGATAAGGACCGCTTGGCCCACCCAGTCTGCCCATTTCCCTACCTAATGGATAAGCTGCAGATCCTAATTAACTAGCAGCCTACTTCTTCCTACCCCCACCCCCTAGAATTGGCTTATGACTGTCCCATGCATGCTTGAATTCCACCACTGTTTTTGACTCCACAACCTCCTCCAGAAGGTCGTTCCATGCATCCACAACCCTCTCTGTGAAAAAATACTTCCTTAAATTACCTCTGAGCTGCCCCCTTCTATCTTCAAATTGTGCCCCCTTGTTCTTGCACACCTCTTTTTTTGAAAGATGCTACCTCCTTGGACTTTGTTGATTCCCTTGAGGTACTTGAAAGTTTCTATCATGTACCCCCTCTCCCTCCTTTCCTCGAGGCTATACATATTCAGCTCCTTAAGTCTCTCTTCATATGTCTTCCGGTGCAGACCCTGCACCATTTTAGTTGCCCTCCTCTGGACAGCCTCCATCCTGTCTATGTCTTTATGGAGATTGGGTCTCCAGAACTGCACGTAGTACTCAGATTGGGTCTCACCAACTGTCTGTACAGAGGGATAATAACTTCTGTTTTCTACTGGTGATGCCTCTCCTATGCATCCCAGTATCCCCCAGCCCTCCTTGCTGCCCTCTCACATTGCTTGCCCACCTTTAGGTCATCTCTTGATATGACTACCCCAGGTCCCTTTCCATTTTTGTTGTTGTTAGTATCTCACCCCCATTGTGTACTCTTCCCTGGGTTTTGTTTCCAGGTGCATACCTTGCACTTCTTAGCATTGAAGCTAAGCTGCCACATTTGACCATTCCTCTAACCTTGCCAAGTCCCTTCTCATCCTTTCCACCCCACCTTGTGCATCAACTCTGTTGCAGATCTTTGTGTCATCTGCAAAGAGACATACTTTCCTTCCAATCCTCTGCAATGTCACTTATAAAGACATTGAAGAGGACCGGTCCTACTGAACCTCCTGCACCCCACTAGTAACCCCCATTTCTTCAGAGTGGACTCCATTTACTATTACCTCTGTGTCCTATTCTCCAGCCAATTTTTACCCAGGCTGTCATCTTGGGACCCACTCCCAGGCTGGCTAACTTGTATATTAATCTTTTGTGTGGACTGTGTCAAATGCCTTGCTAAAGTCTAGGTAGGCCATGTCCATAGCCCCTCCCTGATCTACTACTTTGGTCACCCAGTCAAAGAAATCTATCAGATTTGTCTGGCATGACCTTCCCGCTGTGAATCCATGCTGCCTTGGGTCCTGCGCCCCTCTGGCCTCTAGATACTCAACAATTCTTTCCTTCAGAAGTGATTCCATCATTTTCCTTACCACTGAGGTTAAACTAACAGGTCTGTAGTTTCCTGCTTCTGCCTTGCTCCCACTTTTGTGAAGGGGAATCACATCTGCCCTCCTCCAGTCCTCGGGTACCACCCCATCCTCCCATGATTTTTAAAGAGGGTAGTTAGTGGTGTCACTAGTTCTACCCTTAGTTCTTTTAGAATCCTGGGATGAATCCCATCAGGCCCCATTGCTTTGTCTACCTTCAGTTTTAAGAGTTCTTTCAGAACCCTTTCTTCTGTAAATGGGCTGGTATCAACTTCTGTATCCAGAGTGTTTCTGCTGTTTGTTTTAGGTACCTCCCCCTCTTCCTTTGTAAATACTGAGCAAAAATATTTGTTTAGTATCTCTGCCTTTCACAGTCACCCTCTGCCCACCCTCCCTCCCCTTTATTAAGCTCTCACTAACCCTCCATTGGTCTTCCTTCGCTCCCTGATATGCCTATAAAGGTTTTATCCCCTTCTAACTGAGTTGGCTATCTTTTCCTCAGTTTGGGCCTTTGCTGTTCTGACTGCCTTCTCAGCATCCTTTGCTTTAACTGATACAGTTCTCTGTCCTGCTCCTTCTGTGATTCCTTGTACTTCCTGAATGCTTTCTTTTTCTCTTGAACCTTCACTGCCACTTCCTTTGAGAACCATAGTGGTTTCTTACATCATTTTGTTTATTTGCTTCACACAAAGGCTCATTACCTCTGTGATGGCAGTTTTTATTATTCCCCATTGTTCTTCCACCCCTCCTACCTGCCCATTTGCTAGTGCATTCCTTAGGCATTCACCCATTTTGGCAAAGTCAGCCCTCCTAAAGTCCAGTACTTGTGCCTCTGTATGGCTTGACTCTATTGCTGTGTTTATTGCGAACCATACTGTTCGATGGTCGCTAGTTCCCAGATGGCTACCCACTTCTACATCTGTGATCCTCTCTTCATCTCCATTTGAGAGAACCAGGTCCAAGATTGCTCCCTCTCGAGTGGGCTCCAATACTAGTTGTCTAAGGCATGCCTCCATAGGGCATCTAGAATAACCCCACTCTTTGAAGTGGCTACTGCAACTGCACTCCAGTTAACATCTGGCATATTCAGATCACCCATCAGCAATATCTCCCCTTTTTCTGCCTTTCTAAGTATTCTTTCTATCATTTCCTTGTCCATTTCCTCCCCCTGAGAAAGGGGTCTGTATACAACCCCTGTGTGGATTGTGGTGCCATTGCCGGTCTCCAAATTTACCCACAGTGCTTCTTCTCCTCCCTGTTTTCCCTTTTGTTCTGTTGCTTTGATTCCTTCCCTTATGTAAAGAGCTACTCCTCTCCTCCTCCTCCTCTTTACCCTCCTGTCCCTCCTGTAATTAGTGTATCCTGGTATGTTTATGTCCCAGTCATGGTTTTGTGTGTACCATGTTTCTGTGACTGCCATGATATCCAGGTGTTCCTCCTCCTCTATCAAGGCCACTAATTCAGGAAGCTTGTTACTCAGACTACAGGCATTGGTACTCATTGCTCTCCATTTTTGATGGCTTTACCTTCTTTTGCAGCATCCCCACTGACCTTTCTACCTCGGTCTTTTCTCATTTATTACCCTGTTTTGTAGGGAGAGGCTGGGATTTTCCTACTGCTTATCAGTGCCTCCCCCCTTGACTAGTTTAAAAGCTTTCCAATGAAGCATTTAAACCGATTGCTCAAAAGACTTGTTCCCTTCCTGGACAGATGCAGACCATCCTGCCAGTATAGGCTGGTGTCCCTCCAGGTGGAACCCCAGCCCCCAATGAAGCCAAGCCAAAAATTATGTCCCAATCGGAGATATATCATCTACTGCAAGCATTACCGAGCTCAGGTAGTGCAGGCAGCGATGGACTTTCCCCAAAGTTTCTAAAACTAGTTGCTGCCTTCATTGTGAACCCACTTTCTAATGTCATTAACCTTTCTTTGTCTATTCCACTGTCCCATCTACCTGGAAGGAAGCTAGAATTGTCCCAATCTACAAGTCCGGGGACCCCCATCTTCTGGATAACTTTCAACCAGTATCCATTTTATCTCACATGGGGAAGGTTCTAGAAAAGGTGGTTTACTGTCATTTTACCAAACATCTCAAGGTACACAATATGCTGTCTGCTGATCAACATGGTTTTAGGAAGGGATTTAGCAGGACCATGGCAATTGCGACATTTTCTGACCATGCACACAGGGAACCTGGCAGGAGAATCACACACGGGCAGTTTTCATGGACTTATCAAAAGCCTTTGATATGGTTGATAATGGATTCTGTTCAAGGAGATGACTAACCTTGGGCTCCCATTGATTCAACAAGTTGGTTCCATGGTTATCTTGGCAACAGAATGCAAATGACTTCCATAGGGGGAGTATTGTCCAACCCTCTCCAAGTTTGCACAGGAGTTCCCCAAGGGTCAATATTAAATCCCCTTTTGTACTCTCTTTTAGTTAACCCGCTACTTCCTGAAACATACACTAGTAAGAGAATCATGTATGCAGATGACCTGATCTTATACCACAGTGATAATGCACCCACCAAGCAGTCACACACCTTGAATATGGACTTCTCCTCAGCTGCCCTTTAGCTTACAAAACAAAGGTTCATTGTTAATGCTAAAAAAACTAAGCGCATGCTGTTTGGGTCTAAACACAGGCTAACCAGAAGTCCCTCCTCTCAACAAAATTCCCCTCAACATTCGGTCCCCGACTCCTCGGACGGATCCGTATTGGAACAAGTAACAGACTTTAAATATCTTGGAATCATGCCTGACCCCTCTCTTACTTTTGCTTCCCATATTGCCTTGATGGTAAAAATGGTTAATCAATGCTTAGAGGAGTGCTTCCTTCTAAAACACCTCTTGTCCCCTGAAGTAAGACTAGCCACGTGGAGGGGTACTCTTCTACCTATTCTAGAATGTTGCTCCCCTATAGTATCTCCAACATCCCCTCCACTCTTTGATCATTTGAATATGGCTTATCACAGTATTTGTAGATTTGCTACTCAAGCCTCCTTCCATACCCACCACTGTCAGTTATAACAGACTCTTGGTTGGCTGTCTCCCCAGGATTGTAGGGAGCTACAGTTTGGCTCCACCTACAGTTCTGCATTGGGGAATAAAATCCCCACTGTCTGGTTTGCTAAACTTTAAGGCAAATAGGCACAAATTACAGTCCTCTACTAGCTGCCAATTAGAAGGTCCTAGGCTTTTTACTGATATGGGTCATAGAGCCATTTCCTGTGCAGCTCCCAAGCTTCGGAACTGCCTCCTGGACAATTTGCATGTGCTGGTCTCTCCTAATACCTTCAAAAAGCACTTCTTTAAAGCCCTGTCAGCTAGGGTGCACTGTAATTACTTGGCCTAACTCTCAGGTAATGTTGCTGGGTTGCAGGCCTATTTCTGGGTCCTACTTTTTCAATGAGAGTCAACTGTACTATCCTCCATGCAACCGAATGCATCCAATTTCCTTTTCATTGGAAAATGTAATTTTATTACTGTTTTGTTTTTTGTTTCTTTCTGTGATTGCAAAATGTATGCCATGCCTCGACAGTTCATAGTCATGTACCATCTACATGTTTCTCTTTTGCTGCTGTAACTGTAAATTTGTGTACCATCTGCCAGCTATGTTACTGCTGTCACTGTAATTTTGTGTCCATGTGCCATCTAGATGGCCCAGGTTAGGCTTGAAAAGGTCACTGGGACCAGTGTACTTACCCAGTTATCAAATAAATAAAAAAAAAAAAAGTATTGTGATGTCAGAAACTGCCCACTACTTAGGAAATGAATGTATATCAATGAGAAACTATAGATGTTTTTCTAACTAGATACCTCTTTCAGGAACCAACTTTGCCATTCATATGTTTGTACTATTGTGATTCATCTCTAGTTTTACAGTTTTTAGGAATAGTAATTGGCTTCTCTTTTCTTCTTCTTCTTCCCAAGTAAAATCTGGTTAGGAAGAAAGTATCACTAGTAAAACCATAATAAAAGGCCAGAGGTTCTGAGGATCATTTAGTTCTGTTAAATCTACAATATTATGCTGGTAGAAAGCTTTATTCCTCCATAAAAATCTGAAAACAGATTTAAAGTTTCACATTGAAATACACTGCCAACCTTGCCAGTAAAATTTTTCTGACATCATAATACAAGGATTACACTGAATTCTTTCACGTTAGTAGTTGGCAAAATAAAAAATGATGAAAAAGTAAGTAAGAAAAACAAAAAGAAACAAAATAATTATCAAGGTATTCAAAGGCTCAAAAGCTTCGTTAAGATGCAATTTCTTGCTAAGTGATTGTTCTTTAAATATTTGACTATATAAGGAATGCAGACAAGACAGGGAAGTGACTTTTCTCTGAGATAAATCTAGACTTGAGTCATTTCCAAGACAGGGCACATTTCGCACGTCCTTTTTTCCTTGCTTCTTCTGGGCAAGTTTATCATAACCATACCATGATGCAGTTTGAAAGGGAAACCCCTTTCAAGTAAATACAGTTTGTTGTCACATACGTTACCCGGCATAGCAAACCACATTTTACTGTTGACAAACATCCTGAAAAACACATAGGGGTTAGTGCTACAGAAACAGTTATATTTAGCAATTAGGTTGAAGTAACCCAAATATTAAAAGATGGTACATGGGTATGGCTTGCCCTCTGCTGTGAGTAAAGTGTATTTAATTATAATTCCATGAGAAGGGTATTTTACTATGCCATTTTACAGCTGATTGAGGCCTCCAGTTTCAACACAGGGTCTGTATTCTGGAAGAAACAAACAAAGCTGTCACTCTTCACACTCTCCACAGTGGTGCACCTATTAAATAACCTATATTGTAACAAAAGATTTCATCCACACCCCAGTTATAGTCAGTAGAAAAGCAAAGTTATGCTTGGCAAAGGTTTGTTTTATTCTGACCACTATACCTTTTCCACAACTCAGCTGGCTTGCTCAAATAATTATTTTGTAACATGCCCAAACCAGTGCATTATAAAGTGCTATAATACGCAAAGCAAAATGTAGAGCAGATTCTGTCAGTGAAAACGGCCTAGCATGTGACCTGTGACTCAAACAGGCTTTCTGGTCTGTATTCTGGGACTGGGTGTAAACTGGCATTGGGTTCTGAATTTACTTTACCTTCTCAGTCCTTGTTTGTCTTCAATATGTGGCTGTAGTTTGCTGCCTTGACCTCATTTTATTTTAGGATTGATGGACCCAGGAAACCCCAAATGAGATACACCATCAAATTCTGAGAATGTATATGAATGTGAAAAACACTGCAATGTATTATATGACATACAATGCTAAATAGTCTTTATGAATTTAAATGAATACAAATTTCTGAATATGCCTGTCCCCAGATTATCTCTTGCTGAAATGAAAAATACCTTAAATATAAGAAGATGCACAAAATAGGTGATTTAATACCTTTATTGGACCAACAGAATTTTACAGAAAAAAACTTTAAGCTTTCAAGCTACACATAGTTCTTCTTCAGAATGAAAAATGCCCCTTAAATATAAGATGTAATAGCTGACTACATTTAAAAGTAAGTAACAATTTGGGGCAGTGCAGAAATGCTCTTCAGAGGTAAACCTAATTACTGAAACCTTAATGCTTTGAACACTTTATTTTAATAAATACATGTTCTTAACCTCCTCCTTAACACACATTTCTCCTAAAGTACACTTCAGAATGATTCTGGAGGTTTGGGACTAGCATAGCTTTTTTTTTTTTGAAATTCAACTTCTTTATTGATTTTAAATGATGTACATCCTTATAGTCATATCAGCAAAGCATAGCTTTTCTTGTCCCCTGATCAGCTCCCCCAATAAGAGTGTCACACTATAAAATGTTGGTGCTCAGTTGGCTTCATTTTATTAAATAATCATTTCACTTGGGCTTCCTCCAGCCAGTACGCATCTTCACTTTACATATCATCCAATAACCATAAATTATGTTTCACATTGCATTTTCATGCAGTCAATCAGTGACCTTTTCCTGGGACTGAGTGTGTACCTCGGTCCCTCCATCTTGTATGGGCTGGATGTAAATCCTAGCCCCTCCCTTTTCCTTCTAACATTCTGGGCTCATGTGTATACATTGTGCCCTCTTCTGGAGCCTCTGGGTGTCCCTGAGGCCCCCACCTAAGCTCACTCCTGGCCCTGGTGTAAACCCCAGGCCAGGTTCTCACTCCCCTTATATCCCCACTAGACCACTTCCAGCTTGCGTTGGATGGTGGTCTTCCCCCACTTCCTTTCTCCCCTTTTCTAGTCCCATAGGCGATCCTTAGTGGCCCTGATCCCTCTCTTCACCCTCCAACCATTTATTGCCAAGCCGATTTCTGCATTAAATAGATCCATGCCCATGTCTGAAAGGTGTACTCTATGACAGTTTCCCTTATGCTGTCATGCCTAATGCTCCTCCCCAGTTTGTGGAACAAACCTGCTACCCTATGGTTCATTCTCCTCCTAGCTTTCTCCATGGCCCTATGGTCTTGGGCATAATACCATACCCTCCTGGGAATCATTTCTGACTATAGCAATATGGCACCTGGCCACCATCCCTTGACAATGCCCATGTCCCTTTTAATTTGGAGGTAGATGTCCAACCATGGGCATGTGCCTTGGTCATTGCCCCCAAGGTGGATGACAAGTAGATCAGGTGCGGGGCTGGTTTTCCATAATTCTTGTAGACACGGAAGCAACTGTCCCCAGTGCATTCCTCTAATGTCGTGACATTAGAGCTGCACCCTGTTCAATCGTGGTAAAGGTTGCGCCCCCTGCTCTCACCGCCACTCTCCGCTCAGCCCAATAAATAAAGGAATGGCCGCAGATCAACACCTACAGGTTGTTGTTCTCACCTGGGCAAATACAAAACAGAGAATGTAAGTTACTAGGTAGAGGACCTCCTCCCTCATCCCCAGCGCCCCTTATATTTATCCGTCTAATTTCCCATATATATATATATATATATATATATATATATACACACACACACACACACACACCACTGCTCTTAATCGAGGACCATTCTCAATCACTTAACCTGCAGGAAACAAAGAAAACAGCATTAGTGTGATTCAGACAGTTGCCTAATGTATGATTTATAACATCCCAACCTCCATCTTCTCAACTTCTTGCTGTCATCCCCTGTCACACTTAGCCGCAGCCTGGGAGGCCATACCAATTTGAAGCAGTAGGAGGAGATCTGTCCGGGTCTTCCCCAGAAAGAGCAGGCTCTTCTGCAATATTGCTTTGTGGTCTGAGCGCTCGTGACCTGGGATCCATCCCTGTTGAAACAAAGGCCCTGACCGGTCTGGTAGACCATTGCATACCGCCGCAGAGTCATGACAGGACATATATGGGCCGCCTCCCTAACTCCAAGCTGTACTGTCTCCCCTTTCCCAGTCTAGTCTGTCTTGGACAATCTAACCATCAAATGAACTGTGTTCTTTGTCCAAAGAAGGTCCTCCCATTGAAGCCCCCCCCCGACCCATGCTCTCACCATGCCTACTACCTCAGTATCCTAAAGACTCCATAATACATGGTGGTGAACACTGCTGTGAACACCACTGCCTCCAAAGAGGGCAGCACACTGATGACAAGGCTGTTACCAGCTGCCCCAACAAGGGTTCTGATATGGGTTGCCTTTGGTCCAGCTCCTTTCCTTGTACCCGTTGCCATCCCTGCATCACCCTCCTCATCAGGTTGCTTTTCCCTGGGTCCTTCCAACCCTTCAGGATGCACATGGTGCCCACAGCTGTCAAATGCACTCCCATGGTCGAGACCACCATCCCCCCCATCCAACTGTCCATTATAAACCTGGCTAACTGGTTCTCAGTCACCGGCATACTTACCTGGACTCCCATCCTCTCACAGTAGGTCTGACAAGTCTGCCAGGATGATTCATATGCTTTCAGTGTTCTTGGTGCCCACAAACTTCGAAAGAGCAGCTCAGCTCTTTCCACCCAATTTCCCAGGCCGGCTGTGGAACCAGGGTCTTGTGTCACTCTGCCTCTGGGGCGACGGCCTGGAAACGTTCCACCTGTAGGCGGGAAAGGCTATCAGCTATGGTGTTCTGTGCCCCTTCAATGTGCCTCACCCTAAAGGACAAATTTAGCTTCAGTCCTTGCAAAACTAACTGCCACGCAACCCTCATCACCCTCTCTGACCTAGCCGTCTGCCTGTTCAGGACTTCCACTACCACCCGATTGTCACACTAGAACATGATTTTTTGGTTCTTCAGTGCTTCCCCCCATACCAGAGTAGTGACCCAAATTGGAAAAATCTCCAAGAAAGTGATATCTTTTCCCAAGCTCTGTGAGACCCACCATTCCAGCCAGGGTTCTGATATCCACTTTCTTTTGAAATGTGCCCCCATCCCCAGGCTCCCCAATGCATCTGTATATAGTTTTAGATCAGTATTGAAAAACCAGTCATCCTGTCAGAATGTAATGCCATTATGTTATTCCAAAAAATGCTCCCATATCCCTAGATCCTCCCTTGTGCCCTTCCTGATGTCAACCCAATCATGTAGTCTGCTGACCCCTTTTGTTGCCTGTGCCAGACAGTGTGTAAACGTCGGCCCTGGCGCAATTGCTCAGCATGCAAAGTTCAGGTGACCTATCAACTGCTGCAAAGTGCACAGGGGAACCCTTCTATGGCCCTGAACTACCCACAGCCATTCTATTAGGCAGAGGATTTTTCCCTCTGGCACCTAAAACACCCCTGCAGCAGCGTCAATCTCTATCCTTAGGAATTCAGTGGACCGACTGGGGCCGTCTGTTTTGTCAGGTGCCAATGGGACCCCCAGAGTACTGCACATTGACCCAAAACCTTCCAACATTCCCTTCACTCCAGCGTGCCCTTTCCCCATTAATAGGAAATTATCCAGGTAATGTAGGACTGTGTCAGGGCTGCCTTCCCTTTGGAAAGCCCATTGCAGAAAGGTGCTGAAAGTCTCAAAAGCTGCACACACAATCGAGCAGCCCATCAGCATGGCTTTATCAAAGTGGCAGTCACTCCCTATCCGGAAAGCTAACAAGTCCCAATCCTTGGGTCTCACCGGCAGGAGACAGAATGCCACCTTAGTGTCCATTTTTGCTAACCATGGTGTATCTATGGCCCGGATCAGTCTAACTGCTTCATCCAGTGTCATGTAAGACACTTTGCTATCTTCCTCCCTGATGTAATCATTCACCAACTCCCCCGCAGGGTAGGACAGGTGATGAATCACCCTAAATTTGCCTGGCTGTTTCTTGAGCACCAGTTCCAATGGGAAGACTCAAAAGTTGGGGAACGGAGGCCTGGCCAAAGGTCTCTCCACTCTTCCTGCCTTCACTTCCTTGTCAGGTTTTCCTGCTGAGAAGATCCTCATGCCCCCTCACTGAGCACAGATATTTTGCTTGCCTTGCTACCCATTGCCCCCTGTAACAAAGGCTGAAACCCTTGCAGAATCCCTCCCCTAGAGTCCTTGCTGTACGCTTGTCAGGGTAGCCGGCCAGCCAGGCCTCCAAGACTTCTATTCTCACCGGGGTGGCCGCTAAAGGAAAACCGTCCCTTCCTCCCCTGACTCCCCCCCCAACAGCCAACCTGTCTGGCCGAGGTCTTGTCTCCCCCCCAGTTCACAGTGAAACCCTTCCTCATCTGCCAGCATCCCATTCCCCGAAAACCTGAGTGACCCCCCCCAAAAGGGCTGTTGGTTGTGAGTTGTGCTCCTAGTGTAAATCTGGTGTGTCCTGCATTTTGATGCAGGGTGGCACCCCCGCCGCACTTGGAGCACGCATGTCAAAAACAACAATTGGGCCAGGAGCAGTATGCCCTATTGAAACCCCAACAGCATTTTTGTGCTCCGCCAGCTGATTTGCCCCAGTCCCCTTCTCCACCCCCCAGTACTGTCATGTTCTCAAACCAGATGTCTGAATGGAGGGTGTCCCAATGGGCATCCCCGTCTGTGGCATCCAAGTCCGAAACATCTTATCATACTATATCCAATTGTCCCCTCCCCATCTTGTAGGCACTGCACATGATCAGGAAATAGGCCAGAAGGGGCTTCGCCAGCTCGGGCTTCTTCTCCTGCACAATCATGCTGAAGTGGGTGAAACCCACTGTTCACCTATCCCACGTCTTCCCCTTCTCTGCCTTGTCTCTTTCCTTCTTCCCCAACAACATGACCGCTGCACCCATGACTTTTCCCCCATTCTCTCTCTCTCTCTCTCTTCTGTTTCTTCACTCTCTCCTGGGTTGCTAGCAAAAACATGTCTATGTATTCTCCCCTCCAAATCTTCTCCTTGGTGGCTAGAGGACATGGTTGCCCAAACAAACCCCTGGTATCCCCCCATCCATGCTAGTCTACGTGGAAGGGTTCTGTGCCACTGGTTCATCTGGACCCTTCCTTCCCCTTTCCTATTTTTAATTTTCTGAAGGGCTTTTTCTAACTGTGCCACCCTGCCATCCCCCATGGCCCTCAACATCTGCTCCACATATTCCCTAATGATTCCATCAATCATTTTGTCTGATGTACCTGTTAAGTAGGGCACACAGGACCTGGCCGGTTGTCCAGAGCTTGCCAGCTAAACTGGTGCAACCTGAGGTGAGGGCTGTGGCGGGCACCCTCCTCCCCTGGTACCATAGGCTGTTCTGTGTGGGGATACTGGTGCTGGCCCGGGTTGGGGAGTGTTGCCAGGGGTTCAGGTGGTGGAGCAACAGGGATTGGAGGAGGTACTGGCCATGGATCATCCGGGTGTCAGGTATCAGTCCCCCTCCTGGGCTGGCCACTTCCCTCCTGTGATCCCCTCCACCACCATCTGAACACCCATCCTTCCACTTCCTCCCCACCTACCTGGCATCAACCCCTCCTTGGTCCTCACCCATGGCATCCAGGAGTTCTTGGCTTGATCCATCATCTGGGTCCACTCACATGGCTTCATCTCTGGCCATCTTTTTTCTGGGAGCCATCTTGTCTGTCTGCAAGATATAGTGCTGTAAACAGCATAAAAAACATGCTAGCGTAAAGTCTATAGCCTGTCTGATATTTCACAAAACTGTTCTTATATCCCCCTTCCACCCCACCCCGATCACCCACCTTTTCACCCAGGCCACGCTAGGGCAGACCACGTATCCAAAGTCCCAGAGCCAAAAGGCCCATTTTATTTTTTTGGTATAGAATTAAGTGCATGCCCTGCGTGCATACATCCCATGACACAGGCCCCTCCACTGAGGCCTTCTGCGCTGCCTTAAACCTGTCTAATGATGTTTTTTTATGGGAGAGGGCGACTGATGCTTCTCTTGCCCACTGTGAATCAAACAAACAGAGAAAATAAATAACCAAACTCAATGAGCTATTACAAGTCAGTCAGTTGGAGCTTATGGTAGCAAATCTATCTATTTATACTTAATGTATAAAATGATCATAAATACTATATAATTTTTAAGACATTAAATGCAAGGGTTAGCAGCAGCATAATTAAGGCTTTCCATATCACAGAAGACAATGCATTCCAACAAATACCACTTTATCTGCCTATCAAACATACTTGTAGTAGTTGTTCATGTAGAAGAAAGCCATTTAAACCTCATCATCATTTTTTTTTTGCCAAAGTGCCATCGACAGCAAAGTGCATAACATTTTGTGCATTATAAATGGAACTCACCTTCTGCACAGAAGGGCTATCCCCACTTTATCAGAATGCCCACAGAAATACACTCTCCCATCCCCCGTGGATGTGTCTACAAGATGGCCACCCTCCACGTGGTCAAAATGGCGTCCACTAGGCCCCAATGAGGCCCAGCAGATAGCGAGCAGTCACTAACGCCCAGCCGGGAAGCCTCCAATGCCTGCCTCCTTGTGTTCCCTTATCTGGTGGTCTTTTTCCCCCGCACCCAAAAAGGAAGCTCCCAAAACCCCCATCGCATGTGCAAATGCCCATTTCATGACCCTACATGTTGTGCACCTGTACGAGCTCCTTAGAACTCATTGCAGTAAAACACTACCTGTTTTAAAACAACTAAGTGCTTGCTGACCCCCCAAACCTGATCGCTCTTTACATGGTTATGCTGTGCGCTGCATCTCCCAGCAGAATGCACCTTTTCGCCTGCTCTGATTTTCCACCGGAGAAGACACTGCTCTGCCCCCTCCCCCCCATACCTGGTTAAACTCTTGCTGGGTCCCTTTGCTCAGCTGGGCATGATGCTAGTCATGATTGCAGGTCTCCTTAAACTGAGGACATGATTTCTTTAGGCTCCCAGTGCGCACTCAGCCACGTGGCTCACCACAGTTGCTCCTCTTAGACCCGCCGCAAAACACAACTCACCAGGCAGTGATTACACAAAACTCTCGCAGCTTCTAAACCGACTACTGTGGGAGTGCAAGCTTGGGGGCCAAAAAATGAAAAAACAATGCTGTGTAAAATGAATGAAAAATGCCAACTAGTTGTGCTGGCCCTAGGAGCTCAGAGCGTAGGCTCAGAAGCACCCAGCAGTGTGTAGCCAGCAAGGAGAAAGGGCTTGCTGTTGCCGGGTTTCCTCTTTCTGTTGCTCCCCCTCCCCTCTCTCTCTCTCTGTCCTCCCTTACCTAATCCCTGCCTGCCTGCCACCTACCTTGCAGTGCCCCTCCCCATACCTGCCTATCACCTGTCCCACCCTTCCTCCCTCCCCTTCAGTCAGGTTTGTTTGCTGGCGCCAGCTGCTACGGGGGGAGGGGGGGTGGCGCTAGGACAATCAGCCTTGCCGTTCTATGCAGAAGGCAAGTTCCTTTAGAAAATGACTTCAGGACCAATGTCTAGACCATACCTCTCAACTGTCACACATTATGAGGTATGTCACTCATTTTACCTCTCAGAAACCCTTTGTCCATCATGGGGAAGGTAATATTCTACATTCCCCACTGAGACTTTAAAGCAGAAATTCATAATAATCAATTATGCACAGTTATCAAAAAACATTATGAGCATTAGTGCACTGATAGCTGTAGTGTTCTGAGCTTGCAGTGCCATGTTAGGCGATATGTCACACATTTTGCTCATTTGTCACATCGTGTCACACATTTTGGTGAAGAAAGATTGATTGGTATGGCCTAGACTTTGATGATTTGCAGTTCTTTATTAAAACAGTTCCTCTTCTTAAAATATACAGGGTCTTAAATCAGTAAGTTATATACCAGAGTATGTGTTTTGTCACAGCCTTTAGAGTGCGGCTCCACAGTCTCACTCCCAAATAACAGACTCAGCAGTGCTGTGTCTTGGATATTCTTTATTGTAATAAAACAACAAACCCCAACAGTGAGTTTGCTGAATGTACCCTCCCTTAGTGTAGCTGAATGTTTTTGCACCTCACTTACGGCCTTCTCAAGGCTGACCAGGTGCAAGGTGGCTAGTGAGTAAAAAGTCCGTCATTAAGGTGCCAGTACAATAACTGCACAACTATGCGTGTGTCTATGAATCCAAATCACAAATATGCCACAATGCATAATAAATACATCCAGGCAATAAAAACATATTTGAACACATGACTTAAATACCAAATACTGTAAATAGATACAAACTATGCCCACCTATATAGAAATATATATATATTTTTTTTTAGTCTTTGGTAACGGGGTAAGGCCCACTAGGCACAAGTGCCTGTTTTCAGGAGCAACCTGGGAGCACTGGGTGGTTAAGTAACTTGCTCAGGGTTACACAGTATGTAAGTGGAGGTTGTGAGAATCAAACTCAGGTCTGGTCTGCTGGATGTATCAAGCTCGTTCACACCTCGTTCCTCTAACCTCTCGGCTATACTGCCAGCCCATATGGGGACAATATGGGTGAAGCAGGGGAAGAGCAGGAAAGGGTGGGGTGAGAAGTATATGGACAATAAAGGGAGTGATGAAGGCATGAATAAAGACTTAATCAGAGCAATCAAATAAAGCTGGAATGCAATCAATGAGCACTAAGACAGCACACCCATAGAGTATATACATAGTAATATGTGCACATATAATTATCTAAACACAAACCAAAAGTACTGGTTATAAATAACATAAATCACACAACCCTATTGCTAAATGTTATAAAAAGGGGGCCAACTGCTAGCCCGGTGGTGCTGGAGGTTGAGCTGCTGGTCGCTACACCTCGTGCCATGCCAGTGACCCAGGTTCAGGAATGAGCCCGGGCCGCTAGGGGTCAGCAGGAGTGAGAGAGGATCGAGCATCCAGAGGACCACTCTCCTTTCTCGGGGGAGGGAGGTCGGTCATCCTGCTCACTGACTGCCCTATGGTGGTGGCTGGAAGGCAGTACGGATCAGAAAGGCATGCACCGGCGTCATTACGTCAGTAGGGAGGGGGCACAGGAGAAAATCGAAAACCAGAGTTGGCAGGCTCCATGTTGGTCACACCAGTGCCCTGACTGGCCCCCTGATGTCTGGGTTTCACTCCTGGGTGGGGGAAAAACTGGCACCCCTTCACCATGGTCCTGTCATTGGGGGGAACCCATTGGGGGCTGTTGGGTCGGGAAACAGTGTGGCTGGAGACTGAGTCCCTCTGTGGAAGGGACTGGCGCAACCTGCTGGGCTTGGGGAGCCATAAAAGCTGTATGAACAAAAGGGAGGGGCAACTGGAAATTATCATTTAGTTCTGGTGAGTGAAAAGATTTCATCTGATATTGCCAGAAGGCCTCCGTTTGTAACTATCTCCTATCCAAATCACCTCCCCTCACAGATTCATAGACTTTCTCTATTGCCTGAAACATGAAGTGGTGTTTCCTACCTTTAATCTGACAGTGTTGGGCCAAGGCACTTATTTCGTCAAGTTTTTGAATACTTCTCTCATGTTCCCCAATTCATTCCCTAAGTTTCCTCTTACTTTTTCCGATAGAATAAGGGACATGCATTACACTGAGCCAGATAAACTACACTGATGGTATTGCATGGAACAAAATCTAAAGTTGTGCATCTTCTGTTGGAGATGGGGGCCCACATTTTCAAAAGAGATGGGCGGTGCATCTCCGAAAAAAAAATTGATGAGCCACCCATCTCAGAATTTGCTCCAAACCACCATATTTAGAAGAGGGAGATGGGGCACCCCAACTGAGATGGGCCATGGCCCAAAGTTAGTGTATGCAAGCCCTAGTAGAAGGGCATGCCCATGAATATCCCACAAATTGGGATATTCACAGGGGAATCCCAAGTGCAAGAGATAAGCGGTGCAAAGTTAGGCATGGAAAAACCATGCCTAACTACTGCCCACTCTAAAGGCAGGCTGCAGTAGTACAAACAGCAGCACAGCAGTCTGCAGCCTCGCAGCCCAATGGTAACCTCCCCTTCCTATTCCCGATGCCATGTATCACAGACAAAATACTTTTGCTGTAGTGTAGTGGACCCCACCCATGTTTCCCAAGACAAAATAAAAATCCCAGTTTCTGTAATGTAGCAGACCCCCAGCCCCATGTCCCAAGAAAATACAAATCCTCTGTTTCCATAATGTAGCGGACCCCACCCCAAGCCCCAATCCCAAACCCTGATCCTGACACACAACTGTGCATTTCAGTCCACAATCCCAGTTCAAATTAGGATCATGTTACAAGTTTCCATAGTGTATGCTCACCCCATCCCAGTCCCTGACTGCAGCAAAAACATCCCCATCCTCATTTTCCATAGTGTAGTGCCCCACCCTGGTACCCCAATCACCATGTGGCACATAATTCCACCATGTACCTTTTCTGTAGAAGGGTGCCCTACTCAAATCTTCGACCCATGATCCCCATTTGAAACACAATCCCCATTAGCAATGTTTTCCATAGTGTAGTGGCCCCCCCCCCTTATGCAGGACCCCTCCCACCCTCCCAGCACCACCCATGCCAGTGACTGGCACAGCCCTCCACTCACCCCCATGGCCAGCCACTGACTGAACAGTCACGATATGTTACTGTACAGAAGACATGCTCATTGGTGGACTATATCTTCTGTACAGTGCTGTGTCTGGACTGTTTCAGTCAGTGGCTGACTGTGGAGGTGAGTGGAGAGGTTTGCTAGTTACCAGTATGGGTGTTGTGGGGTGTGGGGAAGGGTCCTGCATACCAGGGTGGGGGGCCACTACACTATGGAAAAGGTTGCAAATGGGGATTGTTTTTAGAAAAGGGATCGTGGGTTGAAGACGGGATGGGGGGATCCTACTCTATGGAAAAGGTACGGGGTGGGATTATGTGCCACAGAGTGATCGGGGTACCGGGGTGGGAGTGCTACACTATGGTACAATGGGGATGTGGATGTTTGTGCCACAATCAGGGACCAGGTGGGGGACCACTATGCTACCCTATGGAAAACTGGAGATGGGGATGATCTGAAATGCAGTCGGGAAACGGGGCCAGGGAGGTGGGCTGGCCCAGTGCAACTTGCCGGGCGCAGCCTTGGTAATGTATGCAAATGGGGTCGTAATGTGCATGCAAATGGCCCGTTTACATCTTGCATGCCTGATGGCCCAATTTGTATATTCAGACTGAATATCAAGAACTTAGGACCAGCGCATCTGGGGATATGCCACACATTCCCATTCCCGGTATTTGGCCCATCCCCTGGGATGTACTGGCACATTGTTGGCAGCCCCATTTTGCACCGGCCACACAGGTTGCTATATTGAAAAGAATGTGCAATCTGGTGATATTGCACATCTTGTTTGAATATAAATTTTTTTTACGTTGGCCCATTTCTTTGGGTGGCACAACTAGATGCGTTGGGCATCCTCCTACCTCTAAATATCCTTGCCGGGATGTTTAAATTCTGTTCCCACTAACATAAAATGATGATTTTGGCAAGCACTACAGCTATAAACATCCATATATTTTTACCATTTGAAAACAGTGGCACCAAGTGATGCCAAGTCTTACAGGTGTATTCCCCCAAGGTTTGGGGCACCACAGAAAATTTTAATAAAGTAATGTGCCACTCAGAGCCCTAGTCAGTGGGAGCAGTACAGGGTCCTGATTTAGAGAGCCACTCAGCAGGGGATAGGTTCACAGTGACACTTGCAAACACAGTAAAGCAGAACAGTCATGGAACTCACTTCACCAGATAAATAAACTTTGAAAAAGCCTTATCTTAGGTGAAATGTTAGTATGTAACCACCCTGTTTCAAGCATATCTTGCTCCATGGAATAAACTCCAAAGTCAAAAGAATTACTAGAGGACAATCAGTTTATTTATCTGAGGCAGTACAAAGGGTAGTGTATAGGACTCCTCCTCTAGTATGTGTTCCCCTCCTTATCATGGAAGCAGAGCAGAACTTGTTAATGAATAAATGGAAAAAAAAAGTTTTCTTTCTCTGTCCCTGACTGCTCTGTTCTAGAATCCCCTCCCCCCTAGGGCTGAGCAGGGCATGCCAGGGCAATTTTCAATATTCAGCATGTGTGGACTGTTGGAGAAAGCCAGCACTGCTAGGGACCTGTATTCCTGAAGGCTGGCAGTTGGCTCAGTGTACCTCAGGTCAGGGAAGCAGACAGGTGTTTGTCACCGTGCTGAGGAGCATAGAAGGGCCCTTGGGGAGTGCTTTCAGGCACCCCAGAAGATAAGAAGATGTCCACTCATGGTGTGCAGCAGAGAGGGGACACAAGTTAGTGGCAGTGATTGAAGTAGCTTACCTGTGGTCTGCCTCTTGTCCCTTGGTACCAACTTCAAGTCCCTTGGAGTGCGATGGGTTTGCTAAATGACGTCAGGTCCCTGTTGTCCTGTCATCAGCTGCGGGGAGGGCTCTGTTTATTCCCTTTTGTTATTTTTATTATGTTTAAAAGTAAATTGGTCCCATGTTGGCAGCAATTGAAGACACATCCTCCAAGAGAGAGGGAAGAGGACCTGCGAGGCCCCAAGTCGACCACCATAGTGCCACCCTCCCTTCAACAAGTCCCTCCCTCTGCCAGCACCTCCCACCTTCCGTTGTAGTTTCCTTCACCCCAGGCTGGGGCAGTGAGTTGGCAGCAGCACCAGTGTTAGAGTGCTGCCACCAGAATTCAAAAGTTACATTTAATAATTCTTAGTATTGAAAGTGCCCAGGGCACATTGAGGATTGGCCACGAGCCAAGGGGGTGGGCCACAAACCCAATGTTTAAATAAATTAATATTCATCGGGTGAAGGGATGCCCCAGAGGAGGAGTTATGGACTATAAGGCCTATAGAGAGGAATGTAAATATTTATAAGTAAGACAAAGCTAAAGGAAGAGACATGCCCTATTGAGGTCTGTTGAATATTTAAAAGGACAGCTCCTCGAGGAAATTAAAGTGGCAAGGCAAGCCCCAGCTATACTAAAGAGCCTAGTTGGGCTAGGTGAAAGAGGACTAGTCAGTCAAAGGTGTCCCCATTTTTGCCCATCAGTTAAGGGTTAAGTGGGCAAGTGACAATCCATTTGGTTGGTCATTTAGGGGAACAACAGGGGTCCCAGAGGTGGCGTTGGGCAACCAAAAGGGTAAAACATGGCTACTGCATATGAACTGTATATGAACTGTGTCACTGTGCAATTACTCTGATCTGTGTTCTAGTGCTTGCAATTGCTCTGAGCCGCAATTGCCCCGAATTGTGTTTTACTTCCTGTAATTGCCCTGAACTGTGTTCTATTGCCTGCAATTGCCCTGAACTGTGTTCTATTGCCTGTAATTGCCCCACACTATGTTCCATTGCCTGCAATTGCCCCAAGCTGTGTTCTATTGCCTGCAATTGTCCCGAGCTGTGTTCTATTGCCTGGAGTTGCCCCAAACTGTACTCTTATGCCTCCAATTGCCCCAAACTGTGTTCTGTTGCCTGAAATTACCCCGAATTATGCTCCATTGCCTGCAATTTCCCTGAACTGTCTCCATTTCCTGCAATTGCCCCAAACTGTGTTCTAGTGCCTACAATTGCCTCAAGTTGTGTTCTATTGCCTGCAATTGCCCTAAACTCTGTTTTATTGCCTGCAATTGCCACAAACAAATTTCTATTGCCTGCAGTTACCCTGAACTGTGTCCTACTGCCTGCAATCACCCTAAACTGTGTTCTACTGCCTACAATTGCCCTGAACCATGTTCCATTTCCTGCAATTGCCCAGAACTGTGTTTTATTGCCTGCAGTCACCCCGAACTGTGTTCCATTGCCTGCAGTTGCCCTGAAATGTATTCCATTACCTGAAATTGCCCCAAGCAGCAATTGCCCTGAACTGTGTTCATCCACCACGTTGGTAAATTTCTATGTAGGCTAATAACTTTGCTGTTTTGTAATATTTTTGCCCAAATTTTCAATGTAGCCCTCTTATGACCCCACCTCATGAACAAGAAGAGAAAAGTTTCAACTCTTGCCTGAAAGGCAACCACAAAATCACCTTTAAGGATAGATTTGCCTAACATCATTGTAATTGTTCATGAGGTAGGGACCCAAAAATGGTATGTTGCAAATGTGGGGCAGAAATATTCGAAAATGGCCAAGTTATGCCACTTAGATAAAACCCCCATTGAAATGCATTAAATTACATACCTGATTTCCCAGTTTGTGGTCTGGCTTTGAAAAGTGATGGTGGGTGGGTAGGGGACAGAAACAGACATGGATTAACATGTGTTTTTGTTACAAGACTAAAGACAAGACAAAGGAACAGGGCTCATTTGAAAGACACTCAGCTGTGTGCTGATGGCTTCATTCAACTCAAAGGACCCAAGCCCTCTCTGACTGGAGCGGTTTCGGTCCTTTGAAATACACGCAGTTTCAGTCCACCAAACAAAAAGTGATGTCAGGACCACAGACCATGGTCAATGGTGTACACTGCTGAGCCTTTGCTTTTGTGAACTGCAATGGGATTGGCACTGACCACCCCCCAAAATCCTCTATCATTTCCACAAAATGGGTGCGAAGCATAGCCACCATAAAAAACAGGCATTAGAAAGCACATTGTGTTACCTGATACCCAGTAATATCGAGTCTAGTGATTGATAAAGAAAATTTATCTGTCTTTAAGATCAACACTAACCCTTTATCTCCCATTGGAGGTATCCTCTAACAAAATCAAAATTTATGTTCTGATGGTACCATTGCACTATACCCCAGCTTTCTAGACACCACCCTTTCATTTGTTTCCTCTTTTCTTCTTAATTTTAATCACTGGGGAAAAATGTGGCTACAATTTCAGCATTCTTTTAAGTCATTGGTGAAGAATAATGAACATTATGTCATAGTTAAAATCACCATATTGGATCAGAATGTTCTTAAGATATATGTCCCTTGGTTCTCTATACAACAGGCACTAAACAGTCATAGGGTAGATTGTTTCAGAAAAGCCCTTTTTACATGAGCATTGGTTATCCTTAGATGGTGTTTCACTGTAATGACTTTGTTAAGACAGAACTATTTTGAGTTTAATACTTCAAATCTAGCCCAAGTACTAAGTCTTCTGTGGTCAAGAGAGAGTGTCAAAAGCCAGTCTCTAACCTATTTCACAACTTGATGGTCAGTATTCAAATCAATCGTATTAATTTGTCATGTGGTACTTTATCAAAAGCTTTGCCAAGGTCGTGCAAAGTATGTCACATGGAGTATTCTGATCAAGTAGATCACTGACCAGTTCATAGAAGGAAATGAGGTTGGTTGCACAAGACGCCTTAATAAATTCATGCTGTGTCTTATCCATACCATTCTTTTTGATACTATTAGTTATGTATTCCTTCAGGATTTTCTCCATAATTGTACCCAAAATGGATGTCAATCTGATAGGTCTATAGACTGAAATCTGTTAGCTTATTACCAAGGCCACTGTTTTTCGGTTTTACCGAAAATCCGGTAAAATTCAGAATTAGGCTGCCTGAAAACCGTAAAACGAAGATTTCATGGAATTCTGGCATTTTCTATCAGATCAGTAAATCTACAAAAAAGTCTGTTTTTCTCTTAATTTCTTCCTGTACTGTTTTCAGTTTGCTTTATTTAATGCTCTGTATTTTAAGCCTTCTTTAATTCTGGTTATTTATGTACATACTAAAAGAATGATAACAGAATCCCGGTAAAATCCGGAAATTAGAGTAACAATCACCGGTGAAATTCCGGAATCTTAAGTCTTGAAAATGGAATTTAATTGTTTTAATCACCGTAAATCAGTGGCCTTGCTTATTACCCTTCTTATATATGGGGGCAAATATTTCTTCTTTCCAATCATAAGGGGTAACATCTACAGTGATGATTTGAATATGTTGCTGATGTTTTCTGATACAGCTTGGACTAGATGTTTTACAATCATTAGATGGATATTATCTGCCCCGGGTGATTTATAGGGTCAGTTTTACTTAGTTCTCTACCAATTCTGTCCACAGAGAATAAATTAAATTTGAGATCCATAATTTTATAAGTACTGAGTTTTATGTTGTCCCCATAGTCATCATTAGTACTGTTAAAGACTGAAGCAAAGTAACTGTTACATTTTTCTGCCATCTCTTCTGACTGTTCAGATAGTACTCCATCTATTTCCAATAGTCCTATTACAATCTCCTTTCTATTCACTGAGTTTATGTAAATACAGAAAGCATTCAGATTGGTTTTATGTTTAGCTCATTTAACTTCAAAGTTTAATTTGTTTTTCTTTATAGCATCTCTACATATTGTAGAGCTTTCTTATAAGTATCCCTATAAAAATCTGTGGGTCCACTTTCCCAGTTTCTGTAGAATCTCTTACTTATTCATTTTCTAGTTGTTGACATTTGTCATCCACTTTAGTCTAGTTTTTTTTTATTATAGTGTTTTTTCCTTTATTGGAACCCATTTTCCTGCACTCCCAGTAATTTTTCTTAATGTAAATCCATTTCTCAGTTACAGTCATTTCACCAGCTAACACTTCCCAGTCTGATTCACTTAGTTCCTTTACCATAGCCCCAAAGTTAGCTTATCTATAATTAGTTTTCCAGATTTGGAATGCATTTCTGTGTCTGCACTCTAATGTCACTTGGCTCAAGTTATGATTGCTGTTACCCAAGGGTTCCAATACAGTGCAATGTATACCACAGTCCTTAATATTAAGGGTACCAGATCTAACAGATTCAAGGGTGTAGGCAGGCATACTCGCTGTACACATTTGTGTACATTTTTTTTTGAGTACCTGTCCCAAACCATATACCTTTTCGTTACCACCATCAGTATAATCTGTAGTATTTGAATTAGTGTAAGCCACTTAGTGTTTATATCTGTTTAAACTTCTATTGTTTAGGACACATATCTGTGTACAACCTGTTTAGAGATTAGTTATGTGATAATCTGATTTGCTTTGAAATTGGGGGCAGCAGTTTGAAAGGATGTGTACATTTATTTTAAATGGGGTGGGGGGGGCAGCAGTTGGAGAAAGTGTGTACAAAATGGAAATATCTGGCTACACCCCTGAACAGATTTCTGCCCTTGTTGGTTCCAACACCAACAGGTATAGGTCACATTCATTCATAATATTACTTGGACTGAGTCCTAAGTCACTTGATGATATTCTATTGTCCAGTCTATGGTATTTATATTAATGTCTCCCAATACGATGACATCTTTTCAGTTGTGCGTTTATTTTGGATAATCTGTAATAGCTTGCTGTGATATTTGTGACTTATCAGTTCTGGAGTTATATGTTTTAAAAGGTGGCTTTTGAGCACAGTTTGAGAAGTCACTTTATTAATAAAGCAGCACTACAGTATCTATAGGTTGGCAAAACATTTCACCATGTAGTTTTTGGGCCAAAAATTTATTTTTGACATATACTTCTCAGGTCACTTTTCTGTTTTCTCAGATTTTGCTGAAACAGCTTTTACAGTCACATTTTTCATTAATGACTCACATTATTGAAGACAGCCGCCACTCTTAACTTTTAAAAAAAAATCTCTTCCATAGAAATTTCCTGCTAAAAGTACATGCTAGAGTCATAATTGCTGCTATTAACCAATGGTGAGGAGTGGCTATGCACATGCAACAGGGGCACATAGCTACTCCACATCCAGTGCACCACCCATGTGGCCAGCAATGGGATTCACTCAATGGCATGCAGCCCCACCGCCAGACTGCACATAGGGCAACGAGGTTGGGGCATGAAGGAGGCATGCAAGAGAGATGCCTGCACTCTGCAGCATTCACAGAGTCAAGGAGCACTGGGCATGGGGGTGCACTGTACACAGGTGAAACCCCAGATGTAAGGTCTACATACCCCCTGGGATATCGGCCCCTGGCCATCAACGTACAGGCAGGGACTGCCACCCCCAACATCATGCCTCCCCAGACCATGAACAGAGCATGGTGGTCTGGGGATGGCCAACTGGGCACCAGTCCAATTCCATGCTGCTTCACAATGCCTGGCAGCAGCCATCTCTCTGTGCCTGCGAGTGCAAGGGATCCACTGGTGGACCAGGTCAGGCATCCCATTGGATGCCTGCCTGGTCAGTGTATCTGTCTTCCATACCCCTGCACGCTTAGGAGGTAGGCCAAAAGATGGGTGGCCAGTGGTAATGAATACCAATCTCGCGCACACCTGTTCAGGTGCACAGCTATGCAAGTGGGGACATGCAGCTTCTGCATACCTCTGCCCCATTCATGCATAGTGGCAAATGTAAATATATTAGAATGATGTTACCACATGTTTCTGATGGTAAACTGCACAGCACTGTTTTAAGATATTAAATTTTTTCATGGAAGGAATGGCACAAGAGAGGAACCTTTAAAACTTCAAAATCCAGTATGTTGTATCAGGAGTAAAAGAAAATGATAAGAAATGGAAAATCTTGATATTTTTGCCAGGCAAGCATTATTGCTGAAAAACTATATGGTCACTAATAAATACTGTTACTTTAAGCCCTATGTTTTGCACCTGAATAACTTTGGTGCCATTTGACAAAATTGCATCAAATTTTACATGCATAGTAAAGGTGTATTCTGTGACCCAGGGAGTGTAAAAACATTAGAAAATGCACTTTTCAGATTTTTCTGTCTGCATCTGGACCAAAAGATTGTTTTTTAATTGTGTTTCAAACTGGGGTGGGACGCTTGGCCCGAGTAGGTGTCTTTTGAAAACTTCATGAAAAAATATTAATCTGTTCCCAGGCTATAAGGTTTTAAACATTTTTCTTCTGAGGATTCTGAGTAGGGTTTACAGGAAAGCTGTTTCCTATTACATAGGTGGGATAATATCTGTACAGTTAGGATTGACCAGGCTGTTTAATGTTAACCCCAAATATTTGCACCTGAATAACTTCAGTAACATTTGATGACATTGCATGAAATTTTACATGCATGGTCAAGAGCGGCTAGTTCTTAAGACCTGGACAGTTTCATGGTGACTGCACATCTAGTTTCCGAGATCAGGAAATTTAAATAGCCTTAAAAAATGCACTTCTTGTAGTGCTGTGCAGAATGCGGAATTCTGCCAGTGGAATTAGCATGGAATGGCCATTCTGCCAGCAGAATTTCTACTGGAAGTTCACTGGTTCTTCAGCAGAATTCTGCCTCCTATGATCCATGGAATAATATTCTGGGGAAAAGCAATTTTCCCACAGAAAGTCATTCCGCAACTGTTTTCTACTGCAGAATTTCACCAATTTGTGGCAGAATTTCAGTGGAATTTTGAACATTCTGTGGAATTTTGTTCTGCTGGAATTTGAAAATGCTGCACAGCACTAACTTCTTGGCCTCTTTTTTACTTACCTGTGGAGCAAAGACTGCATGGAATTTTGTTCAGAAACTTTTAGGATAGAAGAGACTTGTCCCAAGGGTGTACCTTTAAAAGCCTTTGTGAAAAAATATCAGTTGGTTCTTGGGTTATATGGTTTTGATATTTGGCCCCTGATAATGCTCAACAGGGTTTTTGAGTTAACCATCTGATACAACAAAGAATTTCATGTTCACAAGCTGTTTTATTTTCACAAAATTCTGATTTCTCTTTATGAAAATAACTCCAAAATACATGTTCTGGCAACATCAAATGATTTTGCTGCCAGCTTAGCAAGGGTTGCTATTTTATCGTCATGAGCTGAGAATTCTTTGCACATATAAAATAGGTTTTACAGCTGTAAACTAATGTTTTTGTTCAAACAAAGAATTCTTTGGTCACCAATACAGTGTGAATAAAGAAGTTTATGTTCACACATAAAAATAAGTTTCTAGTTGCAGATAATAAATTTTATTTGTGAACAAAGAATTTTTGGGTCGCCACTAAATGCAACCAAAGAATACCAGTTTGCAACAAATAAAATTAGTGCTTTCCACCAAAAACAACTTTTACTCATAACTCAGCCATTCTTTAAGATATTTTACCAAATTTTCAGCTATCTAATTTGCAAAGCCCTTAGATGAATACAATGAGTGAGAACTGCAACTTCTATCTCTAAATGTGTTTTTATGTTGTAATACCATAGAAACATTTAACAGGTGAAATTGTGAGTCTGGCATTCCTGAGCATGTTGCAGAGGCTTAAAATATGAGTTCTGAGAATTTGGGAAATAAATACTGAAAAATTAGATGTGTGTTGTTGTACGATTGTGCTGGTACTCAGGTTATGCCAGACAACAGGATTTGAATAGAGCCCTTTGAAAATTCTGTAGATGTGCGTAACTCCGTGGTACAGGACTGGAGTACACTATGCAAATTTTGTCTGCATGGAACAAACCATATGTACTATATATTAAAATAATGTATGTAAGGCTGTTCCGTTGTATTTGTGTAGGATCCGAAGGGCACTATGTAGATTGCACACACAAGCCTCACATGAGTGGGGCCATGCTTCTGTACCCAGAAGTGGGTTGTACTTTGGGCATTGTAGATTTCAATCTGCTTCTGCAGCTAGAAGTGGCTGTGTATGCCTTGCAGCTAGAAGTATTAATTCCAGCTGCAGTTGGTAACACTGTTGTAATTTCATTTTATGAACTTTCTCAAAAATAAATTACATTCATTGCAAACAAATGTGTTAATGCACCAGTTAGGGTTCAACTTAATGCCACAAAATTAAGGAAATGGGGTGTAAGGGTTTTTAACCTAGCGCCCTCCCAGCAGCAAATGACAAAATCACACTAGCAACCACAAACAGCCATCATCAGATAAGGTAAGCTACATACAGCTTTATCCAGAGGACACAAATGCAGTAGCACTTAAGTGGCACCACCTTCAAAAATATGCTTGCAACATGCTACACATTAAAGAAAACATACTCCATCAGTGCTGTTTAGAAAGGCAATGGTGTGACTGCAGAAGTAGGTGCTTGTTTTGTAGTGCACATGTATATCTGTGGCTGCAGAAGCACTGGCCATGCAGTGATTTGAGTATCAAGGATTCCCATCTGGCGCCAGAAGTGGATGCGTGTGGTGGGTGCTGGTGAAAGCAACATGGCTGCACATATCGTTTCATAGCTCTGATTTTCTGCTATACTAATCTGCTTTCTCCTTCCTCATTGCTATATTTTTGTGGTCTAATAACCACACTGAAAAGTGCTAAAATGAAGGAAGAAGCAGAGACATAACTTCCCCAGCAGCACCACATACTGAAATAGGCACTAAGGCAAAGATTTTAGTGAAGCTGACTTTGGCTTCAATACAGACCTTCCTTGTGGAGTTTCAAGCTAACATGAAAGACTTGTTTCAAAAGGTACAAACTTCTTTTACAGATATTTCATCCTGATGTGAAAATATCAAAACTAAAATAGCCAGTATTGAGAAGCAGGTTGCATCTGATGGAAAAAGCATTAAAAAACTTGCAGTGAGGAGCCTAACCATGGAGGTGGCAGTAAATGCTTCCCTTCCCAAACAGCTGAACACTATGGGCCCAATTCCAAGACATATAGCACAACTCACTGGCACTTGCAAGTTGCGACATATGCCGATACGCTGGGGACCCTGTGCCAGATTCCAGAACAGGCAGGGTCCTCAGCGGCTATGTCCTGTGACTTGCGGCACCCCAGGCAGTGTGCCAAAGGGAAGGTGCACCATGACATGGTGCCACAAGCCATAGAAATGCTCTCTGACAGGGCACAGGTCCCATCCCCCTTAGTCCCAAATGCACAGCCCCCCCAAGGCCTGCTCCCCAAAACACCTGCCCTGCCTCGCAGGTCTATACAAGCACCCCCCACACACAGCCCCATGCCAGCTGCCTGGCAAAATGTACCTCTTGATCCCATGATCCCTGGTAGTCTAGTGACCCCCCACCCCACATCCAGCAGTGCCAGTCCACCCCCACCCCGCCCCCATTTCCAGTCGGTGACTAGCAGAACCCACCTCTCACCTCCCGGGCCAGCTGCCAACTGAGCTCCCTCCAAGCACATACTACTGTATACAGTAGACACTCATGTTGAGCGTGTACTGTATACAGTAGTACATGCTCTGAGGGAGCTCAGTAGGGGGCTGGGGGCCACTGGACTACCAGGGCATAAGTGGCACAGCAGACTGCCAGCAGTGGCGAGTTGGGGATTGGGTCTTGGGGACCAGGGGACATGAACTGCCCTGGGGGCACAACTCAGGGATCTAGGGGGCTGTAATGATCTGCCTTGTGTGGCACAACTCAGTGATGGGGAGCTGTAATGAACTGCCCTGCATGGCGCAACTCAGGATCAGGGGTTGGGGTGCCTGCAGCCCACAGAGGGCTTACCAAGGCCAATGGAGGATGGGGGCCTTATGTGGGACCGTGGGGGGTGGCTGTTGGGGCACATGGCACAGTGGTGCACCCCAGTGAACATAGAGTACACTTATCATTAGCTCTCACACTTTGTGATAGTGAGCCTCCCAAGCCATGAAAAGATTTGAGCCTCCCTCAAATTTGGAAAAAAATCTTGGGCCTCCCCACAGAAAAAAAATAACTCCTACTTTGCACAGTACACCAGGAATAAAGTGAAACTAATACAGTTGACTGAGTATATTCTCGTTTTATTCAACATATTGCTCTCCACCCTGACCTGGTACCCCACGTTATACTTGTCACTCCTTTTTTCTGACTCTTGGGCCCTTGTTACTCTGTTTCCTCTCTATCTGGAACAGCCAAACCTAGCCATTTCATCTCTCCCTCTCTTACCCTGTTGTCAAACAACTTCCTGTACCCTTACCTCAGGTCACACCTGAAAACATGCATCAGATATCCGTGCCTTTCCCAGGCACTAATTTACATATAAATACCTACTATAGAAATGAGCATTGACTCAGTGTCCCTTTCTAAGTTAATAATTTGCATATGAATACCTATTGTAGAAATGAGGCTTGATTCAGCATGCCTTCCCCAGGCATTAATTTACATATAAATACACACCTTTAAATTAGCTTTGGCTCAATGGGGACTTCTTGGTCAAATATTTTGCATAAGTAAATAAATTCACCTGCAATTATACATATTCAATTTGTTTTATCCTTTCACACAAAACAGCCCAAACTTAAAATTTAAATACTGTACATTCTCAGACTTGACTGGGCCTCTCCTGGAACAATTTGGGGCCTCCCTTGGGAGGCTGGCCTCACCATTTGACAACCACTGACTTAGACTAATGTCCTCTGGGGGTTGTCTTGGAATAGCACATTTGCTGTTCTGACAGCCACCCTCTTGGAATTGGGTGCAACTGCTGCCATAAACCCCATTGCGCCATGTCACAGGGGGTTTATGGCATAACCAGTAGCATAGAACAACTTTGGCACAGGCAGCCTGCTACAAGTCCCAGGCTGCCTTCTGGAATACCGATTGTCATAACACATGATGCAAAGTGCTACTTGTGCCAGTTTGTTTGGCGCAAGTCACTTTGTAACATGCGTAATGGTTCTGGAATCAGGCCCTATGGCTAAGTTAGAGAAAATAGAAAATAAACTTCTTAGAAATTTAAGATTGATTGGAGACTCTGCAAAAATTCCTAATTCTGATCTGAAGCCTGAAGTTGAAAGGACTTTAACCTTAACCTTCTCACCTGAGCAACCTGTTGTTCTAGAATCTGTATTCAAACCTAAATCTAGAAAAGATCCACAGAAACAACAAGACACACAGGTCTTGAATTTTAGAGCCCTTAGATCACCACAATTTGAAGTGATTTATGGCTGTGGTGAACTCTGGGTGCATCATGGACCCTGTGCCCAATTCTGTAAAAACAGGGGTCTCTGCACCAAAAATCTAGGATTTGCTACACCCACACACTAGCACCAAACAATTGGCACACATGCAGGAACTGCTGCAGGGATCTGGCTCCCCCCACCCAGCGCAACACTAGAGGGCCAGGATGGTTGGGAAGGTGAAACATGTTTGCCAAAGGATGGGTCCAGAAGAGGCATGAGGGTGCCATAGGGTGTGTGGGGATGGTGGGCATACCAAGGAGTGATGTGGCACCTGGCTGGTGAGTTAATATAACTTTAAAGCCAATGGTATGGTACCATGGGAGGGTGGAGTGTTCCAAGGACAAACAGTGCCTAAGGCTAGGGCTGCTCCAGAGCTGTATCCACCTAGGGCCATGGAACTGTATGTCCCTGGACCTCCCTCCACAGTACCATCCCATTGGCTTTAAAGTAATATTAATGGCACCCCAGATGGGTTCCACATCACTCCCTGGCATGTCCACATCATCACAATACCCCTATGGCATGTCTATGCCCATTCAGCCCCAGACCGCCCCCAATTCATCACCTTGTATGGCATTGGCACAAGAGACTTTGACCTCCTCTTGGCTGGTCTACATGAGACCCTATGCTGCCCATGGTGGGGCTTCCAGAATATAAAAAGGGATGTTGCAGCCCAGCTTTGGTGTAAGCCCCTTGCAACATGGCACACAGGCGCTTTTGCCACAAGGGTGAGGGGTCTTACTCAGATGGCATCCTGATGTCACCACAACCAGCATTTGAGAATCGAGATCACGGCAAACTATGACACAAGGTGCCACTTGCAGCATCCCGTTTGGTGCAGGCACCTGCATCATAGTTTGGCTTTTTAGAAACTGGGCTCCATTATCTCCATCTGAGCCTGGCACAAGTACATGACTTGTACTTTTGCTTCCATTATTCAATTAAATAAAATACTGCAAGCTGCCAGAGTAGGTTTTTGTATGAGGGTACCAAGATTTGCATAGGGAGCTAGCCAATACTGCCCAGTGCCGCCCCCACATTGACACTTTCCTGTGAGCTATCACTGGTGCTAGTGGCACCCCCCCCCCACAATTGCTGTCTCATTATCAAATATAAAATATCCCTGGTAGTCTAGTGATCCATCCCCCACCGATCAACATCCCACCATTATTTTAAAATGTTTCCCTTGTAATCCAGTGGTCCATCCCCCATTCTCCAATCACCATCCCCATTTAACAGGCTAAAATCCCTGGTAGTTTAGTGGTCCCTCCCCTGTTCTCCAATCGCCATCCCATTTAACAAACTAAAATCCCTGGTAGTCCAGTGGTCCCTCAATCCCCTCTCCTGTTAGTCGATCGCTTACCCTGTTTAAAGGAATAAAATCCCTGGCAGTCTCGTGGTCCCTCCCCCGCTCCTGTTAGCTAATCACCAACCCAGTTTAAAAAAATGAAATCCCTGGTAGTCAGTGATCCCTCCCCCCATTAGCCAATCACCATCCCCATTTAATAAAAATACATTTCCTGGTGGTCCAGTGGTCCTTTCCTCCTCCCCCATTCTCCAATCACCATCCCGTTATTTATTACTTAAATGTTCCCTGGCAGTTTCATGGTCCCTCCCTGTCCTCAATTGCTGTCCTGTGAAATACAAATCAGCATATCCCTGGTGGTCTAGTGGACCCCCCACCCTGTCAGGCTGTTCATCACCACTCAGCTCCCATCCCAACCCCCAGCTGGCAACCAGCACAACCCTCTTCTCACCACTGTGTCTGGCCACCAACTGAGCTGTGAATGAGTGTGTATGGCATGTACATGCTCATTCACAGCTCAGTCAGCAGCCAGACATGGTGGTGAGAGAAGAGTTGTGCTGGTCACTGGCTGGGGCTCAGGATAGGGAGAGCTGGGTGGTGGGTCACTCCCTGACAGAGTGGGGGGTGGGGAGTCCACTGGACCACCATGGATATGTTGATTTGTATTTCATGGGATGGCGATTAAGGATGGGTAGGAACCACAAGACTACCAGAGAACATTTAAGTAATAACGGGATGGTGATCAGAGAATGGGGGAGGGGAAAAGGATCACTGGACCACAGGAAATATATTTTTATTGAATGGGACAGTGATCGCTAATGTGGGAGAAGGAGGGACCACTAGACTACCAAGGATTGTATTCTTTAAATAGGGATGGAGATCAGATAAGGAGGGAGGGGAGGACCACTGTACTACCAGGGACTGTATTTTTAAGGGGAATGGCAATCATCTAATGGGGAGGGGAAAGAACCACTGGACAACCAGGGATTTTAGTCTGTTAAACGGGGATGGTGATCAGAGAATGGGAGAGGGGTTGGGCCACTGTGACAGCAGTTGGTGAGGGGACCACTAGACCACCAGGGACTACTGTGTTGGGGTGGGGGACTGCTGCACTTCCTCCACCAACCACTAGGGCTGTACAGGAGTAAGTCGGGGTTTAAATCAGCGGTATGTGCACCATGTAAGGTGACAACACAAAATGGCCTTGCGCAACGCACATACTCTGAATGTTGGACTGTGTCAATATTCAGGTCCCCGACCCTTCATTTACATTGTGCCCCCTCTGGTCCCGATTCTTAGAAATTAATGTGGGGCTTGAACAAGCCCTGCATCAAACCCCATGCTGTGCTGACTGAATTGGCACACTACTTTCGATTCTTAAAGACTGCATGCATTTATGACTCTATCTTTTTATGGTGGCTTGTAAACTCCATGAAAATGTCTACAAAGTTAGACCAGCAAAGCTGGTCTAACCTCGCAGCATGTGGCATAATGGGGCAAGGTGATTGAAAATCCTAATTGTCTGTCCACAGACTGCTACCCACCCCATGCACTATGTGCTAGGCACACCTGGGGATTGCAGCAGTCTAAAACATTTGAGAATCGAGCCCTCTGTCTTTTGCCTAGGTGCAAACTGAGTTTGCCCACGTGAACTGGGCTTTCCAGTGTTACGCTTCCATACAAAGGCCAGTTTGCATGGGCAAACCCAGTTTTGCGCTCAGGCAAAGTTTTGAATATCGGGCCCATGATGTCATAATTTCCTGCTTTTGACTTCACAATAATTTCCATGGCAATCATGGGTGATTAGGAAACAGAGGATTATGATATGATCATGTAGATTGACAGCAGGAGCAGATAAAGTCTGACAGGCAGAAATCCTATTTTTCAAGCAGCTGTCCATCACAATAAAGACTAAGGAAAAGATACATATAGAAACTTTGTGAAATATTAGAAACACAGAAACATAGACAATTATTGCAGAAGAAGACCACAGTTCCATCCAGTCTACCTTGAGTTCCCTATCTGCCGCAGGACCTATTGTCCATTCAGGGTTTTATTCCTGCTGGTCCACACCCTCTCCACTCACCTTCTTTTTGCTACTGACCAGAGCAACCACCAGACCTTTCACTCTGTCCCAGCTATGCTTGAAACCATTTATGATCTTTGCACCCACCGCCTCCTCAGGCTGACTGTTAAATAGCTCCATTGCCCTTTCCATAAAATTGAACTTTTCCCACCAGTTCTTACTTATGACCTCAGGTTTGTAACTCTAATACTCATAGAAAATAGTTCTCGGACTTCAGCTTCTTTATTCCTTCAGGAACTTTTTTTTGTGAACTCTATTTATTTACTCGGTTGGCTAGGGCATTCTCAGAGGTGCCCACTGACCGTCACCTCTACTCCCCACCTGAGACCTCCCTCCCAGGACTCTCTCCCAGGACCTTCTAGCCCCCGGATCACCCCCAGTGGACAGCCAGCCCACCTACCTGGCAGCCTTTCTGCAATTAGAGGATCGGTCCTGGTTGAGAGCCTGGGGGGACCAGTGGAGATATGGTCCAGTGCTGGGGATGTGGGCTAGGTCCCTGGAACCCTCGTCACCTCCCTGGTCCACCGAGGTTTTTTTTTGTGTAATGGTTGCCCCCTGGAGCATGGACATGCAATGACATCTGGGCACTGACCTGCCGACATCTGTCACTGCTCCACCACCTCATCTCTACACTGCATGTTCCTTTCACTGCCACTGATTTCCACCAGGGGCCACCAAGGAGCAGGCCGGGCCCAGATCCCTCCTCTGGAAGGAGGCAATTCTCTGGATGCTTAATCTCTTCCCTCCCCTGCCGACCCCCTGTGGCCTGAGTCCATTCCCGAACCCGGGTCGGTGGCATGACACAAAGTGTTGCATCCAGCACCTCAACCATCAGTGCCACCGGGCTGGCCCCATCCAAGAACTTGAAGGTCTTTATCAAAGACACCCTCTCTCCCCCTGGTCTCCAGTGAGTACATATTCAGTGCCTTGAGACAATCTTCAAAAGATCTGCCCTGCTGGCCCTGAATCAGCTTGGTCACCCTGCACTTCACCATCTCCAGCCTGTCCCTGTCCTTCCTTGGGTGAGAACTCCAGAACTGAGCACAGTGTTCCAGGTGTGGCCTCACCAGTGACCTATAGAGGAGTAGTAGTACCTCCTTTTTTCTACTACCAATACCCCATCTACTACACACCGGCATCCTGTTAACCTTACTATAGACCTTGTTACACTGGCTTGATTGTTTGAGGAAGTCACTAATGATAACTCCTAGGCCCCTTTCCTCTGTCATAGTGCTCAGTTTAACCCCTCCCATTCAGTACTATGTCCTGTTTGTTTTTTCCCCTAGGTGTATTACCTTGCATTTTTTGCATTGAATTTCAACTGCCAAACCATAGACCACAACTCTAGACTTTGCAGATCCCTCCACACCTCGCTGATCTCTTTGTCATTGCCTACCCTACCGCAGAGCTTTGTTTCATTTGGGAAAAGACACAGCTTGCCTTGAATGCCCTCTCCAATGTCGCTGATTGACATACTGAAAAGAGGAAAGGACCCAAGACAGATCCCTGAGGTACCCCTCATGTGACCTCCCTCTCTTTCAGTTTAATTGTGTTTACCACCACCCTCTGCTGTCTCTCCTGCAACCACTTTCCTGTCTATCTATATCCCTAGCTGCACCTGTGTCCTTCAGCTTCTGTAACAATCTGCTGTGTGGCACTGAGTTCAAGGTCTTGCTGAGATTGAAAAAGAGTAAATCCGCAGTATGGCCCTTATCTATTACCTTTGTTACCCAATCAAACAAAACTATCAGATTGGTCTGACGAGAGCTCCTGCCACAAACCTATGTTGTTTAGTATCCTGAAGACCGTTGCTGTCTAGGTATTCTACTAGAAAAAGTTAGCAAACGTGTGTGTAAATATTGTTTTCAATGTTTTCCCAGACATTTTACATGCTCTTTAAAAATAACATAAACCTGGTTTTCTCACTTTTTGTATGTGGAAGTTTGATTTTAGTTTGTGAGCTGCTTTCACTACTTGGCTGAACTGCTCCTTGTGTCTGGATTGAAATAATATATTGTTTCAGGTGCCTTCCAGTCTGCTATTTTCTCATCCAGAATTCATTTTGCATCAAATATGTGCTCTTTATCATGTATGCATGATGAAATCATTAAATATGACATATGGGTGCATCACAGAAAACAGGAAAACATGTACAAAATGTACCTTTTAAGTGTACATAAAGCCATTATAATGTCACTTAAATGGTGGCTTTTGTGCTGCAGCTCCAGCAGATGGTATCTTCTCTCCAGGTTATTTCATTTAGGGAGGCTCCTGCTCAGGTGCAATCTAAAACAACAGCTGTACAGCAGAAAATAATAGCAAATAGATTAATCATCCAGTTTGTGTGATTTTATATAGAGTCCACACCTCATCAATCAGTAAGCTAACCACTTGGCGTCACTTCATATAATATACCAGCCAACGAGGTTCCTAAACAATGCATGGAACCACTTGAATGAGCTATGAGAACAAACTGCCGTTCATAAATCAGAAAGAATCAAAAATATTTTCCCCAGTACCTGCCTGTACAAATTCCTTCCCAAATGGGCTGGTAAATCAGTTTATTAACTTTCAAATAAAGTTTTTTTCTTTTCAGCTTTCTTTGTAGTTCTCAAACATTTATTCAATGTCTTTTCTGCTAGCCCACTGACCAGGTCCAAAATAAACTAATGTATTCAGTCTCATACATGCCTGTACATTTATTTGTGATGTTGAAAAACTAATTGCTTTCTGTTTTCTAGGTAATATAATTTGAATGGAAAAGCAATGAAAATGTGAAACACCATGGAATATGCTTCAAATACAGTGGTGCTAGCCAGGATGTAACATAGTAATACTGCAGTATACTGCAGGAACAAAAATAATTCAATAGCAATTAAGCCCTTTGTCATGTCATATTTTGTGGCGTCATTCACTGCAAGTTATTCCATAGCATCATGGCTGGCTCTACTGTAATATGACAGAAGCTGGCAAAGAATGATGATTATTGATATAACAGAGTTACTGTATACAGTATCACCATCAGAGATGAAAGATTTAGTTTGCAGATAAAGTGTCCTTCTGTTGAACACAAGTGGGGGGGTGGATATGGTTCTAATCTCACTAAAACCTTCTTTGTGAAACTCAATCTACTTCATGATCTCCTCATGGGCTGGGATGGCCATGTCATTGGTGCTGATGATGAGGTTGGCAGGACTCCACGTCCCCAGAAAAAGGTTAGGAAGATTTTGTGCAGGTGCAACACAATCTAAATGTTTTTAAAAAAACTGTTTTCTGTGCCATCTATAGGTTGCATTAACTAAAACTATATGAAATGAAAATTAGATGTTTTTGATGCAGTTTTAGCCACTGCTAAGCAATTTAGATCACAAATTGTAGTGAGAAAGAAATAACGTAACCATTCCCCAGTAGGTCACGTTATTTATTTCTCCTACAATTTGCCATAAAACTATATGAGGTAGAGAAAATTGCATTCTAGTGACTGGAGTTCTTCTTCAGCTGGTTGTCACAGTGACCACCTCTGAAACTCAGAGCCCATGATTTTAGCTGTACCATCAAAGCTTCTTTTTAGATGGTAACCAATAGGCTTGCCCTGTTGTTGTCATGTATACTCTTGTGTGCAGATGTTGAAGATCACTGTTACATTTAGTGTATGATAGTCATCTGTGGTGGAATCTGAGTACAGACCTATTAAACACAATGTAGTACCAGTTGAAACATTTCATTGTCAGCTTACTGGACCAGCAACATTCACATAAATGTGCAGGCTGATGATGCTTTGTGCTTGGTTGAGGTTTTTATTAAATGAGTATTAAAGGGACACTGCCAACCCCATTTGGCATCAAAGTGTTTCTAGTTTAAACAAGCATCTGTCAATGCCAAGAGTTCACTGTTGGTATTGCTGTTGTACATGCCTCCCATATTTTTCTGAGTATATTCCTCTGCCTTGCATTTTAAGGGTGGGTGTTACGGTTGTAAACCCTAATTCCCCAGGTGTGTGTTGGTATTTTTGCTCCAGATTTTCAACTTGGGCTTTTTGGGACTCAACCTCATGAACAGTGGCTGTATTATTTTGTTACTCAATCCCAAAAGGTGATTTTGCACAGCGAGTGTGCCATTCAGAGAGACACAGGTGCGAAAACACATTTTGGGCAGAATGTGTAAAATGACAGCTAGAGTGTTCATAAGGAGGTGTGGAGAAATGTCAATGTTGATAATCTGGAGTGAAAATATGAAAAAGTGGCAAAGTTGCAAGTGCGCGTAGAAACTGCACAACGCACACTCATAACGTAGTCATCTTTTTGGAATGTTTTCACCAAATTTTCAACATGGCCTTTTTGGGACATCCTCTCATGAACAGTGGCAGTGGAATTTCATTACTCTGTCCCAAAAGTTGATTTCACACAGTGACTGCGCCATTCTGTGCCACAGATTCAAAAACACATTTTGGAAAGGATACAAAAAATAACAGCTCTACTGTTCATAAGGGGGTGTGAAAAAATGGAAATGTTGGAAATTTGGAGTTAAACTCTTAACAATTGAGGACATTATGAGTGTACATAGAAACTGCTCATAACGCAGTCATTTTTTGGAGTTTTTTCACCAAATTTGCAGGAAGGGCTTTTTGGGACCCCACCTCATGAACAGTGGCACTGTCATTTTGTTAATTGTTCCCAAAAGGCGATTCTGTGCTGCAACCGCGAAATCACCTTTTGGAACTGAGAAAGAAAATGACAGTGACTGCATTCATGAGGTGGGGTCCCAAGAACCCCATGTTGAAAATATGGGACCAAAACATTCAATAATGGCTGAGATATCAACCTAAATTGAAAACCCCCATTCACTGCCATTATAGGACTTACTGTAATTTCTTCACTTTGCGGTCAGCTTTTGAAGCGTGCAGACGTATTCCTGGTCCACTGAAGATCGCTGCTCCTGACCTCCAGAGGTAAGTATGGGTGAGAGGGGTGCAAGGAGGTGGGGTGCACAGAGTGAGCATGTGGGTTGGAGGAGGGGGGCCAGCAGCAACGAGGAACCATTTTCCTTTTTTCAGGTTTAAAAAAAAAAACATGTTGTGGGTCTGTTTTCTTTTTTACAGGGAAAATATGGATTTTGGCACACTGGGGTGGGCTCTCAGTGTGCCAGAATACTGGGGGGATCAATGCTGACCCTGGGATTGGGCACCCTGAGGTAGGAGGATATGTGGGGGGGGCACATCCAACACTGGGAGTGGGCATCCCAGTGTTGGAAACACCACAGCAGGTTTTGGCACATTGGGGTGGGCTCCCAGTCTGCCACATTAAAGGATGGGGGATACAGGCTGACATGGGGATTGAGCACCCCAATGTCAGCAGGTGGGAGGGGTCTGCCAGCGTTATTGATCGCGCATAGCGTAACAGTGCCTTAGGAACTGAATACTCCCAGCCTGTATAGAGTTTAGGTTGTGGCCTGCTCTGCACAGGTGGGAGAAACTTTACAGCCAGAGACAGCGGGATGTGGAGGAAGCAGGCAAGGAAAGCACCTCCTCCCAGCCAGTGAGATCGATCACACTTAGAGTTAAAGTGTCTTTGGGCACTGAATACTCTCAGCCTGTATGGAGCTTAGTCTGTGGCCTGCTCCACATGGGTGGGAGAAACTTTAAAGCCAGAGACAGTGACACATGGAGGAGGCAGATGAGGAAAGCACCTCCTCCTACCTTTCAGGCAGGGACCGGTGAGGTGGCGAGGTGGAGATGTCACAACGCAAACAGCTGTTTGCTCTGCGGTGACCTGCAGATGAAAGGAAAAGACCATCTCCTGATTGGTGCGGCTTTTTCTTTTCAAGTGAAGACCACTGCATGCAAAACAGAATCAGGACCAGCCTGGCTGAGGATTGGTGTGATACTGTCATGCCCCTTGCAGAGCACTCTGCATTGCACAGAGTGTCACACCCCTCAAAGCCTACTATCCCAAGGAGTTCGCCAAGCATGCACGAACTCAAAAACACATTTTATGATTGTTCTCATTCTGTAGAGACTGCTAATGTAGCTGGTTGTTTGATTCAGACTCCTTTTTCCTTTTAAAAAATAAAATACTCAGTGTTAACCAAATCATACTGGTGTTACCAGGCTAAAACATCTTTGTTTACATTTCTTGACCAACTACAACTGCATCTTTCCTGGACTCCAGAACACCAACAGCACTATCTATCTGCTTGTTATGCAATGGGAGTAGATGAGACTATTGTATCTTGAGTGGCTGCGCTGTTTGAAGGTGTTTCTAATGTTCAGGAAGTATGCAGTAAGCTTAAATAAACAATTTGAAGCAAAACACGGCTGTGTACAACTACATTCCTGTGCATCTGAGTTCTAATAAGCAAGGAGGCAGATCAAACAACCAGCAACATCACAACCACACAAATTAGAGTGTCTGCCTTCTTGTATTATTTATGCATCCTCCACATTTTTCCTTCTTCTGATCAGCATCTAAATGATTTCACCTCTTTCCACTCACCCTAACAATAAAATGATTTTAATTGTTTCTGTTCCCAGCTTAAAACCAACATAGAAATGGGTAGCCTACTTGAGACACCACTTTTCATTTCCAGTGGGGTTCTATATTTGCTTAGGGCAGCTTGATGCCCCCTCATTCCATTGTTATCTTGAATTTTTTTAAATGTAGTTTATCTGAATCCTAAGATGGACATGCCAGAGAGCTGATTCAGGTCTCTGTAGTGTAGGACAGAGTTCACAGTTGTAACTGGGGTACTAGAAGGCAGCTCTCAGGTGTCAGTGTCCCAAGCAATGGAGCTTTTCCTTGAAACAATTGCTCCCTGGAACTGGAGGGAAGATGAAGGGTGGGTTGTGTAGCATCCTCGGTACTGCAGGTGACACATTTGTGTCAGCTGTGACCAGCATGGCCAGCACTCCAAGGCAGTGGTGAGTATATATTTAATCAGGGTATTGACTGATAGTGTTATGATACACAAGCCACAGGCCAGATATATAGCTGAAGCTGGGTGTAAGTACAGTCTTAACAATTCCAGGTAAACTGCTGATCAACTCTTTTCCCTTTTTTGTCCACTGAGCATGACAGAAGTCAATATTTCTCACAATGCAATCACATCAGCAACAAAACACCAACCCCTCTGAAGAAGGCATGGGACAGACATAAAAGGGGTTGACCTGTGGATGGACGGGAATATCCCTTGACAAAGGTGATGAGTGGGGGTGGGTAAGGGGCAGGCTCGATTGGCCAGAGAGGTCCTTCTCTACCACCACATTTCTATGATTCCATGATTCTCCCAAAGTCAAGGAATCCTTCAGTGTACAAACATTACAGCCATATGACACTATGAAATGCTAAATGCACAGACATGGTAGGATGCACCTGGAAAGGTCTGAATCTGGTTGGATTCTAGCCATAACAACTGCGAGTTGTGGAAGTTTTAATTTCCTGATTTGGGCGCACATACCATTAGTTCGATTCACAAATATTGACAGGTTCAGCTGGTTTGAGCCAAACCATTCTCACCTTTGCTTATTTCCTTGACCTTAAAGTTCAGTTCTCTTTCTCAAAGTGGTGAACTGTGGGGCTCCATTCACAGTCACTGTTGATGCAGGTGCAAAATCAGGATGCAACGGTGTTCCCCATGATACCGCCACCCAAATCCATCATTCACAAAACCCTGACTGAGTTGTCAGAGAGAGAGTAGTCATCTAATAAACTAGGTCTTATGGCAAATTGCTTTGGCCAGATATTCAAAAGGCAGTTTACTTCTCTCACAGTGCACTATCAGTGTAATTCAAGAAGGGGTGTGCTCTGTTCTGTGGGAGTGCTATACATTGACACAGAGCAGGCCACATGGCCTAACTGAGACTGTACCAACCTCTGAAACAGGTATACATCATTTTCAATTTTATATTCCAAAAGGAGTGCCCATCTAGGCCTTTCCTCTTGTTCCATTTATGGTACCTGTTGAAATAATCCAACCAACAACTCAATAATTCTTAATCAGCTTTATTAAAAAAAGTGCAAATGTAGTAACTGCACCAAGTTCATCCACAACCAATCATCCCATTCTCCGAAGGAGAGTGGAGGCCTTCTGAAACGTGCTATCTCATGTTCCCTGCCAACTATTTGGAATCGGTTACAATTCTCACTGAAATTATCCAGTATTGTCCCTGTTAACATTTTCAAAAGGATAGCTATTGATAAAATAAAAGACACTTGTAGCTGTCATTAAACTTGTCGCCTTTATCGTGGTTCCCATGTAGCTACCACACGGTACCATAGGTTCTCGCTCTCTATATCATCAATGTTACTTTTCATCATGAACATTTTGTACCCGGCGGAACTCTTTATGTATGCTATGTATTGTTATGTAATTTTCTTTATGTATTGTATACTTGTCTGTATACCAGTCCCAGGACCTCCTTGTGAATGAGCTTGCTCAACGGAGATTTCCTGCAATAAACTTGAACTTGAAACACTGGCAGTTTGAGTGTGCACATGCACATCAGTCAACACACCTCACCTAAGTCAGAAATGAGGAAAGAGGCACCTGCATGAACTTTTAGCAACACAGAGTGAGAGTTGTTTAGCTCTAATTGGTATCCCCCCCAAAAAAACAAATATGTTCTTCCATAAAATATGACATATAACTGTGAAAGTGGTGACTGGTTGCACATGGCACATGCTACTGGAAATCATGTCCATAGCTGCAAATCAGCTCTATTTCCAACAATAATGTATAGTACAGCCATGAGGGGGATAAACACAGCAGGTGTTAATGGACACAGTTGCTTCCACCAACCTTTCAAAAATGCAACCATTCATTTCAGCCCTGAAATAAGTAATGTTTGTAGCATAAGAATTTGATTCCATCTAACTAGCATGCACACATACATGCAGATGTCCAAGTCACATTAAAAGTAAGGTGAGTCACTTTTTATTTCACAGGCTGAAGTTCCATAAAATGATATGTTTATGATAACACCACAAACATATTTAGCATTTTAAAGTTTGTATCATTTTGACATGCAAACTGACATTCGCATATATAAAAGTGCCAGACAATTCTGATTAGCGGAAAAATCATCTTCCTGTCCTATACTCTACGTATACATTTTTCAAGCATTTTCTTGGTATGGGGCAGACATATTTTTTTCAGAGCAAAAGTCATGTTCTAAGTAGGTTTTTCAACAGCTTTGCAAATTTTCAAGAATGCCGTAGAATCTTTGGCCTCACTTTGTGAAACCTATGAATTTTTGTTCCTTCAGGTTTTCCCAGCCTAAATTTCACACTGTGGTCTCATAGTTTGACTACACATAAAGTGCATGAGGGGCAGTTTCAGGAATTTGTGAAGGACGTGATTCTGATGGCAAGCATTTATGACTGGTTCATCCCTTCATACATCCATATTGATGCACATAGAATTGCCACTTGCTGACACACATACATTTAGATCTACTAAGTTGCTGAGCATACAGAGGTCATCCATTAGCACTAGAGATGTTGCAAAGTTAAACTTTGCCTGCGAATTCCACGTGAAGTGCTGAAAATTCACGCTTTGTGAAATTCGCAGAGTTCTGGCTGATTCCTTGAAATTCACTTTGCGCAGTTTTTAAAAGTTTTTAGCAGAATTCAGCATCCTTAACCATGAAGTATGAAATTCACAGGTGAAGCGTGAAATTCATGGGCGAAATTTCATGTTTTGCGGCAAAATTCGTGCAATCCGCAGCCGCAAATTTCACGACCTTCACTAATTGAAACACAGAGTGAATTTTGTGGACTTTGCACATCTCTAATTAGCACACATGGGGTTAAATGTTGCTGCACATAGGCCATGCATTCACATGGACAAGAGTAGATGTATTACTGTGGGTTGAACTGAAACACATGTGTTAATGTATTAAGTGGCACACACAGTGATTACAACATTTGTTTGCATTTTGGTTTTGACCAGGAAAGGCACACTGAGCTGTGACAACAAATTTCCAGGTGGTACTTCAAGGGGTGGAGGTACGTGGACATGTTTTATTGACAGGGGGAATATTTGCAAGGAAAAAAGGGAATATCACCAACCATTACAGTGTTAGTATTAGGTATTAGCACAAGTTCCTTGTGTAGGACTAGAACTGCAGATATTCTGATGAAATTCCAGACCCAGAAAGAGCATAAAAGCTACTGAGCTACTGAAACTGCATTGACACAGAAAACAGTTTGTCTATGTAGCCATGTGTCACTTTTTAAGTGACAGAGTTCAGGCAGACACGTTTGCAAACATTCTATACAGAAAATACAGCTTTTTCCATATATGGGCAAAATCATATTTTAAATATACTCAGTTTGACCCTTTTATCATATTATATTTAAAACATTAAACAGCGGGAATATATAATTACAAGGACAACATATAGAAATATGGGAAATATGCATTCAAGTCACATCCGCATGGAGGTTGTATACAAACCCCCATCTCAGGGAGAGGGAATGGACAAGGAAATGATAGAAGGCATCCTTAAAATGGCAGGAAAAGGGGAGATATTGTTGATGGGGGACCTGAATATGCTAGATGTTAACTGGAGCACCTTTGCTGCAGGTACATCCAAGAGCAGTGTAATTCTTGATGCCCTACAAGGGGCATGCCTCAGGCAGCTAGTCCTGGAACCCACTTGGGAGGGAGCAGTCTTAGACCCGGTACTCTCAAATGGGGAAGGAGAAAGAATCTCAGATTTAGAAGTGGGTAGCCATCTGGGAACAAGTGACCACCAAACAGTGTGGTTCACAATAAACACATCCATAGAGTTAAGCCATACAAAAACAAAAGTATTGGACTTTAGGAGGGCTGACTCTGGGAAAATGGGAGAGTACCACAGAAAAGCACTAGCAAATGGGCAAGAAGGAGGGGTGGAGGAATGATGGGGAATAATCAAAACAGCCATCACAGAGGCAACAAGCCTTTGTGTGAAGCAAATCAACAAAACAAAATGAAGGAAAAAGTCACTATGATTCTCAAAAGAGGTGGAAGGAAAGGTTAAAGAGAAAAGGATAGCATTCAGGAAATATAAGGAAACACAAAAGGAGCAGGACAGAGAACTTTATCAGTTAAAGCAGAAGGCGGCAGGGAAGGCAGTGAGAGTAGCAAAGGCCCAAACTGAGGAAAAGATAGACAACTCTGTTATGAAGGAGGATAAAACCTTTATAGATACATTAAGGAGCAAAGAAAGACCAAGGGAGGGATACAGAGACTTAATAAAGGGGAAGGAATGTGGGCAGAGGGTGACAGTGAAAAAGCAGGGATACTGAATGAATATTTCTGCTCAGTTTTCACAATGGAAGAGGAGGGGGTGGTACCTAAACCAAACAAGAGAAACAGTCTGGATAGGGGGGTTGATACAAGTCCATTCACAGAAGAAAGGGTTTTGAAAGAACTCTTGAAACTGAGGGTGGACAAAGCAATGGGGCCTGATGAGATTCACCAAAGAATTCTAAAAGAACTAAGGGTAGAACTAGTGATACCATTGACTACTCTCTTTAACAAATCATGGGATGATGGGATGGTACCTGAGGACTGGACGAAGGTGGATGTGATTTCACTTTACAAAGTGGGAGCAGGGCAGAGGCAGAAAACTACAGACCAGTTAGTTTGACCTCAGTGGTAGGGAAAATGATGGAATCACTTCTGTAGGAAAGAATTATTGAGTACTTAGGAGCCAGTGGGGCACGGGACCCAAGGCAGCATGGTTTCACAGCAGGAAGGTCATCTCAGATGAACCTAATAGATTTCTTTGACTGAGTGACCAAAGTAGTAGACCAGGGAGGGGCTGTGGAGATGGCCTACCTAGATTTTAGCAAAGAATTTGACACAGTCTCACAAAAAAGATTGATATGCAAGTTAGATAGCCTTGAAGTGGGTCCCAAGGTGGTAGTCTGGATAAACAATTGGCTGGACAACAGGACGCAAATTGTAATAGTAAGCAGAGTCCACAGTGAAGAAAGGAGAGTAACTAGAGGGGAACTGCAGGGTTCGGTACTAGGATCAGTCCTCTTTAATGTCTTTATAAGTGACATTGGAGAGCACCTAGAAGGAAAAGTATGTGTCTTTGCAGACGACACAAAAATCTTCAACAGGGTTGATACACAAGGTGGGGTGGAAAGGATGAAAAGGGACTTGGCAAGGTTGGAGGAATGGTCAAATATATGACAGCTCAGATTCAATGCAAAGAAGTGCAAGGTAATGCACCTGGGAATCAAAAACCCAGGGGAAGAGTACACAGTGGAGGTGAAATAATAACAACAGCAAAAATTGAAAGAGAGGCCAAGGAGTAATTATGTCAGATGACCTAAAGGTGGGCAAGCAATGTGAGAAGGCAGTAAGGAGGGCTGTGGGGATAATGGAATACATAGGGAGAGGTATCAACAGTAGAAAACAGGAAGTTGTTATCCCTCTGTACAGACAGTTGGTGAGACCCCATCTGGAGTACTGCATGCAATTCTGGAGACCCCATCTCTGCAAAGACATAGACAGAGTGGAGTCTGTTCAGAGGAGGGCAACCAAAATGGTGCAGGGTCTGCACCAGAAGACATACGAGGAGAGACCAAAGCAGCTTAATATGTATACCCTTAAGGAAAGGAGGGAAAGGGGGACATTATAGAAACTCTCAAGTATCTCAAGGGAATTAGCAAAGTACACGAGGGTAGCATCTTTCAGAAAAAGAGATGTGCAAGAACAAGGGGGCACAATTTGAAGATAGAGGGGGGATGGCTCAGAGGTAATGTTAGAAAGTATTTTTTCACAGAGAGGGTTGTGGATGCATGTACCAGCCTTCCTGAGGAGGTTGTTGAGTCAAGAACAGTAGGAGAATTCAAGACTGCGTGGGACAGACATAAGGCAATCCTAGTGGGGGGTAGGAGGAAGTAAACTGTTGGTTAACTAGAATCTGCAGCTTATCCATCAGGTAGGGAATTTGGCAGGCTAGTTCGGCCAAGTGGTCCTTATCTGCCATAAAATTCTGTGTTTCTATGTAAATCATTTTTATATTGACTATATAGTGCATGTACACAGTGCATATGTTGGACATATGTATGCCATTTATTGCTACATCATGTCATATAGCTAAACACTAAAAGGGATCAGTTTTGGTATATTTAAATGCAGTTGTTACCACCTTTGTAAAATATATTTTTGTCTTCATGAGTTAGTTTTCTTTTACACAAACTCATAATTACTCAAAAATCAAAGTTCACCTTGAAAACTCAGGAGGAAATTCTCAGGGACTCACCGTGTTGGCTAATCTCAAAGTTTTATGAGCACCTTAGGTGTGTACATCTAATGTAAAACAAAGACACACACACATACACAAACATAGAAAGTGATGGCAGATAAGGACTGTGTGGCCCACCTAGTCTGGCCATTTTTCCTACCTATGGCATCCTCCAGTGCATGCATACTAGAGGTGGGCGAAAGTTGTGAAGTTCACTTTCACGGAACTTCCATGAAATTTTGGAAATTTTGTGAAAATGGTTGGAATTTCCGCCAATGCGAAATTGGTATCCTCCGCGGATTTTCGCCATTTTCCGCAGAATTTTCCAGAACTGCGGAATAATACATTAAACTGCGGAATTTATTTCATCCACAGTTTAATGTATGATTTCATATCCTAACTCCTATAATCAGGCTGGTGGCGTCTAGTGGTCCCCACACTCGCTGATTGCAGGTTCCACCATGTTAAATAAACACCCTCCCCTCCTCATCCTTGTGTCTAGTGCCCCCCCACCCACTGATGGTGGGTCCCATGTAAATAAAAATCCATCTCTGTTGTGTAGTGGTCCCCCACCCACCAGTCGTGGCCCCATAAAAAATTACATTTCCCTGGTGTCTAGCAGAGCCCCTCCTATAAAGAACCCCATAACAAACAAAAAACCTGGTCCATTCATTTTCTTTCCATAATCTGTATTACATGTGTCTATGGACCCCCTCCTATCTCTGTCCCTGTAATAAACATAATCTCAATTCCCTGGTGTCTAGTGGACCTCCACCTCCACCCAGACTTTTAGTTCCCACCACCCCACTGTCCCACACCCCCACCCGAAGTGGAGTTACGGTGCAGCCCTCCTCTCTCTTCCATGGTTAGCAGCTCACTTGAATTGTCAATGAATAAGTGCATACTTGTAATTAAGCATGTGCTCATTCATTGACAATTCAAGGGTGTACTGGTCATGGAAAGGAAGGGAACAACCCGCAGGTACGAAGTGAAAATGAAGTGAGTGGTAGAGAAATAACTGTGCAGGTAAGTCCAAACACCAGAATGCAATTTTACAGGGGACGGGGATGAGGGCGCAAACACCAGAGAATATACAAATTATTGAAAATGAATGGACCAAATATTTGTTATGGGGTTCTGTGTAGGGAGGGAGTTTACTAGACACCAGGGAAATATAACATTTTGTGGGGCCACGATCGGCAGGTGAGGGACCACTACACACCAGGGCCTCAGGAGTGGAGGTATCCTTTTTTTTTACATGACCAGTGATCAGCAGGTGGGGGGCCACCAGACACCAGGGACTCAGGAGTGGAGGTATACTTTTTTTTACATGACCAGTGATCACCGTGTGGGAGCACAAGACATGGGGATTGGAGTTTTTTTGCATGAATAGGACCCATGATCAGTGGGGAGGGAACTACACACCACAGATGCAGGTGGAAGGAGCCTCAGAACTGACCACTTACAGTGATTAGTTCTGTGGATTTTTTTTTTTTTTTTTGATGCAGTTTAATGCATTAACCCGCAGCCGGTATATGTATTCCACCCTTTTAAGGTGGAATTCTGTGAAAGCTGCAAAAATGATTTAGGAAACAAAAGTCCCACTTTTGCAGAAATTCCACTTGTGGAATTTATTTTTCACACACCCCTAAAGCACACACACAAATACTCTCACACACATACACACACACACCTTGCAATGGCAACATTTTAGAATAAGTGTTACAAGAAATTACTTAATATGTAAATATTAGAAATTGATACAGGAAAACTGTTGATAAATTTTAAAGGGCCAGTGGCTTGGTAAAAACAAACAGGGTTTTCAGATTAGAGATATTATTGAGCTATGCAGGAGCTATGCAGGATTTCCCTGCTGTGAGATGACATTTCAGTTGCATCACTTTTGGTGAGTTCAAAACTCGCTTACCTCTGTGTCAGTCTATTTGCAAAATTTCCAGAATTTTTTTTATTTCCTTTTATTCAGGAGGAAAGGGTTAGTAACTTGACCCTAAGGAGGTGGCCACCCATCTCCTCTCACTTCCTGGTATGTCCCCCCACCCCTATGCTCAGATGTGTTGGAAAGTCTGACCAGTCACAGTACTGGGCTATGCTGTATAGAAGTCTATGGGCTTGCACTCCCATCCAGCCATAATTTTTATGATAGTGTAATCATATCCTTATTTGCTTGTGGGAGTGCAGGGCCCTCAGGGCCCTGCATTCACATCCTTCCATAGATGCATATTTGTATGTTGTTGAGGAAGCACAGAGCCCAGAGGGCCCTGTGGTTGCCTTTGTTGTAAAACAGTAATGAAATTGTTAGCATTGCCTTCTTATTACTCCTCCTCATGAACCTAGTCAGAAAATGTTGCAATCCACACCAAAATGTGATTCTGCACAACCACCATGCCATTGCATGCCAACAGGTGTGAAAACATACTTTGGCCAGGGCTTAAAAAACGACAGTTGTCATGTTCATGAGGTGGTGTAAAAAGATGGTTATGTAGAAAATCTGAAGTCAAAATATTTAAAATTGCCCAAATTACAAGTGAGCGTACTAAAATTTCAGCATATGTGTATGTCTTTGCCATTTTTGGATATTTTTCCCCACATTTTCAATATATTCTTCTTATGACAACACCCCATGAACAAGGGTGGGGAAAATTTTCAAATCCCATCCAAAAGGTGATATCATAAAGCAACTGTGAGATCACTATTTGGAGTTTATTTACAAAATTCCACTGACATTGGTCATGAGGTGGGGTCTCAAAAAGGCCATGTTGAAAATTTGGGCTCAAAATATTACAAAAATGGCATAGTTATGCATCAAAGCTGAAAACCCTATTGAAATACATTTAACTGCATTTATCTTAGTTTCCCTTATTGCAGCTGGTGGTTCCAGCAGCATGATGTGTCTACGATCAGAGAGTTGATCTTCTCTGTGGTACCTGTTCAGGTGAGTGAGGTGCTCAGTTGGAGGTCACATGGGAGGGGGTTCAGAGCTGCAATGAACCGTTTTCTTTTTCATAGGAGAAAAGACAATGAGGGATGGTTTCTTTATTTTCAGAGTGAGACAGGGATGAGTGGGTGCCACTAAACACCAGGGAAACTTTTATGACTATGGGGGCAGCAATTGGAGGGGTACAGGTGACAGTAGACAGCAGGGAAAAGGTTAAAACCTAGAGGGATGGCAATCGGAGGGTGGGACTGCCATTAGACGCCATGGCAAAATTACAGAAATAGGGAGAGGCATGGGTTATCCCAGAGGATATTGTCCTTACAGCCACATTTTCAAGAAAACACAATTGCACATACTCCTATAATGCAAAGCATCATGGGAAACATATGCAAATCCCCATGAGAGGATTTGGACTGGCTCAACTTTAAGCAAAATTGCATGATGCCGAAAGGCCTTACTGTGCAATCAGCAAAGGCTAAGAACAGTAGACACACACATGTATTTTGTCCTCATTTGGACTCATCAGTGTGCCTATATGTGTGTGTGCATATATATATATATATATATATATATGTTGCAAAAATCTTTGTTAATGCTCCACTTATGATCAAAGTGACAAAAGTTGGGAAATGAGGTGTTAGGGTTTTCCTAACACCCTATCCTCACAAACCATGAAGGAGAGCAGAAGCGGGGTGCACCTCGGGCTTCCCAAGCCTAACGCTCACCCCATTCTCATAAAGTCTACACATCTGACCTTATTTACAGATGGAATGGGGTGAGTGTTAGGCTTGAGAGGCCCAAGGCACTCCACACACCTGCTGTCCAGCCTGGTTTTGGAGGGTTGGGTGTTAGGGAAAACCTAATGCCTCATTTTCCAACTTTTGTCACTTTGACCATAACCGAAGCATTAACAAAGCTTTTTGCAACTTATTTCCTTACCTTTTGAGATGGTGTGATAGTATCCTTATTCTACTGTGAGAGCACAGGGTTCTCTACTAGCTCACCACTTTAGCAGGAGTTTGCCTGGAAGGTGTGGACCTGATTCTTTTACGTGCCAATAATACAGGGAAGTGGTCCTAAAATGCCTCACTGGCATGCTGGAGATTATGCTCAGAAACCAAAGTGCACCATACACACATATTTTGGTCCTGTCCTAAGCTGACCAGATATTGGGACCAGATCATGACAACTCTAATGGATCTGTTCTAGCTAAATGCACCATTAACCACCCAACAGCCCATTTTGGGCGTTGCCTCAGAGGGGTGAGAGGAAGGGATACAAGGCCATCATTTGACACTGACTACAGATACAGCCCCTCCCCCCACCACATATAAACATTGGGCAGATAAAATAGAAGAGATATACCACACGTTGGAGCTCACATATAGAATAAACCACCATGAAACTCACTTTGCACATAAATGGTTGAGATGGCAGATGCACTTAGAAGGTAGAGACCCCAACAGTTCTTCAGAATAAAATACATCAATCTGGATCCAGGTTGCTCCCTCCTGGGATGTTCAATAACGTGCACAAAACATGATGGCCAGAATCCATCCATTTCACAGGAAACTGAATCCTCAGTCACCCATAGATAGTAGTTTTGATGCTGCACTGCTCTTTAAGCAATGCCTTGGAATGTATTGTGAAATTCTGCTGAAATCAATGACTGCCTATACCTATTATGTTACCTTGTGATGTACCTGTACCCATGTTGTTCAATAAACCTGAATTTTAAAAGTAGCGCTACTACTTGCAACCACAGCAGCCTGAGCTTGGGAACAAGATCAAAGCATCATATGCCAGCTATGGGAAGGAAGATGGCGCATCTAACTGACTGCGCTTCTTCTTTGGGGGGAGACTTGCATCATCTGCCTCCACCTAGCAAGTTGGGTGACAGAGCAGCTGGGTTGACTGATTCAGGGAGGGTTGGGATGTGACCAATGCCAGCACAATCCGTGAATGCATGGCAGCATCCATTTGTGTATCACTTCATAGTCACATCCCATGGGAGGGAGGGAGGAGGAGATAAGAGGAACATTTGACAACTGGAAAGGCAGCTAAAGTCCTGCCTGCCACTACATCAAATGCTGGGAATCCCATGCCTGGTTCCTGGTCTTCACCTCTACCGTGGATGGCTAGATGTGTTGGTGGAACTGCCATAGGAGATGAGTGCAGACCCTACTTTGAAGGGCTAAATCCACATAAGCAACAAAGTGGAGTTTGATGAGTGGCCTGAAGAGCCCCCAGAAGACCACATAAGAGGGCCTAGATGGACAGGGAAATGTACTGACAAGGTAAAAGGTGGTCCTAGCCAGATGGACCTGGAGGGGCCAAAAACAGTGTTTTTAAAAAGAAAAGAAGCAACACAAAACCAATTCATTGGTGTTGGACTTTAACATGAACTGTCTTGTATTTTTAAAGTTGGGAGGAAATCGTTTGTACAGTATTGATCACCACAACACACTGACATAGAAACATAGAATTTGATGGCAGATAACAACTGCTTGGCCCACCCAGTCTGCTCATTTCCCTACCTGATGGATAAGCTGCAGATTCTAGTTAATCAACAACTTGCTTCCTCCTACACCCCACTAGAATTGTCTTATGTCTGTCCCATGCATTGTTGAATTCTCCCACTGTTCCTGACTCCACAACCTCCTCAGGAAGGCTGTTACATGCATCCACAACCCTCTCTGTGAAAAAATACTTTCTAACATTACCTCTGAGCCATCCCCCCTCTATCTTCAAATTGTGCCCCCTTGTTCTTGCACATCTCTTTTTCTGAAAGATACTACCCTCTTGTACTTTGTTAATTCCCTCAAGATACTTAAAAGTTTCTATCATGTCCCCCCCTCCCTCCTTTCCTCAAGGGTATACATATTAAGCTGCTTTAGTCTCTCCTCATATGTCTTCTGGTGCAGACCCTGCACCATTTTGGTTGCGCTTCCCTGAACAGCCTCCACTCTATTTACGTCTTTGTGGAGATAGGGTCTCCAGAATTGCATGCAGTACTCTAGATGGGGTCTCACCAACTGTCTGTACAGAGGGATAATAACTTCCTGCTTTCTACTGTTGATGCCCCTCCCTATGCATCCCAATATCCCCAAGCCCTCCTTACTGCCTTCTCACATTGCTTTCCCACCTTTAGGTCATCTGATATAATTACTCCTAGGTCTTTTTTGATTTTTTGTTGTTGTTATTATTTCACCTCCCATTGTGTACTCTTCCCCTGAGTTTTTGTTTCCCAGATGCATTACCTTGCACTTCTTTGCATTGAATCTGAGCTGCCAAATATTTGACCATTCCTCCAACCTTGCCAAGTCCCTTTTCATCATTTCCACCCCACCTTGTGTATCAACCCTGTTGCAGATCTTTGTGTCATCTGCAAAGAGACATACTTTTCCTTCCAGGTGCTCTCCAATGTCACCTATAAAGATATTACAGAGGACCGGTCTCAGTACCGATCCCTGCGGTACCCCTCTAGTTACCCTCCTTTCTTCACTGTGGACTCTGTTTACTATTACTTTTTGCGTCCTGTTGTCCAGCCAGTTTTTTTATCCAGGCTACCACCTTGGGACCCACTCCAAGGCTGGCTAACTTGTATATCAATCTTTTGTGTGAGACTGTGTCAAATGCCTTGCTAAAATCTAGGTAGGCCGTATCCACAGGCCCTCCCTGGTCTACTACTTTGGTCACCCAGTCAAAGAACTCTATTAGGTAAATCTGACATGACCTTCCTGCTGTGAAACCATGCTGCCTTGGGTCCTGTGACCCACTGGCCTCTAGGTACTCAATAATTCTTTTCTTCAGAAGTGACCCTATTCATTTTCCCTACCACTGAGGTCAAACTAACTGGTCTGTAGTTTCCTGCCTCTGCCCTGCTCCCACTTTTGTTACGTGGAATCAGATCTGCCCTCCTCCAGTCCTCAGGTACCACCCCATCCTCCCATGATTTATTAAAGAGAGTAGTCAGTGGCATTACTAGTTCTACCCTTAGTTCTCTTAGGATTCTGGGGTGAATCCCATCAGGCCCCATTGCTTTGTCCATCCTCAGTTTCAAGAGTTCTTTCAAAACTCTTTCTTCTGTGAATGGACTGGTATCGAGCCCCCTATTCAGAGTGTTTTTCTTGTTTGGTTTAGGTACCTCCTCCTCCTCTTCCGTTGTGAATACGGAGCAGAAATATTCATTCAGTATCCCTGCTTTTTCACTGTCACCCTCTGCCCACATTCGCTCCCCTTTACTGAGTCTCTGTATCCCTTCCTTGGTCTTTCTTGGCTCCCTAATGTACCTATAAAGGTTTTATCCCCTTCTTGACAGAGTTGGATATCTTTCCTCAGTTTGTGCCTTTGCTATTCTGACTGCCTTCCTGCCTCCTTCTGCTTTAACTGATAAAGTTTTCTGTCCTGCTCCTTCTGTGTTTCCTTATATTTCCTGAATGCTATCCTTTTCTCCTTAACCTTCCCTTCCACCTCTTTTGAGAACCATAGTGTTTTTTCCTTCATTTTGTTTTTGATTTGCTTCACACAAAGGCTTGTTGCCTCTGTGATGGCTGTTTTGATTATTCCCCATTGTTCCTCCACCCCTCCTTCTTGCCCATTTGCTAGTGCTTTTCTGAGGCACTCTCTCATTTTCCCAAAGTCAGCCCTCCTAAAGTCCAATACTCTTGTTTTTATATGGCTTGACTTTATGGCTGTGTTTATTGTGAACCACGCTGTTTGGTGGTCACTTGTTCCCAGATGGCTACCCACTTCTAAATCTGAGATCCTTTCTCCTTCCCCATTTGAGAGTACCAGGTCTAAGATTGCTCCCTCCCGAGTGGGTTCCAACGCTAGCTGTCTGAGGCATTCCCCCTGTAGGGCATCAAGAATGACCCTGCTCTTGGATGTGCCTACAGCAAAGGTACTCCAATTAACATCTGGCATATTCAGGTCCCCCATCAACAATATTTCCCCTTTTTCTGCCATTTTAAGGATGCCTTCTATCATTTCCTTGTCCATCCCCCCCTCAAGATGGGGTCTTTACAACCTCATGCGGATTGTGGTGCCATTTTCTGTCTACAGGGTGACCCATAGTGACTCATCAACTTCCTGTTTACTCTTTAGTTCTGTTGCTTTAATCCCTTCCCTTATATAGAGAGCTACTCCTCCTCCTCTTTTACCCACCCTGTCCCTCCTGTAGATTGTGTATCCTGGTGTGTTGACATCCCAGTCATGGTTCTCTGTGTACCATGTTTCAATGACTGCCACAATATCCAGGCATCCCTCTTCCATCAAGGCCACTAGTTCAGGGAGCTTGTTACACAGACTGCGGGCATTGGTACTTATCGCCTTCCATTTTTTGATGGCCTTACCCCTTTTAGCCCCCTTTTAGCACTATAAAAACAAGTTGTACAGTAGTTTGAAGGAAAAACCTAACCTGGCAAAGAATCAAGCCCAAATCTCTTAAGACCCATTGATGTGCTCTACCCGCTAAGCCGTTAAGCTAACTACTGTGCTTGTCTTGTGCTTACCATTGTTACTTTTTCAGCAGCCAGGAATATGTGGAAGGAAGAAACTTTCTGCTGTAGCAACAGACATTGCAATCATAATGTGTAGGAAAGAAAGGTGATTTAATTGGGAATCAGATTCAAGAACTGTAAATTATAACGTGAAACCATTAACGTTTTACAATGTTTTACTGAATTGCTGTATAAGTCTACTTGGGAATTGGCAATGCTCATTTGTTTTTGTAAAGGAATGCTTAAGGTAAATATTTATAACACTATATAAGCAGATGAAAATCCTCACAGTCATAGGAATACTAGTGTAATGTAGCTTTAAAAATAGAAAAAAAGTGACGATAACCTTTCTTATTAATTTTCAGGAAGTGGCAAACACATTATATTTTGATTCCATGATAGTCTCTACTTTAAACCATTGTCTCTCTGCACCAGCATTGCATATGGGGTAAGTAGCCACATTTTAATCTGAGAATGTGTATTGTTTACATGATGCTTTAAAAGACCTTTCCTTTCACAGTGGTGTGTTGGGGTAAAGGTATGTGACATTTCTATGCTTTGGGGAGAAAACTGCATTGTCTCAACTTAGCATGTTGTATTTTGAGTGACAGGAATCAGTTGTGGAACAAAAGCTTTAATTCGGTGTGATAAACAGTTGGTTTTATCTGCCTTGATTGCTGTGTCTTATTTTACATTTGGCAACTATAAGTAAGAGTAAAATACTGAAAAAAGTGTTTCTGTCCTCAAAGTCTGGGACTTAAATGTCCTACTCATATATATATATATGGTACCATGCTATCATTTTTCATTTTAAAGTTATTCGCATTTGAATATCGTTAATACTGCTACTGAGGCCGAACATTCTAAATGACATAAGCACTGTATAGATAAATGGCTGATGACATAAGCACTGTGTGGATAAATGGCTGATGACATAAGCACTGTATACATAAATGAAATTTATGTACACAGTTACTCAGATAAACAGATTTATCACACTCTGTTTATCGCCACCCTATTGCATAAATATATATATCTATATATATGCGTATATATATATATATATATATATATATATATATATATATATAACCATTGAGTGGTGATAATTAGCTCAGTAACCAAGGAACCTAAAGGGCATGTGGGATAATGGACTAATTAGCCTTCCAAGATGGTAGATTTCCAAATGGCACACTTTCCAGTAATTTATTTTATATAATACATTAGGATTGTCTGTGTTTTTTGTCTCTAAATTGCATTTGCAATTTGTTCTGGGTTTTGCGTTTGTGTTTCTTGTCCTACTGTATTTTCTGTAGTGTAGGGTCTGGGTATTGCCTTTTCATTTTTCATATTGTGTTTTATGAAAAGTAGGGTCATCCTATAAAAGTAGGAATGTCTATGACTGTCTGTCCCTTTGCTTTGGGTTCAGTATGGCAGTAAGGAGCAGCATGGCAGCTGCAGTCTGATGTGGCTTGGAGTGCGCAGTCATGACTGGAGGTCGGAGTGGCACTGAGTTTGTGATCGGAAGCAGCATGGCATTGTACTGTGAAGCAGCTGGGAGTCAGCAGCAGCCACATGGAGAGATTACATGTCCGAGAACTGCAGTTTCATGGGGGGCGTCTTCTGTGAGTGGGTCTGGAGGAAGCTGTTGGGATAGTAGTAGGATTCTTAAGGTAGAGCAGTTTTTACAGGTAGATCTTTTTTATACTTCTGCTGGTATTAAAGGGTCATGTTCGAGAGAGGTTGGGAGGTTTCTAGAGTGGTTGTTACATGTGTTAGTAGAGTTGTAATAAGGTGTTCTGTAAACTGCTAGTGAGGGGGGTAATATGTTATTACAATGTATAGCATAAACTACCACTAGGTACAGAAAAGACAAGTTGAAGTGAGTATGAAAAGAATGTTATCTAACAAAAATCAAACCCAAGGCACATAAAAAACATACAGTAGTTCTACAAGTTGAGTTTCCATAGCCACTTTCTGGCTCAAATAAGAAATTAATTTATGAGGAATATGTGAAAGGAAGAATCATTTTGCAATAACATCAGTCATTGCACAACAGTATGTAAGAAATGTGACTTAATTGGGAATTTGAATCAAGATTTGTGACTTATAACATCTGAAATAACAAACTTTGCAATGTGTTACGGAATAACTATACATCTGTTTGGGACATTTCTATGGTAGTTTTTTTGTTATAAGGAATGCTAAAGTTAAATAATTATGGGAACAATATAGGCAGTTGAATATACTACCAGTCATATAAATAGTAGTGTAACGTAACTTTCAGAAATGAAAATAAGTGGAGTACATGCAAGTTTACGTAAAAGAGCTAATCAGAGGAGAGAAGCTTTCACCCCTTGTCATTTCATAAACGTGATTAGCTTCTTTCATTTAGTAAATATTGCATGCTCAGCATCCTGCACTGAATTTTCTGCATGGCTTGCCATTCCAGGGTATGCTAGTCACTTGAAAGCTGCTGCCAACAAACAAAATACAGCTGTATTGTTTATTTTACTACTGAGAGGTACAAACAGTTTTTTTGATGTGGAGTATTGTGGGGCTGCACCATTGCTGGCAGAGCACCATGTTAGCACACTAGCAAAAAAACTCTTGCACCAGTACAGCTCCACACCAAAACACTGTTAGTTCTCTGCCACAGTGGGGTGACTCACAGCAAGCTGTTTACCCTACCAGATCTGCAGTGGCGCAACTCATCTGCATTGCTCACAGTGTTGCAGGTCAGGTAGTGTAAACACACCTTTAGTGTATGGTGAGCCAGTAGCTGATGCTGGATTGCTAAATACAGTTACTTTCCTTTTCTAAAAGGGTTTTGTGATATCAGTGTAGATATCAATTTAAAATCCTAAACATCACCATTATTTCAAAAGGAACTCTGACAGTAGAAGCTTCAGCTTGCCCAGTGGCATGGCGGGTTGAGGCATCCCTGCCTCCCAGCTGCCATGCTGGCAACCCGAGTTTGGGAATGGGAGAGGGAAGATGGAACATTCATAGAACAGCTCCTTTCCCTTGGGGAGGGGGGATCCTGTGACCCACTGCTTGACTGCCACCTGGAGGAATCCAGATAGCAGTGCATGTGCAGTCTCATAGTCTGGGGAAGGACCAGCGTACGGAGTGCTGAGGGCACCTCTGCAGAGGTGGTGTGCACACACCACTCTCATTCCACCTTCAGCCATGCCCAGGGGAGAAACTCAAATGGAAAATGTGAAGGACAGCCTTAATGAAGCCCACCCAGCACTAGCAGCTCACCTGTTCTTGCAGGGGAAGACTGACAGAGACTTGGGATGGCCGTGTGAGATGGGGACAGGGCTGATACAGCCGTCCAGCCTCCCACTGGAGAGATAAAGACCTTTATAAAAAAGTAGAAGCTTCTTTGCTGCTAAAACATGCAGATTCAATTTCTGAGTCCATCTGACATTCAATGTACTTTTCTCAACCCACAAGTAATTTGGTGAGAGCAATGTACAGCTTTCATCTAGAGCTCATATTTCAAAATATTTAAATGAGTTCAGGTATAGATGTGCGAAGCTCAATAAACTGCTTCAAATAAATAAACTCAAAAAATTGAATTTTGCTGCCAATATACTCCTATGGGAAGTTGCAAAGTGCAGGAGTTTGTGAAGTTTGCTCCAGGCAAAGTTCTCAGATTACATGCAGTACCATGTAAGGTCACATGGTGACTATGTAACAGGAAACTGACTGTCATACCTGTCCTCATTGCATTCCTAACAGTGTGTGTGTGTGTGTGTGTGTGTGTGTGTGTGTGTGTGTGTGTGTGCGTGTAGAGACAAAGGGCTCAATTTTCAAAGCCTTTGAATGTTGCAGGCCCCTGGTGTGCTAATCATGCAGTACATGGGGCTTGTGTCATTCTCCCTGCCGGCAATTAGGATTTTCTATCCCGAGCGCCAAACGCCTCACGTTAGACCAGCTTTTCTCTGGTCCAGCTTGTGTCATCCGGGGCACCCTTTTTATGGATCTTGCTTCAAATCTTTGGTGCAAGCTGCCATAAACTGAGGAAACTGTAGCAACTGAGCTGGATGTCCTAAAATTGGGTGCAGTTTGCGTCAGAAGAGTTTGGTACAGCTGCGCCAAAAAATGGGTTTGACACAGGCCTTGATGTAAGCTGTGCAACATCCTTTGAAAATCGATCCCAGGATCTGTCTGTGAGTTCTCTGAGAGTACGAGTGCTGAATGTGTTTTCAGATCAGCAGAAGCCATTAGTACAGACAGATGCACCAACCTTTCCCACAACAATGTCAGTATTTTGACATTTATCAAAATGAATCAGCATCATATTCCCCCATGTATGACAACATCAGTGAGCACGACTCATACACATGGGCATGGAAGCTGAAGATAGGCAAGGGGCGTCATCCTCAGCACAAACAGAAGCAGGCATGGCAGAAGTTGTGAAGAATTTCCCTTGAGGGAAAAAATGGTCACACTGAAGATGGTGAAGGTGAATTCCATGCATCACAGGAAGACATCATTATTGGACATTATTTTTAGTAAAATAAACTTCACTAAGAATCACTAGGATCACTAAGGAAAAGAATATGAGCAAAAGACATAGTCCATTAAAGCTCCTGTCATTTACCCATAACAGGATAGTGCATTCTTTGAAAGTAAAAATTGTTGAGTCTGTTCTTAAAGGAATCTTTGGAGCCACTTACAACTGCAGCTAACAAGGTGTTCCATGGCTTAATTATCCTTTGGGAAATTAAATACCCCCTCTTATGGGAAGTAAAGTTGTGACATGTTAATTGTAAAGGATGTCCCCTAGTATTTATTACTACTTGTTTGAAATCCAATCCCATATCAGACATGAGGTGATGATCATTCAACACATCTCAAGGCAGCATTAGGCTACCACATAGCCTTCCAGTTGCAAGTGGCATAAGTTTAAATGTGTCCAGCCTATCTTCATAACTGAGCATCCCTGCTCCATATATATATATATTTTGTGATTTTCCTTTGGATTTTTTCTAGGCTTGCAATATCACCCTTCTTGTAAGGACACCAGATCTGAGAAGAAAAATCTAATCAACTTCAACTCATGTCATGTAAAATATAATTTATTTTTCAGGGCTGTTGCTATGTGGTGTGTGTGTGTGTAGGACAAATTTGTAAACCAAATGTTCTAATTTTCCTAATATTTTCTCACTTGTAATAATATTTTTAATGCACAAATACCTGTCCTAATTTTATTAAGCCTTGTCCTTGGTTTGTGGGACAGGAAGTTGAGGCGTGCCAAGCAAGTACCTGGCTGTGTTCTGCTGCTGCTACTGTATGTCTGCACCTCATCTCGTCCTATCAGTGTTGATGCTGCTACTCAGAACAAGTACCTGATTGTGCTGCTCTGCTGCAGCCGAATGCCACCTCCTCATCTGTGGTGAGTGAAGACGCCATAATTCTTCAAAATGGGGGTGCCACACAGGTTCTCCGTCTGCTTGTTCTTCTGCTATAAACAAAAAAACTGCAAGATGGAGACACCAGTACAACTATAAAGTTAAAACTGAAATTGGAAGAGACAGTGGTAATAATTAGTATGATTCAACAGTGTTACTGTGCCACCTCCAGCAAATGACAGCCCTTCGCCGGCCCCACCTGCATCCTCGCCTGCACCACCTGTTTCACCTGCATGCACCAGGCCCCCCACATGGCCTGTATTGCACCTCACCTTCCCACAGTCTTAGCCAGGCCAGACTACTGTGAACCTGCTACCATGCCCACCACCACTGATGATCCTCCTCAGTAAGGCCCCCTCCAGTCTTTCTTACCTGAAACAACATATGCCACCTCCTCCTCCTCCTCCTCCTCAATCTCATGCCTCCAGGTAAACCCAAACTCTTAGCCCAGTGTAAATGCCAGACCAGACTGCTGTGAATCTACAGCCATGCCCACCACTACTGATAATGCTCCTCAGTAAGGCCTCCTCCAGTCCTCCTTTATTTTTTAATTACTCTTTTTGATAACAGGGCAAGGCCCACTAGGCACATGTGCCTCTTTTCAGGGGTGACCCAGGAGCTTCGGGCTGGTTAAGTGACTTGCTCAGAGCCACACAGTATGCAAGTGGAGGCTGTGGGAATCAAACCTAGGTCTGCAGGTACCAAGTTCATTCACAGCTCTTTACTCTACCCTCTAGGCTATACTGCCATCTCTTACCAGAGAACAACACATACTGCCTCCTCTTCCATCTCATGCCTCCAGATAAACCTCAGCTCTTTAGCCCAGCATAAGTGCCAGACACATTTACTACTGTGTGGGCCTGATTCTGTTGTCCTGCTACCTTCTCCACCCAGCAAGATGTCTACCCCTCCTCCTGGTCCAATGGGGGACCATTGCGGTGTTACACATCATGGCCATCACTAATGAGATGGTAAGTATCATTCCATTTGCTTTTTTGTTGCTTTTTACTTTTCTCTTTTCATTTTCCTTTCACACGAGACTACACTCGACACTAGATTCTAAATAATTTTCACTCTTGTGTCCACAGGTCTCTTTTCCTGCTGCCGCATCCTCAGCAGCCAGGAAGCCTCCTCCTTCTCCTCTGGGGCACCATTGTGGTAATATATGGACTGGTCATCAGTGATGTGATAGTAAGTATCATGTGAGTATTTTTTTTTTTCATTTTTCTTTGCAGGTTTTACTTTCACGGGTACACCATGAGTCCATGATGTGGGCCACCAACTGAGGGGAGGAACAATAATTTCAGTCTTGTCTTCACAGGTGATAGCGGTGGCAATAAGACTGCAAGACTGACAATGGATATATCATGTTGCCAGTAGTGGCCGCCATATTGACCAAAGAAAAAATAAATTATTGCTTGTCTTCACAAGTGACAGCTGTGAGTGCGCAATGGCCATACATTTCCACCACCATGTGGCAAAGTCATGCAAAATACCTTTTTTTTATTTTCTTCACAGGTCACAGATATGGAAAGAGTGGGATTTGAGTGTGGATCTTATATGCAACCACAATAGTAGTAAAGTAAGGCTAAATTATTTTTTTTTATTCATGGGTGAAACATATAGCAATACTTAAGGGGATAACATATACACTGTCCGTGTGGTCAGTTATCCACAATGGCTACTTCAGTAAGGTCTACATAATTTTCCCTTGTCTTCACAGGTCTAATCTTGTCCTACTCTCTCCTCATCCTGGAAGCAAGACTTCTCCTCCTCTGCCACTTGTCTGGGGCATGTTTGTTCCATTTCAAGGTCAAGCCATCACTAATGTGATGGTAGGTATCCTTTCCAAAAGTTCTGCTTTCTTTTCATTTTTTAATTTTGGTTTCATTTTTATTTCCTTTCAGATGTACTGTGTGGTAGTGTGGGTTCCAATAACAGATCCAGTTTAAGATGCATAAGAAATGTATACTTCTGCGTTTATCATTTTATTGTCTCAATAAATCAAAAAAAAAAAAAATACTTGTATACAGAAAGGAAAATAAATGGTGTTAGTCCTTCACACCTTCAGAACACAGGATATTATTCTTCTTCCTTCAGACAACATAAAATAATTCCTGCAGTCTCTCCTTTCCATGGAACAATGTGAAAACTGGCACACTCTCACTAGAACCTTCTCTCACTGTGATCAGAAAGCTACTGATCACCACATGTCCCTGAGCCCCCTAGAGGAGCACTTTTTAAGTCAGAGGTGACCTCATAAGTCATGTAACACCCTTATTAAGGCAAAAAGATCTACTGGAGCCTTTGGATACACCATACATATGTTTTACATCATCAAACAATGTGTTCCAAGTCCTTATCGTTTAAACATATGTTCATTTAATGCAGCACACCAAGACAGAAGGGAGCTAAATGCTTAATTATAGGGCTAATGATGCCAGAGTATTAGCTTAGCTCCTCCCCCTCATGACATCACTCTCTCCTCGGTCTATAAAACCTGTCAGTCTGTGGGCAGCCAGCCCTGTAGCAGCACCTGTCTCAGCTACTGAGGACCTATCTCAGTAAACAGGGTAACTATACTTGATGGCCCAGATATTCAAAAGGGTTGCGCCATGCGCAATAGGGTTGCACCTGCGCAAGTCCAAACTTGCTCCATTCTGCGATATTCAGCAGGAGGCAGTTGCACCACAGAAAACATGCTGAGCAACAGCGCAATGCAAATGAATGCATGCTGAACTGGAGGGGGAGGAACCATGCATAAACTGCACAGCCCGATATTCAGCAGGGCTGTGCAGAGTTGTGCAGGCGCAACCCCCAACCTGCGCCTGCACAACTTTGAGCCGAAAAAAAACAGCTTAAGTCGAGGGCCACCCACAGGTGAGCTACTGCATTGCAGGGTGCAACACAGCAGCTGCCACCTGTGGCCCCAACCCAGTCCCTGTGCCCCTCCATAGCCCGATCGTGGGCATAGTTTAATCCCCCACCAGCCCGACCGGGAGTAGCAATGTGGCTCCCAGACATATCCCTGGTGGTCCAGTGGACTGTAAATCCCAATCATGGGCAGTAGATGTGTAATAAACACCCCTCCCAAATTCATCCCTGGTGGTCCAGTGGCACATCCTAGTGCCCACCACCCAAACCCCACCACCGCCTCCCCCGGCAGCTGGCGGGCGGCAGCATCCACCCACCTGCCGCCCGCCGCCCACCCGACTGACTGCCGCGGTAGGGCTACGCCATTGGTGCAGAGCAAAGGCTAATGGGCTGCAGCCCATACCTACATGACAGTCCAGATTTGTGAATGAAAATCACTAGCCACCAGGGCTATGTTCGAGAGGTTGTTCAACATTTACATCCACGATCGGGATGTGCCGCAAACCCACGAGGATGAATTCGGGAGGGGTTTGTTACATCTACTGCCTGCTGATCGGGCTTTTCGGTCTACTGACCACCAGGGATGAATTTGGGAGGGGTTTATTACACATCTACTGCCCGCTAATAGGCTTTTCGGTCCACTGGACCACCAGGGATACGTTGGGGGAGCCACATTGTTGCCGCGATCAGGCTGTTGGGGGGTTAAACTATGCCTGTGATCAGGCCAGTGGGGGATTCTACACTGTTTTCGCCCGTGATCGGGCTGCAGAAGCGTCCCGGTCCCGATGGCTACTGCCTGGCAGAAGCTCAGGCGCCAAGTCCTGCTCAGGGGATCGGTGCATCTGCATGCTAATGGAATGCAAATGGGGCCATTATCAGATGCAAATGGCCCCGCGCCTTGCATGAATTATGGCCCCATTTGCATGTCACCTTTTGAATATGGGGATTTTGCGCTGGCGCAATGGTACTAACGCCACCGCCAAGTTGAATGCTCCACTCTGACAACTTGCAGTGGCGCAAGTTCCACTGTGCCCACGCACAATGGCTGTATTCAGGGGTGATATTCAAAGGAGTTGCTCAAGGCTAACCTTTGAATATCTCTCTGACACACTCGCATGTAACTATTTTGTGCAGCGCAGGCTTGCGCCACAAAATAGCACAGTTTGAATATCGGCCCGATATTTCTATTGAATCATGTTACCTTTTATACCTTTTTTCCTTTTTACTAGAAGAAAAGGCATTTATTTTGAAACCCAAACAGACAAGGTTACGCTCCTTTATCTGTTTGTTTTTGCAAGAGTATGACTTTCTATTCCAGAACCATTAAGAAGTCAGAATCAACATTTTCATTTGCAAAGGACTTAGGATATACATGGCAGCTTAACTAAACAAAAAACATGTCTCCTTTCTTCATTTGGAAACAGAAACCTAATGATAACTTTTTGAACAGCAGCCTTGGACTCTTAGTACACAGATACCTTTGTTTTCTTAATTACGGCTAAGGAACTTGTGCAATGGGGAACATGTTTTAAGGATGTCTTTAAGACAAATTTGGGGGGGGAGTTCATGCTGCATTTCAGACAAGGGATAGATAAGAATGAAGAGTATCAGGTTGGCCACCCTGATATGAATAAAAGGATAGTCAGAAAAAGGAAAGAAGATAGGAGAGAGTGTAAAGGAAGTTGAAATTTTAAGCTATGCCTGATGTTTGTTTATTAACATCCTAGCACATACTGCAGACCATTATAGATCATACTACAGTCAAAATATTTTCCATCTTGTATTCACATCAGGTCTGTTTAAATTCTGCCATCAAGATGAATTCCTCATTTTCCTACAGCAAGTCAGCCACTGCCATCTTCTAATCACTACCAGATCATTAGTGTGGTCAGCCTTGCCACCTGATGTTCGAACTTCCTCCTCCAGCTTTTCCACCACTGTATGTGGTATTATTAATGTCAACAGATCCTCTATATCAAGCACATGTAACAGTCCTCAGTCTTGATGCTGTTGCCTCATTGTACACTTTTTCACACAACAAAAAAATACCTGAAACAAGAAAAATAGGAGCAAACAAAAGTTATACAGTATAAGAGGCAATATAGTGCTGTGGTATACTGCCCTGATCTGCAAACCTGGAGAACTGGATTTGAATCCTACAGCCCCCATTGACATACCATGTGACCCTGAGCAAGTCACTTAATTTCCATGTGCTTCCAGCTCACACCTGGGAACAAGCTCCAACTTAGGTCCTGTCCACACTATGCCTCTGTAACGTTACAGAGGGTGTAAAATGTTACCTTAAGAGGTCACGTTTACACTTGTAACATTACAGAAGGCCAGTTCACAACCGTTACAGAAACCAGTTAGGAGGTGGTTTCTACAACAGTTCCTGTAATGGTTGCAGAACAGTAACATTACCGGTGTGTGTGTAAATGCTCCACCATGTAGCCGACTGTCATCCGGCAGACCATCATGCAATGCGCAGCACAGTGAAAGCCGGGAGGGCAGAGGAACTTGGAAGGAGACCGTACATGTGGACTGAACACCCGCAGAGTGCTGAGGCAGTACAGGAGCAGAGCCAGCTCAACGGTGGAAACCCTAGCACCTGAACCAAAGGAGGCACAGACAGGAATGCAGAGCAGTGGGGAAGCACTGGGAGCCCAGTGGGGGGCAGCCAAACAATAGGACATGCCAGCAGGACACTGATGGTCCCAGGGCAAACAGTGGGACACATCTGGAAGGCACAAGGACAGCAGGGGACAGGTGGAAGACAAACAGACCACAGCACAGACCCATGTGCCACAGGTGGAAAGTAGGCCACCAACAGCCACCAGAGGTACAAATCAAGCTCCCACAGTACAACACTGCCAGACCACACCACCCCGGCACCACTGCAGAGCCACCCTGATCCCCAAGCACAGCCCATGACCGAGGTCGAACAATACACCCTGCAACCCAGGCACCGGTGACCACAGCGGTACGGTACCACCCACCCTGCACTGAGTGCCAGCTGGAACCATGTCGGGCAGTGGCACCACCTGGTCAGATGAGGCCACAGCAATGCTGGTGGAGTTCTGGTCACAGGAGAAGGTGCAGGCAGAGCTAGCTGGTGCCAGGCACAACACCAAGGTCTACCAGAAGATATCGGACTACCTGTTTGAGAATGACGTGGAGAGGATGGCAAAGCAGTGCCGCAACAAAATAAAGCAGATGAAGGTGCTGTACCACAAAACCAAGGACAGCAACAGACGCTCGGGGGGGGGTGCACATGTGGTATGCCCCTTTTATGACAAGTTGGACTCCATACTAGGCACACAGCCAACCACAGCACCGACATTCATCCTGGAGAGCTCACAGGTGGGCAGCCCACAACCAGAGTCAGATGATGGGGACACCACTGGGGACACGCGCCCACATCAGGGGCCTGGAGGTGCTGACAGTGTGCATCAGGAGACACCCAACACTGGTACGTACAATGTGCACTGCACCCATATGGTGGCTGGAACATGGGAGGCACTGCATGGTGGTGCTGCCAGGGCATGAGGTGGATGCTGATCACAGATGGGTGTTGCACAGCTATAGGTGGTGGCACAGGTGAGCATGGTGGTGCATAGTGAACATGCCAAGGCCCATGGCCAGGCAACAGGTCACTGGCACCTGGGGGTGTGGCATTGGCCACAGGTGCGGGGGACAGTGGTGTGGGGATGGGGGCTGGGCGTGGGGTTGTGGGTTGGCGACTGCATGTGTACAATGGTGATTGGTGCATTCTGCCATTACAGGAAAAGACCCAGGGAAAGGGACATCTGCCGACACCGACGCAGCGGATGCATCCTCGGTGTCCTCAGGCATGCAGGATAAGATGCCGGGTACCTCCAGTGACACCTCCACCACAGGACAGGGTGGAGCTGTGAGGCAGCGAAGTGGCCAGGAACACCCGGTGAACCTCCGGAAAAGGAAGTCCAAGGCAGCACGGATGACAGATGTGCTTGGTGCGGTGCTGGAACTGACCCATAAAATGCTGCAGAGGCACCATAGGGAAATGCTGGAGCTGGAGAGGGAGCGGGCAAGGGAGGAGAGGGTTATGGAGGAGCGTATGCAGCAACAGGAGGCTACACAGACACGGCAGTTCTTTACACAGATGGCCCAGTTACTGGCCATGCAATGCCACCAGCCACACCCTGCATGTGCACCGCATTGTATGGGTGCCACTGCCATGCCAGGCACTACCACCACCCCATCCCCACCTGCCTCATTCCTCAGGGCGCAGCCCAACGGTGGGTATCCCGCTATGCCCATGTCCACGGGGAACCCCACTGGTGTGCACGGCATAGCCATTCTGCACCAGTCCTCCACCGATGATGGGCAGGCAGGCTGCAGGGCACCACCTGACAGCACTGGTATGCTGCCCCAAACCAAGCCTGTGCCCCATAGATGTGCATCCCCTGTGCAGGGGGGTGTGTACACAGGTGGCGCCACCACCCGGGACACCCTGCCCACATCTCAGGCACCTCCGTGTCATGTTGGCATGACACAGCAGTGCCCCACAGGTGGCGTGCCTGCCACAGCTGGTCCACACACTGCTACCCTACCTTTGATGCATGGTGCTGCTGACCTGCTCAGTGCTGCTCCACAGCACCCACTGCATGTATGCCGAGCTTCACGCAGGACCTGTCGATGATGGTTCCAGTGGACCACACTGTGATGGCATGGGCAACCTGCGGGGACTGTTGTCCAGTGTGTTCTGTGGGCCATCACCGGGTCACCCATTGCATACTCCACACTGGTATGGTGATGGCACTGGGGGGGGACTGGTGTTGTCTATGCCTGGTGTGATCTGGCACAGGGCTTTGTGCTCACAGTGGCACTCCTGTATATAGTGTGTTCCCACTGGGGTGTTCTGCAGTGTTGCGTGGCATATCTGGCACATGGTCAGCAGAGGTTTGGGCAAATAAAGGCCACACTGGGGGCTGGGCATTTGCCCATCCTGTGTATGGTACCCTGAGGTGTTATATTGGGACATGGGGACATTGGGTTGTTTACTGTCAGGCTGTACACTGTTAATCATATTGTTGTCTTGCATAGTGTACTGCATGGATGGGTCACATGTCTGGGTCTGTGTCCCATGGGTGTCCTGCATCCACCGGACAGTGTCTATCACCATAGGGAGCCTCGGAGAGTGGTGCTGTTTCAATATTATGTTGTGTGTCCACTTGCGGGTTTGCAGTGGTCATGGGGTCATTACAGTGTTCCTTATGCCATGGGTTCAGTCCTGCATGGGGTTTTGCTGCTGGACATTGTATGTTCTTTTCATATCCTTTGTGTGCCGCAGCAATGCAGAGGGCATGCTGCATGTTCATGCTATCGCCTAATGTTGCTTTTCATGTGTTACAGCCACCAGAGGCCATGGTGGCATTGCAATAAAGACCAACATGTGAAACCATACTGTGTTGCTCATTTGCTTGGGTGGGTTTCTTGCATGCCCACATTGCTATATGGGGACTGTGGGGCCTCTGCTGACATGGGTCACGGGTGTGGTGGGACTGGGTGTACTGCCTGGCAGCCTTGTGTGTGCTGTGCACATGCAGCATGCATCTGGAGGGTGGCTGTTGTGCATGGCATGTCTTGCCCAGGTGGTGCACCACGTACCTGACTGTGTCATGCTGCAGAGTCATGGTTCCCAGCTCCATGGGTGCACCACGTCCCTCTTCCATGCCAGGTATCAGGGCCCTCCTCTGCTTTTATTTCCACCACTTCCACTGCATCACACCAACAGTCCACCATGATCACCACAGGGCACACATTGCTGTCGGCCCCCTTGCCATGTTCTGCCATGCTCTGTGTACACTGTCCGCTGGATGGCCGTGTGGGTGGGCGTCTGTCTTCGCAGCTGTCTTCCCCCAATGCACCCTGGGATACACTCACCATTCATGGGTTTGAGTCCACTCACTGTTCACAGCTCAATGTGAATGGGCTGTAACTGTTCTGGACCACTTTCACACCTGTTCCCTGGCAGTGTGGACATGCCGTACCATTTCCAATCTGTAATGGTTTGAAACTGTTTCAGCATTTTCAGGCGTAGTGTGGATGGGGTCTTAGTGTGCCTTTCCTGGTTAAACAATTTCCCCCTTATCTTTCCTACACAGTGACATGCATATACAAATAAAATTAAGAAAAAAAGGAAAATAAATACATACCTTCCATGGTACGTAACATTCCAAAATTAAATAACCTGCTCTAGGCAAGACTCATGCAGCAACAGGATTCCGTCACCATAGTAACAAATACCTGCAAAGAGAGAAAGAGTAACAAACGGTGATTAGAAATACAATAGTATCAAATATTCTCCAACCCCCACCAACCAAAAAATGAAGACAACAAAAAACACTTAACTTTGCTGGTAGGTCACTACAAACTGATGTTCATGTTGAAGATTATCATTCAGATCCAGTTGTTGTACACTACATTTGCAAAGTGCACAGACTCACACAGCACAACACCACCCACTAGCAGCAGCATCATATAAGACTTTGGGGGGCACATCTTATTTCTGGGGGTCCAGGGAATTTTTGCAGCCATGAGAATTCAGTTTCATTTTCTGGACACTAATGTGCATCTTGACAGTTGCTGTGAAGACTTCCGACAGCACGGCAGCACCAGGTAGGAGCAGCAACATCATATGAGACTTTGGGGAGCACATCTTATTTCTGGGGGTCCAGGGAATTTTTGCAGCCATGAGAATTCAGTTTCATTTTCTAGACACTAATGTGCATCTTGACAGTTGCTGTGAAGACTTCCGACAGCACGGCAGCACCAGGTAGGAGCAGCAACATCATATGAGACTTTGGGGAGCACATCTTATTTCTGGGGGTCCAGGGAATTTTTGCAGCCATGAGAATTCAGTTTCATTTTCTGGACACTAATGTGCATCTTGACAGTTGCTGTGAAAACTCCCATAGCACAGCAGCACCAGCTAAGAGTAATTGCATCATTTAAGACTTCGGGGAGCAAATCTCATTTCAGGGCATTCTGATAATGTTTCCAGCCAGGAGAATTCACTCTTATTTTCTGGTGACTAATGCGCATCTTGATAGTTACTGTGGAGACTCTCACAGTAGCACCAGCTAACAGCAGTAGCATCATGTAGGATCTGTGGGAGCACATGTCATTTCTGGGCATCCTGAACATTTTTTAAGACATGAAATTCACCTTTATAGTGTATAAAGACCCCTTGTTCTGTATATAGATCAATTGTAGTCAAAATGTTGTTGTACCACACTTCAGAGTTCATGGAATGCTGTAATACCACACTGTGGTACAACAACACCTTGGCTGTTTTTGAGAGCACACGAGCCAACAGTTGAACTGAAGGAAAAACAACCTCACGCACATCTCACAATTTCAAACGGTAAATTGTCTGCCAGGATGGCGACAGTAGTTTTTCCTAAAGTGTCTCCTAGAGGAGTGCATAGCTTGCTGACAGTGGGAAACTGTCTCTTGAAATCATTTAAAGTTTTTTTTTATTTTATTTTTTTAGAACAAGGGGTCACTGGTTTACCTATGCTGAATTGACAACACTGTTGTTGAAGTTCAGCAGAGCGAGATCCCCAATGTTGGCAGGCAAAATTTCGCCTGTCCGACATTGGTGTGTTTCTCTCAGGGGGCTATGCCCCCTGTGCCCCCTCTATAGATTACCAACTCTGGTTAGAGTTGATTTGAAGGATGAAACACACTGTGAAAGGTGAAATTTCACTCTCGGGTCCCTCACAGCGACAATCTCAAAACATGTCAAGACTGTTGCTGTGAGAAATTTTGATGTGAAAGTTTCCTTTTCCAGTCAGCACACCGGGGTCACTGTAAACTATAAAAAATATTGACTGGGCAACTGTGCCCAACCAGTCAGCACTGCCACCCAAGGTTCTGATTCCGTGTGACCTTTCAAGCTTCACTCTCGAAGTCTAATGGAATCAGAGCCCCTCAGTGACAGCACAGGCTGGTTGCGCACAGTTGCCCAGCCAGTATTCTCTATATTTTCCTGGCACTAGTGTGCATCTTAACACTCATTTGTTGTGGACAGTGGACTCACACAACACAGCAGCACCAGCTGCATGCAAGATTTATTGGAGCAAATCTCAAGTGCATTACCGCATAGGGTTACCACCTGTCCTGATTTTCGCAGGACAGTCCTGATTTGGGCAGCTGTGTCCTGCAAAAAAACATGAAAAATACTACATGTCCTGATTTTATAGTACAGAAAATATTTTCTAACTTTCCACTAAATGTTGCAGAAAGCTACAATACCTTAACTAATATACATTAAAATGACAAGAAACAATTGATGCAACTAAGAAACTACAATACTTAGCCTTAATTCTGATTATATAGAGAAAACAAGTCTGTTGCATTGGTTGAGGTTACGTACTGTCCTGCTAAAAATCATGCTTCAGTAAGAAATGTCCCACTTTGGGCTTCTGAAAAGGTGGTAACTCTATTACCGCAGCATGTAGCGACCTGACAAATTTGGGGGCACACTCGAGAAAAACTCTGAGCCAAGAAAATGTTTGTAAATTGTGATTTATTCACATTCATCATTGAGTCACAGCAACAGTGTTGGGGCAGTAAAAACAGACAGCGCAGTACTATGTATCACTAACTGTAGCAGCCTGACTATTTGTTGTGGTAGTTGAGAAAACGTCTGGAAGTACAGAATTTATGTATGCTGTGCTTTTCTCACATTTTCCCTAAGGAGTTGTGCTTTTGTCAAAATGTCCCCACAAGTGCCTAACAAGGACTGTGGCAGGGCAGACAGAATCGTAGCCCTCAACATTGTAGCAGACAGCAGCAGCACAAGATATTTATTCTGGTAGTTGAGAAAAATTCTGAGAGAAGAAGACAGTGACAGTGTAAGGAGGGTGCAGTTGGTCAAAAAAAAGTGAACAATATAGAGAGAAAATAAGAACCTTTTTTCTTTTGTTAAGCACCAGGAGGAGGAGGATAGCTGTTAGAATATTTTAAATATGCAGAAGGAAGGAAGCAGTAGCAGAAATCAGGACAGATAAATTAAGATATACATTTTTTTTTGTTTTTAAATTTTATTTTCATTTTTTTTAGTAACAGATGAAAATAACAATAAAGGAGACAGTAAGACAGATAACATAGCTGGAATAAAGAAGAACAAAGACTGATAGCATTATCCTGTGGCCTAGGAACAGAGGGTGAAGTACCACCACAAATGCTCCACTGGTCTTGGATCAACACCTTGATGCTTTCTGTTATGGCAGCAAACTTCCTGGGACAGCTCTCCTGTCTCACCACACAGCTGTTCCTCTTCCATATGGAGGGATATAGTAGAAGGATTTGAGGCCGATCTCTCAGGTGATCCACACAGCACCCAGGTCCATCTGCAGCTCCCTCTCCTACTGTCCTCTGTTGTCTCTGTGTCCCTCTCCGGGACCTGTCCACCTTGTTATGATGACCCACTATGATGTCTCTTTTTCTGATGACTGTGCAGCATGGAAGGAGCAGTAGGGGTGCCAACCATTCCACCACTTTTAGCTGTCTCACTGTTTCTATGAATCCTCTCCAGATGCTCCTCCCACTCCTCATGGTGCCTCACCTTAAGGTGGGTGTACTGGCTACCTGTGCCCAAATAGCTTCCCAGTTTCCCATGCTGAACTCCCTGGTCACATAGTTTGCATCTTATCAAGCTGTTGTTGGTGGGATTAATTACAAAAAAGTCCCAAACAAGGGACTTATGCTTTGGCTGCTGCTAAGTGGAGGAACCAGATGGTCCAGGGTGAGGCTTCTGCTTACAGGGCTCAGGTGGTGGCACAACCATGGGGGGAGCACAGTGGGAAGGTGCTACAAGAGGTACAGGACCTACAGGAGTAGGGTCAACTGTTGGTGGTTGTACCTCCACCGGCTGCTGCTGCTGCTGCTGCACTGTTGGGGAGGGAGCGGGTTTCGATAGCTGGTGCTCATGGCACAAATAATGGCCTCTTCAAATGGATGGATGACGTGTCCCAGCAGTTGACTCTGTCCCAGTCTGCTTGCTGAGACTGCTCTCAGTCTCAATCCTCCCAGTGTCCTCCTCGCCAGTTCCACTCACCTTAACTAGGAAGAAAAGGGTAAAAAAATGAGTAAAAGAAAGAAGAATACAACAAATAAAAGTGGGGAATATAAAGACAAATACACCTAAACAAAAACTAAATAAATACAGACTGCTAAGTATAGCTACGATGACAAACAAACCAAAAAAGCTATAAAAAGTTATGTATTTTTTTTTTGGGGGGGGGTTGTAGGATATAAAAGCCGCAGCTCTGACCTCACCAACTAACTCACTCAGACTGCAAAACCAAAGTAATGATCACTCTGTAACACACAGCAGAAGTACAGTGCAGGACCTGTTTCCATGTGACCTATAGACACGTGTTTATCAAAAGCCTCAATCTGAGCAAAATTCAGATAAAGGTGAAGTCAGAGGTGAAGTTATAAGTAAAGCTGCCAGGTGGAGTTGTCAAAGACGAATTTTCAAGTATACGGAACAAATGTGTTGATTGTTGTGTAAAGGCAAATTTGGTAGTAGAGATGCACCAAAATTTAATTTCACTTGCAAAATTCTGGTGAAATCAGGAATTTCACCCTGTGAAATATTTTGCAAAATTTGCCTTTTTCATGTAATATTTTGCGAGTGCGAATTCTGAAAGTCCGCTGGTGAAATACAGAATTTTGACAGTAAAATGCAGACTTTTTCCCGTGAATGGCAGAGTTGTGCCTATGGGTGGTGAAATTCTGCATTTCTCCAGTGAAATTCCACATATCGCCAGCAGAATTTTGCATTTTGCACTCTCGTAATATTTCACAAAATGTGCCAGTTTTGCAAAATATTTCACAGAGCACAATTTTCCAATTTTGCCCATCTCTGTTTGGTAGTGCTGTGTGGAATTCCTCTCGTGGAATTAGTGTGGGATGACTATTCTGGTAGAATTTCTCTGGTTCTTCTGCAGAATTCAGCCTACTGTGATCCGTGGAATAATACTGTATGGAACAGCATTTTTCCACAGAAAATTATTCCACAACAGTTTCCACACAAAAAAGTTGTGACCCACAGAATATTTCACGGAACAGCATTCTTTCCATGAAAAATAATTCCGGAACTATTTTATGCTGTAGAATTTCACTATTCTGTTTCTGGCGAAATTCGGCTGAATTTCAGCAGAATTTTGAAAATTCCATAGAATTTTGTTCTGCTGGAGTTTGAAAATTCCACACAACACTAGAATGTGGCAAATTTCCCTTAACTTTGCTGGCAAATGTAAACTTTGCAAAATCTCTAGCTGAGTGCTGTGCTTAGTTGGCAATGTTCAACTAAAGGGGCTACATCACTGGATTGTTAATTATTTACTGTTTCACTGCTAGGTTATTAGCAACTATACATTTTCATATGGGAACTTAGTTCTACTTGGAAAAAGTGTGTCTCATATTTAACATGGGGAGTGGATGGAGATTTGAAATCCTCTACCAAAAACGCTCCAGAACCATATGAAATGGGGACAAAATGTTGCAGCTTTACCAGCCACAAATGTTTTTCTCCATGTAAAATATATACAGTAATGGATGGGGAAGTGTGCTTAGCGAGAATTTAATGGTTGCCCGAGGTATGGGATGCTACATAAACCCTGGGGGCAAAGCGTGAAGGGTTTATTAAAGCATTCCACACCAAGGGGAACCATTAAATTCAAGTTAAAAGCACACTTCTCCATCTTTTATTTTTCATAATTGCTGGTCAGCAATTTTTTGATAAACTGAATTGTGATACTGAGTGTCACTCACAGACAGACACACACACACACACACCACATCTTTGTCACAGAGACTTTTTTTTTGTAGAGGTGCTTTTTTTGTTGGTTTTATTTCATTTGGCTTTTAGTTTTTTCCCAGTCTTCTACATTTATCGTAGATTGCAAATGCAATCCGCTTACCTCAGTGAGGCACATCGGAACCTGTCCCACTGGTTGTAGTCCACTGCAGCTTCTGAACAGCAGGATCAACCAGATAGATTTTTTTTGTTATTTTCTTTAATATATTTTTCACATGCAAGCACTAGTTTGATAAAGAAAAAGGGGCATGTACTCTCAGTCTGGTGGCTCCTCGCTGTGCGAGATAAGGAGCCACCATGTTTCTAAAACTCATTAGCCCATCCAGGAGCAGATAAACAGCCAGTCGAGGAGTGGCTGTTTTTTGAGTGACTCGTGGTGTGCTTGCTGTTATAACCTGCAGGTTATGATGGCAAATAATAACTTGGTCGGCCTATGGGAAAAATTACTGACCAGTTATTATGCGATTTTAAAAATCATGGTGATAATTGTTCTAGACAGTTTTTAGCTTCTGCAGGAGAGGTGTTTTGTGAACAGGTAGAAACTGGGACAGACCATAGATAACAAAACTAGCTAAATATCTAAAGTTCTGGTATTCAAAAGTTAGCGCCAATGCAAACGTGGTTTGTGCTGGTGCTAACTTGGGTTTGCACTGGTGCTCTGGGCAGAGCCATGTTCAGAGGCTCCCAGAGTGACCTCGAAAATCTGGCAGCACCATGGGGCTAAAATATCACTGCAGTTATGTGCATGAGGAGGTCCCCCCATGCACACTGGTACAGTGGAATTTTCAACTGTTTGCAGTGGTGGTAAACAGCCTCCATGTGTCAATGTTAGCACCACTGAAAAACACCTCTTATCCAGGTGGTGAGCTTATACTCCCACCCTCCAAAGGCAGCTGCCCACCCCTGTGCCGAGCTGCCCTCCCTTCTCCCAGTACATGAGAATGTATTAATCCTTGTGGCCCAATTTTCAGATGATTGGGACTGGTGCAAGGGGCTTGCATCAAGGAGAAATGGCACCAAGGGCTCCTTGCACTGCACCTTGCACCAGTCCCAATTTTGGAAGGTACCCTGTGCCACTGGGGAATCACCTGCACCAACCAGGTATGCACTGTCCTTGCTACAGCTGCACCAGTGCACCATGGCAAAAGGAGGCTTGTGCCAGGGCAGTGCTGTAGTATCCCCTAATTTGGGATTTTGCAAGCCCCCCACCAATGAGAACACAGACCCTGCCATTACACCAGCCTGGAGCTGGTCTAAACTGCCATGTGCCAATGCTGGAACCATTGTTGGGTGAGGGGGTGACCCTGATCTCCCCGGGGAAGGCACCTTTACAGCCTCCAACACCTGCCAAACCACTGCTGTAGCAGCCAGTGGTCCATGGCAAGTACAAGCCCGCTATTCCTCCGTGGTGGTGCTGGTGTGTCAGCCCACCCACACGAACAACACTGACCATGCACTGGCCCCTCTGGGGGAAGTTGCCACCCCCTCCCTCAGACCAACTTGTTCCACCCCCCATGAGCCGGTGCATACCCAGGATGACCTGCCAACCACCAGGCCAGCAGGTCACCAGAGCTGGCTTTTTCTGCTGCAATCCCATCCCACAGTTTGCAGCATTACCCTCCCATGTGCCATGTCTTCAGTGCAGCTGTTGGCTTGCGGCAAACCTGGGGACTTTGGTGCCAAGAGCCAACTTTTTCCTAAAATCAGGCCCGGGGTCACTGGTGCACCCAAGTTTGCTGCAGGTTATGTTTTGGCGCATGATGTGCCAATCTAACTCTGCTTCTTAAAATCGAGCCCCTGCTGTCCAGTGGCTCCCCAGTTGAGAAATAAAATAAGAAACTTTTCTAAGTAAAAACAGATATTTCCCTTTGTTACAATTAACTAGTAAAAAGTAGTCCCTTCACAACTGTGAAGCACATGTCAATCCATGCATTCAGTAAATGGAATGTGTGTTTATCATGGAACACAGGAATTTAGATTTTTGCAAAATTTTACTGTCTGGATGTTCGAATCTCCCCAAACAAACACAGACACAACAGAATGCCTCAGGAAAGCCAAGGATTCAATGTTATCTGTTTCAGGGCAAGCAGCAAACAAGTTCTAGGTAGGACTGTAGGCAGGTATGGGGGTGTGGAGGTGGGGGCGGGAGTCCATGATCAGAAATGAAGCTATAAAAAAATTGTTAGTGGTATTTAATTTTTTTAAGTTTGTATATGTGTGTAAGGTGAGGAATGCAAAAGAAACTAACATTTAATCTTTTTTATTTGAAGGAATTTCTACTTTTATGCCCAAGTGTTTTTTTTTTCCATTGGTTAAAGTGGCACCCATGTTTGTAATGGCAAGCAGTTATTTTTGAGAATTGCATTGGTATAGATAATGTGCTGTGCCCTGATTGCCAGCATTTTTGTATCTGTGCATTAGACAGATCTAAGACATATGTGCCAACCAATCAGGACATGGGACTTTTCCTATTTATTTTATAAGATCATGGTATGAACTTGGGGCAAGATTCATAAAACACTTTGAAGGGGGAAAAATGTGCAAGTCCCCCACATTTGCGCAGTTGTGGAAAAAAGAAGTAATTGCACTGTGTCATGTAAGCAATAAGCCACGACAGGGTGTGTGTTAGACACTTTAGCACACAGCTAGCATGCATAGTGAGGCATGAGGCCACCGGTCGAGTGCATCCAGCCTCCTAGCCGTGAGTTACTGTGTCTAATGCACTGGAGTGGCTTATTGTGCTTATGAAATGGCCATCTTTAGTGCAACTGCATTTGGTAGGTTAAATTTCCAATTTAAAGTAGGAAAAACATGTATGTTTGTGTCATTTTTAATAAAATAGTTCCTCCGCCTAAGTGTCCTGTGGGTTTTTTTTTGCACTTAAGGAATTTTGTCCTAGAAAGACTTCTGGCTTCTGTACTTTAGGTCTGGTTGTCATGGCAGTATTCACCTTGCCCCCCCCCCCACATGTTGTGTGGAGACAAGTAAGAGAAAAATAAGAGTAAAATGCATTTGGTTTGTTTTTTTATAATTAAAAGTTCAAACTTCAAGAGCAGGCAGACTGGTAGAGAGAGACATACACAGAGCGAGCAGGCGGGCAGGTACAGAGATAGAGTGAGCAGGCAGGTAGAGAGATCACGGTTCCGTTTTTTATAAAAAATAGATGAATGAGCAGGCAGGTTGGGAGATACATTGTGGCTGTATTTTACAAATAAAAATGAGAATTTCAACAGCGAGCGGGCGGGCTTGAAGAGAATTGAGAGGAGCAGGTGGGCTGGTGTACAGATTGTGGCTGTTCTCTTTCTTTTCCCCCCCGAGGAACGAACATGTGTGCAGTTCATTTCATGCTATAGTAAAACACTGGGACAATCTGAACAGGAGATCAGAGGTATTTGTTTTATTTGTTACAGTTCGGCTGGCACCACTTATGGCACAAACAAGATAGCTGCTTTTTTTTTTTTTGTTAAGGTTCTGAGTGGGCAGCATCACCTATATCAATGCCCACTGCCCAGTGTTGGACCTTTTTCCTGTGCATCAGACTGAATATCACATCCCAAGCAGCCAATCAGAGCTCATATTTTATGATACCCATTTCATAAATATACAATAGGCCCACAGCTGCAGAAGAAATACATTGCAGACTCGGCGGGTGGCAGCATTCCTCCGCCAGCCGCCTTCGTTGCTTGCAGCGATCGACAGCTCGCAGGGCTGCACGCCCATTGGTGCAGAGAAAGAGTTACGCAGAGACGATATTGATAGCATGATAGTCCAGTTTTGTGGAATGAATCATCTACAAATCTGACTGTTGCGTACGGTATAGCTGCACAATCACTGGCTCTTCTCTGCACCACTGGGCGGTAGCCCTACCGGCTGTCAGCCGGCGGGCGCGGGCGGCAGGCGGAGGGATGCTGCCGCCGCCAGCTGTGGGGGTAAGCGGGTGGTGGGGCTTCGTGGGTGGTGGGAGGGGGACACTAGTCACCAGGGCAATGTTGGGGGATTTAGGCAGCATTTACATCCCATGATCGGATGTGCCACTAGACCACCAGGGCTGAATTCGAGGGGGATTCTACACTACTGCCCGCGATCGGGCTTTTCGTCCACTGGACCACCAGGGCTGAATCGGAGGGGATTCTACACTACTGCCCGCGATCGGGCTTTTCGTCCACTGACCACCAGGGATACGCTCGGGGCTACATTGCTGCCCGTGGATCGGGCTGGTGGGGGAGATTAAACCATGCCCGCGATCGGGCCAGTGGGGGTGGTGGTGGGGATTTACAGTCAGCTGCCCACGATCGGGCTGCAGGGGGGCACAGGGATTGGGTTAGGGGCCAGCCACAGGTGGCAGCTGCTGTGTTGCACCCTGCAATGCAGCAGCTCACCGTGGGTGGCCCTCAACCTAAGCCTTTTTGGCTCAAAGTTGTGCAGGCGCAGGTTGGGGTTGCGCCTGCACAACTCTGCACAGCCCTGCTGAATATCGGGCTGTGCAGTTTATGCATGGTTCCTCCCTCCAGTTCAGCATGCATTCATTTGCATTCGCTGTTGCTCAACATGTTTTCTGTGGTGCAACTGTCTCCTGCTGAATATGGCAGAATGGAGCAAGTTCGGACTTGCAGGCTGCAACCCATTGCGCATGGCACAACCCTTTTGAATATCCGCCCCTTATTTATTGGGGACAAATGGGGTAGCAGATGCAAATTAAAGACTGAGTAATTGAATAGCCGTTTGGCTTGGTAACACGTAAAACACAGAATTAATAGTCCAAATGGACTGTCCCAGTTATCTTCACTGGGTACCTCGACTTGAACCATTGCAGGCCTGGTGTATTGCAGTTGGTTGTCTGGCATTAATGCATATAAACAAATTATTTGCATTGACTCTTTAACCATGCCAAGGTGACTGAACATTAAAGAGCAAAAGCCTTGACTCTTTTGCAAACTGGTATTTGTAATCCCAGGCCTGATGGACTGAAAAACACTTTCACAGCAACTTGAATCAAATGAACATTTGTTGCGGGCTATCCCTGAAGTTACTCATGACTCTGTAGCTCCTCAGTCTCCGGTTTAAGTTGAGATGGGTGGCTCCTAGGGTAATCTTGAACCTCTGAGTCTTAGATTCAGGCTTTCAGCTTCTGGCTTCTGAAGTAAGGACCAGCGGAAAAGGACCAGGGTGGCACGCCTCACTCCCACATCTACGCATAACCCCCGAGGTTGCCGCAAACCAATGCTGACTGTTGCAATGGTAGCTGACTACCCACACTGCTCTGGATGTAGCTTTGGCTCAGGATACAGCATTTGCCACTTTCATGTGAGAAGCAGGATACAGTCTGTGAACAAACAAGCTTTGCAAGCTCACTCTAGCAGCTTTGCATTGGAGATGCTGCGCTGGCAGGTGTGGCTCTGGACAAAACAGTTATTTGGCTTGGGGACCACTTGTAGCAGGCTCGGTCTCCAAGTTCAAGTCTGGCAGCTTGACTCAGGATTCTAACCCCACAGTAGTTCAGCTTTGCCATCATAAACAATCTCTGATATAATTCAGGCAAATCAACAGATTTGGCTCACAGAGAAAACTTCCTCTTTCCTTAAAAGCTTCTGGTAATTGCTGCAGATACTGGAGTTCAGGCAGATCACATTGGGCTATTTGTGGTAGGAACCCAGACAGGCCTCCACTTTTCTGCAGAACACAGTGTCTGAGCCTACTAACTTTCTGAAGGCTCCCACAGAACTATTCTGTTTAACGGTTCCTCTCTAACTGAAGAGAGCACAATATTGCAATCTGACTGGTAGTTGAGGCTATCAGTCACAGTTCAGGTGTTCTGACTGGCTACTAGAAGGCACCAAACACATAGTCCTTTATTCTTCCCAGCAGCTATAGCTGAAGGACCTTCTAAGACCCCTTGTGTTCTGATTGGCTGAAAGCAAAGGTCAAAGTGACAAAATGGCTGCCGGAGGGCAGATAGATAGAGTCCAACTTTAAAGTCCATTTTCTAAACAATTAAGTTAACTCTAAAATAAACATTTACAGCAAAGGCTGGCCCACGGCGCAGCGGTGGGATCTCGCTGCGATGCGGCGACCGGGTTTGGGAAACGGACCCGGATCGTCGGAAGGCTAACTTCGGGGAAAGGATTGAGCATCAGTGGCCAGCTCTCCTTCTCCGAGGGGAAGTACGGGCAACATTCGGAGCTCTGGGGACTCCTGGCGGAGGCCGGAGAACCGCGCTGCCGACGTTCAAACGGGGGTGGGAGGCGGGGCAGATGCTGGCGTCATTGCCGTCCCCACCTCCTCGGGAGGGCATATGGGAGGAAACAAAATCCCATGCCTTGCGTCTCGGTGCCGCTCTGCCCCAGGAAAGCCCTGATTGGCCACGGAGCCATTCCCCAACCAGTCACAGTTCCATGATCCGATGAGGGTCGGAATCGTGGCCCCACTCTCTGGGGTAAGCCAGGGATGACGGGGAGACAGCAATTTCCGGTGGCGGGGCTCCAGGGGTCCGTGACCAGAGTCGATGGTCGACGAGAGGCGTGGGGATAAAATAGGAAAATTAAAAAAAAAAAAAACATTTACAGCATTCAGAAGGGTCCTTCTGCACTATTTTCTGATATAGCAAGAGTGGAGTTGATAAGAGCATTACTTGGCGGTCATGGCGCTGAAGCACTCCTGACCCAAGCGCGAGCTATGTCGCTATATACAGATACTGTATTCGGTGCCGACTCGCACATCTGTGCAGCACTTATGGGTACATCAATATTTTACATGGTTTTAAATTCACAATGCTGGATATTAACCCAGGTTCAAAAGGGCAGAACACAGGACGGGAGTATGGCCAGACAGAGGGCAAAGGAGGGGCTTGGGAGACGACTCAAGGTAAACCCCACCTCTGGGGGTTACAGTAGTAAAGTAAAGACACTATGGACATCTTTGTCTAAAGTCAGAATCATAAAGAGTAATTGCAATAAAATACTATCTAGATAGGAATAAGCAGTGTATGATAATGTTTAAGAAGAGAATGTGATGTAATAAGTTATTCTGGTTTTGTGTTAAGCTATTTGCTAACTTTCCACTATTCCTTTTTATTATTTTTGTTGGTGTATGTCTGATTTATTTAGTTTAGATGTGTGTTTTCTGCTGTACCTTTTGTTTTGTATTGCATATATATTTATTTTTTATAAAATGTCCCCTCTTGGTTTCTTGATAGAAAGAGACAAAGTGGGTGATTTAGAAAGTAACTGCCTTGGCACAGGTTAAAGTCTGTACTGTGTAAAGAAGATTTATTTCATTAAATGTGTTTGTTGATTTACTTTGTGTTTTTGTTTGTACTTTTCCTTTTATTTGTATTTGTTATTTTTCTTCTACTCATTTTGTATATATATTGTCTTTCTTGAAATATATGTTCGAAATGATTGTATGATTTTCCTTTTAAATAACATACCCTTACTCTTTTTGAGACGTGCCATGGGATCTTTAACATCTGTATCCTGGAGTGCAGTTCACCTTTGGTATTAGTTTGGAACTGTTGGGATAAGGACCCCGGACTCGCATCCTGCCCAGCACTGGTGTGTACGGCACTTCCTTGATAGCTTTGATTTTTAACATCCACCTGAACAACCAGAACTGGCTGACAGGACCTTGGTTTAACATCTTATCCAAATAAAACAGCACATCAGAAGTACAGCAACCCCTCATGCTCACTACAGTGTCAATACTGTTTTTACTCCAAGTTCCTGGTGTGGGGCTAGAATACGAACCTTCAATCTTCTGTCTTCTGTGGCAAGTGTGCAGGCTGCTGAGCCACTGACACTGATCCATGCTACGGTGGTGTCATATTCATTATCAACAGGGCAGCAAAGGTGGTGAGGGTGGCGAGAAAGGGCTAGTGCTTGCCAAGGTGGACACAGAGTTGATTTTCATGCTGTTGCCCATCCATGGGGATGAAAGAGACCTACTTAGGATGAAATTCGAGGGCAGTATTATGTGGACCAATGCATGCTCATGGGCTGCACAGTGGCATGTGTAGTGTTTGAGTGCTTCAATACCTTCTTGATATGGATGGTGACAATGAGAGTGGTATGGACTGAAGCCATCCATTACTTTGATGGGCTTTTGTTTGTGTGATGGGCCAGCAGTGGAGAATGTGGACACTTGCAAAAAGGTGTTCCAGGAGGTGTGCTCAGACTTCTGAATTTAAGCTTTAGGTTTAAGAAATGGGTGGAGTGAGTGGAGGATAGCAGGGAAAAGCAGAGATACTAAATGAATACTTCTGTTCCATTTTCACAAGGAGAAGGATGGACCAGTGTCTTCAAGAGGCAAAAGAGGAACAAGGGGAGGGGCACACAGATGTAGTGATACAGGAGGATAGCGTGAGGGAGGGGCTGCTGGCATTGAAGGTGGACAAATCACCAGGCCCAGACAGAGTACATCCAAGGGTACTAAAGGAACTGGCTGAGGAGCTGGCAGGGCCACTGGCAGTCTATTTAATAGTTCACTACAGTCAGGTGTGGTACCTGAGGATTGGAGAACAGCACATGTAGTGCCCCTCCACAAAAGCAGTCCCAATGATGATCCAGGGAATTACAGACCAGTCAGTCTGACCTCTATTGTGGGCAAGCTCATGGAGACCATATTAAAGGAAAAGTTGGTGGAATATCTAGAAAGCATGGTCTTCAGGATGTGAGTCAGCATGGGTTCATGGGGAGGGGAGATCGTGTCAAAAATCTGATTGACTTGTTTGATTGTGTCACTAAGACAGTAGACAGGGGCAAAGTGGTAGACATCCTCTATCTTGATTTCAGCATGGTCTTTGATTCTGTGCCCCAGTAAAGGTTGATCAGGAAGTTGGTGGATCTCAGGGTTGGGGAAAAGATGGCCAGATGGGTGTAAAACTGCCTGAGGGACAGAACCCAGAGAGGTGGTTGTGGGGGAGAGTTATCTGGCACCCGAGTGTCTGGTGCTGGGGCCTGTGTTGTTCAATGTCTTCATCAGTGACATTGGGGATGGCATTAAGGACAAAATGTGCCTATTCACAGGTGACACCAAGCTCTGTGGGAGAGTGGACACAGCTGAAGGGATACAGGACCTTCAGGGAGATCTGGAAAAGCTGGGGAGGTGGTCCAGGATCTGCCAGCTTGGCCAATGCCAAGAAATGCAAAGTTGTGCATATTGGGTCAAGAATCCCAGGACAGAGTACTACCTGGGTGGAGTCCAGTATCTGCATAAGAGGAGGACAAGGACCTTGGAGTGATGATCACTAGTGACCTGATGCACTCCATGCAATGCAAGAAAGCAGCAGCATAGGCAAACAAGATGCTGGGATGCATATCTAGGGGATCAGTAGTAGGAGACAAGAGGTTATACTGCCTTTGTACAAGTCACTGGTAAGACCGCATCTAGAGTATGGAGTCTAGTACTGGTGCCCACACCTCAAAAGGACATTAACCTGCTGGAGAAGGTCCAGAGGAGGGCTGCAAAGATGATAGCCGGTCAGCAGGGTAAGGCATATGAGGAGAGGTTGAGGGCACTGAACATGACTCCTGGAAGAAGAGAGAGAGAGAGAGAGAGAGAGAGAGAGAGAGAGGACATGATTGGGACCTTCAAGTACTTGAAAGGGATACAAAAGGTTGATAAGGAGAGTCTCTTCACAGAGAGGGTGGTGGACACTTGGAATGCGCTGCTGGAAGAGGTCATCTCATTGAAGACAGTGAGCAGCTTTAAGAGAGGCTGGGATAGGCATGGAGGAAGGTAAGGATCATGGGTAGGGAGGATGGGAGGGTGGGGAGGGGAGGGCAGAGACATTAGCTCAAGCTGTGGACCCTGCAATATGAGCAGACTTGATAGACCAAATGGCCTTCTTCTGCTGGCTTCTTCATATGTTCATATGTTCAGTGTGCCACTGTAAGTAAGTAAGTAAATGTTATTAAATACAAGTGTATATTTAAAATGACAGACACTTTTAAACTATTACAAAACACAGCCTGTCATTTAGGAATCATTACATTCATTAGTTTTCTTGGAAATGCACCTAAAATTTCATAACATTACATGCTCCCAAGTAGAAACATATAGCAGCATATGAATACAGCATATTATTGCCCTCAGTAGACTTGTGTACAATATCCTCCTTTCTTATACCAGAAAAGTTTTGAATCAATGGGTCAATCCATTTTACTCTGAGGTCAGATAACATTTTACAATCTAACAATAGATGACTGGTAGATATGAAGCAATCTGCATCACAATTACACTTCTGTTGCTCTTTCATTTTCCCATGGTACCACTTGTGCTCCATAATGCAGGCTAATGTCAAATCTCATTCTGGCAATAATTTTCCTATGTAAGGAGCTTTGGCACCATACCAGGTAGTCTTGAATATCAATTTTCAGATTTATAGACTGATACAGAGTAAACAAAGTAGAAGCAGCAATCTTTGCTCGTCCCCTATAGTTCATTATCTCTCCATCTAAATTTTATCTGGTCTACATAGGAGTCTATATCAGGTAATGACCTGTTATCAAATAATGAGTTCATTCCACTCTTTTTATTTTGGCCAAGGAGTTTAGGTTACCTGAGATAAGGTGAGGGTCTTGAGGAAGTGGTAGCCAGGGTGATGGGAGCACAAAGTAACTCTGAGAAAGTTGCAATAACAATTGTGGCATCTTAGCTTGCATGTAAAATAGTTCTAATAGGAAAACATTTCTGTGCATTATGGCAAAGGTGGGGTTGGGCTGCCTGAAGCCACATCATAGACTTTGCATCATCAAGAGCATTAGGGTGGATTTGGCAGTTTGGATAACCTTTCTGAATTGCTTTAAATGCTTCTCGATATAGCCAATGCCTGCCACCAGCCAGGAGCTTGAGCTATATACAGGCGCCTCAGGAGGCTTCATCTTTGGGGAATACTTCCAGGGCACTTGGTGCACTGAGCAGGTAGCCAGGTAGTTGATGGGAGGCAGGACTGACATCCAACATCGGCTTGCTTGATTTTTTTTTTCTAATTGTAGCCTTGTGGCTATGAGGCCCCCACTTTTGGGACAAGAAGGTAATCTTCCAATCATACAACATGGGGTGGTGCATGACATTAATGATCAACTGAAGGCAAAGGGCTAATGGGATAGGAGACTTGAGGGTATTAGTCTTAAAATGCTAAATGTAACATCCAATTTAAACAGAGTGCTGTTTCTCATACTTAGGGTTTTTAAGTCTTTTCAAAGACATGGAAAAAGTTCAAGAAATGATGGACTGTGAACTAGACATAACTTAACAAAGTTTTCAAATTTTGTTTCCAGTCTTGCTAGTTCTACATTAGCATCCTTCCTCACAAGCACATAAGTGAGAAAATGACTTTTGTGTGTTGAGCCTCTAGGGAGCTGGGGCAATGTGTGTAATGATGCAGCTGTGGGCCACTTTCAAAGTCCTCCATGAGTCTGGAGCAATATCTGTGACCAGACACCTACTTTTAGAGTGACCTGTAGGGCCAGGTGAAGTCTGCTACAGATCTAGCACAAAGTTCGTGAAGATACCGCATCTCTCTATGTGCCATTCAAAGCCACCAAAGAAGTTTACAACGGGTCTGGTGTAATGTGTGTACTGAAGGACCACTCACCCAGTCCACCAGAAGTCTGGCACACTGTCTGAACTACCAAAGTCCACTACACATCTGGAATAATGTGTTGGGTGATGCAACTGCAGCTACATTTTCATACATAATATAAGCTTTAAGCTACTGATCTATGGCTATCTGTCTCAGAAAGAAAATTCATTGCAGAAGCTACAGTACATTGTTTCACATGTTAGGATTTATTTTAAAGTCATGAAAGGCAGGAAATGCAAAGATAGGGTTTTTGAACCCTAACTTTGCCTACCTCATCCACCACCTTCTGAACCCCATCAAATTACATTTCAAACCATAACCAAGAAACAAGGAGTGCAATACTTAAGATTGCCTTGTCATTGTTTAGACTGTATATTTAAATAGCAGGAAAGCCACTGAGAACAATTCATTTTATATAACATCAAAATATTTTTGATATATAGCATGACATCTCAGTAGTGCATGGTTCAATGCTGTCATGTATAGAAATCAATATATTGTTAGATACTGTTGTACCACAGTAGCTCTGCCACTACTGTGGTACAGTACAGCAACAAAGAATAATCTGTTCATTTTGATCCCTCATGCTTAACTACACTGCAGATTTCTCATAACAAACATATCAGCAAGATTGAAAATGCTGAAAAAAGCTGTTTTGAAAGGCAGACTACTAGAAATGTAGCCAACTGATGTAACTATTACTTAAATCACAGTAAATGTTTTAATATTACAGGACTCCCATATCTGCAGAAACTCCTGTTTTTCACAGGAAAATAGAGCTATTTACAGAAAAATTGTTCCCATACACTTGTACTAGTTATACGGGAAAACAGATCAATTTAGCTTCCATAGGAAATAATGCAATCTACAGGAAAATGCAGAAACATTGCCATGGGGCATGGACTTACATAGAAAATGCTGAATCAGTCGAGGAGCACTAATATTATCCTATTGTTTGTTGTTTTCTTATTTGACAGCAGTTCAAGACAGAGTGCAAAAAAGACAAATTAAAACAGACATATAGGCCAAGATATTCAAAGGGGTTGCACCTGGTGCAACTGAGTTACCTCAACATAACCTAGAAATGCCCTGGTACAATATTGAAGAGGGACTTACTTAGTAGCAAGTCCCGATATGCTGAGTTAAAGATAATGCCTCGCGGTGCAACTCCAGGGGCATGCCCATGCATATGCAGCACATCCTGATATTTAGCCTGGAATGTGCGGTGCATTGCTGGCACAACCCTGGGATGTGCAGCATACCACTGGGCACAGTTGAGCCTGAATAAAATGGCGGCCACAACACAGCAGCCGCCAGCCACCAGCACACCGTGCATAAGCACTCTTGATGTCCCTGGTGGTCCAGTGGTCCTCCCTCCTCCCCATAGCCGATTGCCTATAAACAACATTGTAAATCATCCTTGTAGTCTAGTGGTACCCTTCCTTCCCAGTAGCTGCGATCACTGTTCAATAACTGTATACAAATGCCCTGGTAGTCTAGTGGTCCCCCACCCTGCCCGTAGATCTGATTGACTTAAACTAACATGACATGTATTCCCTGGTGGTCCATGGCACCCCTCTCCAGCCGTATCCTGATCGGTGGCTCACCTTTCATACATATCGCTCTGGTGGTCCAGTGGCAGCCCCACCACCCATGACCCCCTGCCCACCCAGCTCCCCATCTTCAGCAGGCAGCTGCATAACCCACCGCATGCCACCCGCAACCGCCTGCCGAATGAGCTACAGTAGTAGTTAACCCATTGGTCCACATAGTGGACCAATGGGCTTGCAGTCATACTGTACTACTCATCCACAAATATGTGAATGAAATCATGCAACAGCAACAGCAAGTACAAGTAACAGCAAGTTCAAGTGACAGCAGCTCCAAGGGAGCCTAGTCAACAGTAAGCAATGGTAGTCAAAGTTCAAGCCAGTACAGAGTTCATGATATAGCTCGTGTCGCATGCCCAGAAGTACAGCTTCATTTCTTTGCACACAAAATAAAACACTTTAGGACTGCTCATGTGGGTATCAGAATGTCTTAGCAGCACTCTGTGTTGGCAGCTGCAACAGCTAATTCCTTTTCACGTGTAGGACCAAAAACAACAGACTCGGTCAAGAATGAGCAGCCCTCGGCACCGCGCCATTGTAGTTCGTGGACGTACACGAAATATAGGATGGACCACCTGAAAATATAATTTATGAAATTAATACACATTAAGCATTTCTGTAACATCTTAGTATCATTTCTGCATTTGGTATAGGAAACCTTCCTGACACCTTCTTTCTCACTTACAGAAATTTCACTGAAGGGCTGACAGTGTCCCTTTAAAATGTAATCTGAGTTGTACCAAGTTATTAGTTTTTCAAAGTTTTCACTGTGGCATCAACAAGTCTGATTATAAAGAGGAGAGCTGAAAAATGTGTCTCAAAGGAAGTGCAGAATAATTTTTTTAAATCTGTTTCAAGATATTATGCCTTTCCTTTTTTTTTCAAATTTAGTGATAAAAGAAGTAGCACCTTTCTTGTGACTGGACTAATGTAAATGATGACAGTCAGTGGTTTGGGATAAACTTAGTGTCTCCAGGAGCAAGGTGTGCTCCTTCGCTGGTTAGAGAGTAGGCTTTAAAACAAAACAAAACACACAGATCAGTCATTCTACCGAAGGCATGCAGGGTACAACAAGTGGGTGGGGGAGATGTTTGGGACTGCAACTTCTATTTTTGAAATGGAAAAAATTTCATGTTGCTCTTGTCTCCTGTTTTAGCCTGAAAAGAACATATTTTGAATGCCTGTTTTAAGTGTGTATAATGGACTGTTTTGCCATTTAGGAGCCAAAGAATGAATGTGTAACAGGTGACATTATGGTTACCTAGCAATTGTATGCCAAAGCAATGTAGGCATGTAATTAAGAACTGGATCAATGAAAGACCATTGCCAGGTTATTATACACACTGGCAGAACTTAAATTCTAGGTAACAAATTGCTGCATGGTACTTTAAGGATGCACAAAGTATAAAACATCAGTTAGGAATTTTAACAGCTGGGCTGAGCTGGTGTCTTAAACAAATATGTAAGAATTCTGCATGGACAGGTGATAGTGAAGGATTACGGCCAGATCACTTTGCTGTGCTGCTTTCAGAGACTGCTCGACAATGTGTCTACATGAGCTCAGCAAAACAATACATACACAGGTGCCATACCTAATGCAGTCAAATATTTAATCTAAGTTGAATGGAAGTCACAAAAATACAGAAATCAGACATCAGCTCATTTGTTTTCCTGCATTTGCTACCTTTACTTTAAATTGGTACTATTATCACTGTTTCTTTCTTCTGTGGGGCACTCCACCCCACACCTGGTCCTATGTACTATGTTGCCACCCTATTATTTATTGTATCCAAATTCTACCTTTACTTTATATTTGTTGTTATTACCACTGTTTCTATCTTCAGTGAAGTCTTAACCCCACCCCTGAGTCCTATGCACTATTATTTGTTTCCAAGTTCTATGTTGCCACACTATTATTATTTGTAATTATTTCCATTATTTATGTGATTATTACCACTGTTTCTTTATTCTGTGGGGGCACTCTGCCCCAACAACCTCCTGGGTCCTATGCACTATGATTTGTTTCCAAGTTCTATGTGCTGGATATGACTCGGCATCACTTAAGCCGAAGCCTGTTACCGTATAAATTTCCTGTTTGCTTGTGCAACTGGCCATAATCGTTCACTATGACCATTTTTCTAGCTGCTCTTTATCATCTTCTATTGAGACACCTATAGTTTCAATAAAGAGCTGTCTTACCACTAGCATCACAAGATGTGCCAACGGTAATCACTGAACCCACATAAATGGAAAATGAAGGAGGTCTGCTTACTCCATTGAAATGAGATATGTGCTGTCCCATTGTGTGTCATAGCAGCATTTCTAATTTTGAACTTGCACCACCACAACAGGGAGTTCTCTATTTCTTCAATGACAAAAATAAAAAACACTTTTATCATCAAAGTTTTGTTTACCAAGTACTGTGCCCATGATTAAAATAATTTGAACCTCCTTCCCTGAGAAATGTGCCCTGACATGAAACTGCATGTTTAACTGTAAAGACAATTAAAAATGTATTTCTAAATGTATTACTAAAACCAATGCTTCATGATTAAAATAATTTGAACCCCTCCCCAAAAATGTGCCCTGACAAACTGCACTCTGGGAAGATTGCCTGGGACAAGATGCACTAAATAAACCTGAATAGCAGGTTCCTGGGAGTAAATGTTAACATCCTGTTTCTAGTGTCCCTGATAAAATGAAATAAAAAATACAGCTGAGGTATGTTTTAATGTCAGCTCTGATCAGAATAGCTTTTAAAGTCACCAATTTTTTTTGTTCAATGTTCTCTAATACATACTTCTCAAACTTAAAGAAAAAGTACACATTATCATCAAAGTTTGTGTTCATCAAGTACTGTGCTCAGATTAAAATAATTTGAACCCCTCCCAAAAAGTATGCCCTGACATGAAACTGCATGTTTAACTGTAAAGACAATTAAAAATGTATTTCTAAATGCATTACTAACACCAATGCTTTCAAAGTTTTGAAAGTACTAAAAGACAAATTATATATAGATATATATATATATATATATATATATATATATTGAATATAGTAAACAAATATTGTTAATCCCAAAAGCTGAACTTTATGTTTTAGTATATAAATGTTTAAGAAAAACATGTGACTGTGACTCTTACTGTGGATTAGAATGATGTGTCTCTGTTCTCCTTGGGAGCTGTAGTTTCACTTGCTGCCTCCTTTTGAGGCCCCAGGTGGCTCTGATAATCATTTGTTCCAAAGATTTTTAAGTCAATTTGAAGGCATTAAATATCTTCTGTTTTCTAGTCCTTAATAAAGACATTAAGTGTCTTCTCTTCTCCTAGTCCTTAATAAAATGCAGTGGTTCCACAACTTGACAGACTTGTTATGCTGCTTGATACAGGTCCCAAACTAGTGTGTCTTGTTACAGCATGATGGAGTCACCTCATGCCCTCCCACAT